>OZ023250.1:4365128-4965128 GCA_964006365.1 Trididemnum miniatum
TTGACACAGAATGATTGAATAATTGAAACTTTGCACCGGCCGGTCAAGCCGGTCGAAAACAGGTCAAATTCTCCTTTGTTGCAACTAAAATACACCTAAACACGATCAGAAATGTAGGCCTACATACCCACATATATTTTCAAAATAAAACAGTTTTATGAAAAATGGCATTACCAAATCATACCTCTGAAAACAAAAGTTTGTTGTCTGTTTTCAACAGAGACACTTGCATTAGTGCAAACGACGTGTGGTTATCGTTCTCTTTTTTAGCAGGATTGTGGTACTATTGTGATGTCATTACATTATCGTACCGCTCCATCGTAGCCTTTAGGCTTCAATTTCTTTCCATATGCGCGGGCCAGTCGAGTCGTGACGTAAGAGCCCAGGCTGGTTGTGGCGTCTGTTAAAGTGGTGTAAAAATGGAAATAAGGGGCCTCTTCATGATACACAGATTTTACCACCTATTGATTTATGCTTACCATTTAAGTAGAATTGATGTACAGTGAGTAACATGTGAAGTAAATGTCAAAGTCAAATTAAATAAAGTCACATAAGGCTAGCTTCGTGTTTATCCAAGTGAAACAAATCAACAAGTGAAGTTTACTTTCATTCAAATACTGCTTTCATTAGATGAAATTTTACGTTTTCAATAGGCTACATCTAGTGACAAAGTTAAGTGTAAGTAAAGTTTGTCATTAGGTTTATTGAACACTGAACTCAAATTTACGAAAAGCTTTTTGGTGGTACAGAATTTCAAAACAGATTTAAAAAGCGCCGAAAACATCTTTTAAATTTAGGTAGTCTTGAAAAAGACTGTTTTTGAACCAAACATTTTCGTCTCGCTCTCTTCAGGGTTCAACGCGAGAGTTAATTGAGAAGGAAAAAGGTGGTCTGTATATTATCATCAGCTTCATCGAAAAATCTGCAACAAAAAAGGAAAAAAGGGCTCTGATTGGTTGTTTAAAGACAGACGGATTGTGATTGGTCGAATATGGATGAATTTTAGAATCTAACTCAACTATCGGAGAATTTGGAGTGAGTAGACAAATTCCTTTTGACGGCACAGAATAGGTTTCAACGTTTTGATGAAAGTTGCCTCCAGCGCCCCCAAGTGGAAATTTGTTCTCGCTTTGGCTAAAACCGAAAACTGGTCAATATGATAATGAGAGGCGCAATCAGGATGTTGGATTAAGTGTAGACCAATAGCTGAATCACAGTCTAGCTGATTGAGTGGAGTAGCAATTTTGCAGTTACGTTTGGGAAGAACTTTGGTTGGATTTTCTTTATTTCGAATTGATTTTGGAATGTGTTGATTGATTCTATCTTGCAGTCGTAGGGATGTGCGACCCACGTACCGGCAATCACAGCGGCACACGTATTGGTATACGACCATACTTTGATGAGTGATGGGCACAGCATCCTTATAGATTGAAGGCAGAATCTTTCTGGTTTGGAAAATGACACGAGGATCGACGGCTCTAAAACAGTTTTGAACGTTAGATTTTACCTGTTTTTCGAATTTACTAGAAATATTGCCAATCCAGGGTAGTTTTAGATACACAGGGCATTTCTTTGGTCCTTCTTTGGGCAGTAATTGAAAACGGGAAATTTTCTTGGAAATGCTGGAGTTGATTATTGTTTCAGGGTAACCATTATTCTTCAGAATGGAGCGAATGCAGTCCAGTTCTTGTTTAACTTTACCAGGTGAACAGATTACGAGGGCTCGATGAACTAACGTTTCGATTAGGTTCGTTTTGCGCTTGGAAGGCGCAAAAGAATCCCAACGCATGTAGCGACCAGTGAATGTAGGTTTTCTGTATACTGATGTTTGAAATTGTATTTCGGATTTGTCGTCAAAATTCGTGGCAAAATTAGAGGACTCCATCTTTCTACTAAATTTTTAAAAGAATGCATTTTTAAGCGTGTTTCGCCCAAATTTATCATGAAGCGCATGGAAAAATCCAAATTGAAGTACAGTCCCTCCATTGAGCGCGCTTTTCTTAATGATGAAATATGCAAAAATCAAGCCAAATTGAAAAAGCTAAAATTGAAGCTCTCAGAGATTTGGCCTGCCACCTGTAAATTTCTTTCTTTTTTTGACTGGATTAGATTTTCCCGCTACTTAGCTGACATCGAGAAAACTCAACAAGATCGGATTCAAGCCAAGCATTTCCGCAACCTCAACTGGCTATTGAAACAGCGATTCGGTTCAGTTCCCTCAAATTTTGGTGACAATATCTATAACTTGTCCAGTTATGAACTATCCGACACCGAAAAGTTCGTGTTAGCCTATGGTTTAGATTTCTGCCTTCCTCCTTCCACCATCCATCGTGAAAAGATTTTTGCCGAGTTTGAAGTGTTAATGGGTCAGCTGTTTCACCACACTAGTAAATCCAAAGAAGGTCTTTGTGCTCTTAAAGCAAAGCTCACAGATTTGGCTCATTCTTTTTGTGGCACTCCAATTGACATGTCAAACTTTTACATGCATCGTGAATGCTTTGAAGCTATTAAGTCATTACGTAACAATGCTGACATTGTCATCACCAAAGCAGACAAGAGCAATACAGTAGTTATTTTAAATAAAACTGATTATTTGACTAAAATGAACGTTATTTTGAATTCGCAGAAATTTCAAGAAATTGGACCTGTTGAGACGCATGACAACACAGCGAGGATTGAAGGAAGCATTCAAAGGCGTCTCTTGACCTTGCTGAAAAGTGAAGCGTTGACTAGATCTGTTTATGAAGCTATTCGGCCCTCTGGTTCACAAAGACCCAGACTGTATGGACTACCTAAAACGCACAAAGATGGTGTTCCCCTCCGACCCATCCTATCCATGATTGGCTCTGCTCAGCATGAACTGGCTAAATTTCTTTCGGCGACCCTTCAACCAGTTCACGATCTATTTTCCAGCAATTGCACCAAAGATTCTTTTTCTTTTGCTCAAAAAATGCAGCAGCTTACTTTTGACCCAGATGATTGCTTTCTCTGTTCCTTTGACATCTCAAGTTTGTTCACTAATGTACCTTTGGCTGAAACTATTCAAATTTGTGCTGACACCCTCTACGACGGCGATCTTTCACCTCCGCAGTTTTCCAAAGAAATTTTTATTGAGCTGATGAACATCGCTACTACCTCTGCTGAGTTCAGCTTTAATAACGTTATGTATAAGCAAATTGATGGTGTTGCAATGGGTAGTCCACTCGGGCCTGCACTAGCCAATATCTTCGTTGGCTACCATGAAAATAAGTTGTTTCAAACTATAAACGAGCCTTTTTTCTATACTAGATATGTTGACGATACTTTTTCTATTTTTAGAACAGAAGCGGATGCAGACCAGTTCTTTCTTGCTCTCAATTCATTACACCCAGCTTTGAAATTTACCATGGAAAAAGAAGCCGATCAAGCACTCTCTTTTCTCGACGTGAAAGTTGACAAATCCGAAATGCAATTTCAAACATCAGTATATAGAAAACCTACATTCACTGGTCGCTACATGCGTTGGGATTCTTTTGCACCTTCCAAGCGCAAAACGAACCTAATCGAAACGTTAGTTCATCGAGCCCTCGTAATCTGTTCACCTGGTAAAGTTAAACAAGAACTGGACTGCATTCGCTCCATTCTGAAGAATAATGGTTACCCTGAAACAATAATCAACTCCAGCATTTCCAAGAAAATTTCCCGTTTTCAATTACTGCCCAAAGAAGGACCAAAGAAATGCCCTGTGTATCTAAAACTACCCTGGATATGCAATATTTCTCGTAAATTCGAAAAACAGGTAAAATCTAACGTTCAAAACTGTTTTAGAGCCGTCGATCCTCGTGTCATTTTCCAAACCAGAAAGATTCTGCCTTCAATCTATAAGGATGCTGTGCCCATCACTCATCAAAGTATGGTCGTATACCAATACGTGTGCCGCTGTGATTGCCGGTACGTGGGTCGCACATCCCTACGACTGCAAGATAGAATCAATCAACACATTCCAAAATCAATTCGAAATAAAGAAAATCCAACCAAAGTTCTTCCCAAACGTAACTGCAAAATTGCTACTCCATTCAATCAGCTAGACTGTGATTCAGCTATTGGTCTACACTTAATCCAACATCCTGATTGCGCCTCTCATTATCATATTGACCAGTTTTCGGTTTTAGCCAAAGCGAGAACAAATTTCCACTTGGGGGCGCTGGAGGCAACTTTCATCAAAACGCTGAAACCTATTCTGTGCCGTCAAAAGGAATTTGTCTACTCACTGCAAATTCTCCGATAGTTGAGTTAGATTCTAAAATTCATCCATATTCGACCAATCACAATCCGTCTGTCTTTTAACAACCAATCACAGCCCTTTTTTCCTTTTTGTTGCAGATTTTTCGATGAAGCTGATGATAATATATAGACCACCTTTTTCCTTCTCAATTAACTCTCGCGTTGAACCCTGAAGAGAGCGAGACGAAAATGTTTGGTTCAAAAACAGTCTTTTTCAAGACTACCTAAATTTAAAAGATGTTTTCGGCGCTTTTTAAATCTGTTTTGAAATTCTGTACCACCAAAAAGCTTTTCGTAAAAGTTTTTGTCAAGTATGGCGTGTTTTGGACACACTTACTCTGTCCACATGTCCAATTTTAGTCGAAAAATCCCGTGGGCTTTTGGCCCATTAAAATTGGACATGTGTGCTGGGTATAATTGTTATCGACGACTCGCCGCTTTCTCAAAAAATGCAAAGAGCCAAGATGTGCTGCATGAAGTAATTGTAAAGGGGAGGTTTGGTGGCAACAAATAAACACTTAAAAAATGTATCATGTCACAAAAACATTTTTTCCAATTTTTATGAGACGAAAAGATTTCATTAAGGCAGCAATTGCAATTTAACAAAATAGTGGCAGGTGGCCCAAGAACGTCCACGACGTCATTGTGTGGCAGCTGCTAAATACTAGCCATGCGCGTAGATAGAGGTAGCGGCAAGTTGGCTGCAGCAGATTTGTCGTTAACAAGTTTTGTGGTGTGTTGTGATTGATATAGAGATAACGGCAAGTTAGCTGCAGTCAGTGGCGTAGCCACGATGGGGGGATTGGGGGGGTTACAACCAGTGGTGGGATTCAAATTTTTCGTCAGCCGATTCTATTGCAGAAGTTATACATTACCAGCCAGTTTTGTTTCAATTAATGGTACAAGCATAAGCAGCAATGCTAACCGGTTCGCTGTTCTGATAAAATTCCCCGAGACGGTTTTATAGAACCGGTGCGAACCGGCTGAATCCCACCACTGATTACAATCCCCCCATTGAGCCTCAAATAACATCATAGATACTTTTTTCTGATATTTATTTCGAAGAAATGCATCATTGATGAAGCACTCAAAGTTAGGGGCCAAAAATGTGACAACCTTTCTCCAAAAATTGTTTAAAAAGCACTAAAATGGTCATTACAGTATGCGAATTTCCAAAATTTTCCGCGGGAGCATGCCTCTGGACACCCCTAGAGTCGTTTTTGTTACTTAAGTTGCTTAAAATTAACTCTGCCGAAAAAACTGCGCTTGAAAAAGTGACGAAAATTGGTGCCCCTTTCCTGAAAAAAATTCTGAATACGCCCCTGACATAAATCATTTTCAAAAGGCTTATTTACGCCCGTTTCCGGGTCTAAACGTGTTTGTATTTAGCTAACATTCAACCTAATTCAAAATTACACCCCCCCCCCCACCAAAACTTTCTGGATCTGCTCCTGGATAAAAAGTATGGTCAAATGTGACGTTATTCTTAAAACCCCTCCCATTGCGAAATTTTGGCTACGCCAGTCGCTGCAGCAGGTTTAGTCCGGCAGCTTAGAGGATTTAGCCTAGCTAGAAGCTTACCAATTCTCATTCCTATTATCGTTTAAAGTACTTCAAACCATGCACGAAATCAAATTTCTGCCGGGTCAGAAGTGGTTGGTGTGATCAGGGTGAGGAGGTGAAATCGTTGAGCTGGCACAACAAGTTACTTACCCTATAAAAGTAATTTTAGTTGTTTATAGTCGCAGTAGAGCTCTTATTTTGGGCTTAAATGAAAGAAGGAAACACACAAAATAGATTTAACAAAAAAAAATTTCAACTTTGTTTTATTATGACGTCATGATACTTGAGCTTGAACTTAATTTTGCTCAATTTTTTTGTAGTTGGGGTGCATAACTTTGGCTGTAGCGTCTGAGTTAGAGATGGGCGAATAGTAATCATTCGTTAAAAAGTAACGATTAACAAGAAGTAACGGATAGCAACATATTCGTTTTGTTAAAATATCGATTCCAAATTGTATTCGTCTGTTATCTACAATACAAGATACTCGCAATGAAAACCAGGTGAAATGAAAATACTGGTTTGAACTGGTTTATGTCGCATTTTTTCTTGCTTTTCAGTTCACCGCGAAAGCAGCGGAACTCTAAATACCGTGGTTGAAAGTATGATGTCATCATTTCGGCATTGACTTATTTCGATGAATGCAATAGAAATGTCTGCGCTACAGTCAAATCTCGATACTATGCCACTCCGCTTCTATGCCACTCTCGTTACTATGCCGCTTTTGATCGACCCAACAAAATTTAATAAAAAACAACGTTATTATACTATTCCTTAATTCCGATACTATTCCCCGTGAGATTTATGAATGATTAGTAAAAAAAGTCTTGTGACGAGTCAATGTATAACAGTATGCCACGTTTAGTTTTTGTACTGTTTTGCATAACTACAGCACAGAAGCCCACAGCACTTTCGAAGTCAAAATTTCGTTCAAATCGCAATTTTACCCAAAATGTCAACTGAGAAGTGCAAGCAAACTGACTTAAACCAAGCGAGAAAACGACTACTACTTTCATAATGCTTCTGACTGACAAGTCAACAAATTCCTTTACGCTTGCTTGGCAGACAAAAGCAGTGGCGCGGGAACGTTTTTTGGACAGGGGGGGCTCAAAATAGTAAGATCGTGTCAACGTCTGGGGGGCGAAGCCCCCCAGACCCCCCTTTTTTCGAACGCACGTTTTTATGAGCAGGACACTCAGCAGACCTATTTTGATAGACATCAATTGCATGCCCGCTCAAGTGACCGGAAATTTTTCAGGATAATTTTTTATCGTGGAAAACAAGATTGCTTACTACCATTAGGCTTTTCTAACCATGCTCGAATCACTACTCATGTATTTGTAAAATCCAAATACCTCAATGACAAAACCAAAAAGTAGGCAAACAAAATTTGTCCGATCTAACTTTTGCTTTGCTGATCAGAGTTACATGCAACAAACAATGCCCCATTGAGGTTTAAAAATAACAAAAAACACACAATCAAAATAAAGCACTGAACCATTTTTTAACATAATGAGATGTGTAGATATAGGTATTTAGGTAGGCGTACTAGCTCAATTTTAGTAACAATCATCGGCAGTGCTCGAGTTGTGAAAACACTTATGGGGGGTGGTAGGCTACAACTTTTCACGCAGACCTAAAAAGAAATGGTCATTATAGTTGTAAGAATTGGTTTACGCTAAAATGTTTATGGGGGGATGGTGTTGTTTTCAGGGGGGATGGCATCCCCCTCAAATCGAGTAGCCTACTGATCATCGGTGCCAGTTTAGTAGTGATTTAGCCGCTTCATTGGGTTGGTAGAAAAAATTCAAAACCATTAAAAAACTCAACCAGAAGAGAACTTGCACCAGCTCATATAAGCTTGATTAGGGGTGCCCAACCAGTCGATCGCGATGTACCGGTCGATCTTTGGATGCTTGGCTGTCGATCCCGGGTTAATTTGGCATGTGCACAAATCAGGTTGGCCACCAACATTTCCAGTTCATGTAACGCGTCCGGGCCATGAAGACCTTTTTTTTAGCTCTTCACAAAAATTTTGGTGGAATTCGGAACATCTGAAGGATTGAGGACCGTTTTTTTGCACTTCACCGTATTTTCGTTTACGATTTACGTAATTCCCATGATCAGTAGCGACTTTCATTCGAGCATTCAGAGTAGTTTGGCGTAAAGTGTTTGGCAGCTACAAGAATTGGCAGCCATTATACTTTTACTGGTCCATCGTCCATGACTGCTGCAAAGGTTTGCAAACGCTGATATAAAACACGGTTAAAAATAAAATTCAAAAATTGAAAATTTTACCAAATTTTACGTTGACCTAGTGAATAATAACTAACTGATTTTTAAAAGAATAGTGATTCTTCGTTGGTTAAAAGCACTTTAAAAAATATTTGCTTCATTACGTATGTACGTTGCGAGCATTAATACCGTCGCACTCAGTGCATAATTTTTTCAATTGTCAGGGGGGGCTCAAATGGTTCAGGGGGGGCTAAAAAAAGTTCAGGGGGGGCTTGAGCCCCCCCTGGCACCCTACTTCCCGCGCCTATGGACAAAAGAGAAAAAATATTCGTTTGCTGGGTGTTTGGAAATTGGAATCGTTTGAGTCGAATCCTATAATGACTAAGTAACAGATATTTTCTCTTTGCTTGTGAGCGTCATGGCAGGCAAAAGAGAAAAAATATTCGTCGTCGCGTGGTATTTAATTGTTTTGATTCGTGATTACCTAAACGAATACAAGTAATGGATAAAAAGTATTAAACATCTTTTCCAAAGCAATCACTTGAAGCCGTTACTCAAAAGTAACGGTTAAGCACATCTCTAGTCTGAGTTTATCGAAGCAAATTAATAAAACTTGTTCCAGCAGGAAAGTAGTTTCTTAACCACAAAATGAAACTGTTTGGACGCTTTTATGATGAACACAGACAAAATAACGCGCTAATATACAAAGACGTATGGTTAATTCTTAACGCTTTTTCATACCACGCGGGTTTCGCATGACTTATTTCTCTATGAAATTGCATGGCGTTTGGGCTATTTTATGTTGGAATACGTGTTTTTCGCTGTATTCTTCAAGAAGATTGCAAATAAATAATGCGAGGTATAAGGATGTAGAGGGTTTCAAATCTAGATATAGATGTATAAAAAGCTTCAGTTACAAGCAGTGATGGAGTCGAGTACTCAACTTCCGAGTATGAGTACCGCAAAAAACCTCGAGTACGAGTACCGGTACTGATATTGAAAAATGTACCAGAGTACGAGTACTTTTACAAATTTACCAAAAGAACTATTTTTAAGTCGTAACAGCTCAAAGTTAGTCGCAAAAGCATAAACGAATACATTTTGTCAGTGTTTGGGATGTTGAGAACGCGCACAACTGCAGGTGACCATTTTCTGACAAGTATCGATAGCACACAAAAATTACTATTATATTTTAAACAAATTAGGTACCTACGCAATTACACAAACCGATTGCCTTTACATAAAGTCATAAGCATCAAAATGTGCTAAAAGCAGTGGCGATTCCGGCACTCGGGCTGAGCCCGAGTTACAAAATGATGACAGAGGCGACTCCGGCACTCGGGCTACTCGGGCTGAGCCTAAGTTACGAAATGGTGGAAGGCTTGTTATTATTTAAATTTTAAAAAGTAAGCTTAAAGCTTTTTTTAACTTAATTCGTATCAAGTTCGTTGAAAGAAACAGTCATCGTAAAAAACAACCAAGTGTGCGGTGGCAGTTGCGTTTTTCGCCCAACGATTTGTCTAGCCATAAGCTCTGGCTAGAGGAAAATAGCCCGAGCCGCATTGCGGAGAAAAGAAAGAGACAAACGAGACAAAAGCCTTTTCCCTTATTACATCTTACTCGGGCTCGATCGCATTTGCCTGAGTCAGACAATGCAAACGTTTGTTACGTTGTTTCACACAATTCTTTCCTTAACTTGTTTGTGGAACTCGGGCCCTCGAAAAATAGCCCGAGCTACAATTGCAGAGAGGAATAGAAAAAAGATTTCGTAAGACGCCTGCCATCGTGCTGCCATGTAGTAAATGCAGGCTTTTTGTTTGGTCATAAATGTCTGTTCCTCTGTGGCTCACAATGGATAGCTGATAACAAAGAGCTACACAACAAACTCAGTATGAGTTTGCCATCAAATTAAGAAGATTAAACTTTATGTATGAATGAAAGTATTTTGCAACAATTTAACTGTTGTGTAAGTTGCTATTTTATTGCTTTTTTTACCGTTTTTTTAACACTGTTTATGTAGAGCCCGAGTAGCCATAAAAAGCTAGAGTCGCCATTGGCTAAAAGTATAATTAAATGTTGTTCGCAATTACAAACTTTTTCCAGATAAACTTCGCGCAAAATTAAGGGGCTGATTATACTTTGCTATCCGAGATGTTACGTATATATTATATATTTTCTTGCAGTATGCTGTTACGTGTTACAGTCTGGCAGTATGTAAATGATGAGTAAAAAATGCATTCAAGGGTTTCTATTTTAACCTCGCAATTACTCAGCAGATGAAAGCGATTCTGGTGATAATGATGTTTCACACGATTATGATGAGAAAGATGATTTATACCGGTATATAGGCTATGATTTTCAACTCAGTCACATTGAGAGCTTGAATCGGTACTCTTGTGGTACTGTTACAAAGCGTATTTGTGTGCTGCAAATGCAATTCAGCTCTTTGCTTAAAATTGAAGTAAATCTCTATGGTGACAACTGTTGCAAGTTTTACAAAACTCTGCTTGGATCAAGAAGTACCGGTATTGAAAATAAATAATCGGCGAAGGTGTTTCTGTGAAGTATTGTATGAATGTTATGCAGTTTTTTTGTCTCCGTGCATTTTTTAGTATATGATGCTATTAAACATTTAATACTCTACCTCAATCAAGTATAAGAAGTATTATTGCGACTTGGTGACTTGTTAACCACGAAATAATAAATAGCATGAACACATAAAATAGCAGTGCTGAAAATGAGGAAGCATGCAGCGACAACACAATAGGTTAAAACGTGCGATGCGATAGTAAAAACACAGCATGTTTTATGTCTTTCTGTAGCTTCTTCTTGCAAGGCGACGTCGACGTAATTAATTTATTGAATGCATAGTTGAAGCAATGAGAATACCAGTGACTGTACTGTAGCAGCTAGAGTTGAAGATTAACGCCACTGCATCACTTTTTCACAGATATTTTTGTTTGAAATTTGTTAGTCCACTCCTTATATCTCAATTCTCGAACGTTACAGTCTGGTAGGAAGTGATCACTGCAGACTTTTGAGTAAACGGATAATGAGGGATTTTTGACTTCAGTTTCGTAAGCCAAGCTTTCAGCAATGGTAGCTGATGAAAATAAATTTCTTCTATTTCTTGCAATTTGGAGCAGTACAACCAATGGAGAATTTTAACTAGAAAGTTAACGTTATGCAATAGGCTTAGACTAACGGTTTTTTATACCTCAAAATTCGAACTCGCTATGAAAAAACAATGTGGATAAATTTCAAAAGCTACAAAATCTCAGCAGTTGCTCTAAGCAGAAAGCCCAGCAGGTTGACTGGTCTAAGCTGAATGAAATATTGGTTTTCTACTATAATAGATTACTGGAAAAAGTTGTAGTTCTGTGCAAACTACTGCAACACAGTTTCCGACATCTAGTTGCAACTGACAGACTGATGCAGTCCTAGAAACATTGCTATGCACTGACGCAGCCAAGTAACCGCTGGAAATGTGTATCGGTATCACGTCAAGATAAAACCTTGCGCAATCCCTGCCATTATCATGTTGAATGTCAAGCAGGAAGGCTCTGAGTAATCAGTGTCAGTTACCGGTACTTAATCGCAGCATAACCTACAATAAACATTAAAAAAACAGCAAAAATTGCATAGCTTAACCGGCAGACCGGTGCTGTCTTTCAACAGTCAACTGGCTTTCAGCCTAGTTAGGAAATGAACCACTGTGCATGCTAAATGAACCACTGTTCAATGAACCACAATGAACCACTGTGCACGAACCACCGCACATACTACTGGTAATTTCACTCAGCTGCTCACCACTGTAGCCTAGATACCAGCACCAATAGTTATTTTCTTACTACACCAGTCATCTAATAAACTTTTGGAACCGACCATTAACACAGTATCGTGTGAAAATTATTTCACTACTTAGTTTATTGCGTTTCCTTTGCTTTTACGATTCGACTGACGAAGGTGAACTAGACTAGCGCAGCTGCTGCGCATTGAAACGCGTCTCGATCAAATCCCAACGGTACGTCATAAAAACGATAGCCAATCAAAATCGAGCAAGGGATTTTCAATTTTCGTTTTTTACAGATTTCTACCAACTAGACAGCGTGGGAAGTTCGTTTTTTTTCCAAAGAATTCCGAATATTTTTGTTGATTTTTTGATAAATAATTTTTCTAGACCATACCCCGCCTTTTTCATTCTCTCAATCTCAAATATAATTTTAAAAAAGTTTGGAAACCGCTGCTTTGACATTTGTTTAATGCTTGTGAAAAACTGTTGACGTGTTTTAGGGTTGATAAAAAATAAATTGTTCTGAATCTGTGCAGTTTAATAGACGCGCTGCAAAGATTGTTCATGTTTGGTTTGTGAAGGAAGTTATAACGGCTACAAGATATGCTGAAAAGTGTCGCCGCAGTCCGCAGCCTACCCACAGGCTACACGTATGCCGATAAAAAAACATTCGGCTTTTTGCGATGTTTAACACTAAAAGGAGACGTTTTGGCATCCCCCCAGGACAAATTTTCTTTTTTTGCTGGGGGGGACAACCCCGCAATCCCCCTAATTTGCACACTGTTTGTATCATCAGCAAATAAATTTACTTAAAAATTTGTATTTAAAGGCAGATCATTCATATACAAAATAAATAATAATGGCCCTAGAGTTGAACCTCGTGGAACACCACAGGTTACAGCTAGCTAGCTAATTGTAATTTGATATAATTTGATATTTTGTTATTTCGTTATTATTTGTCCAAGAGTTTCTTTTAAATTTGGAGAAAATTTAACTGTGACATCGTAATAAAGCTCTAAAAGCTTTGTACACGATATTACCCGAAAATTCAACAGCTTTTGCGATTTTGTTGACCCTTGTCACAAAGTTGCAAATGTTGGTAGCCTATTAATGTACATTGGTTTGATGGTATCAATGAAGAAAAGAAACGAATGACAAGTGACGCCATAAGCCATCGTTGAAGTGCTACAGAGCAGAACTTCCCAAACTTTTTCGCTCGCGACCCTTTTAATCTTTTAAAATTATTCGCGACCCTTCACGGTTAAAATGACAAACAGTGCGAAATATGCATTTGTGATATTTATTGAAAGGCGAAAACTAGAATCAAACTGCCGTTACTCAATTATTTATTTTTGTAACACATTTATTCTCCTACCATGAGAAAGCAATCAATGCGCTATACGAGCTCGCTTAGGATTTTCCATCTATCTGCCTACCATATAGAATCACCATATTTTCACTATGCAAAAGGAGGGCAGTTTTTTTTGAGGGTCATCATGTCCGCAGATGTCTATTTTCTGTCCAAAAACAAGTGAAGACCAAAAAACGGTCATCAAGTTTGCAGATGACCATTTTTCTGCCTCAAAATAAATGAGGACCCCGACCCCCCCCCCCCAAAAAAAAAAAAAACATCCCAGACTGCATAGTTTGCACTAAAACTTTACAAAATGTTTCGTGGAAGAATGATTTGACATTTTCACTGTTCATAATGCCAAAAAGGAGGACATTTGGCCATTTTTTGGCATTTGGCCATTTTTTGGCTCCACATTGTTCTTTTAATGCTGAGCGTCAAGCAGGGAAGCTGCGAGTATCAAATTTTAAGTCTTTGTTTGACCGGACTCGGAAGTTAGCGCAATTGTTAGCGCGGATGTTAGCGCAATTGCACCAGTTTCATAAGTTTAAACAGCACAACTGCACATACTATGCAATTGCATAATACGCACTACTTTGTGTGAAATTCGCATGCTCCCTGCGACCTTTTAAGTTTGTTACGCAACCCCTCGCGGGGTCGGGACCCCCAGTTTGGGAAGCCTTGCTATACGGTGTACTGTAGTTAGGATGACTACGGGAGAAATGGCCATCAGCAGCTATTTTCTTGGTTTACATGCTACGCAAGATAGAATTCGTCAGTTTTAAATCAGCACATGGTGCAGCAGCATGTCTGAAATTGCTGTCGAAATTTGCTAAATTTTGTGAGATATAGCCGAAATAATTTTTAAGATAG
This sequence comes from Trididemnum miniatum, assembly GCA_964006365.1. Lineage (NCBI taxonomy): Eukaryota > Metazoa > Chordata > Ascidiacea > Aplousobranchia > Didemnidae > Trididemnum > Trididemnum miniatum. Next base: position 4,379,204 of record OZ023250.1, read on the forward strand.
GGTGAAAATTTTCAGCGGGATATAGACAGCAAGCAGTAATATTTTCCGTGAGCGTGTTTTTACTCAACAGTCTTCGGGTTAGAAAATTTACAGTTCCAAGAATGCAATCACAGATCAGGTACCTCCTGAAAGCTAGTTATCGTATAATCACGAGGGTGGCCGTCTCTCCTTAAGCTGAAAGACAGATGGACACCCACTTGTGAAGGTTAAATGGCCATACCTTCGAGCATATGCTTCTGTGCGCAAACTTCACATATGATATCATGGCAACAAGTAAACAAGTTTAATGCTACAGTAAAGCGATAGCAAGCCTATAGGACAAGCATGACTGAGTAATAAGAGCGTTTTGAGATAACCGCAATTTCTGCTCAATTCAGGTTCCATTTGCAGCTGCGCAAGAATAAAACAGCGTTATGACTCACTGAAGGTTACATACATGTCAAAATTGTCCATTTTCGTTTGTTTTACGATAGATCTTTCTCATTTCGTGAAGCAACCTTATTAGCCATCTCACCAACACTTGTGGGGTGAGATGGCCTATAGCGTCATTCTTAGAATGTGAAATATTTATTTTGTGTGAGAAAAATTTAAACTGATGAGACGCAGGAATGCAACTCTGGTCCTTAATCGTATCAACCCACCTTTCTAAGTACGTTTAAAGCAAGTAGGAAGCAAACTAGTACGGAGATTGATAAAAACCATGGCCATCTCTCCCGGAATTACCCTATAACTTTTTGAAAGGAGGGGCTCAAGGGAGGCTCAAAAGTTTTATGGGGGGACCGAAAAAAACTTAGGGGTGCTTCAGCCCCCACCTTCCAACTTCCTTGTCTGTGGTCAATCTCTCCAAATAAGTCATAGATCGTATTGTCCGTCTTTAGGGCATTCAGGCACTGATCTGGCAGCAGAATGTGAGTACTGGTACTGGTGAGCTTATAGGGCTTAGCATGGGCCCACGGATTGGTACACAAACATATAGGTCTACCTGCAAAATCTCTATTTACTATTCGACAGAATCGATACTTGCTCTTTCCACATGTACAATTTCAGTGGGCTTAAGGCCCACGGTTCTTGGATGTAGTTTCTGCATCAAAATTAATTTCTTGATCTCATAGTCACTGTTCCCTCTAAGGAGCGAAATTAAAGAAAATTTGGGCAAAATTTTCTAAATTTTTTTTTACACTTGCCAACTGGAATGGTGATCATTGTCCGAATTTGAATCAAAGTTTTCAAATATTTTGGTGCAAAACAAAATTTATATACTCTGAAACTCAATTTTGAGGCAGAAATTGCATCAAACTTTCATTTAAACCTCTTAAATCTTTGGGCAAATTTTTTATTCAAATCTGCGATTGGGAAAACTCGCACTTGCTATAAACTTATAAGAGAGAACGGTGGTTATAGTTTAAAAAAAGTGATTAGAACATGACATCAAGATGTTAATTATGATGCAGGAACTAAAACTAAGAACCCGTGGGCTTAGAGCCCACTAAAATTGGATATGTAAACAGGGCAATTGTACCTTCCACTGCTCAAATAGAAGAGTTTGCTTTTTTCTGCTGGGCTTGCACTTTTTACTAGTAAACACCACGCAGTAACTAGGGATGTGCCGAGTCGAGTCAGAGTACTCGGCCGAGTAATAAGGCATTACTCGAACTCGGCCGAGTCCGAGTATTAATTGATACTCGGTCGAGTATTAAACCATTATCATTTTGACCTTTTTTTGCTTTTTATCCGAATTTGAGTCAAAATTGGAATATCTACGGACGTGATGACCTTTTTTTTTCTCTTCACCTAATTTTGAGTTCATATTTTGACGTAGTAGATACTCGGATTCGGACACGGCCGAGTAATGTCGTGAATACTCGTTACTCGGCGAGTCAGAGTAATTTTCCTTGAGGCACATCCCTATATAGCAGTAACCACCTCACTTTTAGACTATAAGAGCTGGCTGATCGAATAGCTCTACGGACAAACTTGCCACACAAATACGTCGCAAATAAATTGACCAATCACAAGTCTGCATTCCTCGGAATTTATTTTTAAGATAACGCAGATAATTGAACTTTGATTCGAACCTATATTAAGTAGAATCCTACAAAATGTAATATCATACTAGTGAATCCATTCCGTAAACAAATCCTTGCTTTGTGTCTTTCACACAGTCTAAAATTTTATAATTGATTAATCAAACCATGGAGATTTCACTCTGTGTTACAGGGACTCGACTTTTTACCCTAAATCTGCTGCTAAATTTTGTTTATCACAAGCAAATAGCAATCAAATCACTTACCTCACGCTTAATTCCCATAAAGCAAATAGCTCAACAAAGTCGACAAATTCGTCAGTAATAAACTGGTTGCTTTCTAAGACAGCTTCTACAGCTGACAGAAATGATTTTTGACAAAAACTTTCACACCTGTCCATGTCAGTGCACCCTCCAAATGAAACATGGTCTGAAAACAAAAATAAGTTGTGTTTAGCTCATAAAATAAAACGAAAAAATATCAACCCATGAACAATTACCGCACATCTGTAGTCAGATAAAAATAAGGAGAAGGTGAAGCAGCAAGGTCAAGGCAACAGCTTTCGCAAACCAAACAATCCAATCTCCATTATGTTTGTGGTATTATAGTATACCAAAGCGTGGGACTAGCGGCTGGTCCCGTTCCGCGACTTAGCAAGTCAGCAACAGACAGTTCTAAAGAAACATCGCAGCTAGGGCTTTGGGCGGGCCGGGCTTTATTTTTGGAATGAGTAGCCGGGTCGGTTACCGCTACTGGGCAAAAGCTTTTGGGCCGTGGGCGGTCCGGGTTGCAAAAAAGCCAGTCCATGCCATCTTTAATACTGATAACTATCACCCGGCATAAAAAATCGCGTTACAGCATATTTCAATTTTTTTTTGCTTGCTAAAGAATATTTTTCAAAATCCGCAAACATTTTAAAGACAAAGTGCTTGTGAGATCAAAATTTTTTCCTCAATTCGTCAAAAAAATTGAAAACCTCAAAGTAAGTTTGTCAAAACACAAAACAACATAACAAAATGCTAAAAATGAGATCTATCTGAAACGCTGAAAACCAGAAAAACTGGCAAAACAATCAAGCTCGGAAAAATTTCCCGGGAATTTCCCGAATCCCGGAACCCCAAGGATTTTTGGAGTCCCGAAAATTTTCCGCAAATCCCGTGAAAATCTTTGAAAATTTCCTGCTTCCTGGGAAGTTAAAATCCGGGAAAAAGCCCATTCTTTTATGAATCTTCAATCACTTTTAAAGGAATAATGAAAATTGAAAGGGATATCAAAAAGTGGTAGCGGCTCGTTAGCGGCCCAGTTAAAAACAAAAGATGGAACCGGGCCGTTAGCGGATCTATAGAAAGACCAGTTAACGGCTCGTTAGCGGGTCCCTTAGCGGCCCATGCCATCTCTAATCAGTAGCTACCACTGAAATCCTTGCTAATGTAAAAATTTTCTCGGGATCCCGACATAAATTTTCCGGGAAACGAAAAATTTGAAAACCCCCAATTTCCTGTTCCGACGTCCCGGGAGGGAACGCTAATCGCAGCGGTGGCAAGCTAGGGTTTTTTTTTGGTCATTTGTCGGTTTTTGACCAAAAATTTTTGGCAATGACCGAAACGTTTTAGGCCCGTGCGGTCACAATGACCAAAAAAACTTGAATTTTTGAAATGTAGCACACAAATGCTGTATAATTGCCGAAATGCTGTATGCTAGGTGGAGACTTTTTTTGTTTGGAGATCACTAGGCCTACATGAGACCAAGAAACTTGACCGAAATATTATCGAGTTGACCGGAAAAAATTGGGCTAATTCAGCTAAAATCGGTCAAATAACCGAAACAAAATTTTGAAAAAATAACAGGCTGGCGAATCGTTGGCGACACTGCTATGCGTCCAATTTGACCAGCCCGGGAAAGGAACCCAAGGCCTCCTGCGCTGAGAGCGATGTCTTTAAGTATTGCGTCACTTTCCCAGTAAATTTTACCGTGAAGCAAAATGAGAATGCTTTGCCGCTGTTTGTTTTTTGAAGTAAAAACCACATCAGTAAAACACAAGAACTTTTAGATGTTGGTAAAGTGGGTCGAAGCAAATGCATGAAAATAATAATACACATGTTCATTTATGTCTTCCAAATTATCACACACTTAGCATCTCGTTGTAATTGAAACACGGTTTTTCTAATTATGGAATGGTATGGCATAGTACGGAATAGTATAGGGGTCGGCATCTCCCGGTACGAGGTTTTCTACGGCACGCGAAGTCGTGAAAAATTTCCAAAAACATTTTTTGAACTTTAAAACAATAAAAAACTTATAGTCAGCGCGAAACAAGCGGTTAATTTGCTGTGTTTTGCTGTATTGCTTGTTTAGTCATCATTATTTTTTTATTACTGTTATTACGTCACTGTTGTATACACTTGCGTTTTATGCAGTTGGTAACCCTGAGGTAAACCGCCAAGTCTGCGGCCAAGAGGTCAAAATCAGATGCGAGATAATTTCAAGAGTCGTGGACAACTGATGTTTTTGGTTTGTCTGTCGTAATGACATACCAGTATGTACCATAGTTGTCAACGGGCCAAAGATGTTGGGCCCGACCGGACCCGAACCCGATTTTTCATGCCCGAACCCGATTTTTCAAGCCCCAACCCGAATCCAAATTTATCAGCCAGTCTGAGCCCGATTTAAGCCCGAAATCAAAAACACCACATTAAATTTTAAAAAACTTGTACTTAATACCTATTTATGATCGGCAGGTCACTGTGAGATCATAAAGCATGCATGATCTCACCTGTTGAAAACGTTTGAGCGATGCGAGTTTTTATTAGAGAATCTAAAATGCAATCAACATTTTCAACAAGTTGATATGTGTATGACATCACAACACGTTGCTTTGATTTGTATGACACAAAATCAACACCCGTTTTCGAAGCTCGATGTATGCGACAAGGTGTTCTCTTTGCTTAATTCCAGCAAGCGAGAAAACCCTATCACTTACAGAAAACCTCGATTTCACTCCGGCGTCCGGCCCGATTGAAGTCCGACAATTTTTCAAAATCCAAACCCAAGCCCGGCCCGAACCCAACCCGAAAAGCTCGAGCCTGATTGATAACTATGGTATGTACATTTGTACAGTGCACTTTGCTGTGCAAATGTCGCTTCCCATACCTCAAGTATTAATCGTCATTTTGAAATCAAACACCAGAAATTATTTAAAGATGATTTGAAGAAGAATGAAGCTTTTAAACAGGCAGTTTCTCGTTACGAAAAACTCGGTAGCGTTGTAAAAAAATCGTTCGCTGTTCAAATCGAAGTACGTAAAGTAGATACAAAGTTGCAGAATGCATTGCCAAGCGCGGAAAGTATTTTTCGCCGTTACATAACGCAGTTTTTAATCGGCACGCGAACATATATTTAGACATTAAATTTTACAAATTGGCACACTTGATAACTGCTGACCCCTGGAATAGTATGCCGTACTATTCCATTAACAGAGAACACTCTAATTATGGAATAGTAAAGCATAGTATGGAATAGTATCACTGTGGTATAGTATGGCAGAACTGGGCGATAGGACGTTTGGGGCACTAGAGTAAAGGGGCCCATATAAAGAGTTAAATTTGGAGAGAGTGGCCCTCAGGGTAAATGTGTCTCAGGCCTAATTTAAAGCAAAAGGACCTAAGGACAGGACGGTTGAAGCAATACATGGGCCCTAGGAATAGAATGCTAATTTAGGGCACTGGGGCATATCCTATGCATAAATGGGGCTCCAGGACCAATGGGCTTCAGGGATTTGGAGAAATAAGGGATATGGGTCTCAGCATGTTTTGGTCTCTGGGACAAACGGGCCTTAGGACGGTTGGGACAAAATACTATTCCATACTATGCCATTCTATTCCATACTATGCCATACCATTCCATACTACTCAATACTATGCCATATTATTCCATAAGTAGAGACACCCATTAAAACATACCAAAGCTTATTTTTCAACTTCTAAATCACGAAAATGGTGGTAATCTTTGTTCATATAACCACTACCACCAGCCGGTAAGTACTGTTAATAAAACAAAGGTATAGATGCCTGTTCTTACCGTCATCTATTACCGAATCTTCTAGCACTACGTCCATTCGAAAGCATCTGTTTGCAAGTTGATCAGAGCATTCAGTTGTGCTCTCCACGTGAATATCAAGAGCGTCCCAAATTATTCCTGCTGTACATCTCAAATTCGATGCGTTGCCAAGAAGGCTGAGCAACAAGCAAACTACGTAAAACTGGATTCTTGCCGACCCTCTGTTCTGCTAGTCATTAATCTGTCTAAATAAACTCATTAAGTAAGCTCTTATCCTTAGTTTTATACGCGGTTTACATTACCGCCTAATTACAGCATAATACTATGAATTTTTCCAGCCAATTAAGCTGCTGTAAGAGATTGTGAAATTATATCTTATAATACTACTTCAAGTTCTAACTGATCAGTCAAGCATACTTGCCACTCGTTGTTGTATGTGGAATTGTTGGAGGAATGGTAGAGGCCAGTCCATTAAGCCGCCGAATTTCCGCGATTGAATTTTCGTTGCAGTTGTTCGAATCACAACAGACCCATGAGCTAAAAACATGGTTGTATGAATTCTTACAGTGCAGTATGTAAAATCATCAAAATATTCTGGTAATTTTTATTGTTTATTTCGTAACCATGTGGCGGTAATTTTGTTTAGCAAGTCACGTGATAGACCTAATCCTTTGTTTGCAATGTTATTACCTGTGACGGAGTACTCGCGTACTATACTCGTACTCGAGTACCACTTTTGGGGTACTCGTAAGCTTAAGGTACTCGGTCAAAACAAGCGCCAAGTACACGAGTACATTTGGCTTTCGCTAGAAGTAACAAACTAACAAACAAGATGAACTTTCGATAGCAAACTACAGCCAAAAAAACCCGTAAATAAATTGATGCGCCTTCTCAACATCCCAAACACTGTAAAAACGTATTCGTTTATGTTTTTGCGGCAAACTTTGAGCTGTTACAACTTAAAAATTGTTCTATCGCTAAATTTGTAAAAGTACTCGTACTCGAACTTTTTTACGGTACTCGTACTCGAGTACATTTTTCAATATCAGTACCGTTACTTGTACTCGTACTCGGAAGTTGAGTACTTGACTCCATCACTGGTTATTACCGATATAGAAAGGAACTTGTGAACTTTGGCTCTCTAATTTTGTTATTGCTCTAAGTTTCGATTTGATGAATCAGCGATCGTAAAACGCAATTCGGGTCGTTTCAATTAGTTGCTTTTTCGTAGGCTGGTGTTTAGAAATCGCTTCATTCCTGAGTTGTAAATAACTATTTACGATCTTATTAGAGTCAGTGGGAGCTTGTTAAAGAAATTAATATGAACATTTGTGTTGTTGGAAGGTTTAGTCGTGACAGCGTTGTACAGGGTGTTCCAGAATATATGACCCGATTTTAAAATTCCATAAACTACAAACCAGAAAAGATTCAACGAAAACTCATATATTTTCTGAAAGTTTATGAAATGCCATTTCAGTTTAGTTCGTTACTTCACGTGGTTTTAAAAATTATGTCGCGCAAGTGGCGACCGCCAATGTCGATGCAGTTTTGAAGTCTTTCTCGAAAATTAATCATCACTCTTTCAAGCATGTTCTGCCCAATCGCATCAATTTCTTCAGTTATTGCTGCTTTTAGGTGTTCTAGAGTTGATGGACGGCGTTCGTAAACTTTAGATTTGACGTAGCCCCATAGAAAAAAGTCACATGGATTTAGATCCGGGGAACGTGGAGGCCACCCAATGTCACCCCGTCGAGAAATGACATGACTTGGAAACATGTCCTGCAGGATTCCGAGTGAACGTCGAGAGGTATGCGACGTGGCACCATCTTGTTGGAACCATACACCATCGGGTTCATGATCAGCTAGTAACTGAGCAACTTTTGGACGAAGAAATCTCTCAAGCATCTCACAGTAACGGTCTGATGTAACAGTCACTGTAGCACCTCCTTCTTCAAAAAAGTATGGACCCCACACCCCAAAACTGCCCATAGCACACCAAACGGTAACCTTCGGAGAATGAAGTGGTCGTTGGTGCAGTTCACGAGGATTATTTTGTGACCAATATCGGAAGTTTTGTTTGTTAACCGTCCCAGATAAATGAAAATGTGCTTCATCACTGCAGATTGTAACAGATGTTGGGGGGATGGACTGGAGAATGTCTCGAGACAAATTTGTGCGAGTTTCGTAATCACTCTCGCTTAATTCCTGCACGACCATTATCTTGTAGGGATGCATATGAAGTGATCTGTGCAAAATTCTATGGACACTTGTAGCGGACATGTGCAAGGCAAATGCATGCTTTCGGAGGGAACGTCTAGGAGATTGCTCAATTGAATCTGCCACAGCTGTGACATTTTCTTCTGCTGTTCTTGTTCTTGGACGGCCAGATCTTCTCCTGTTTAATGCCGATGATGTTTGTCGAAAGTTGGAAACCCAACGGCGTATTGTTTTCCCTGTTGGTACGGGATCATGACGATTTAGTGAAAAGTGTCTTCGGAAGGAACGTTGCGTCGCTACGACTGATTCGCCATTCTTCACAAACTGTTCAACCACAAAAGCGCGATGCTCACCACTCCACGCCATTAATGCAGCATTTAACTAAACTCAACAAAAGGGTATTTCTTTGTAGCACTTATTATCAACACACTAGCAATCTGAAAGTGAAAACATGGCATGAAACTAAAATGGCATTTCAAGACCTTTCAGGAAATATAATGGTTTTCGTTGAATCTTTTATGGTTTGTTGTTTATGAAATTTTATAATCGGGTCATATATTCTGGAACACCCTGTATATGCATGATGCGTAGATTACTGTTTTGCGTCAGATTTTTGATAAATCTGAGATTCATAATATCAGTTGAGACTCGATAGCATTTCTTTTATATTTCATTTTATGTGATTCTATTTGAATAAGGTTAGAAATTATTGTTTGCAAAAGCTTTTATATTACGCCGTCTCCGGCTCTCATTGGATGTACAGTATGCTGATCACCCGGATAGCAAAATAATCGGAAATATTTTTTGCATGTTTGGCATATTGAGCCATGAGCTGATGTTGTATTAATTGATGTGTATCGTTTTCAGAAAACCGCTAAATAGACGTCGTCGCTGCAAATAAATTTGGAGTGATTTAACTGCGCTGTATTAAGTTGAATTGGTCTTGGAGTTTAGTGCAGGTAAACGTCGAAGTCTTTTTGGCGGCCGGGCATCAAGACGTCGTTGCATCGAAGTTTTCAAACATAACTGCTGCAATGTTGTCGAATATTCATTGCAATTAGCGGAGGTCCCTCCTTTTCAAGGTAATATATTGTGTTTTGCATGAAGTAATTAATTTCTAGAGAAAAATTCGAACGTTTCAAAGAGTATCAGCGGACCTAATGGCACTGTCAAAGATTTATAGCGCTAATTCCACAAAACGATCTTGCCTCTGCGCAGGCATGTTGCTAGTTTCATCGATCCCATTGACTTTATGTCTTTTGTCCAAGGATTTAAGGAAAATATTTATCGACGAAGCCTGTTACAGCCAGTGGCGGATTTGCTAGCCAGCAGCGGATGCATCCCCCCCACTAATAATTTTCAAACATGCTATAGATGAATACAAATTTTCCATATAACAATTTCGATAAAAGTAAGCCTAACGTCCTAAGCACGCATAGCCTAATTGAAAATGTACGATCAAAATACATCATGTTTGGTGAAACACTTAAGAATTAGAGGCAACAAAATTTGATTAAAAATTGTTCAAAAACAACTAAAATGGCCACTACAGTATGTAAAATTTTAAAAAATTTTCGGGGGAGCATGCCCCCGGACCCAAGAGTCTTTTTCATTCTCAATATGCTTTAAAATAATTCTGTCACGAAAACATTTTTCAAAGGGCATATTTACGCCTTTTTTGGGTCTATCGTCTTTGCATTTAGTTAACACTCAACCTAATTCGAAATTTTATCCCCCCCACCAAAGTTTTTTGGATCTGCCCCTGCTTACAGCTTGGCAAAAATTGTCATTCTTAAACCAAATCACAGGAGGTAGGCTCGGCGCGCAACGAGAAAGGCTGTAAGGTGGTACTGCAGTGATGGGCACGATACTCTAAATTTGCGTAAAGCGATATCGATACGCGATACATTGAAATTGGGCTTAAGCGATACCGATACGCGATACTTTGAAACACCACTTTAGCGATACCGATGCAGTATCGCCGATACTTGTATCTCGATACATTTTCGTAACGAGTTATATTGACAAAGTTTGACATCATAATACAGTAGTGAATTTTTTCTCGGAAACCTTTACTTTTTGTCAAAAGCTTATCGTTTCCCGATACAGTATTTCTATTTTGAACAACAAAACAATATGAAGGGAGGGGTATTGCAAAATGAATCTTGGTGGGTCGCAAAAAGCAGTGTTCCCTCTAGACCAGGGGTAGCCAACTAATCAGATGCCAAAAGCCACATTTCTTTCTGTGTTTCAGCAAAGAGCCATATCATGCCCAAGTAATAATGATCGCATTACCATCACCAATCACCATACCTTTTATTGATGTACATAGACCTACTTTTGCTCAGTGGTAAGGACATCACTATCGGCGTGGGAGGTCTGGGGTTTGTTGCCTGGGCCGGTCAAAGCAGACACAATGTCCCCACCGCTGCGATGTTTATTTGGACTTCGAGACTGTGTTGCCCAGGCGCAAGGCCGCGGAGATGGACCGTCCACTCGTTACACGCCCCGTCCTAATTCTCTGAACAAACTGATTATTTCGTGATAGTGCACCTTATGCATAGCCAAACGCAACATGATTGCAGAACTAGGCTGCTGGTAGAAGAAATTTAAGAAAAATGCTCACATGTAACAACAAAATTGGGACAAAAATGCAAGCTAATTTTTAAAATTTTGGGTACCTAAGCTGATCAAAGACCTTTTTTTACTTTTTCAGGGAACAAATATTTAAGACCTTTTTTAGAAATTCGGACAAAAAGATGGGTCGTCATTGACTGTGGTTATAAAAAGTGGGTCCCAAATCTGAGAAGTTTGGGAACCACTGCTCTATCCGTTTTGTTACTTTTTTCAATGCAAACAGACTAGCCCTACCACCCCTACCTCACCGTTCACCTACAGACCTACGCTATATTTCTTTGTATTTCTCTATTTTGGCCACAAATATTGATCGAAAAAAAAAGCTTTAGCATTCACCCACAAAACTGTTGCATTGTTATAAGTTTTTCTTCTTTTATCTGCCCGAACCTCCTTTTGACTTTCAATTCGAAAAGCGGCTTTTTTTCCTGATATCAAAAAAGTCCAGTATCTGTACCGCGTGCTAAAACTAAGTTCTTTGAACATGAAATGGCAACATACGGTTTTATGGCAACCAACTTACTCTCAAAGAACAGTACCTGAACTTTTATTACGTCACTGCAAAGTGAGCGAGAACAACGCGCGGAAAAATTTAATATTGGGAAAGTTAAGAAATACTTTGAGGGCTATTTATTAATGCTGTATCGGCGATAGTTGTATCGGCGATACCTAAAATATGAGTTAAGCGATACCGATACGCGATACTTTCAAAAGTAGCTAAAGCGATGCCCATATCGATACAAAAATATCGCGGGATGCGTATCGCCGATACATGTATCTCAATACTGCCCATCTCTGGGCTCTGGATATCCTTTATGACAAGCGCGTTTAAGCAGCGTTTGTTCCAACTGCCTTCTATGAAAGTCAATTACAAAGAGGTTATGGACAACTGTGCGTCATCGAAGCGCAAATGCTTTGAAACTTTGCAAAGCATGGGGAATGTCTCGGAACTAATAGTAATAGCGTGGTGGAATTGTGAGCCTTGCTAGCAAACTTCTTTTCAAAGTAAACGATGCCTGGAATAGACGCTATGCTAAAATTTTTTGTCGTAATTCAAGACTACTCAATTTTCAGGACGTTGTTCTTTTCGTCGAGGAGGACTTTAGCATTTTTAATGCGTATCCCGAACAGCCTGCGCGGCAGATTAGCAACGGGCATCAAGCTAAGAGTAAAACTCGAAAGGTCTCTTATGCAGTAAGCCATGGAATTGCCACCCAAGCTCACGATCTACCTAAAGCAGAAAATCGTACGGTAAAATTAAAATGTCATTATTGTTCGGGATTTCACGTTATTTCAAAATGTGGAGACTTTTCAAAGTTGGCATTAGATGAGCGACAAAAATATTTAAATAATGAAGGGCGATATTTTAATTGTTTTTTCGCGATAAAACTTGATTGCAGAAGGCTACGTAACTGCAAGGTAGTCAAATTCAAACTTAAAATTGATTAGTGTGTTGACGCTGCTGATAAGGGGCAGGAAACACCTGCCAGCTGTAATTCTGCAACGCGCAATTCCCGAGGGTATATTTTAACTTGCTTCCGGTAAAAGTTAAAGCTATTGATAAAGAAGTGCTCACGTACACTTTCCTTGATTTGGGATCGGATACAATATGTTGCAACGCGAACCTGGTGAAGTCGTTAGGGTTACCTGGGGATCCCAAGAGAGTGGCGCTTAGTACTTTGGGACGAAGCCCAGAGGTGTAAGATGGCACAAGCGTTAAATTTGACGCAGCGTCCTTAGAAAACACTGTTGGGGGGATTCGCCTCCTTGTTATCGCAATATACATCATGCGTATCATGCACTTTGCTTCAATAAAAGTCACTTGGAGACTGCTTGATAAACTCGAGCTTTCCTCTGGCTGTCATAACACACAATATCTAGATCGACGTTTGAAAACGTGTTAAAACTTATTATCTTTTCACAAGCTCATAGTTTCAGGCAGTGTGCCGTGACCACCCCATCCCCCCCATCCCCTTCCTTTTGGCTCTGCCTTTTAGTAAAAAAGAACAAAACTAATGGTGCCAACTGCCAGGTGACTGAAATATGCCAAACTCTTTTGATGGTTTCTGTATAGTTTATGGCCAGGGTAGGTCTAGGAGTAGGATGAGGGTATGCATCCTCCCATCAGCCATTTTCAAAAATCTCTTTGATAAGTACAATTTTTCCATAATTTTGAAACTCTTCCATAGCAATAAGCCTCACGCCTTAGGTGCGCATAATCGAAAATGTGCGAACAAAACGCATCATATTAGGCAAAGCACTCAGAATTACGGTCAAAAATTTTGATCAAAATTTGCCTGAAAATTTATCAAAACGCACCAAAATAGCCGTTAGATACAATAATAAAATAGCCGCTCAATCAGCTTCAAATTAATTCTGCCGAAAAAAACAAAAAACACGCTTAAAAAATGTGGAAATTATGGCCCCCTCCTTTAAAATTTCTCGTTACGCCGCTGTTCCTAGGATAAGCTTTTATTTAATAGTTTTACCACAACTTAACATGCGCTGCAAAAGCTAAACACAGGAATATTAATGCATAAGCACACAGCCTCCTTTACCAGTTTTATAAAGTTGCCATACACAAAAAATTACACATGCCAAGTTGTAGCGAGGATACAGTGATACGACCATACGGTCTACAAGTGTACTGTCCTGCTCACTTCTCTAAAACAACTTGTTGAAATTTCAGCATTTTTTCATTTATTACCAGTACTATGAAAACAAAAACCGTAACGAAAAAACTAAAAAAATAATAATAATAAATAAAATAAATAAATGAACAGAAGCAAAATATAAAGTACAAGAAGCACACGAGTATGCAATAAGCAATCAGAATACAAGTTAGGTTAATTATCAGGCAGTAATACACAGTATCGTGGAAATTCGTTGGTTATTCCTCGTATTTGTAAGTTATGTATTCCTTATACTTTTTGACAAACATGGGTAAAGGTAGACTTTTGATATTCAAAGATCTTAGACACCTCAGACCATACTCTTGCCCGTATAACTTGCCTACACTTTTTTCCTAATTCAATATTGCTTCTTTTGATAAAAAATTTGTTTTCGAGTTTCTTGTGGAATGATTATAAAATGATGTTAATGGGGTAAATTGTGAGGGAGCGGTTCCTGCATGATGCTGTATTGTTTTAAACATATATTTGGCTATCTCTAGTTTAAGGATATCGCATATTGTTAAAATTCTAATTTTTTGAATAGACGCTTTGCATGATCCTTGTAATTCGAGTTTGTGATTAGTCTAGCTCAGAGGTGACGAACATGCGGCCCGCGAAAGAATTTCCTGCGGCCCGCGAACATTTTGGCGAGACCAGTACTTTTAAACATTTTTTTCCCGTCTAATCTTTGCGATGCGATACCAAAAGCTGAGCCCTTGATTATATCAAGCGCGTATCACACAGTCGTTATATAAACGCTCAATGCAAGTCATCTGTTTCAGGATACAGTCGTTCATCCATTGTTATGAAATAATAATAACATAACTCGAGTCCGTTGCAGCTTCAGCATAGTGCAGCAGTTTACGAGTAACTATTCGAGTGAGAGCTTAGCTTGCCTTACAGTAGTAGGAATTATGTGAGTTTGCGGAAATGAATTGGTGAGGTGGCAGTACCATTTATCATATGCAAATTTTGCTGCTTTCTTAAGATATTTGTTATTCTGTTTTTTAATCAATATTTGATTAGCCGCTTGTCTTCAGCGATGTCTTCAGCGAAAAAACGAAATATTGTAGATAAAAAAAAGAGTATTTCAAAAAGATTGGACCGATATCCGATATGTTTATGACCAGGAGCGTATTCAGAGGGGGGCCATTGTGCCATCCTTCCCCCTTTTTGACTCTGCCTTTTAGTAAAAAAAGAACAAAACTAATGGTGCCAAGTGACTGAAACATGCCAGACTCTTTTGATGGTTTCTGTAGCTTATGGTCAGTGGCTAATCCAAGGGTTAGGATGAGAGGTATGCATCCTCCCACCAGCCATTTTCAAAATAGTTTTTGATGTATACAATTTTTTCCATAACTTCGAACCTCTTCGAGAGCGATAAGCCTTACGCCTTAAGCACGCATAATCGAAACTGTGCGCGCCAAATGCATCATATTTGGCAAAGCACTCAGAATCAGGGTCAAAAAATTTAAACAAAATTTGCCTGAGGATTATTCAAAAAGCACTACAAATAGCCATTACAGCATGTAAATTTTCAAAAATTTTCCGAGAGAGCATGCCACCGGACCCTCCAAGAGCTTTTCTTGTTTCTCAATCATTTTCAAATTTGTTCTGCCGAAAAAAAAAACGCTTTAAAGAAATATGGAAATTATGGCTTACCCCTTTTAAAATTTCTCGCTACGCCACTGTTTATGACTAAAAAGTTATGCGGCCCGCTTGCTTATTGGTAAGTAACAAAGTGGCCCGCGACAGCAAATAGGTTCGTCACCCCTGGTCTAGCTGAAGAATATGCAGAGGTGTTAATACAGTTTTTGCTGCACTTCTCCATGCCAAATTGTGGTAAATCAGGTGCGAGAATATCACACTGTGATAAATATTGAGAAGTATTTTAGTGCTCACTAAATTTCTCAATCTTTCAATTGCCTATATGCCCTTGACTACTTTAGTTTGAACCTTTTCAATGTGGTAGTGCCAAGTTAGTTTATTATCGAGTAGGTCACCGAGATACTTTATGTGATCGTTTTTTGAGATTTCATTATCATTTATGAAAATTTTGAATTGAGACTTTTCTTTTTTTCAACTGATCAGCATATATTCAGTTTTAGAAAAGTTAATTGATAGTTTGTTTTAGCGCATCCAGTTATCTACGCAGGCTAACTCATTTTTAATATCCATTTCTAACTGTTCGCATCAAATCCACTCATTATAAGGTTTGTATCATCAGCAAATAAATTTACTTGAAAATTTGTGTTTAAAGGCAGATCATTCACATACCAAATAATTAATAATGGCCCTAGAGTTGAACCTTGTGGGACATTGCAGGTTATAGACTTACAGATAGCTAGCTAATTGTAATTTGATATTTTGTTATTTCGTTATTATTTGTCCAAGAGTTTCTTTTAAATTTGGAGAAAATTTAACTGCGACATCGTAATAAAGCTCTAAAAGCTTTGTACACGATGTTACCCGAAAATTCAACAGTTTTTGCGATTTTGTTGACCTTTGTCACAAAGTTGTAAATGCAAGTAACCTATTAATGTACATTGGTTTGATGGTATCAATGAAGAAAAGAAACGAATGACAAGTGACGCCATAAGCCATCGTTGAAGTGCTATAGAGCAGAACTTCCCAAACTTTTTCGCTCGCGACCCCTATTAATCTCCTAAAATTATTCGCGACCCTTCACGGTTAAAATGACAAACAGTGCGAAATATGCATTTGTGATAATTATTGAAAGGCGAAAACTAAAAACAAGCCATCGTTACCAATTATTTATTTTTGTAACACATTTATTCTCCTATCACGAGAAAGCGATCAATGCGCTATACGAGCTCGCTTAGGATTTTCCAGCCATCTGTCTACCACACTGTAACGATCAGAGATGGGCATTTTTTAAAAATTGGTTGAAGCGCAGCGTAACAAAGCGCAAAAGTTCTGTTAAGTCATGAAACGCAACGCAACTAGCGCAACCTAATTTTTAAATTGACTGAAGCGCAACGCAACTTTCGCAATCAATTAATTTTTCGCATTAAAGCGCAACGCAACTTCCGCAATCAATAATTTTTTTGCATTAAAGCGCAACGCAACTTCCGCAACGAGGTTTATACAAAAGAAAAAGTGCAACGCAACTTTCGCAATGAAAAATTTAATAAAGCGCAACGAGTAGATGTATAAGCAATGCAATTTTTTCTTGAGTTATTTTCATAGGTGCTTTTAACAGCACGCAGTTGTCCACAACGCGACAACGATTTTAATGCAAGTGACTGTAACAGGATTTTGCGTGGTCAATGAACAGAAAAATTCAGAGGTGGGCATTTTTTAAAAATTGGTTGAAGCGCAGCGCAACAAAGCGCAAAAGTTCTGTTAAGTCATGAAACGCAACGCAACTAGCGCAACCTAATTTTTAAATTGACTGAAGCGCAACGCAACTTTCGCAATCAATTATTTTTTCGCATTGAAGCGCGACGCAACTTCCGCAATCAATAATTTTTTCGCATTAAAGCGCAACGCAACTTCCGCAATGAGGTTTATACAAAAGAAAAAGCGCAACGTAACTTTCGCAATGAAAAATTTAATAAAGCACAACGAGTAATGCAATTTTTTCTTGAGTTATTTTTATAGGTGCTTTTAACAGCACGCAGTTGGCTACAACGCGACAACGATTTTAATGCAAGTGACTGTAATAGGATTTTGCGTGGTCAATGAACAGGAAAATTAGATAAGAAGCGAAAAAAGATGCGTTGCTGATGATTGCTTTCTTCATCTTCATCCTCTTATCACGAGAAAGCGAAGGAGGCGCTGCTTAGGACGAATCCAGACTCGCTTAGGAGTTGCCTTTGTTTCCGAGTTGCCGGTTGAATTTTGCTTCTGTCTTATTTAATTTGCCGCTTGCCAGATTTCACCAAGCAGAGATAATCAACGTGAAGCATCTTATCCAAGGACGCAACAACGAGACTAGGTTGGGAGTTGAACCTTCAACCTTGCGATCAACGTGGCGACGCTCCAAACCACTGCGCCACGTTGCATTGTCGCGTGCCGTTAAAAGCACCTCATCGCGGTAAATCATAATTTGCATATGCGGCGAAGTTCTCCACAACAACAAGTAAATACGATTTATTCAACACTCAATGATCTCTACTTGCAATTATTTTAAAAAGCAAAAGACTTTAGTGTACCACATTTCTGATGAGCTCAAAATTTCTGCTACAATAAATTGACCTATAGGCCTATTGTACGCATCAAGAAACAAACTGCTATTCTATTAAAAACAGTTACAAAAAACTGCTTACTCCAGCACATTGCGCTTTAATTAATCCGACAAAGCGCAACGCAGTATTTCAACTTCCGACAGTGCGCAACGCAACAAAGCGCAAGCAGCCAGATTTTTTTCAGTTCGCAGCGCAATAATGTGCACACTATTATATATTTTTTCAGTTCGCAACGCAATAAAGCGCAAGAAGGATTTATTTTCCTTGAAGCGCAGCGCAACTTGCGCAATGGTTAAAAATAATTTGTTAAAGCGCTTCGCAACTTCCGCACGTGCGGAAGTTGCGCAACTAGCGCTTTGCGCTTCAAATTGCGGAATGCCCACCTCTGGTAACGATATACCTATTTTTCTATAGTTTTGCTTTAAATGCTTTGTCTACAAAAAGGTTCTAGACCGATGCGTTGTTTTCCGAAGTTTTATTCGTGGGATTGTTTCGTAAGGTTGTATTATGAAGTCATAATTGTCTACTGACGTAATTGTTACGTGAATATTCTGGATAGATCTTTCCGTTACGTAATTTCACTGAGTTAACATTTGTGCTAGTGACGTCACAATTGTGTTTTCTGCGGTTTGGTGTGAATTTTTGCAAGTCATATGATTTCTCTTAACGTCACAATCGTGTTTGTCGCGGTTTGGTGTGAGTTTAGCATGTCATGTGATTCCTCTTCTTGTTTCTTTTTGAGAATGCGGTAGAACTTTCTCGAGCTTGGTAATAGTGTATGCAAAGGCGTAAATTTTTCGAGCGTATTTATTCGAGTGTAGATTTAGTGAGCGTAGAGTAAGCAATATTGTTGTATGCTGAAGGGTATAGCCCCTGTTGCATGGTGTTACTGAAGTGAGCAGTGGTGCTTGTGTTTATTGAAAAGTAGTACGGTGAGTACCGTAGCTAAGTGAGTTAAGTTGGGTCGATTATTATATTCGTTTGGTGAAGAAGGTCTTGTTTTTTCTTTGTGAGGTCAGATCTAAGGGCTATAGGGTATACTGTAGTTGGGATGATTACGGGAGAAATGGCCATCAGCAGCTATTTTCTTGGTTTACATGCTACGCAAGATTGAATTCGTCAGTTTTAAATCAGCACATGGTGCAGCAGCATGTCTGAAATTGCTGTCGAAATTTGCTAAATTTTGTGAGATATAGCCGAAATAATTTTTAAGATAGGGTGAAAATTTTCAGCAGGATATAGACAGCAAGCAGTAATATTTTCCGTGAGCGTGTTTTTACTCAACAGTCTTCGGGTTAGAAAATTTACAGTTCCAAGAATACAATCACAGAGCAGGTACCTCCTGAAAGCTAGTTATCGTATAATCACGTGGGTGGCCGTCTCTCCTTAAGCTGTAAGACAGATGGACACCCACTTGTGAAGGTTAAATGGCCATACCTTCGAGCATATGCTTCTGTGTGCAAACTTCACATATGATATCATGGCCAGGGCCGGATTAAGGCGGGGGCTGATGGGGCTGCAGCCCCAGGCCCACCGACCAAAATAGGCCTCTCGATTACAACTTATTATGAACAACTAAGTGATTTTTTCATCAATCAACTATTTTATTTTAAAGTTGAATACGAATTACCAATCTTTATAGGCCTAATCTATCCAGTTTAGGTTAGGGCTAAGTGAGTGATTCAAGATTGTATCAACGCCAAAAGTTTCAACGATTTTACTCTTGAATTTAAATCACAAGATCTGCGGCAAGTAAACGAAATCCAAGAAGACTGATTACGAGTTTGTGAGATTTGGACATACTTTACGTTGCGAGATTCGGACCAGTATTGCGTTACCAGCCCAACGGCTGAGGCATTTATCGGAGCAGGAAACAGGGTCCAGAAGCTAGCTTTGAAATTATTCCAGCCCCTCCTAACAAATCAAATCTCTCTATGTTTTGGGTCAAAATTGCAGGAAGCAAAAAAATGCCAAACAATGTATATAAAAACATTCCGACGCAATATGATTGTTCTGCAGCATATTGTGCAACGAATTTAACGGTTTTCGAAACAGAATTCAAACTGAATAAATAAAATGATGATCGATATGAATGTTCATTGCTGTGTAAATTTTGAAACAAATCACAATCAAATGCTATCAATAGCCCAGCGTCGGTTACAGTGTGTGATGTAGGCTAACGTTCTATCCTGTAACTAGAAGGAAATCAATCTAAATCAGGGGTGCAGAACCGGTAAAACACAGCGGGCCACATTGATTGCATAATATTTTCAGCGGGCCACAATTACTTTTAATTGTTAAATTTCGCTTTAAAAAGGCACAATATTTCGTCGCAAATTTAACAACATTCATGCTGAGCTGTTTTTTTTTTCGTAAAATCAGAGACTTTTGCGCGTTTTTTATGCTACAAATATATAGCATGTAGTTGAATGTGACGCAGTTTTTAAGAAATCTTAATGTTTTATATTCCACCATTTTGTTGTACACTTAACGATTAAAGTTCTGACGCGGGCCACATTCAAAACTTAAGCGGGCCGCAGGTTCCCCAACCCTGATCTAAATCTTCATTAACTCAAGATTACGCGGAAGGGTGATACATGTAGCGGGGGTCCATCTACGTGACATAGAGCCTGCAGGGCAACGCAGCTCCGAAGAAATGTCGTCGTTTTAGCGAGTCATTAATTTATGATTATTTCGTTGCATAATTCATAGACAGCAGCGTAAATTAAAGATGGTTTCACCATAGACTTATGGTTTCACACAAAATGCCGTACGAATTTTCGTAAAATGACGTTAGGATACGAAATAGAGCAGGGATGGCGAACCTTTTTAATTGGTGGATCAAATTTAAGATCGTAGACCGAAACAAGAAAAAACGTGGGTTGTGGATGTAATCATATTAACGAAGGGCTTGAACCCAAGTTCTTCCGAAATCTGTGCAAAGAACAAAAAAAAAAGGATCTTCACCTCAAAAATACCCAGCTTCCCGTCTTCAATGCCGCAGTATGGAAAGATAAGCTTTTCTTCACTACGTTAATGTTCGTTACCGTTTTCTTCGCAATATTTTTGAAACTACAAGTGGGTCACTAGGTGATCCGCGGGTCAGTGGTTTACCATCCCTGAAATAGAGGCTGTGAAGGAGGTTGACGCAAACTTTGCATGGCTTGGGGAAAACTAATCGTACAATCACTTACAAAACAACAAATAGAAAGCGTATTTGCGGAAATTGGGGCTCTGCGGTATGACATCTTCTAAAGCTTTGTACGTGCAAAATAGGTTCAGAAAATTTGTTTTTTGAATGTGTTTAATACTGATATGTAGGTTACATATTTCAGCAGGTCTAGGACTGACGGGGACAAAACAGGCCCCTGACTACCAAATAGCCCCAGGCCTCAGAAACCCTTAATCCGGTCCTGATCATGGCAACAAGTAAACAAGTTTAATGCTACAGTAAAGCGATAGCAAGCCTATAGGACAAGCATGACTGAGTAATAAGAGCGTTTTGAGATAACCGCAATTTCTGCTCAATTCAGGTTCCATTTGCAGCTGCGCAAGAATAAAACAGCGTTATGACTCACTGAAGGTTACATACATGTCCAAATTGTCCATTTTCGTTTGTTTTGCGATAGATCTTTCTCATTTCGTGAAGCAACCTTATTAGCCATCTCACCAACACTTGTGGGGTGAGATGGCCTATAGCGTCATTCTTAGAATGTGAAATATTTATTTGGTGTGAGAAAAAGTTAAACTGATGAGACGCAGGAATGCAACTCTGGTCCTTAACCGTATCAACCCACCTTTCTAAGTACGTTTAAAGCAAGTAGGAAGCAAACTAGTACGGAGATTGATAAAAACCATGGCCATCTCTCCCGGAATTACCTTATAACTTTTTGAAAGGAGGGGCTCAAGGGCGGCTCAAAAGTTTTATGGGGGGACCGAAAAAAACTTAGGGGTGCTTCAGCCCCCACCTTCCAACTTCCTTGTCTGTGGTCAATCTCTCCAAATAAGTCATAGGTCGTATTGTCCGTATTTAGGGCATTCAGGCACTGATCTGGCAGCAGAATGTGAGTGCTGGTACTGGTGAGCTTATAGGGCTTAGCATGGACCCATGGACTGGTACACAAACATATAGGTCTACCTGCAAAATCTCTATTTACTATTCGGCAGAATCGATACTTGCTCTTTCCACATGTACAATTTCAGTGGGCTTAAGGCCCACGGTTCTTGGATGTAGTTTCTGCATCAAAATTAATTTCTTGATCTCATAGTCACTGTTCCCTCTAAGGAGCGAAATTAAAGAAAATTTGGGCAAAATTTTCTAAATTTTTTTTTACACTTGCCAACTGAAATGGTGATCATTGTCCGGATTTGAATCAAAGTTTTCAAATATTTTGGTACAAAACAAAATTTATATACTCTGAAACTCAAGTTTGAGGCAGAAATTGCATCAAACTTTCATTTAAACCTCTTAAATCTTTGGGCAAATTTTTTATTCAAATCTGCGATTGGGCAAACTCGCACTTGCTATAAACTTATAAGAGAGAACGGTGGTTATAGTTTAAAAAAAGTGATTAGAACATGACATCAAGATGTTAATTATGATGCAGGAACTAAAACTAAGAACCCGTGGGCTTAGAGCCCACTAAAATTGGATATGTAAACAGGGCAATTGTACCTTCCACTGCTTAAAGGTCGATTTACACAGTATCCGTTTTTGCGCGCTTTTACGCGTTTTGACGCAATGCGTCAGACGCAGCGTTTTTTTGATCTGTTTTTTTGATATACACAGTATCCGTCAACGCGTTTTTTTGCAAACGCACGACAAAACGCTCCGTCAATTTTAGTGCGATTTCGAGTAGAGCCGAGTTCTACTTTTGCGACAAATTGCGTGCGTCAATTGAGAAACTGGATGGCTGATCTAGCAGTATTGTATTTAGGTAAACTTTGCTGGGCTGTGGACAGCGTCTTTAGTTCAACCTAGAGTTGAATTTGCAGTTTAGTAACCTATTCTAGACATGTTATAGGCTTTTTAGGACTTGTGTAGACTAATCGTGTTTTAAAGAAAATGTGCCAATGGTTGATTACCGGTCCTACTAAACATCGCAAGGAACTACAAGGTACTGATAACAGTGCAAAGAACTACAAGGTACTACAAGGAACTACAAGATACTTTCAAACGAAGTACAAAGTAGCTGAAAACACTACAAGGAACTACAAGGTACTTTTAAACCAACGACAAGGTAGTTGAAAACACTACAAGGAACTACAAGGTACTTTTAAATTGTAGCGACAAATGCCTCGGAACGTCACTACATATACGTTAGAAGTTCTACTACTGACTAAACAAATAGATAACACAAATTGTACTCACTTAAAAAAGCTTATAATTTAACCCTATTCGGACTGGGCTTTTTTGAAGCGTCAGAAGTTTGGGGGGGGGACCATGTCTACCGCTCTTTTTGATGGCTAGTATCTCCGTACATACTTGTGCTAAAGCAACGGTGAAAGTTTCTAACGGTCAATTATTTTATAGTAATTTGTCGTGTATACTTTTTTTTACAAAAAGTGGATTAATTTATGTGTTAATGGCATTTTTTTAGGACCCACATTTTTTGGTCGTTTTTACTTGAAATGCGAGAAAAAATCACGCAAGCGCGACAGTTTCGCTCGGCTGAGCAGAACATTCGACGTAAAATTTTTGCGGTTACAAAAATTAACGAGCTTTTTGGGAGTGAGAACAACAACCTAATGGCAATTTTCTTCTAATTCTAATTTGAACAATCCTCAAACTTCAAAATATTGAACAGTCTGCGAGTTTGGTCCAATTTCCTAAGTGAACATACAATGCTTCTATTTCTACGGCTAAAAGCCTTACGCACGCTTATTATCTAGAAGAGATCGAAAATCCAGCATTGTCGTAGACAAACTTTTAGTTTCATAAAAACTTTCAATTTTCTAATCAGCAAAACGGAAATTTTTTAGTGTTGAAAATAATGCAAGCAACCTACCACACTAGGCAATACCGAAAATTAAAGTGATCGTTAGCAAAATTGCCAGGCGGTACCACACGTAGATTATCCATCCAACTTGATGGGTTCGATTTTCGGTCGGAGCCGATCGCGTTTGACATATATTTCGGATGGCTCCTGACTCGAAGAGCGCAAGCTCACTTCGCGGTCTCCCTCAAATACTGTTGAATTTTCAGTTCAATAATTTGAAGTTAGCCTCAGTTTATTTTTTATTTATTTTGAAATGAATTCTAGTTCGGACCTGAAAACGTGCAATCGTGCATACTGGAGCAACCCATCATACGAACAACAGCGTTGTTCAAAATTTTACGTTATTTATTGACAATTATAATCTCCAGTTACAGAAAATTTACGCTAAACACTCTAAAACTCATCCCTACTAACACCCTTACGCTATCAAAAACATATTTGAAGATTTTAATAAACAACGATATTTCAAGCCGATCACAGCGCTCCTTTTTACATTCTATTTGAAATTAAAAATTTTCATGAATTTGTTGATAATTTTCATAAAGTGACAACTTCGCTCCTAAAAAATAGTTTCTTTTTCTATGAACGAGTGAGACACAGCATGTCTGCAAAAGTTATGACGTCACACTTGCTTGAAAAAAATGAATGAGTGGCGTTCCTCGAGCAAAAAATTACCACCTTCTCGACACCTATATTGTTTGCTAAATGTCGCTTTCTTCCATTAGTTTTGGTCTTTATTTTCAATTTCCATTATTCAGGAAAGACCACGAAGCTCCTGTATTTTTGTTACTTCTCACATAAAAAGCGTAACTTCAATTTACGTTTCATTCATACCAAGCTTGATTTATTGTCGCGTCGCGTTGTTTGACCAATAAATACTTCTCACTAATCGCAAAATTTTAGTTTTATTCGCTTCACAAAATAATTGATTTTCTCTAAAAAGCTGCAAAAAAGCAAACAACCATACCGGTACAAAAAAGCAGATAAACGAAAACAAATATCAACGCAAAATCATATCGTTAAAACTATGCTAAAGTCAGATGCCGGTGAGCAAAAATTACAGTAATATCAACTTAAAGTTACAGAGTGGTGATTAATTGTTCCTTAGAAATTGATATAAATCTATAAGCAAAAATTGATATAATTTATTCAACACAAGCAGTGTAAAAACTCGACAGGCTTTATCCTTTTTGAGACCATTAGTGATACCTGGTTACAAGAGATAAACAGGTTACAGGCAGTGAGGGAGACCGTATTGCTTACTGCATAAACCGTGTAAAAACCATCAGGAAACTTATGCACCAATACAGATAGCATTTGCGATTCAGTATAGCTCATTTTTTTAATAGGCTATTATTATTATTATCAATACACTTATTCGATGACAATTTTGTAGAAAAGGTTGAAGCATGACACGGAGTCATATATTTCTCCATTTTCTTGCGCTAGTTAGACAGGCGATTGATTGGAATTGGAAAATTCCTAGTTTGAAGGTAAAAGTTGGGAGCACAAAGCCCATAAACATTTTTGCGGGATCCGAAAAACATTTTACGTGAGAGCATCATGGCCGAAGAATTTGGAAATTTTGATTTGATAATTTGTTACATTATCGAATGGTTACAATTTAAAAATTAACCAGTAAATGCTAAAAATCCAAACGTTACTTTTTGTAATTTTAAAATTTTTATCTCGACCTCGGCTAAACCAAGGTAATTTTCAATCGTATTCAACTTTCAACTTCAGAACAGTAGAAGCGACAAATTCCACAAATTTATGTTAAGTCATATTTTTGTTAGCGAATTATGACGTAAATACAAATACAGTGTATTTCTATGCAGATGTACTTCACTACAAAACAAGCGTCAAAAATTACATCAAGGTTCAAAAGTTGAAATGGCATTTTATTTCTCAATGCCTTGAAAAAGAAAACAACTTTCAAACCTCTGAAAGCGTAAATTCATTGTACTGTAGCTGGAATGTAACTTTTAGTTATTATGTGGTCATTTTTGGTAATGAATAACAACGAAACTCACTCCCTTGAGGCCTTGAGTATAGCGGCAGTAAAATTCTATGAGTAATTCAGTAATCGTTTGATCTCGGCCGTTTTGTCTGTTCGAGTAGCGTATAGCTAATGAACCGTGCACTGCGTACAGAACGTCCAGTGACGCATGAAGTAACGCTTTCTTGAAGATTGACAATTTCAATCAAAATTTGCAATAACTGCACAATCATTGCATCGATTCGAGAAAATTATTGTTCACATCACAATAATGAGGATTTTAGGAAAAGTCATAAAATTTGAAAGCGATGCTGTAAGTAGTTTTAGCACACTAAGCATTCAAAAATTTAGCGTGCATTTTTAGCCCCCCCCCCAGGCGAAATAGGGTTAAATTCAAAATTCGGTTCCAAAAAAAGCACGTGGTAGATTCGCCTTTTAAATCATCGTCATTCTCTCCGATCACCACAAACAAAGGAGAAAAGGCAAAAAAGGGACGAAAACTAGTTCGTCGCTGCTTATATAGGCCTACAGTCAAGGATCGGTTATTACGTAACAATGCATGCAATAGTAGTGCTGCCACATTACCCCCGCCCAAGATTCGAAGCGGTGTTGTAACAACGGCTTCGGATCTT
This sequence comes from Trididemnum miniatum, assembly GCA_964006365.1. Classification (NCBI taxonomy): domain Eukaryota; kingdom Metazoa; phylum Chordata; class Ascidiacea; order Aplousobranchia; family Didemnidae; genus Trididemnum; species Trididemnum miniatum. Next base: position 4,405,648 of record OZ023250.1, read on the forward strand.
ACGGAGAAGGTCCTGCGGTCAACACCCAGATAGACCTGCGAAACAAACACAATAATAAACGACGGACGGCGTGCGCGCGGAACAGTCTGTTCGTGCAACGTAATCCGCATCCATGGAGGAGCCAAAGTCTCTGAATGAGCAACATCGGTTAAAATAAAATCACAATGCATGCGCTTGACATCAACACCTCGGCCGTACAAGAACTGCTCGAGCATCTCCAATGGTACATTGATGCGTTCGAAAAAGTTCTCTCAATCTCGCAAAGCCCAACGGTATAGTGTAAGAGGTCACGCTCGTCGTGAAAGCGTATTGATAATGGATGAGCTTTCCAACACAGCAGATTCGTCAAGTGTTGAACGACCCAAACAACCATGATCAGGAATCGTCAGGAGTTTCAAGCTTTAGGCCATGGAGAAGGCTTCGACAATGCGTAAAGCGATGCACAGATTGTCGTGTTCCCTTGTCTTGTAGCGCCGATGCTCACGTACTCGTACATGCGAATGTTGCATAAGCCGCGTGCTCGTTAACCAATGAGGAGTAGTCGCACGTCAGTCCTTCCCTTCGCGAGCAGCCGGTGACTTACTGCAACAAAAAAGAAAAACAGCAGCCAAGAAAAGTATAAGCGCTAACGAATATTTACATCCAAAATAATATTACTTAATCAGAAAAGAGGGAAAAAAATCAAGACAGAAAAAGAACTTCAGCACACTCTAAGCCTACACATATTCATAACCCACACAAAAGAGTGGAAAACTCAGTATAGAGCATAGTCCAGGTATCTACGGGGGGAATTAACTGAGCGACCAGAACGGGTGTGTACAATACCAGCATCAGTATTATCAATGGAGTCCGGGGGTCGAGGGGTAGGTTCACCAGGTGAATGATCAGGTTCAAATAGGGAGGGTAAATCAGGCTCAAGTTGCTGGTCGGCGTCGTCATCTCGGAAGAAAGCACCAAGAAGAAAAGCAGGTTTAAGACGATCAATGGAAACACTGTCGTCCCGACCATCTCGATCCAGTACGAAATATTTCGGATGTCGCTCTAAAACTTTATACGGTCCTTCATATGGCCGAGAAAGGGGGGGCAAGACTCGGTCTCGACGAACAAAGACGTGGGTGGTGCGGTTTAACTCCTTGTCCATGTAAGTTTTTCGATGGGAGGGATGACGAGGTAAGACAGGCTTGATTGAGGATAAAAAGGTCACAAGGTCATGGGCATAAGCGGACTCAGAAGTAGTTAAGAAGTCAGTTTGTTCAAGAAATTCTCCAGGAAGGCGGAGCGAGGAACCCAAAGTCAATTCAGCGGCAGAGCACCCAATATCCTCCTTTACCATGGCTCGGAGGCCTAAAAGAACGGATGGGAGATTGTAGTACCAGTCTTCGGGATTTTCTTGAGTTTTCAGCGCCACCTTCAACGATTTGTTCAAACGCTCATTCATTCCATTGGAAGCCGGGTGGTAAGCAGTAGTGTGTTGGATTTTAGAACCCAAGAAGCGAGCCATTTCAGACCACAAGTATGAAGTAAACTGGCTACCCCGATCACTGGTAATGATGGTGGGGGCGCCGAAACGAGCGACCCAGTTGAGAAGAAAAGCAGAAGCACAGGTCTTAGCAAGAATGTTAGGTATGGGTATAACCTCAGGCCATCTGGTGAAGCGATCAATGATAGTGAATAGGTAAGAATAACCCTCAATGCTCGGCAGGGGACCCACAATATCTACGTGGACATGCATGAAGCGCCGATTAGGGGGCTGAAAGTGTTGCAATGGCGCCGACACATGGCGCTGAATTTTCGATGTCTGACAATTGGTACACGTCTTGCACCAGTCGCGTATTTCAACTTTCATACAAGGCCAGACAAAGCGGTCAGAAATGAGACGTTGAGAGCCCTTAATTCCAGGATGAGACAGGCCATGAAAGAGGTCAAATATTTGGCGACGGAAGGTAGAAGGCACTAAGGGGCGAAACTGTCCAGTGCTGATATCCCCTAAAAGTTTGCTTCCACTGCCGTGAACGTCCTGCTCGGCTATATCCAAAGAGTGATTAGACTGGAGTAACTCGTTGAGAGAGGGGTCATTGGCTTGGTCGGCTGCTAGCTTCTGATAGTCAAGGCTAGGTGAGATGGGGTTCAGAAGACCAGCAACGGTGGGTTCGATGCGACTGAGGCAGTCAGCGACGACATTATCGGTACCCTTGAGATAGCGCAGGTCAGAAGTGAACTGGGATACATAGGCCACGTGTCGAAGTTGACGAGGTGTGGCATTGGTCATAGGGTTTTGAAACGCAGCGACCAAGGGTTTGTGATCAGTGAAAATCGTGAACTGACGACCTTCCAGAAAGTGTCGAAAATGACGTACGGCGAGATAGACAGACAAGAGTTCCCGGTCGAAAGTGGAGTAGCGTCGTTCGGTGTCTGACAATGCACGAGAGAAAAATGCTAAAGGACGCTCAATTCCATCTACCAGCTGCTGAAGAACTGCGCCTACCGCGACGTTGGAGGCATCTGTGCAAATAGACGTGAGGGCGCCCCGCACTGGGTATGCAAGCCTTGCTGAATCGGCTATAGCACACTTGCTACGCTCAAAAGCTTCTTCCGCTTCGGGAGACCACTGAATCAAGCGGGTGCGCTTGACCTTCCCGGCCAAAAGGCTATTCAAAGGCTTAAGAAGCTCAGCACAATGAGGAAGAAAACGCCTGTAAAAATTCAACATGCCTAAGTAGCGTTTCAAAGATGCAAGATCACTAGGTTTGGGGAAGGATACGATGGCTTCAACCTTTTCTGGCAGGGGACTAAATCCCTCAGAAGAAATCCTATGCCCAAGAAAGCGTAACTGTTCCTGTCCAAAGAGGCACTTGTCCTTATTCACCACAAGACCGTAATCATGTAAGCGACGGAACACTGCACGTAAGTGTTCCTGGTGCTCCTCAATAGAGGAGGAATAGATCAATATGTCATCCACATAAACAAAGACAAAATGCAAATCACGGAAGATCTCGTCCATCAATCGTTGCAGAGTTTTCCCCGAGTTAGTCAAACCCATGGGCATGCGTTTGAAATGATATGATCCTAAGGGCGTCACCAGAGCAGTTTTATGACGGTGTTTGGGAGCAACGGGAACCTGGTAATAAGACTTGTAAAGATCCAGATTGCTGAAAACGGTTGACCCATGCAAGGAACTGGTGAAGTCAGCCAAAAAAGGTATGGGATAAGAATCCTCGGTAGTCTGTCTATTCAGGAGCCTATAATCGCCAGTAATCCGATAGCTTCCACCTGATTTAGGGACAAGGTGAACTGCGGAGCCAAACGGACTATTACTGGGTTCGATGATATCTAGATCAAGTAGGTGATCAAGCTCTCTCTTCAAGTTGTCTCTCATTTCCGGGGAGAGGCGTCGCACACGGGAACGAACCGGTGCTCCTTCAGTTTCAATGAAGTGTAAAGTGTTATGTTTGACCGGCCTCAGGTAAGTTCCTAAATCAAAGACAGAAGGAAACTCCGCTTCTAAGCGCTCAATGATCTGGGGTTTGCTTCGTGCAGAATCGCCTTCAGGGGTATTGTCAATTTCCAATGAGTTATGGGCTCCGGACAAATTCCCAGCCACACTAGCAACTGGGTCAGAAGAAAAAGGTTTAATTCCCGGCAAGGGACCGACAAAAGACTTAGGACTCACCAGCTTAGTATCAGTGTTAGCTTTGTCGACTAGGTCTATTCTGGAATTGAAGAAGGTATACGAAGGAAGAAAGTCGGGAAATTCTTCTAGGACCGGGTTAGCAGATTTTACAGGAAAAGAAGGCTGGACAGGAAGCTTTGTGTCTACATCTGCAGTCGACTGGAAAACAAGTTCTCCAAAAACCGTGTCGACCAATAAGCCGAAGTGTTGTAAAAAGTCTATTCCGATGATTGGAATAATAGTGTCAGCAATTTTGAATTCCCAGGTGAATTCCCGTCCTAGATTAAGAGTGACTGTCAGATGCTCGTGGCCATAGACATTCACCTTAGATCCATTTAAAGCGGTAAGTTCTTCAGTGGCGTTACAATGCCCAGACTGGGTGGTAGGTAGCAAGCTGTGAAGGCAACCAGTGTCCACTAAAAACCGGTAATTTGTGCAAGGATCGTTGACATAAATTAGGGAGGGTGCTCTGTTTGCCTCGGCTCCAGGAGAGCACCCGACTGTTGGCCTGGAGCAGTCTCGTTTCCCGACGCAGCCAAGGGACGATTACGCCAAACACATGGAGGTTTACAGTGACGTGCTCGATTACCGTAGCGTTCATGATAGAAACACAAATTACTGTCAAAACGTTGCTCAGGTGATGAAGGGGTTTGCTCTCTCCCTGGCCGCTGAGAGCTGGGGCCCGTACCAGTACGTGATGCTGGTCCTAAGTAGTGGCTTACTTCATAAGCTTCGTCTGCCCTTTTCGCCAAATCATCAAGGTTTACGTCCCACATAGCGCTAAGCTGCCTCTGGATGTGAAGCGGTAACTTATTCAAAAACAGGCGCCTCAGCACCGCTTCTCCTAGCTGCAATTCGCCGGTGGCCATACGTCGTAAACGGCGCAGCATTAAGGAGGGCCGGACACCAGAAAGGCAAGATTGGGTTAATAACTGGTCTAACTTCCTTTCAGATGATAGCTCAAACTCTTTCAAGATTGCCCGCCTGAACTCAGTAAAGGTGGTGTCCTCATTGCGAGAAAGTATGAATTCCTCTAAACGTTCCAGCTGACGAGGGGCCAAAGCAGTTAAAGCCTGTTCAATTTTTAGATGGTCCCCGACTGTTTGAGTCGCCTGAAAATGGGAATCAAGCAAAGCAAGCCACATCCCAGGGTTACCCTCCAAAAACACGGGAGGTTTACTGGTAATCTGGGGATTAACTTGCAACCCAAGGCTTGAATCATTCAATATCGAAACATTGCTGGACCTATTACAATTTCCCGCAACAGGAGTAGGCCTGACTTCGACTGGTACTGGTATACTAGGATTAACTTCAACAGGTGTATTATGAGGTTGAACTAAGGGCCTGGTCACCCTAGCAACATACAGAGTGGCGGCAACGACAGAAGCGCCGAAGAAAAATATACTAGCAAGAATGATGACAAAAATTTCAAACAGCATTATTTATGTAACTGAGAACTTCCTCACTCGGGGCACCAATTTATGTAGCGACAAATGCCTCGGAACGTCACTACATATACGTTAGAAGTTCTATTACTGACTAAACAAATAGATAACACAAATTGTACTCACTTAAAAAAGCTTATAATTTAAATTCAAAATTCGGTTCCAAAAAAAGCACGTGGTAGATTCGCCTTTTAAATCATCGTCATTCTCTCCGATCAGCACAAACAAAGGAGAAAAGGCAAAAAAAGGGACGAAAACTAGTTCGTCGCTGGTTATATAGGCCTACAGTCAAGGATCGGTTATTACGTAACAATGCATGCAATAGTAGTGCTGCCACAAAATCTACAAAACGCTTGAAAACACTACAAGGAACTTTTAAACCAACCACAAGGTAATTGGAAACACCGCTAAGAGCTTCAAGGTGCTTTTAAACCAACTACAAAGTACTTGAAAACACTACAAGGTACTTTTAAACCAACTACAAGGCAGTTAAATACCGCAAGGAACTTATAGACTAACGACAAGGGCGTTAGGAACATCCCAAAGGTTGCAGTCGGGGGATGGGAGGTGGGGTCGAGGGGTTGGATTCGGGGGGATTGGGGTCGGGGGGTTGGAGTCGGGAGGTGGGGTCGGGGGTTGGAGTCGGGGAGGTTGGAGTTGGGGGGTTGGAGTTGGGGTGGGGCGAGGGGTGGGAGAGTTGAGGTCAGAGGTTGGGGGGTGGGGTTAGGGTCGGGGGGGAGTGGAGTTGGGGTCGGGGGGGTTGGAGTCGGAGGGGTTGGGGTCGGGGGGTTGGAGTTGGGGGGGTGGAGTCGGGGGGTTGGGGTCGGGGGGTGGAATCGGGGGGTTGGGGTCTGGGGGGGTTGGGGTCAAGGGTTGGAGTTGGAGTTGGGGGGGTGGAGTCGGGGGGGTTGGAGTTAGGGGGTTGGGGGGGTTGGAGTCGGAGGGTTGGGGTCGGGAGGTTGGAGTTGGGGGGGTTAGGATCGGGGGGTGGAATCGAGGGGTCGGGGGGTTGTAGTTGGTTTGAAAGTACCATAAAAGTCTTGCAGTTGATTTACAAGTACCTTGTAGTTTCTTGTGCTGTTTTCAACTACCTTGTACTCGGTTTAAAAGTACCTTGTAGTTTCTTGCGCTGTTTTCAACTACTTTGTAGTAGCTATAAAAGTACTTTGTAGTACCTTGTAGTGTTTTCAACTACCTTGTAGTTGGTTTAAAAGTACCTTGTAGTGTTTTCAGCTACTTTGTACTAGGTTTAAAAGTACCTTGTAGTTTCTTGTGCTGTTTTCAACTACCTTGTAGTAGCTATAAAAGTACCTTGTAGTTCACTACCTTGTAGTTGGTTTAAAAGTACCTTGTAGTTCCTTGTAGTGTTTTCAGCTACTTTGTACTTGGTTTGAAAGTACCTTGTAGTTTCTTGTGCTGTTTTCAACTACCTTGTAGTAGCTATAAAAGTACCTTGTAGTTCCTTGTAGTGTTTTCAGCTACTTTGTAGTTGGTTTAAAAGTACCTTGTAGTTTCTTGTGCTGTTTTCAAGTTCCTTGTGGTGTTTTCAAGCATTTTGAAGGTTTAAAAGTACCTTGTGGTTCCTTGTAGTTCCTTGCGGTGTTTAGTAGGACCCATTGATTACCGATACTGGTTAGTGGTTACTGGTTAGTACCGGTATATAGTTAGGGGCAACGTCTAGTGTCTTTATCAGCCCCCAGGTTCAGTTAGGGTTAGGTTTGGTTAGGATTAAGTTTGGTTAGGGTTAAATTTGGTTAAGGTTCGATTCAGTTACAACCCTAACTGAACCTAATCCTAACCAAACGTAACCAGCTAACCCTAACCAAACCTGGGGGCTGATATTAGACGTTATCCTATGGGTAGTATATAGACTACTGGTACGTCCGGTAGTCATCATATTGCATGTACCGGGTACTGTATGAAAGGTTTTGAAAATTTTTTTATTTGCCAATGATAGCCTAGTCTACTAAGGAACCTACCGGTACTGGTACATTTTTCCAACTTGCAGACAGTGCTGGTGTAGAAAATCTAAATTTAAACCTGCCCGTATTCACTACATAATTCATAACTTAAAATAGGCCTAGACTTTTCAACTATTGTGATTTAAGATTGCTGTTTAGCTACGATACCAGTAGTTTTTTTAAATCCCCAGGCTTCAAACATTTTGGGTGCGACCCAGCATGTGGTACCAGCAGACTTGGACAACTAGATAATTCTAGTTTTCTAATTACACTAATTAGAGCGAAATGCCGCTAATCTAATTCTAATCTAATTTGCGAAATGTTTCTATTCTCTAATTCTAATCTAATTTGGAAAAACTGTGTAGCTCTAATTCTAATTCTAATCTAATTTCCGGTTTTGCCGAAAATGCTAGTTTGTCCAACGGCGTTTTTCAACAAGTTATGCATGAATATCCCTTGTGCAAGGAAAACCAGTGCCAAGCCGCCATCGCATTGCTTAGTTATAGTAATTGTGACGAATAGTAGCCATAGTGACATAATAACTATTTTATACTGTAGTAACTTGTAGTGTAGTAAGTTAGGATATAGAATCTAGATAGTGTAGAGTAGGCTGGCAAAGCGGCTATGCATGGAAAATTACTAGGCCTACGCCTTTTCAATACACACACAGTGTTTCTGGAAGTTAGTTTTAGAACTAAATGTTTTGCATAGCCTAGCGGCGTGCATTAGCAACAATCTTCATTATCATTGCATCATGACAAGAAACTGTTCAAGATTGCTGTAGTAACGATAGTGCTAGAGTAAAAACTTTTGTTCGAAGATTGTTTCAGCACCACAAGTTGGAATAAACAATAGTAGGCCTGATAGTACTTGTATGTTGTTTTACATGCTATACTAGGCTGCTATATCAGCACTAAACTACATCACTTATAACCTAGAGTTAGAAAAATTACTGTCCTTTTACTTTTTAGCCATAGAGACAATCGCTGCATAGTGCATATCACATCACTGATTGTCTGCACAGATATCTGATGATGAGGCTCTTCTCGAACAAACGTAAAGGCCTCATTACTGTACCTACTCAATTACTATAAATAATGTACAGTATTGAGTGGCGTTAAAAAAACAGAAAACATTTCTAGTTTTCCGTGTTCTTATCCTTCAGTTTTCGAAAGAGTAGGCGTAAGCAGCGTTCATCAATACTGATGTGTATGAATAGGTGTCAAAAACTAAGCGTTCATGTACTGTAAACCTTTATCAGCCCAAAGGCGGCGAGAATTCTTTCGTACCGCCACTTCGCAGTTTTTCACTTATCGCAGTGGTGTCTGGACCGCATTAACCGCGATAAACGAGGGTTTACTGTATGCCTATTTCTTATTCGTTCTAATTTTAATTCAGAAGTAGATTTCATTTCCAAGTTTTTGCGAATTCACTAATTCTAGTTCTAATCTAATTTGGAAAAACTGTGTAGCTCTAATTCTAATCTAATGTGGAAAAACTGTGTAGCTCTAATTCTAATCTAATTTGGAAAAGCCGAAATTTTTCTAGTTGTCCTAGTCTGGGTACCAGTAGCCGGGTCTTGTCTAGAGTAAGCCGTCTGCATCTAGAATAACTCATTCGTGTAAGGCAACGAAAGACACAGACGGCTTAATCTAGATGAGACCCCCAGTAGCCTACACAGCACATCAATGTGACTAGTGATAGTGATAAACTGGTACTGGTGCTGTAAAATTTTATATGTTATCTTAGCCATCTGATATAAATTATCTTGTATATATTATTTATCTATTTCCTTTGTCTTTCTTCGATATGTTTCTGTACGGTATCTTTTTGCTCAGTTTTCTATGAAAGCTTCTATTTCACCAGAAAAAGGTTACTCAACTACGATTTTCAAACTACGGTAACTGGAAATTTTACCATATTTGGGCATAACTCTTGGTTACTGTAGTTTGAGTTTTGCAGTAGCGGAACCATTTTTTCGATCACTTGAAACTTGTACATGCAACATCGTAATAGACGGTTCTTTTCAGTTATCGACCCCAACTCCCCCAACTTCAAGCCCCCGACCTGACTCCCCCCCTGACTCAAACCCCTTGACCCTAACCCCCCTGACCCACCCACCCCAACAACCCTAGCTCCAAGCTACTTAACCGTTTCCTTATTTTGTTAACAAACTACCATTCTCATGCTTTTGATTCGCCTACTTGCTTTATCAAACTACCATAACCATGCTTTCGGTTCCCCTACTTTAATTTTCAAACTTCAGGAACTGCATTCGGTGCCCCTGCTTTGACTTTCAAACTTCGGGAACCATTTTCCGGTTCCTCTATTGCAAAAATCATGGTTCGGTAACCGGAAAATGGTTCCCGAAGTTTGAAAGTCAAAGTAGGGGAGCCGAATTCCAACGAAATAAACACTTCCATTTTCTATTAGCTATATATATTCACCTGATGAGCTCATAATGAGAGCAAAACTGATTATGGATTACTATTTCTATCCGCAGCAACATTGTTTGTAATGTTGTCTATGTTTCTCTTGGACATTTGTTAGTTCTTTACTTTTTCTTTTTTGCAAATGCTATTCTTTTCACGGTATTGAATGCCCAAATGCCAGATTGAGTCATTTTGTTGTGTGGTTTTTGATATGGTCCTTCCTGATTGTTATTACTGATGAGGGATGGAATTCCGAAACAGGATGGCTCAGGTTTTATCTTGTATGATAATGCTCACTCTCAAGGGTTTGAGCACTCATGGGAACCTGTCGTGTGTATCGTAGCATAGTACATTGCTCACCAGATGGTTTGAGCTCTCTGATGCAACATTTACCTAATAGGCCTACATCTTTTTCTTCCAGTAGTTCAAACTTTATTTCGATACTTTCAAGGCAGCAAAAGTTAATATGTATGTAAAGTTTGAAATTAGTGAATAGTGATGTTTTTTTTTTTTCTTGAGGCACCCAGTTGATAACAGGGTTGCCCTCCTTGTGGCAATGTGATAGAGGCAGCATGTTGAAGACCATTTTTTAAAAGGAATTGAAGTAATTCAGAAGAGCAAAATGTCATAGAAATGATTTTCTTTTGCTTGGCATAGCCCTTAATTAACCTTACTTCAGTTACAGCTTTCAATTTGTGGTAATTTATACCAGAGCATAAATAATCTACTGCAAACCACTTTTGTTTAACCCCAAGCATCCTGATCACTAGAACTGGCTAACAGTGCGAAATGATTAGATGGAAAGAAATTGTTGAAGAATCAGGACGTCATGGTTAGTGTTAACTTCTTTCTTTTCGATACTGTATATTTATGCTTTGACGCTTTTTTCTGTAACATACTGGTGTATGTACCATTTTAGCCGCTTTTTAACATCTGTTTTGCATTTGTTGTTCATAACATGTATCACTGTGCTATTAGTAAATTGAGGAGCTATTTGTTATGGTATGGATTATTCCATTTTTGTATTTATTGTTTCATAAAAATCCCTTTTTTTCAATATTTCTAGTATCATACTCAGAGTTACCATTTCGTGCTTGTTTCTAAGAAAGGGCAATGTCTTAGAAAACGTGAATGTGCTTATTTCTAAGAAACTTGCTTATTTTTGAGTCCCGTGCTTATTTTTGATTTTTTAGTGGAAAAAATAGGATACTGCGGACGTGAAGATCTTTTTTTTGGTCTTCACCGATTTTTAGTGGAAAAACGGGACTTTGTTGACGTGAAGACCTTTTTTTTTTAGTCTTCACCAATTTTTAGTGAAAAAACAGGTCTTTGTTGACGTGAAGGCCTTTTTTTTAGTCTTCACCGGTTTTTAGTGGATTCACAATAAAGAGCTATTGACTTTTTGGTAACCTAACTGCAGCGTGCTTATTTTTTGGTGTGGTCCGGTAATAACCCTGATCATACCTGTAGTTTGTTATACAAAAATAAATGTATATGTGCATTTAATGTTGCCTGGTTAAATGGTATAAACTATTTTTTTGTCAATCTTGGTCATGTTTTTTAAAATACCTGTGACTTGAATATTGTTTGTGGCTGAAGAAGACAAAAAAAATGGCGGAACATCACAGAGACCTTTATACATGAGAAAGAAACGTTCCTCAACAGCAGCCCAAGGAAATGGAGCAGGAGCAGATGCAATGCAGAGAGTCTCGTCGCGTCATCTTTTTGACAGCTTGCGATGGCTGGATGACTATTGAACATCAGAACTGAGTGTTTTCGCAGTATGTTTAGGTTTTGTGTTTAATTTGCTTTATATTGTTATTTTAGAACTGAAAGTTCTCAACTTTCCTGTGAAAGATTGAATGGATTTGCCTAAAGATAGTGGCTTGCTGAAACCCTCGAACGTCATTGATATGACAAGTGAGGAGAATTTGGAACATTATTGTGGTATTGTGTCTCTGAGAGTTTTTTAAGTGAATTCATTTAACTCCTCCAATGTTACAGTGCCACTGCTCAGTCTATTCAGTAAGGACTAAGAAAACAGCAGTTTGTTTTTGTGAATGTACTTTAATATGCTGCATCAGCATAAACGAAATGCAGGGCAGAGTCCTATCGTCGACTTTAATATGCTGTATCAGCATAAACGAATGGCATGTCCGAGTCTTATCGTTGGTATCAGAAGTGTAAAATTGTTAAATTCAGATCTGCTGTTAACTAAATCATTCTCTGTACTGGAACAAATGAGGTAAATGCATTACAACCATTCAATTTACTTTTTAGAAGTTGTGCTGCATTTGCTTTTTCAGTATGTATTTTTGTATGTAGGCCTATCCTCCTATCGCGAGAAAGCGATCGTAGCGCTATAATGAGCTCGCTTAGGAGTTGCCGGTCATTTGTCCACCACACCAAGATGGGGGAATCCCGTCTAGTGCTTTTTCCAAAAAACAAGTAAACTTGCGGGCTTGTTTTTTACATCCCTTCAATGCTGAGTGTTCAGCATGGAAGCTGAAAATACAAATTTTATAGTTATTGGTCTGACGTGATTCGGAATCAAACCCGTGTCTGCAGCTCCAGAGGCAGACGTTCTTACCATTCGGCCATCTGAGCTGTAGATGTGATCATGCATTTCATCTGGTTTTCAAAAACTTTCGATTGTTGGTTAAAAATTTCTTTGCAAAGCTTTTCTTCACATTAAAAACTTTTGTGATCAATCGCTGTTGTCTAGCTCAAACAATTATTAACTTATTAAAAAATTGAACTTTTGCCTAAACTCAGATGAAAGGTGTTAATGAAAGGATGTTATACATTCAACGTTATGATTTGCTAACTTGAAAAGCATACGCTCGTTTGGCAGTCTTCTCACCTTGCTTAACGCTGTAAAAATCAAGGCGTCGAACCGAACCGAAAACCCGTATTAACCACTTTCTTTCACTGAACCCGAACCGTAGCCTATATTATTTAATGGAGGTAATCCGAACCTGAACCCAAGGTTATGAAAATTCTTGAACCTTAACCGGATTTGAACCGTAAAAGGATATTTGTCTAATGCAAACCTTGTCTAACCCAAAGTCTGCGGAAGTTTTGTTGTTTTTTGGACTAAAAAAACATACGTTACGTTAAATGGGGTGTGTTCTTATAAAGGTTTTTTTTAAGAATGCTTGTTATGGTGGCTATAATTGCGGTTAAAGGTATCTGAAATTAATCTGAGGTTATTTCTGCCGCTGAGGACATCCTTTATGAGCTACAGTAGCATCTTAAAAAGCACAATCAGCCTAAATACAAGTATTTTTGAAAAAAATGCGCTTGTAGCTGTGTGCCAAAATAAGCCGAATTGACGGTTTCAAATTCTAGAACCCGAACCGAATTTGAACCTATAAATTTTTGCCTCTGCGAACCTGAACCCGATTATTCTAAGTATTTTTAATTTTAACCGGAACTAAACCTACAAAACTGAACGACGAAAAACCTGAACCGGAGGTAAACCGCTAAAAACAAATTTTGCGAAACCTGAATCTAAACCGGAGCGATATTTCACGCGGTTTCATGCCCTGCTAAAAATAACCTAGTATTGATAATTATTTTATTGATTTCCCGTAATTGCATAAGTATTTGCTGATACAAGTTTCGTTGCGTTTACGAATACGCTTTTGTAGGAAACCTCGAGCATCAAGTCTACCCTGATGAAAATTTTGTTATTTCCGACATTGTATCCACCTCTGCTCTACCACTTGATGCGCCATCAAGCTCACGGTCAACTGAAAAGATAGCACCTGCTCTGAAGGTAGAGCGAAAGAAATTCTCTCTTAATTAGCGAAGGCAAATATTGGCTATAATTCAGGTTTGTTTTCTATTGTTTTTAACACCGTAATGCCGTGAAAATGAGGGGTTTGCATAAGTAAAAACAGAAAAACATCCCATCATCAACCTACGCTTCTAGTCTCGGGAAGACACTACCTTGTGTCACGGAAGACTCGAGGCATGTTTTAAAACGGTGGCTTTTCGCAAGGTCCTCAATGGAAGTTCTAAACGTCCATAGAAGGAGTGCGAAACCGCATTGACAACGGCCCAAACAGGTTGTAGTGTTTGTACAAGAAAGGAGCCTTCAAAGCCAATATCTTTAGGAAGAGGGATCCGGAACTGGAAAGGTTAAGAACCGCTTTTTTAAAACATAGAAGCGAGTTTTTCCAGTCTGTAATGTTTCAGGTTGAGTGCATTGCGTGCCAACTTTTATTCGTAAATGAAAAGCACCCAAATAGTGGCTAACAACAAACTTCTTCACAGGACTCACTGGTCCATGTGATTGAGCAGAGTATATCCAACATTTCGAAAATGACAGAATCGGTAGCTTCTGAAGATATCGGCGGCATTTTTAAAGACTATGGAAATGTAAGACTTCATAGCCTCGGAGAAAAAATAGCGTCCAAGGCTTTCCCAAAACTGTTGCTGCTTCTATATGAAATAGAAGGCGATTGATATCGTTTATGTTTTAACTTTTTACCGATTAGATTTGTTTTACCTGCTTTCGTTTCACTTCGTTTAATTTTTAAATGTATTTATTTTGTATGGATTCTCTACTGTTCTATCTGAAGTAAACTGCGTGCCCACTGCCTAGTCTAATTTTGCTTGAAGTGGTTTTAAAGTCTTCATTATTTGGGTTACGGTACTAGTCGTTCAAATATACACTTTAAGAATGTCCAGGTGTAAGTAAGCCAAAAGTATGCATTATTTCTGCATCATTATTAATGTGGTAATTACTTTTTTTATTATTATGACCACCAGAAGTTTGATTGTGATAAAGATCCTACACTACACAACTCTTGGGATTTTGCTACGCTTAAACTGGACATTGGGAAGGGTAACTGTGGCATAGCGCATCAAGAATTGTAGTTTGCGATCGCTGAGTAGTCTCATATATGAACGGAATTACAACTGTAGTAAAGTGACCAACTTCGATTTTATCTTTTTGATGCTATTTTAATGCCTTGCGTTTTTATTTCGTTAAAGTTTCAACACTGCTTTCTGAAGATGCTGACTGTACGTTGCGGTAAGTTTTCATTGTGAGAAGTTGTTACTTTTGATTTTGTTTTCGTATGCAGCTTTTGATGTATTGCATTCTTTCTATTTCGTTAAAACTGTCAACATTGCGCTAGTTTATACACTAATTCTTTAAAAAACACTGAAAAGCTATTCATATGTGTTGGGAGTGCCGAATGCAAATTACTCCATGAGGATTCGAGCGATAGCTTTAATGTGCTTCGGAGGAAAACCTTGAAGAATCGCTACTGTTCGCTTTTGCTCCTACAACGTCACTAACAACACAAACCACAAACATACACTCATAGTAGGTTGTTTACTTTAGTTGCACGAAGATGTAACAAAAGAAAATAAAGAACACACTCAACAACAAAGCACATTGGTCAGATAACTGCCTGCAGCAGGCAGGGGCGAATCCAGAAACTTTTGGTGGGGGGAGATGTAATTTTGAATTAGGTTGAATGGTAACTAAATAAGCTTACAAAGACGTTTAGACCCAGAAACTGGCGTAAATAAACCCTTTGAAATTGCTTCATGTCAATGGCGTATTCAGAAATGTTTTTATCAGGAAAGGGGCATCAAATTTCGTTACTTTTTCAAGCGTAGTTTTTCCCGCCAGAGTTAATTTTAAGCAATTTAAGTTCCAAAAACGACTTTAGGGGGTCTGGGGGCTTGCTCCCCCGGAAATTTTTTGAAAATTGACATATGCTGTAAACGCCATTTCAGTGCTTTTTGAACAATTTTTAGGCGATTTTATGTTTTTGGCTTTTAATTTTGATTACCAAATACGATGCATTGTGTTCGCACAGTTTCGATTATGCGTCCTTAAGGCGACTCAGGCATATTGTTATAACTTACAAAGGTTTGAAACTGCGGAAAATTTTTATAAAGCATTGTTGAAAATGGCTGGTGGGGGGATGCATACGCAGCATTCCCCACATCCCCCCCTTGAATCCGCCCCTGACTGCAGGCTAGAGACTGTAGTTAATAGGCTACTGATGATAATTAAGACTTTAGGCAGAACTGCAGCAGGCTATAAAATTACGCTGTTTGTATTAAATTACTAAATAGCCAGCGTACCGGTAGCCGCAGATTAGGGACAAAAAAAATATCCAATCAAAACTCACCTTCGTCATTCGTGCAAAATTATCGCAAGGCATAAAAGCACATGATACTGGATTGATGTCGCAATCTGTGCTATCTGACGATTCATATTTATAACTATAACTTTGTGACTGTGCGACGCGCGTCTTAAAATTCTCAACGGATACTGTGTATATCAAAAACGCAAGAAAAAGACGGATCTGTTTCAGCGCGTCAATACGCCGTTAATTAACGCCGTCAATTGACGACGTTAAACGCAGAACGGATACTGTGTAAATCCACCTTAAATAGAAGAATAAATTGCTCTTTTCTGCTGAGCTTGCACTTTTTACTAGTAAATACTACAAGAGCTGGATGATCGAATAGCTCAACGGACAAACTTGCCCCACAATACGTCACAAATAAATTGACCAATCACAAGTCTGTATCCCTCGGAATTTATTTTTAAGATTACTAAAGTAAATGAACTTTGATTCGAACCTATATCAAGTAGAATCTTACAAAGTGTAATATTATGAGTGAATCCATTTCGTAAACAAATCTTGTTTTGTGTCTTTCACACAGTCTAAAATTTTATATCTGATTGATCAAACAACGGAGATTTCATTCCGACTTGCAGGGACTCGACTTAGAGGAATAATTTTATTCTAAATCAGCTGCTAAATTTTGTTTATCACAAGCAAATAGCAATCAAATCACTTACCTCACGCTTAACTCCTCTGTAAGATATAGATTAATAAATACGTTAAGTAAGCCAAGATGGTTGCTTTCTGAGACAGCTGCTACAGCTAACACAAATGATTCCAGACCAAAACTTTCACACCTGTCCATGTCAATGCACCCTCCAAGTGAAACATGGTCTGAAAACAAAAATAAGCTGTGTTTAGCTCATAAAATGAAACGAAAAAATATCAACCCATGAACAATTACCGCACATCTGTAGTCAGATAAAAATAAGGAGAAGGTGAAGTAGCAAGGTCAAGGCAACAGCTTTCGCAAACCAAACAATCCAATCTCCATTATGTTTGTGGTATTATTGTATACCAAAGCGTGGGACTAGCGGCTGGGTCCCGTTCCGCGACTTAGCAAGTCAGCAACAGACAGTTCTAAAGAAACATCGCAGCTAGGGCTTTTTTACCGGATTTTCAACTTCTCAGGAAACGGGAAATTTACAAAGATTTTCACGGGATTTGCGGAAAATTTTCGGGACCCCAAAAATCCGTGGGGTTCCGGGATTCGGGAAATTCCCGGGAAATTTTTCCGAGCTTGATTGTTTTGCCAGTTTTTCTGGTTTTCAGCGTTTCAGATAGATCTCATTTTTAGCATTTTGTTATGTTGTTTTGTGTTTTGACAAACTTACTTTGAGGTTTTCAATTTTTTTGACGAATTGAGGAAAAAATTTTGATCTCACAAGCACTTTGTCTTTAAAATATTTGCGGATTTTGAAAAATATTCTTTAGCAAGCAAAAAAAAATTGAAATATGTTGTAACGCGATTTTTTATGCCGGATGATAGTTATCAGTACTAAAGATGGCATGGACTGGCTTTTTTGCAACCCGGACCGCCCACGGCCCAAAAGCTTTTGCCCAGTAGTGGTAACCGACCCGGCTACTCATCCCAAAAATAAAGCCCGGCCCACCCAAAGCCCATTCTTTTATGAATCTTCAATCACTTTTAAAGGAATAATGAAAATTGAAAGGGATATCAAAAAGTGGTAGCGGCTCGTTAGCGGCCCAGTCAAAAACAAAAAATGGAACTGGGCCGTTAGCGGACCTATAGAAAGACCGGTTAACGGCTCGTTAGCGGGTCCCTTAGCGGCCCATGCCATCTCTAATCAGTAGCTACCACTGAAATCCTTGCTAATGAAAAAACTTTCTCGGGATCCCGACATAAATTTTCCGGGAAACGAAAAATTTGAAAACCCCCAATTTCCTGTTCCGACGTCCCGGGAGGGAACGCTAATCGCAGCGGCGGCAAGCTAGGTTACTTTTTCATTCATTTGTCGGTTTTTGACCAAAAATTTTTGGCAATGACCGAAACGTTTTAGGCCCGTTTGGTCACAATGACCAAAAAAACTTGAGTTTTTGAAGAAATGTAGCACACAAATGCTGTATAATTGCCGTAATGCTGTATGCTAGGTGGAGACTTTTTTTGTGTGGAGATCACTAGGTCTACATGAGACCTAGAAACTTGACCGAAATATTATCGAGTTGACCGGAAAAAATTGGGCTAATTCAGCTAAAATCGGTCAAATAACCGAAACAAAATTTTGAAAAAATAACAGGCTGGCGAATCGTTGGCCACACCGCATGCCTCCGATTTGACCAGCCCGGGAAAGGAACCCAAGGCCTCCTGCGCTGAGAGCGATGTCTTTAAGTATTGCGTCACTTTCTCAGTAAATTTTACCGTGAAGCAAAATGAGAATGCTTTGCCGCTGTTTGTTTTTTGAAGTAAAAACCACATCAGCAGCAAAACACAAGAACTTTTAGATGTTGGTAAAGTAGGTCGAAGCAAATGCATGAAAATAATAATACACATGTTCATTCATGTCTTCCAAATTATCACACACTTAGCATCTCGTTGTAATTGAAACACGGTTTTTCTAATTATGGAATGGTATGGCATAGTACGGAATAGTATAGGGGTCGGCAACTCCCGGCACGGTTTTTACACGAGGTTTTCTACGGCACGCGAAGTCGTGAAAAATTTCCAAAAACATTTTTTGAACTTTGAAACAATAAAAAACTTATAGTCAGCGCGAAACAAGCGGTTAATTTGCTGTGTTTTGCTGTATTGCTTGTTTAGTCATCATTATTTTTTTATTACTGTTATTACGTCACTGTTGTATACACTTGCGTTTTATGCAGTTGGTAACCCTGAGGTAAACCGCCAAGTCTGCGGCCAAGAGGTCAAAATCAGATGCGAGATAATTTCAAGAGTCGTGGACAACTGATGTTTTTGGTTTGTCTGTCGTAATGACATACCAGTATGTACCATAGTTGTCAATGGGCCAAAGATGTTGGGCCCGACCGGACCCGAACCCGATTTTTCATGCCCGAACCCGATTTTTCAAGCCCCAACCCGAATCCAAATTTATAGCCAGTCTGAGCCCGATTTAAGCCAAAATCAAAAACACCACATTAAATTTTAAAGAACTTGTACTTAATATTTATTTATGATCGGCAGGTCACTGTGAGATCATAAAGCATGCATGATCTCACCTGTTGAAAACGTTTGAGCGATGCGAGTTTTTATTAGAGAATCTAAAATGCAATCAACATTTTCAACAAGTTGATATGTGTATGACATCATAACACGTTGCTTTGATTTGTATGACACAAAATCAACACCCGTTTTCGAAGCTCGATGTATGCGACAAGGTGTTCTCTTTGCTTAATTCCAGCAAGCGAGAAAACCCTATCACTTACAGAAAACCTCGATTTCACTCCGGCGTCCGGCCCGATTGAAGTCCGACAATTTTTCAAAATCCAAACCCAAGCCCGGCCCGAACCCAACCCGAAAAGCTCGAGCCTGATTGATAACTATGGTATGTACACTTGTACAGTACACTTTGCTGTGCAAATGTCGCTTCCCGTACCTCACGTATTAATCGTCATTTTGAAATCAAACACCAGAAATTATTTAAAGATTATTTGAAGAAGAATGAAGCTTTTAAACAGGCAGTTTCTCGTTACGAAAAACTCGGTAGCATTGTAAAAAAATCGTTCGCTGTTCAAATCGAAGTGCGTAAAGTAGATACAAAGTTGCAGAATGCATTGCCAAGCGCGGAAAGTATTTTACGCCGTTACATAACGCAGTTTTTAATCGGCACGCGAACATATATTTAGACATTAAATTTTACAAATTGGCACACTTGATATAAAACGTTGCCGACCCCTGGAATAGTATGCCGTACTATTCCAACAACAGAGAACACTCTAATTATGGAATAGTAAAGCATAGTATGGAATAGTATCACTGTGGTATAGTATGGCAGAACTGGGCGATAGGACGTTTGGGGCACTAGAGTAAAGGGGCCCATATAAAGAGTTAAATTTGGAGAGAGTGGCCCTCAGGGTAAATGTGCCTCAGGCCTAATTTAAAGCAAAAGGACCTAAGGACAGGACGGTTGAAGCAATACATGGGCCCTAGGAATAGAATGCTAATTTAGGGCACTGGGGCATATCCTATGCATAAATGGGGCTCCAGGACCAATGGGCTTCAGGGATTTGGGGCAATAAGGGATATGGGTCTCAGCATGTTTTGGCCCCTGGGACAAACGGGCCTTAGGACGGTTGGGACAAAATACTATTCCATACTATGCCATTCTATTCCATACTATGCCATACCATTCCATACTATGCCATTCTATTCCATACTACTCAATACTACGCCATATTATTCCATAAGTAGAGACACCCATTAAAACATACCAAAGCTTATTTTTCAACTTCTAAATCACAAAAATGGTGGTAATCTTTGTTCGTATTACCATTACCACCAGCCGGTAAGTACTGTTAATAAAGCAAAGGGATAGATTCCTGTTCTTACCGTCATCTATTACCGAATCTTCTAGCACTACGTCCATTCGAAAGCATCTGTTTGCAATTTCATCAGAGCATTCAATTGTGTTCTCCACGTGAATATCAAGAGCGTCCCAAATTATTCCTGCTGTACATCTCAAATTCGATGCGTTACTAAGAAGGCTGAGCAACAAACAAACTACGTAAAACCGGATTCTTGCCGACCCTCTGTTCTGCTAGTCATAAATCTGTCTAAATAAGCTCATTAAGTAAGCTCTTATCCTTAGCTTTATACGCGGTTTACATTACCGCCTAATTACAGCATAATACTATGAATTTTTCCAGCCAATTAAGTTGCTGCAAAAGATTGTGAAATTATATCTTATAATACTACTGCAAGTTCTAACTGATCAGTCAAGCATACTTGCCACTCGTTGTTGTATGTGGAATTGTTGGAGGAATAGTAGAGGCCAGTCCATTAAGCCGCCGAATTTCCGCGATTGAATTTTCGTTGCAGTTGTTCGAATCACAACAGACCTTTTCACATGAGCTAAAAACATGGTTGTATGAGTTCTTACAGTGCAGAATGTGAAATCGTCAAAATACTTTCGCAATTTTTATTGTTTATTTCGTAACCATGTGGTGGCAATTTCGTTTAGCAAGTTACATGATAGGCCTAATCCTTTGTTTGTAATGTTATTATTGATATCGAAAAGAACTTGTGAACTTTGGCTCTCTAATTTTGTTATTGCTCTGTGTTTGGATTTGAAGAATCAGCGATCGTACAACGCAATTCGGGTCGTTTCAATTAGTTGTTTTTTCGTAGGCCGGTGCTTAGAATTCGCTTCATTCCTGAGTTGTAAATAACTGTCTACGATCTTATTAGAGTCAGTGAAAGCTTGTTAAAGAAATTAGTATAAACATTTAAGTTGTTGGTGTAGTATTTGTTTGATAATCGTGACACGTTGTATTTGTCTGATGCGTAGATTATCATTTTGCATTAGATCTTGGATAAATCTGAGATTCATAATATCAGTTGAGACTCATTAGTATTTTTTTTAATATTTCATCTTATGTGATTTTATTTGAGTAGGGTTAGAAATTATTGTTTGCAAAAGCTTTTATATTACGCCGTCTCCGGCTCTCATTGGATGTACAGTATGCTGATCACCCGGATAGCAAAATAATCGGAAATATTTCTTGTATGTTTGGCATATTGAGCCATGAGCTGATGTTGTATTAATTGATGTGCATCGTTTTCAGAAAACCGCTAATAAACGCCGTCGCTGCAAATAAATTTGGAGTGATTTGACTGCGCTGTAAGTTGAATTGGTCTTGGAGTTTAGTGCAGGTGAACGTCGAAGTCTTTTTGGTGACCGCGCATTAAGACGTTACATAGTATACGACCCATACCAAACTTCGCAGTGAAGAGTCTACCGGTGTGCAAAACATATGAAATGAGCATAAAGTAAACGAAGTTAAAAACCTAAAAACTCTTTGAGTTGAGTTAGCTGCTACCTCAAAAAACTTATCATCGTCTTTCAATTCAATTACAGAGAAGGTGTGCAACAGCAATGAACAAAAAAATAAACTTTGGCCTCCACGAAGCTTTCTAGATTGATTTATGTTATGTCAATGCCTTTGACTTTGGTTCGAACCTACATCAAGCAAAATCCTGCATAGTTTAATACCATTACTGAACCCTCCCGTAAACAAAACTTGCTTTGTGTCTTTCCCACAGTCTAAAATTTTATAACTGATTAATCAAGCCCCCGAGATTCCATTCTGTGTTACAGTGATTCGACTTTGGGGAAGAGTTACCGTAATTCAGCTGCTAAATTTTGTGTATCACAAGGAAACAGCAATCAAAACACTTACTTCATAGTTAACCCTGTACCAATATGAAACCCAAGTATTACGTGATGGTCTTCTAAAGCAGCTTCTACAGCTGACGTAAATGATTCCTGACAAGAACTTTCACACGTGCCGATGTCAATGCACCCTCCAAGTGAAACATGGGCTGAAAGCAAAGCTAAGTTGTATTTAACTTAAAAAAATGGAACGAAAAAATATCAACCCATGAACAATTACCGCACATCTGTAGTCAGAAAAAAAGTAGAAGGTAAAGTTGCAAGGTCAAGGCAACAACTTTCCCAAACCAAACAATCCAATCTCCATTATGTTCTTAGTATTATTGTATGCCAAAGCGTGGGACTAGCGGCTGGGTCCCGTTCCGCAGATTAGCAAGTTAGCAACACAGCTCCAAAGAAACATTGTATGTGTTGTTAGCGACACTGCTATGCCTCCGATTTGACCAGCCCGGGAAAGAAACCCAGGGCCTCCTGCGCTGAGAGCGATGTCTTCAAGTATTGCGTCACTCTACCAGTAAATTTTACCGTGAAGCAAAATGAGAATGCTTTGCCGCTGTTTGTTTTTTAAGTTAGAAGCCACATCAGCAGCAAAACACAAGAACTTTTAGATGTTGGTAAAGTAGGTCGAAGCAAATGCATGAAAATAATAATAAACATGTTCATTCATGTCTTCCAAATTATCACACACGTAGCATCTCGTAGTAATTGAAACATAACAAAGCTGATTTTGTTAATCTCTAAATCACAAAAAAAGAAAGCCTAGTTTGTGTTACCACTACCACCAGCCGGTAAGTACTGTTAATAAAACAAAGATATAAATTCCTGTTCTTACTGTTATTTAGTCCAAAACGTTCTAGCACAACGTCCATTCGAAAGCATCTGTTTGCAACTTGATTAGAGCATTCAGTTGTGTTCCTCACTTGAATACGGAAAACGTCGGAAATTATTTCTGCTCCGGAGTTACATCTCAAACTCGAAGCGTTACTAAGAAGGCTAAGCAACAGGCAAACTACATAGAACTGCATTTTTGCAGACCCTCTATTCTGCTAGTCATAAATCTGTTTAAATAAACTTATCGAGTAAGCTCTTATCCTTAATCATTATCAGTTTATACGCAGTTTACATTACCGCCTAATTACAGCATAATGCTTTGAGCTTTTTCAGCCTATTAAGCAGCTGTAAGAGATTATGAAATTATATTGTATAATCATAACATTCTGTCACCAAATTACAGCTTACAACTGTCTTCATTCCTACAGCAATCTATCCATTTGTCACCGCAAGCTCCGTGTAATTTCGCTATATCAGTTATCGAAATGGAAATTCTAATACCGCATGAGGCAAGTTTCTGAACTTACAGTATGTCAGAACTTATAATGCCTCCTGAATTAAGTGAAAATGTGTAGTTTCAATTAGTTTGCTTGATATACATATTGCTTGTCTTTGTTTTTTTTTTTTTCAAGTCAATTAGCTGACCTTTTTTGTGGCGTTATTAACGTCTTTGCATATGCGCACAAGGCCACTTTAAACTCAAGAGGTATTCTTAAACTTCTTCCCCAAAAAAAACTTAATTGCATGTTAACAATTTCTCAAAAAAAAGCAGCCTCATACTAGCTGTAACCATAACATTACAAAATTTTGAGAATAGCTTTGAAAAAAGCTGTTTTCGCGTTAGGCTTCAAGAAACTCTCTGTCATAACTCTTTGTGAGCTTTGAGAAAAGCTGTTATCCCAGTAACTCTTTTTGAGTAGCTTTGAAAAAAGCTGTTGTCCTAGAATCTTTTTGTGACGCACTCCTCAGTGGGTAATCGCGTCAAAGTGGAAACGAGAAAGCAAGGTCTGACGATTCATAAGTATTAGTTTCGGACGGCGGCGAAGCGGTAGTTACATCAACAAATCCAATCGAGCGCGGGAAAGTCACGCACACTTCTGATTGGACAAGTCGTGCGAACCTAAATTCTACTTGAACAGTTTTATAGACAAACTCTTTCTGTTTGCAAAGATTAGGTCTCCGTACTTTAATGTAGCTTGCTTCGAGCAGACTAAGATGAAAAGGGCTGCGCGCAGTGTCCAGAATAGAGAATTGATCATCGTTGTAATTGGCAGCACATTGGTCGTTTTCGAATAAGTGTTGTCCAATTGCCGAGTCACATTCTGGAGCGGATTGTTTTCGCTTGTACGCTCTGTTAGGTTGCACTCGCTGGGAGGCTGTGTGCTGTCGTAACCATTTCGGAACATGCTGCTTGATGCGGTCTTGAAGTCGTTGAGCGGTTCTACCTAAGCACGGACTGTCACAGTGGCACTTATACTCATAGATGACGGAACTATTTTAAATGGCAGGTAGAACATCCTTCCGACTAGCAGGCAGCATTTGTCTGGAGACAAATACAGTCCGTAAAGCCACGCATCCATAACAGTTTTCAACAGCGATTCGGAGATTCCTTTCTAGTGTCAGCGCCGCCTTGCCAGTGTAGGTGACCCGGAGGTAAACAGGACACTTATCAGGGCCAAACCGCTTGGGGCGTGAAAACTGCGTGATCTTCTTGGGTATTTGTTTAAGAACAAAATCCTCAGGGTATCCAATGTCCAGTAAGATTTCCTCGATCCGGTTGATTTCTTCCTTCAGTTTGCTTTTCGAGCAAATCTTCAAAGCACGATGAACAAGCGTTGACACTAAACTGGCTTTATGTTTTATCGGCGTAAAGGATTCCCAGCGTAGGTACTGGCCTGCTGTGAACGTAGGTTTGCGATAAACTTTGGTTTCGTAGCTGCCCTTCGTGTGTTCAACGTGGACGTCGAGAAAAGGAAGAGAGTTGTTCTTCTCTTTTTCAAAAGTAAACTGAAGAGAGGAATGTAGAGAGGAATTAAGTCTAATTAAAAATTCCTCTGACTCTTTCTTATTTTGAAAGATGACAAAAGTGTCATCGACATACCTAAAAAACACAACAGGTTTGGACATTTCAGAAAACAGCTTTTCTTCATAATTTCAGGTATGTCGATAACACTTTTGTCATCTTTCAAAATGAAAAAGAGTCAGAGGACTGAAGAGAGCGTCACGAAAAGATTCTGAAACAACAGCTTTTTTCAAACTACTCAAAAAGAGTCACTGGGATAACAGCTTTTCTCAAAGCTCTTAAAGAGTTATGACAGAGGGTTTCTTGAAGCCTAACGCGAAAACAGCTTTTTTTAAAGCTATTCTCAAGTTCTGTACCGCCAACCAATTTTTACAAAATCTTTTTTTAATGCAAATTTAAAATGAAATCAGGTCTGACTGCTTAAGTTTTTTTTTTAAATTTTGAATAAAAATTCAGAACGGTTTTACCGAAAACCATCAACGAATTTTTTTTCTTGAATCGGTCCATTTTTCAATATGGCAATGATTGATTTGCACCGAGTTAAATGACTAAATTGTGTAACAATATTTCGTACAGGCCAATTTGTTGAAAATTGGTATGTCGTTCAGAACCGCGGTATCTTATACTCTTCCAAAGGATTACGTTTGGCATGTAAGATCCTGCATGTATCTGAATTATCATCCGATTATGAAACGTGTAAAAAATAGTGCGAAAGCTGAGCACTTATGAGATCGTGGATAACGCTATTTCGATTTCAGGGCGAACTTATTCAGAATTTTTTTCCAGCTACAATCAATTGGAATTTAGGCTTTTTGATATGGAGTTCGTTGAAGGGGACCTAGTTCAGCATCGAACCCACGAAGCCAGCTACTGAATCCAATGCGCCGACCGCTCCACCAGCTCCATGCGTGCAATCGCTTATCACAGGCAAAATTGATTGAACGATTTTGCAATGCCGGTGACTTCTGCTGCAGCTGCAGCATTTTTCTGCTCTTGCAACTGCACTGCATGATCAAAGGTGGAAACCCAAACCCAAACCTGAAAACCCGGTTTTAAAGGAAATTTTGGAAACCCAAACTGAAACTGACGCCTACTCAGCCAAAATTTTGAAAACCTACAGTAAACTCGAACCAACATCGTTTTTTTGCATGAAACGTCAAAACTGAAACTAAAACCTGTTCAAACTTTTCTACCGTAAGGTTTTGAGTTTTAAATATTGTCATCACCATCATTACCAGTGCACTTCCTTTAATGCTGAGGGTCAAAACGAGAAGCTGTGAATACCAAAATGTGAGTCTTTGGTTTCACCGGACTCAACTTCTGAAGCAATTGCTCTCTTCACCAGGCCATCTGAGCTGCTACTTATCATCGTAATAAAACAAAAACGCCAGGAAGTAAAGCACTTAAATAATTCGTATTTAAAACAAAATAGCTTCCTAGGACAAAACTTAAACCGAAACTGAAACCCAGAAACTGAAGCTGTGCGTAAGCAAAACTGAAACCGAAGCTGGAACCTATTTTTCAGCAGCCGAAAAACCAAACCAAACCTGAAATCTGACATCTGGGTTTCAACACACCAAAACTGAAACTGACACCTTAACGCCAAGTAGCCGGGTTTCTACCCATGTGCGTGATTAATAGATTTTAAATTGCAAAACAAAAACTGTAAACGCGTACACGCCCTTGTAAATACGATACGGTCTTACGGTATAGTTTTGTTTTAAACTGCGGGAGCATATTCAAAATTTCAAAAAACGTCAAAAAAAAACACATAACCAAAAAAATACAGTGAATAAATAAACCGTGTAGCAGAGCAACAATTTTCAGAAATTTTGTACGATGAGGTAACGATATCTTGATCGTAATACATTGGCAAAAAATTACTGCATCCTAAACTGTCTATTGCACAGGCGAGACTGATTTTAAAAAATAATCTTCAGCTTTCGGTTTTGGAATGATCGTGCAGATCGGTGAGGTAAAGCTGTCAGCGTTTTTAATAAATGATATCACACTTCACAAGTATTACCATTTCAACTCCTGACCTTTGCCTTGCCAGACAATTTTTGGTTTCTATTTTGGATTACTGCGTAATTTCACCGACGAGCGGGCTTTGTTGTAATGTTGAGTAGGCTAATTAAGGCTGATTAGTGTATAGGTTTTATGCGGTAATATTCACCAAAACGGATTAGTTTCAAGAATACATATCTTGAAAGTTAATTGATTATTTCATCATTATAAATAATAACGTTAATTGAGTTAAGCTACAGTATAATAACTTGGCATTTTATGTACTATGCAACTAAATTTGTCAGTATCATAGCCAGCGTTGGAAGAATTGGAGAGGGCACCCTTCGCCGGTTTTAGAAGGGTGCAGTTCCAAAAACAGGTCAACAAAAGAAGGACTACAGGTCCAGAAGCACTCAAAGATGTGCAGATGGATACTGAAGCGCCTGAAAACACAGGAGGAGGAAACGTCAGTGATGCTTCTGATGGAGCTGAGGAGCCTAAGAACACAAATGAGGGTTCAAAGGCAACCAGTCCCAAATAAAGTAGCCTGGCAGTCACCTTCTTAGAGCAAAATTGTTGTATTCCTCAACTTTATACCTTGTATGAACAACAGAATAACAACAAACAATATAATTAATCATAAAAAAATCCCAGCGCAAAAAAACAAGCTGAATGGTTTTGAATGCTGGCAGATTAACCTTCACAGGAGTAAGGCAGCTAGCTATAACTTGTGTGAAGTAACAAAAAACATTGGTTCTGGAATAATCCTAGTACAGGAATCTTGGACCTATGGAGGTGCAATCAGAAGTAAACCACGGGGATAGAAACTTTTTCAAGCTAATGAAAAAGATAAACGTCCTCGAGCTTGCATTTACGTTACTTCTGATATGACATGCTCTCTCATACCACAATTTTCTAGCGAAGATGTGGTAGCAGTGAGGGTCAAAAGTGTAAGACGAGAAGGGGATAGTTTTATCTTTGTATCGGCTTACATGGCTATGGAAGAACCTGCTCCGCCAGAAATACTGAAAGAGCTGCTGTCATTCAGTGATAGAAATAACATTCCTACTGTGATAGAAACAGATACAAACGCACATCACACAGTATGGGGCTCCTCCAACGTCAATTCAGGAGGTATGGATTTGCTCACGTACTGTGCTAGTTCGAACTTGTACTTCTGTAATAATTCGTGCTAGTTGGAACTAGAACTTGTACGTCGGCAATAAGCCCACGTTCCGAACAAGAAAAAGAGAAGAAGTGCTAGATCTGACTTTCATGAATCGAAATGCAGTGAACTGTATAAGAGATTGGCATTTCAGTGATGTGCCATCCTTTTCAGACCACATGTATATTAGATTCAGAATCCAGATGAGCACCAAAAAAGCAAAAATGATCAGAAACGTTAGACGTACTTGCTGGAGCAAGTATGCAAGCGAACTTGATCAGAGATTACATGATTTGAATAGTAAACCAGTCAACATATCGTCAGTAGAGGATATAGAAAGATTGGCATCGACTTTTGAATCAGAGATAATCAAATCCTACAATGCATCTTGCCCTCAGCGTAAGATCCGACGTAAGACTCAGAATACTTGGTGGAATACGGAGGTGAACGGTCTCCGCAGAGAGGCTCGTAGAGCTCAACGTAAAGCCATCAAATTTAAACTTGAAAAAGATTGGGAAGCGTTCAGGCAAGCCCAAACAATTTTTAAAAAAGCCGTTAGGAAAGCCAAGAGAGATTCTTGGCTCTCTTTACGGAATCAATGAAAAGCCAAAGTGCAATTGCACGGTTGACTAAAATTATGGGTCGTAACGAAACGGTGCCAATAAGCAACGTTTTAAGACCCGATGGAAAATTTACAGAATCTGCTAATGAAACTATAAATTGCCTCTTAGACATCCTAGCTCCAGGAAGTCAAGAGGTACGCTGTAGTAAAACAGCAGACGAACCAAATATAAACACCGTTTCAATAACAGATGTTGAAATTGTTAATTCCATTTGCTCCCTTGAAAAGATGGAAAAGGCAATAAACGAATTTCAGCCTTTTAAGGCGCCGGGACCAGATGGTATTTGCCCAGTGCTTCTTCAGAAAGGTTGGAACAGTATAAAAAACATATACCAAACCATTTTCTTAACATGCTTGAAGTACAGTTATGTGCCGAAAGCATGGAAGAAAGGTAGTGGTATTTTTATTCCTAAACCCGGTAAAGAAAACTATCATGAAGTCAAGTCTTTCCGGATGATCACTTTAACATCTTTTCAACTTAAATGGATGGAAAGATTAATACTTTATCATCTCAACAATGATTCTAATTTGCAGGCAAAGCTCTCTGCGTTTCAGTATGGATTTAGAGCTGGGGTTTCAACTGAAACTGCACTGCACGAATTTATACGACGCATTGAGCTTAGCTTGGCAAAGAAAAAAACGGCACTAGGGATATTTTTGGATATCGTTGGTGCCTTTGCTAACACAACTCATAGCGGTATGGCCGATGCTCTTCGAGAACTGGGGGTGTCCCCTTTTGTAGTCCATTGGATTGAGAATTTATTGGGACACCGCACAGTTCAAGTATTATTAGAGCTAAATGGTGAGAAGCTTAAAAGGGAAGCGGTGAAAAGGAATCCACAAGGTGGTATTTTGTCCCCTTTTCTATGGAACTGTGTGCTAAACTCCTTGTTGATAGATCTACGCAACAGGGGCTTTCATGTACAAGACTATGCCGATGACGTTGCAATTTTGGTCTCTGGGACCAATATGCTGTGGATCAAAGGTAGGGCTCAAAAAGCACTAAACATTGCGAATAATTGGGCACATAATCAAGAGCTCCAATTCAGCAGTAAGAAAACCGAAATAGTTCTGTTTACCAACAAAAGGAAGCCGGCTTTCGGAACCTTGCGTTTAAACGGACACCAGCTAGTAATTTCCAGAGAAGCAAGACTACCAGGTATAACCCTTGATAGTAAGCTTACCTGGAAACCTCACATAACACGTATTGCTCGCAAGGCGACTGCGGCGTTATTACAATGCAGACAAATAGTGGGCAAAGCGTGGGGATTAAATCCCACCAACATGCGATGGATATACACTGCAATGATACGACCTGTTACCACATATGCGTGTACATCCCGGGTTGGTGGACTAAATAAAAAATATCTAGTGAAAAAACTTGCTGGAGTACAAAGACTAGCCTGTCTCATGATTTCTTCAGCATTCCCCACTACCCCCACGGGAGCTCTGGAAATGCTGTTGAATATCATGCCAATTAATGAATTCATATTGTCAGAGGCGCTAAAAGGTTCATACAGGTTATCCCGTGTGGGCCTTTGGTCAGCCATGACAATCGGTTCAACAGGGAAAACTAAAAGTCATGTTGACGTATGCAATGAAGCAAAGGAAAACTTGTCGTTGTTGAGCATGCCCGCAGACCTAATAAACAAAACAAAGGTATTTGGAAAACAGTACAATTGCCTTGTTTTAGAACGCAAGGACGCTGTGCAGTTTGAAAGTGCTTTAAAACAAAGCATAATCAGATGCTACACTGACGGGTCCAAATTGAATGGAAGAGCCGGTGTGGGTTTCTATATAGCATAACCATCAGGATCTCGCACAGACCAAAGTTTTTTCCATTTGGGAAGATATAGTACAGTCTTTCAGGCAAAGGTCTTCGCTATAGCTGAAGTAGCGAAGAAACTGACCATGGAAAAACTCTAAATGAAGAAGTAATAATTTTAGTGGATAGCCAAGCAGCGATACTGGCAATCCAAAATAATACTGTAAAATCTAATACAGTATTATCATGCATCAAACACCTAAATAAATTGGGTGAAGACAATCACGTCACTGTTGCATGGACGCCGGGCCACACCGGCATCCACGATAATGAGAAGGCGGATACACTAGCTAAATCAGGATCAGCATTTAATTGCTTCGGCCCTGAGCCTTTTGTTCCAATCCCATATGCGAGCTGTCGCGCTGCAATAAAGGATTGGGGTGTTGAAAGATGGAAAACATCATGATTAAAACGAAAGGACTGCCTGAGCACAAAAGAAAACGTGGAGTGGGCTTCGCCCCAATTAACTCGTCGACTTTTGAGTCTCAACAGATCTAGATTAAATGAAGTGTTGCAAGTCCTCACTGGTCACTGCAACTTACAGAAACACAGGAAGACCACTGGACGTGACGAGTCACCGACATGTCCAAAATGTAACCTGAAAAAAGAGACTCCAAATCACCATATTGGAGCATGCACTTATTACCAAAACCTTCGAAGAAAGGTGTTTGGTAAAGAAAAAACCACAATAAAATCTGTGGTACAAAAGTTAAATATAAATCTACTGGCTAAGTATTTGCAGCAGGCCGGAAGACTTGCTGAATACGGCCAGTAGACTAATCTGAATAAAAGAAAAGCGGTGAAAATTGTAATGGGCTTAATTGATGGCCTACACAATGTGCCAGAGAGGTTTAAACCTTGTTGTTCCTCTTTGGCACCACCGCCCACTAATAATAATAATTATGTAATATGCAACTATATTTGTCTGTATCATAGCCTGACGGTATCGTGCGCTCGTGACAGATTCTACGCGATGAGTTCGATTCGCGGCTGAAGCCGATCGCCAGGTGGCTGCTGTCTTGAAGAGGGCAAGCTCACTTCGCAGTCTCGATCAATTGCTGTTGAATAGTCCGTTCAATAGAATTTGAAAGAACCTCAGCTATTTATGTAATTCTATAAAAATTTAAGTCACGAAACAGGCCGGCGCTAAGGGCCTGTCCCCCACCCAATCGACATGCTTACCCCCCCCCAAAGAACAAGCTTACTCTTTTCAATACAGCGGATTTTGTGCATAATTTCAAACTTTGCCCCCCCCCCCCCCCTAATAAACGCTTGGCCCCCTAAATCGACTGCTCTGCCGCTGGCTCTGACACGAAATCAATCAAAAATTCATAAAATAAAATTTGCATCCTGCTAATTCGTTGATGTGTGTTAAAATCTACTAAGAAAAGAAGTAAAAATGATGCAAGCCACTTTACGGCATATGCGCTTAGGACGATTGCGGAGTCTAGCTTGTGTTTAATTAGCAAATGATTGTATCATTTTGGATTCCACAACATGCAACACATCTTTCAAGACTATGCACAACTTATCTTTTTTCGATAGCGTTTAATCATCTCAATATTTTTTGTTCTGATGCCATCCAAGGCAGAGTCATGGGCAGGTGGTTATTCCAAAGACCTTGGGCTTTCTTCACCACAATAAAACTTTCGATGTCGTAACTAAAACAAGCGATTATGACATTACAAATTTAATTGTGATGCAGTAAACTCGTGGGCCTCTGAAACCGCTTAAACCAGTGACTCCCAACCAGGGGTCCACGGACCCCTAAAGAGGTCCGTGGAGAGTTTGCTGGGGGCAGTGATTACATTAGAATTCCACAAAATTAATCAGCGATATTCAATATATTTCGTGTTGATGTGGGCACAAGGCAGCAACTTGTACGTATAAAAATAAGTAGTGCTGTAGGCTGAATTGTTTTTAAGTTTCGCTAAATAGGCAAATATCGTTTCATCGCTAATGTAATCACCCAAACACAGGTCAGTGTTTTGGTGCAAACAAGACAACAACGGGTTTCTCATGAAATTGTGCCAGTGCACTTGCATTCTGTGAAGTGATTTTTCTGATAGTTCTTCAATATGATACGTTTTGATTAAGTAATTTTGTAATTTAAGTTATAGTACAATATTGCATTTAAAGTGCGCTAGCATTTGCAAAAGTAGGCGAAGTTTACTGAATTATTTGTTTAGGGTTGGTGATAAAAATGTAGGGGTACGTAAGCTTGGTAATTATTTGAAAGGGGTTCGTGACTAAAAAAAATTGGGAACCACTGGCTTAAACTGATATGTGGACAGGGTACTGGCAGATTTTGTAAGTACTGTATTATTTGTGCCTGCTTGCACTTTAGCATGATTTAGTTACTGTTATGTTTGTTAGAGGTTATTGGATCATTTTGCCAGTTTAATCCGACAACATGAAGCATTTTATAGTATTCTGGCTAATGTAATACAAACTCATCTGCTTTATAACTCTTTTACATGAGTCGACTAAAAGCTAAGGTATCGGTACCTTGTTTATTGCTAAGTCTTCACTTCGTTTACCTTTTGGTGATATTCATAAATATTAAAAAAATACAAAAACAACCAATAATTATCGTCAGTGGCGTAACCAGCTAGAAGTTTCAGCAGGGATGGGGACAAAACAGAGTTACGTTACCCAGTCGATCTCTAGTAAAAGCAAAGGTCTGCAATGGATGATATCAAAAAAAGGTTTTTGGAGGTAAAGAACTGTTCTTGTTGTCCCTCACTTGGGTAAAAACAGACGTAAATCTCCACATTAACTCTGGTGCTTGAAGTATTTCGGGAAAGTGGCATAGTTTCATTCATCCCCCACCCTCTACGCCCCTGACGATCGTTCAAACTCCAGCTGACCACAACTGCAAAATTTAATGATCTAATTGCTGCTTAATTTTTGATACGTTCAAGTGTTTAAATTTTTTACTTATAAAAAGTCTGATCGAAATATTCTGACTGCAGAAACGTGACATAGCCTAGGTCTTACTACTTCGAAAATATTCTTAAATTTTGGCGTATTACTAAATATTTTCACAAATTTAGCTGAGCGTGACATAATATCGTGCCAGAATAGCATCC
The DNA here is from genome assembly GCA_964006365.1 of Trididemnum miniatum. Lineage (NCBI taxonomy): Eukaryota > Metazoa > Chordata > Ascidiacea > Aplousobranchia > Didemnidae > Trididemnum > Trididemnum miniatum. The sequence goes on from OZ023250.1 coordinate 4,439,253, forward strand.
AAATCAGTGGTTCCCAACCTTTTTTTAGTCACGGACCCCTTTTCAGTTATTATCAAGCCTACGGACCCCACGTTTTTATGATTAACCTTAAACCAATAGTTTGTTAAACCACGCTTACTTTTGCAAATGCTAACATACTTTAAATGCAATCTTGTGCTTCTAATTAAACAACAATTGCTTAATTATAAGTTTATAACACATTACATTCGTAAACCATCAGAAAAGTAACTTCGAAGAATATCATACCGGTGTACTTGTGCGATTTTATGAGAAGCTTGTAGTTGTCTTTTTATGCACCAAAACACTGAACTGTAGTTAGGTGATTACATAAGCAATTGCACAATATTTAGCCAAATAGAAAAACAAGTCAGCCGACGGCACTACCGGTACATTCAGAGGTGTAGCCAGGAAGGGGGCAAAGGTAGCAATTGCCCCCCCCCAAAATATTTTCAGTTACCACCAGCCTACTTAAGTTATATCGTTCTCTCGTCTCGGTGTAGGCAGGCAAGGGCTCACCCAGGGAGAGGACCGTGCCATGACCCTCCGTCCCTACCACCCTTTGACCATAGTGTGATCAACAAAAATAAATTTTTTTGCATACAGTGCAATCTTAATTGTGTCCGACTGACAATGGTCCGTTGTACTTGTCGTTGCTTGTCATTGCTATCGTATTTATCATCATAGAACAAGGCGAATGGATTAATCAGATAACCAAGATCCAAGTTTCTATTACATGTTGAAGGTATTTTTTTGCAATAAATGAAAGTATATTTTTGATAAAAAGTACAAAAAATTACATGTTTTCTAGCTGAAAAACCGCAAATATTCATCAACGGCTAAGGGCTTTCCATCCTTTTAGAATTTCTCGCTACGCCAAGCAGAAGCTTGGCTAAAATAGGTGAAAGGAGGCTGCAACCACTATTAGTTTGAGAAATTATAGACTGAAAGTTAGGTTTAGGACCTTATTAGTGGGCCAAAGAGAGGGAGGCATGACACCGTAGCCTCCTCTGCGTGCGCCTATGTTTCCAGACCTCCACCACTGGGACAAGTCAGTGAAGTTTTGCCCCCCCCCCCCGAAATTTTTGGCTGGCTACGCCAGTGGGTACATTACAGTATTTTCGTACGTATAAATTTCTGCCTTATGCCTACATCAACATAGCATTTATTGGGTCAGTTATTGCTGATTATTTTTTTCGAAGTTTAATGCACTCGCGGTAGCGGGAAGTTCTAAAAGGATGGAACCCCTGGTTGGGAACCACTGATCTAAATTATTTATCATAGTATATCTTTTAAGATTAGATTTTATGTGTCTTCCGTTTCATTTAAGTACTAATAATTGCTATTAAGGTAATTGACTAAATTACGAAATAAAAGGCTTGCTAAGAGTGCTTGCTACGAATGGCTTGCGAAGCTTCAATAAAAGATAATAGCCAGCATATTTGCAATCATTTCACTGACGTTTCGGTAAAAACTTACACCATCATCAGTGTAAAAAACTACAGGAGCACTAGGCTAGTCATATGCAATTTTTTTAATCTTATTTGTTTAATTAATCTTACTTCATATGCAATTTTTTCATGCTTGTACGACTTAAGTAGTCCTACAGTATTTGAACTAGGTTTTACTGTGTTTAATCACTATATTCTCACTGCTAAACTTTTCTCTCCAATTGCATGTAAGTTTATTCTACCCCTTTACTTTTATTTATTTAAATCTCAACTACTCTGTTTATGTCGTCATAATTATGCCGTATTCAAAATAATTTCCTTCTTGTGCTGTTTATTCTAGCCTAGTGCCCCTGTAGTTTTTTACACTGATGATGGTATAAGTTTTTACCGAAACGTTTGTGAAATGATTGCATATATACTGGCTATTATCTTTTTATTGAAGTTAAGTTCCAAAACCCATCTTAATGCTCCTAGCTTACGAAGCATTTGGTTCTTTTCTGTTGCTCGGCATTCAGAACTCACATCTTGGCAGTTGTGTAATGTAATCTCTTATCTGAACAAACCAAATTTCAATCAAAATTTGTTGTTCAAGATGTTGATCAAAAACACATTAATCATAAGATTCGGCGTTAAAATGACTTTAAGTCTGAACCATCGACAACGTGATAAATTAGCACAATATTAAATACATAATTATGTTTTTGCTGTTTATGTGTGTTTACTTATCAATGTTTTTTATTTATAATTGTGGTAAGCTCTTATTATGCAAACAATATTGACTATATAGGCTATTTACAGAAAGAGTTGGAAAGCAAGCCCATAGGTTAGGCTTAGTTGCGTAAGAACTACGATACTTTTTACATAACTAAACTTCTTGGAAGCCTTATGATATTTTGAATATATAATCAAGCTTTCAAAGACATTACATGCTCTGAACAGTTTATCAAAAATGGTGATTAGAAAACAATCAAATCTTCATTATACTCGCGGTATTATGCCGAAGTGTGTAGCGAGTGATGGGGCCCATTTCGGCGGCTTAATTAGCGCCTGAGCTACAAAGCTACGAAGAGACGTCGCAGCGGTGGCCAGTTGCTGGCGACACTGTGCCGATTTGACCGGCCTGGGAATCGAACCCTAGATCTACCGCACCAATAGCGTGTGCTCAACAACTGAGCTAAGCGGTCGGTTATATTGATTACAAATTTCCAAATTTTTATAGTGATGAATTGTTTTAGCAAAATGTAAAAACACTAGCAAGCTAAGGTAGTAATCTGTCATATCAGAACCCGCTATTTTTCCTGACATATTTTGCTCTAAGCATAATAAGTTTAGTTCTTGTTTGCATTTGGTATTTCTACAAAGCAATACTAACTTTAATAGCTCTATCCGCGCTCTGACTCCTTTCAATCAAAAAGCCAATGAGCTATTTTTACGCAAGTAACGGCTTTTATGCAGAGTAGCCTCTTTCGCGCTAAGTTATATAGTTCATAAAATTTGCAATAACTACAAAACGTTTTGGACACTGTTCACGTAATTATGGCGAATAATTTTGCTGTACGCGTAATCGCGGTATTTTGGCGACATAACATACTGCTTTACATCAAAGGTGATGCTGTTGAGTTAGGCTGCCAAAATTACTATTTCTAACGCATTATCTTTCACGATTTTTTCCAATTGGATCCAGCTGAAACCGGTACTTGTTTGGACGGTAATAAAATTTAGACTTAGGCTGGCCTTACACGAGCAAGATTCTTGCGCAACTTTCTTGTGCAAGATATTGCTGGCCACTTTACACGATCAAGCATTTTTCTTGACAAGAAAGTTGCAGCAACAATCTTGCGGCTAATCTTGCGCAAGTTTCTTGCCGAACCCTTTACACGAGACGCGTTTAGCAATATTGCAGCAATGCTCAGCAATATTGCCAACAGTGTATATAGCCATTCTGACGTTATAATGTCGGCAATATCAATGCGAAAAAAGTTTCGTAGCCTATACTGTACGTTAATTCACTAGCCCAGTGCAGAATACTGCAAACGGATTGTTTGCGTTGCGTACGACTGCTACCGGTACTATATAACTATCGCATTCAGCAATGGCTGAAATACGAAATTGGCAGGCAGCGGCAGCTATAATAGTTATAAACCATTTCAAGAGGAAACAGAAAAAACGTCGATGGTGGGTTCGGCCGTGGCTCGTTCGAAGGCATGCTATGGGTACCTACAAGAACTTGTTGCAAGAAATTTTTGTAATCGATTTTGTAATTTTGTATCATATTTTGTATCAAGCAAGAAATTTTTGTAATTTTGTATCCGATCTTTGTAATCGAGGGAAAGTACATTCCATATACTTTCCCTCGATTCAACCTCATTTATCAGCTGCTGAGTTTCCTCAGCAGTCCGCTGCACCGGAGTTTTCCACTTAATGTATCGGGTACATTAACTGGAAAATAACAAAATTTCAAAATAAGTTTAGTTCAGGTTAATGTACCATGGTACATTAAGTGGAAACACACAATATGTGCTTATTCCGACAATTTTTTTAAACATTTTCATTGACAACATAATTCAAAAAGCTTTTTTATTATAACACGATGTTTGTTGATGAAAACAATCAATGCTCATAAAGTTTTCTAAAGGTACAAGTATTCACCGCTTTTGTAGCGCTTCACTATTTCCAACTTTGTTTCTACTGGAATATCTCCGCGTTTTGATCGGTTGGACAACATTTTGAAAAGAAATTAAGGTAAAAATTTTGCGGAATAAAAGTTTGCTCTAAATTTTATCACGTCGCAATGCTGGACTAATGGCCCCTTTAAACACCTCATACACATGTTTTCATCACAAACTTTACATGCGCTAATCATGCAGGGACCAAAATTGTTTTGTCACAATGGCTTTTGTAACAAAAACCTATTTATTGACATTCAAACTGAACAAAAGTTTGGCGCCTATTAATGTACCATGGTACGTAGCATGGTACATTAATAGGCGCTTGTTTCCAATTAATATACCCATGGTACATTAACTGGGGGGGTACATTAAGTGGAAAACTCCGGTACCGGTAGTTTATGTTCTCTACTCTCTGTCTACGTTCTAGGCTACTTTACTCTCTGCAATATTGCTGGAAAATAGAACCATTTCTATTTTCCAGCAATATTGCAGCAACGTTTTCAAAATCATTCAAACGGGTCTTTACACGTAACGAGAAATTTCTTGTGCAATATTGCTGTCAATATTGCACAAGAATATTGCTGACGTATTTACACGACCAAAAATATTGCTGCAATATTGCAACAAGAAATCGTGCGCAAGAATCTTGCTCGTGTAAGGCCGGCCTTACATTTAGACTGTAATATAACCAACCGGTCACCTTGTCATAACCTCAGGACTCATTTCCAACGCATGAAAATTTAAAAAATAACTTGAACTTGCGTCTCTTGAGACTTAACAGCTCCGGTGGCCGTGTGGATAGAGCGTTTGCCTTTGGAGGTGTAGACTTGGGTTTGATTCCGAGTCGGGTCAAACTAACGACTTTAAAATTGGTATTCACAGCTTCCCTGCTTGACGCTCAGCATTGAATTGACAGTGTAGAGAACAAGCCAGCAAGTTTACTTGTTATGCCATTGGGAAAGGCACTTAACAGAATTCACCCATTTTTGGGTGGTAGAGTTAGACAAATGATCGGCTATTTTTAAGCAAGCTTCTTATTGCACTTTGATTGCTTGTCATAGGAAGATAAATATGCCATTAACAACTAACACAATTTAAGCTAATTCCAAGAATGGGAACCATGTTCTACTATAATAGAGTCCGGGACATCAGACAATCGGATTGTCATCTTGGAGGTTTATTGTTACGTCATAGATACATTGTTCTACAAAGCAAAGTCCGTAGAGCTATGTGATGATACAACCATTGTTGCCAACTTAGCTACTTAGTATCTAGATCTAGATACTTTTTTAGTCCCCTAAGATACCAATTTTTTCGTCTAGATCCTAGCTACTTATTTAGGTACTTCTATAACTATCCAGTTTATTTATTGTTTTATCCCTTCGCGGAAGAATGCCAGAAATTATTGCTTTAATTTTGTGAGCCGTTCTTCCGAGTGTTCAGCTCAGTACCGGTAGGCCTACTAACCTACAGGTTGTTAACGACGACGGGAATATTCAGAATTTCCTATGTCCACTGGGAGCCAGTGGACCTTCACCGCCTGGCAATATGTCTGACTTCTTAAAAACACTTGACTTTTCAGACGAGGCTTTATTGATTTAAACTCAGAAACAAATATGATCTCAACCAAATGGCGAGGCAATAAACAGTAAGGCGGTAAAAAATAACTGAAGTTTTCCCAACTCAACTAGAAATGAACTCAAAATAATCAAAGCAATTGTGTGTTTAGCTTCGGCGATGCACGATTTAATCTGATCTAGACACGCCAGTCAGTGTAGAAAACAAATTCAAGAAAAAAGGGGAAACTGCTTCAAGCAGCTGTGCACAGATGTTGAAATTCAATGTAATCATCATACTTAGGAAATAAAAACCTGCAGTGCAGTAGAAGCGCGCTGTACTACTTGAAAAGGTCAGATGATTTCGCAACATATTAAAAACGTGAGAGCCGTTATAGGTCCTCAGGTTCCATACCTTGATAACACAAAGGTGGTGCTGTAACACAGGTATAGTGGGAATCGTGTAAACGGTTTGCTTTTTCGAATATTTTTAGCATTGTTTGCTCCATTATGACGAGTTATAGCCAACAAACACCGAAATTAATAGATTTTCTAACCGTAGCGTAACGAAGATCAATTTTAAATTATGTAAAACGAAGCGCGTCTTAAATAAAAGACTACTTGGAGGGGTAGTCCTTTTTCTACAATCCTGTAGACGGTTTGCTTTTTCAAACCTTTTTTAAACTACTAAGTGTTTTAGGCTTCGCCTCTACGCAGTACACAATGCACATTCGTCTTGTAGACTTTTGGAATATTGTGGTGTTTTGTTGAAAAACTTTGATTGAGCACATGAGAAGTTAATTTTTTAGATTGTTTTGCGTAAAGTTGCAGTGGAGCAAGCCTACAGTATTGAAAAGGATAGTGTGCTGTGCACAAGATTCACAGAGTGATGCTTATGCTAATACATATAGCCTGCACTGTTGGTGCGTAAGTTTACCAGGAAGTTCATGAAACTGCTGAATTTAAAGTTCAGTCCATTTAAATTCATTATAGGGCCAATTGCTGAAAGCTGATGATATGACTTGACTAGCAGATCCATGATATTTTTCTGTTGTGTTTATTTTCATTTATTTTTTGCTTGAATGTGGGGCTATGATGTGTATAAAGGTGTTTCGATGTCACTGCGACTAAAATGTGTCTTGATTAGGCAGAATATTTCTCGAAAAACTGATCATATGTGCTATTATTAAATGCTGTATATAAGTTACTTCATATCAGACTCCGTAAAATCGCTTGTTTTTTGTCGTATTAACGCACTTTTTGTAGTTAGATACTACTCTAGATACTTTTGTCGTTTAGATGTGGTTTAATTAAAAATCTAGCTACTTTCTAGATACTTTTGGTAAACAATCAAGATACTTGAGTAAATTGAGATCTGGCAACACTGGATACAACAGCTTTATAGCTTTATGTAGGCTGTAATTGCTGAGTGCACTGGGCAGTACACTGCCGGGATGTGGGCTGTAGATTATTTTAAAGATATCGTTGTTTATAATGATGTCGGTTCAAGTTAAGTTAATTATTGCGTTTCTACTTCGTTTCGTGGTTTAACATCTCCCGCACAGAAGTAATAAGGATTGCGAAGCCACTTCAAGTATCTACCTTTGTATCAGGGCTACACAATTGGCGGACCGAGGTATGAGTCCGGACTTTTAAATGTTCGTTCCGGATCGTGTCCGGTAGGTAATTTTAGCTACATTCAATTGCTCCTTTTGTTCACAATTTCGTTGATTCACAATTATTGCTATTTTTGAATCAGTAGACTGCCTAAGTACCCAAAGTTGTAGTCTTTGTTAGTATTGTTTATCGTCACAGTCACTTCAGTGTGTGGTTTTCAAACCTACATTCGCAATCTAGCGAGTGCTAGTTCGGTAGTGTCATTCTGCTGCGAGTGCTAGTTCTGCAGCGTCAATACAAGTTCACTGCTTCGCGTAATATGTGTTATATTTGCTACCATATTTTCTGTATTGTGTTTGTAATTTTTCTCCGGAGTGAACGGACCGCGGCAAGTCTGGAATTTCTGCAAATTTACCTTTGCTAAAACTAATTGAGTAGCTCTGCTTTAGATTGTGCAGAATGAGACTCAAGTTCAATAAGAATAGAAATGACCGGTTGGTTTAAACATTATTTTCCCGGTAATATGTTTACACCAACCTATTTTTATTGATTGTTTACAGGGAATCTGAGACTCGAGTTCATTATATGTAATTTTTTCAGTTAAATGTGTATGGTTTATAATTAACTTCTTTCTCTATGAGGATGTATTGTATTATGTATCAGTGGAATATTTATCCTACTGTCACGAGAGAGCGATCAAAGCGCTGTAACGAGCTCGCTTAGGAGTTGCCGCACATCTGTTTAACACACCAAGATGGGGAAATCCCGCTAAGTGCCTTTGCCTACGGCACAACGAGTAAACTTTCCGGCTTGTTTTCCACACTGTCCCTTTAATGCTGAGTGTCTAGCATGGAAGCTGAGAATACCAATTTCAAAGTTATTGGTTTTACCCGACTCGGAATCAAACCCAAGTCTAGAGCTCCATAGGAGACACCACTCGGCCACTTGAGCTGGTAAATCCTTATATTAAACATGAAAATGAAGATTTCAACTTCGCCTCAGATTTGTAGAGGGGAGATAATGTCGGCTTAAATATTTATTCCAGAAATGTTAATGTGATTAAAGTGATTCTGTACTTGGTCGTTAGATGCCTAATTGTGCTCTAGTGGTTTAACAGAAGCCTTGTCAAATTGAAAATAAAATAATTGCAATAGTATTACCTTTTATTGTTTATTTGCCGGTTTGACCGCCGTTCAGCGTTAGGATCTGCTGTTAGCAGGGAAGTTCTTGGAGTGCACGTATCCTAGTGGCAGAGGATGCGCGCGTTGGACTTTTGATTAGGCCGCGATAAACCGATTTAGATTGCAGCAGCCAGCTTATATGAAGGATATACCCAAGGCAAGGCAGCGACAACCACACATGATTTAAAAATAAATTTTTGCGTTTTCTCTTCAAAATCAATTTAACTTGGTCAAAAAGTAACAGTGATCCTGTCGGATAGGTCAGTTGCAAAGACGTCGCTTTCGGTGTGGGGATTCGGGCGGGTCAAATCACGCAGCTCGCCACAGCTGCAATGTTTTTTCGGAGCTTTGTTGCCCATGCGTTAAGCCTCGAAGAAGGGCCCCGCCACTCGTTACACGATTGGGCCCAGTCTACAATACCGCGAGTACATTGAAGATTTGATCTTTTTAAAAGAGTAACAGTGTTGAATGAATTGCTTTCTCCCTTAAATGAAGACCATTCGAACCATGTTTTGGGTCGGCAGAAAAAGATATAAGTGATCAGTAAATTACAGGTAATGTTAAACATGATCGACTAATAATTAATGACATGAGAGTCCAAAGTTATCCAAAGTACTAGTCTATGAAGTGCTAGGGGCCTAGGATTGCCATTACGTTTTGTGGTCTGTCATCGGCGCAACGCAGCAAGCCTATAAGCCTGCTATACAATTGAATGTCACATGATTGCTGGCATATCTTTATGATGGTTTTTGTTGTTGGTGCACGCTTAACATTTCAATTCGCATAAGAAATGTTTCTGCTCGATATTTTTGGCCAGTTATCGATCCCCTATGCTATAATTGCAGGCTTACAGCCATATTTCCATTACTTGCTTTTGTATCATCAAAATGCTTTTTATAGTGTACTCATGTCATGATAGACTAAACTAGTATTCTCACTCAATTTTTCGTCAAGTTGCTATACTGCAATTTAGATTAAACACACGGCTAAGCAAAGACTTCAACTTCGTCAGCAGAGCGTCGTCACTAAATCGTAATTACTGATGGTCTGAACTCTGACTTCTCAAACCAGAAGTAACCATTTTCGCTTCCTTACTACCATAACCGATTCGTGGCTTTTGGGCTACTGAATGCTTTTACAATAAGGACACATTTTTGTTTTTTTCAAGCGTTAACTAAGTCAAAATTAAGCGTCTAATAATCGCTTTTTGAACATTAAAACTGGCTTATACGACAGGTTACATCAATAGTTTTGTAATAAAACTTATTTTTTAAAAAAATATGGAAAAATGACTGAGTTATACCATTTTTTGTAACAAGTCATGACCATTTTACATAGAAAAAGATGCGCGCTAACCATTTTTCTGGACACATTTTTTGTCCATTGTCGCTTAACAATGGAACGAATGATTTGCTTAACTTATATGTGAGTTCTACGGACTTTGCTATACAAAGGAAATTCGTTTTTAATGCATTTGTCGCCATCTTTAAAGCATACGAAAGATGCTGGAGCAGTGTTGGAAGCGCGTTAGAATTGTTAAAATATCAGCCTAAAATTGTTACAGCCATGTTTCAGGGTAGCAATCTCAACTCTATTATAGTAGGACATGGAGGGAACACAATGTAGCTTTGACTGACTTTTTATCATTTGTGCTGTTACACATCAAATTTTTGTTTGTTTATGGGTTTAATTTGCCAAAAAATTGATCAGAAATAAAGCATACAAGAAAATTAGAAATACTTATAAAATGAAGCTTATAAATCAATGCTAAGGAAAGCTTTACCAAAGCATTAACTTCCAGTGCAAATTCGCTTATTCGTTTTTTCGCGCTTCCGTTTAGCTAAACAACACCCACTACATCACACGACACACATTAATAGGGCTCTGCGCCCTAGAAGTTAATACAGGTAAGAAACCGAAAAACAGTCGCAGAATCTAAGCAGTGTAATATTTAGACGCAACAAAAATGTACGTAAGGAAGCCCTTTAAAGACTTTTAACACGACACGATTCATTTTCTGATTACTATACCTTTGAAAAAAAATTTCCTAAACTGGTACGTGGATTTGACAAGGTGGTATACAGGCTAGCAAACCTATTTCATTCCCAAATAAATCTGTTTGAATACGACATCGAGGATACTCACATTCGCGGGAGAAATGTATTTGTAAGCTATTATAATAATTATAGTACTATACGATGCCAGACGAATTCAAAGCGAGTCTAGGAAAAGTAATTTTTTTAATTGGATTAAGCAGTGAAATGGCAAGTTTTTTATAACGAAACAGAAGATCCTCTTTTTGATCATAAACGAGGTACAATTTCTTCGATAACAATCATGTTTAAGACATTCCATTCTGTAGCGTTGCAATCGTACGAGAAATAAGGACTGAGCGGGAAAAATTCTGAAGTGTTATCAAGTTTGACCAGTTCACAATGTTTCGTAGGAAGTTCCATTTGTTGACCAGTTTGTTCATTCAAAGCGTAACTTACTTTCTCGATCATGCATTGATCGTTCGCTGTGCTGCACAACATAAAAATAAAAATTACCAAACGCAGCAGCAAAATTTGGAGTAAACTTGAGACTTAGCCCACCAAAGCTCAGAAAGTTTCAGCAGTGCTAATACGAGCAGTTTAAAGTTAAGAGCAAGGGCTCACTACGGTACGGTTCGGAATTAAGGTACGGTACGGTTAGATTTTGGCAAAAAGTACGATATGGAATTACGTACGGAATTTTTAGAAAAAGTACGGTACGGAAATACGGTATTATATTTTCCGTACCGTACACTTTTCGTACTCCAGTAATGCACGCTTTGCACTTTTGCTTTTAAGTACTGCACGTTTCCTTCTTGCCTACGACTTTACCATGTCAGTTGCGCTCACCATTCACCCCTCACAATTTCAAATAACAATATTGTGAACAAGTTGTATTGTTATGCCATAATGATAATTCGATTGTTTTAATCATGATCCTGCGTAAAGTGAAGCCAGTTGACGAACAGTGTTGCCAACTGGTATATTTATATACCAGATTTCACAAATCTGGTATATTTTTTGGACCGTTTGGTAGGTGAAATTATGGTTTGGTATATGTCCTTAAATTTGGTATATTTTTATGCCTTTTGGTAGTGTTTTTTTGCGTTTGGTATATTTCAGAAATTTAATATGACTGATATGTTGAAGATTACTAGAAAGCTCTTTAATTGCCGGATTACATAATCAATCCTTTCTACGGATTTGAGCAATGCAGTTTTACATAACTGGCAACACTACTAGTGGCGATTTTTTTTGCACAATGTGCCAATGAGGCAAAAGCTCTAGAACTTTCTTTTTCTGAAGCAATATGTTATATGTCAATTGTAAAGAATGGATTGGCTAGTTTATAGTTTTGAGTGTTAAGTTGTAGCGTTGTAGGGTTTGGCATTTGAATTAAGGCTTGGTGTTCACATTGTATTATCAGCAGGCTAATTTGCAAGGATTGGGGTTTGGGTTGAACAGTGGCGTAGCGAGGGTATCCTGCGCCCTGGGGCAAACAAAAATTTTGCGCCCCCTGTGTTTTACAATTCTATGATTATCTGTACCAGCAGATTCGTCTTGTCTTCGTATATCGGCCGATTAGTCTTTTTGCATAGCCACTACTTTTAAAATATTTTTTCATAAATTTTCTAGATTCATTCAAAAACACTTCAAATTGGGCTCGCCGTTTTCAACCCTGAGCTCCACTCTCTTTTTTTGGCATAATCTTCCTACTAGTTAAATCGCTAACAATGTAAACTCTAAAAACGCTTATCTGTTTTTAGAAATTAGAGATATTTTATTTGACGGTGCGGCAATTTTTCTGAGCCAGAGGCGGGCCGGTGAAAACTTATCACATGCAATCCCTCGAGTACAATCAGAAGACATTGTGGAGAGAGATGCAGAACGAAATTGGCAGCTTTTTGCCAAAATTACAATATTTGCTCTAATACTGTAGAATAGATCGTCCCAACTGAAGTCAAGGATACAAAAGACACACTACAGGACCCCCCCATCCAGGGCTTATAAGAGAGGGGCTGGGGATTACAGGGGGAAATCTGCCCCGGGCCCATGGGTGTGTAGAAGTCCATGAAAAAGCATTTTAGGGGCCCATCATAGAGGCCCCAAAGTAGCGTGGTGAGAGATTCCCTTAGCTGTCCAAGAGTCCCGGATTCCATTTGGAGGCCCCGAATTATGGTTGAAGACCTTTTTGTTATTTTTGGAGAGGCCACATAGCCGTCAAGGGTCCCCGGTTTCCATTTGAGGTTACCGAATGTCGGGTGAAGACCTTTTCTTCGGAGACCACTTAGCCGTCAAGGGGACCAAGATTCCATTTAAGGGCCGTGAATTGTGGGTGAAGACCTTTCTTTTCTTTTTTGGAGACGACAATATCCCAACGGTCGGTTTGGGGCCCACACTAGGGAATGCTGCCCACATCAAACTGCAAAGCTTTTTCGCACAAAATCTCAACAAGAAGTTTGACCGTCGATCTGAAAAAAAAAGGCTATCCAGAAAACGGAATTGCATTTCATACAGGGCAATCAAGCGCTCAGCTGCAATTTTATCCTACGATAGGCCTACTGCAATTCTTTTACATTTTTAACGAAATTATCTCAGCAGCAGCAACGGGGCTGCGCTTCGCAACCCTTAAATTGCCAGATTTTTCCCTATTTTTTCATTCTGTGATTGCTGTCAAATATCCGCATTGGAAATCACAGTCTACACACCAATCACGGTAGCAAAACAATACAAACTACAAAAGAAAACACCCAGAAAAAACCATTGAGGCAAAGGTTCATTTTAGTTAATGCTTCGATCGGCACTTGTCCGCTGTATTATCAGCAACGGCCTATTGGTTAAAAAAGTTTAGGATCACTGTGGTGTAGGTTTAGCGCAGTATTACAGCGAGCGACTATACGCGTATCTTAATCGACTTACCAACAATCTTTAGCATCCGTCTAACGCTAAAATAATAAAAATCTAATATACTGTAGACACCTATCGCTTCTTTACTTTTCTTCTGGCACAGCAGTTCTATTTCCTTCTGTTTCATTGCTGCAAAGTCGAATAACTATGTACGCGCAGTTTCAAACCTCTTTGCGATGTCATAATAGAGTAAACGGGCGATTTGTGATCGGGTGTAAAGAGTGATTTCACTTCTCTGCCAAAAGCATATACAGGTGTCAGCTGCATTGCAACAAATTGATTGTTTTAAAGTTTAAAAGATTACGTCGAAACTGAAGTGTATAAGATCACTGTTTCGTGCGCCCCTTTGGTGCGTGATTTGTGGTCGGAAGTAAGGCGCGATTTGAATCCTTTGCGAACAGCATACGTTACAATACAGTAATCCACGAAGTAGTTTTTAAAATCTCTGAAAATACGTCGAAAAAAGAGTATAAAAAGAGCTTCTTGGTACGCCCCTAGGTGGTGCGCCTCCGGGAACGTGCCCCCACTTGCCCCCTCGCTACCCACTGTCGTTTTGCCCCGTGTCCCGTTTTACCCCACCTTCCCCTACGGTGCGGACCAGTCTACTACCATCAGACAATGTCTGCCGCCGGTGCAATCTTGCTTGTGACCGGCTTTTTACCCTTGTTGTGAAATTTTTGCATGCCCCATTTTGGCGCCCCTGTACCTTGGCGCCCGGGGACATACGTACCCCACTGCCCCCCCTACGCTACGCTTCTGGGGCTGAATGTTAAGCAACACTTACTTTTTATTTTTACAGATAAACTGATGATTTTTTTTCGAAATTTTGGTATATATTTGATATATTTTTGATGACATATTTTGGTATATATTTGGTATATAATTTGGAACATTTTGGTATATTTTACTCTGCAAAACCTGGCAACCCTGTTGACGAACGAAATTGACATGTGCGGATCTATGGAAAGAACAACTATCGTAAAAGGAGCAAGCAATAAAACAAAATACGAATCTACAATTAGTTATCAGTTAAAAGCCTACGTAGCCTACCTTTTTTGAGAGATCAAAGCCTTTTAGTGCAGGGGTGAGACCTCATATTTTTGCAGGCTTGCAGCCTAGGCTTTTGCTGCAACTATTGTTTTTTGATTTATAGTTATGATGTTTGAATACCGATACTATGTTTAATATATTCATTGAGGTATTAAAACTCTTGATTTCGCCAGATATGTAACCAGGAAGAGCACTGGGACAACCCTACCCCCTTTCCGGATGAAGAACATTTTTAGAGCTTGCTACCTAAGATGAAACGAAAATGGGTCTCTTCGATCATTGGCTATAAAACTGGGCCTGCCCCCCTCCCCCCCAAAAAAAAAAGTTTTCGCGTTTTTCTTTACTGGTATGGAGGATAACCAATAAAGTTTTGTTGCCTATAAAAAAAATAAAGTTTTGTGGAACAGGTAAAATAGGAGGACGATACATCTGGACTCGGACATGACTTTTATAGCTCAGATGGCCGAGTGGTAAGAGCGTCCGCCTCGGGAGCTGCAGACTCCGGTTTGATTCCGAGTCTGGTCATTGCAATGACTTTAAATTGCTATTCACAGCTTCCCCGCTTGACGCTCAGCATTAAAGGGACAGTGTGAAGAACAAACCGGCAAGTTTACTTGTTGTGCCGTTGGGAAAGGCACTAAGCGGGACTCCCCCATCTTGGTGTGGTAAATAGATGGCTTGCAACTCCTAAGCGAGCTCGTATAGCACATTGCTCGCTTTTTCGTGATAAAAGGATAAATATGCAAGTAAATATAAAAAAAATGCAATGGTAATAGTTTTCTGCTGAGTTATTCTTGACGTAAATTGGTGAAAAGAATGTGGTAAGAAAAAGTACCGTATTATACGGTAGAGAATTTTTCTGTTACGTGCGGTATTTTTGCGAGGTACGAAATTACGGTACGGTATTTTTTTAGAGGAATATAGTACGAAAAATAATTCCGTACCGTACCGTAGTAATCCTATGGTTAGGAGTCTCAAAGGTCAAGTCTCAAGTCAAATTCAGTCATCTTGTACAATGAACTCAGTCAATTTGCACTTGAGCCTCTCCTAACTGATTAGTAACTTTTATATTTTGCAGTGCAGGCATGTCCACGAACAAAACCTTGTGTATCCAATACTGCAAGCTTAAAAATATTATTTTTATTTCGGTTTGTTTACTTGGTTGCATTTATGTCTTCATTTTGTGGTGTTACTGTTTTTTGGGTTGGTAGTATTCGCTCTCTTTGACTACATGAAGCCATGTCAAATTTTGCACAGCATCCCAACTTGTGTTCTTGAAACGAATAAGAAAAAAAGCTCGGAGAGAATATGATCTCTTGATTGTAGCAATAGCACCTTCAAACAAAACACATCCCTTCATAATTTAGAAATGTAAAATTTAAAAATTATTGCTAGAAGGGAAAATGCAGATAACAGCGGGTTCAGCACATTGTACAGAAGAAACGTATATTAGGCAGGTTCGAGTCAAAAATGAAACAGTTTTTGCAAAAAATCGTTTAAATTTAGAGCTGAGTTTCAATTTGCATGCTTAAGTCGTTGATCTAAGCTGAACTGCGATACATGACTTATATAATTCTTAGCGAAGTCATAAAAAGGACGAGCAGAGTAACTTTATTGTTGATTCTGATGAAGTAAGGTTCTGGATTTCGTTTTTTGAGAAATGACGTTAGGGTATGTTTACTGAGCACAATATGTCCGCAGTAAACATCTTGGGCCTCTCAATTACAGTAAAGGTATAATGACTTCGTGATCAATTTGTCATGTTATCGTGCTTATTCAACCGGAAGTAATTTGTCACCTTTGCTTGCGTAATCATTTTACTAAGATCTAGAGACCTGACCTATAACTTCTTTCGACGACATATCAGGGTTTCAGGATCTTTTACTGACAAAGCATAGCCTATAGGCTTAAATTTTAGAAGATCTAAAGCTCTCACCAGTACCGTACTAACTAAATTGCATCAAATAAGCGTGAGGCGATGGGGTAATCTGTTTTAAAACATTAGCCAATCACAAACTAGCTTGAAATCAGTAGTCCATTAACTTCTTTACTGTTCTTCGCAGGTCACGAGAAAGTAGCCGAGGTTCAAAGAGTGAGGCAATTTTTGATCGCATTTGCTTCCGAGTTTTCCATTTGAATTTTACTCTTAGGTTTACAAACTTGTTGCGTGGGGGACTCGGGCAAGCAAACACAATTACGCTGTCCACATGTCCAATTCAGGTGGTTCCGCAGACCCATGGCCATGGGCTATTTGCGTCATAATCAATTTTTGATGTCATTATTGAGACAAGTGATTACGACATCAAAAATGTAATTGTGATGCAGAAATCTCGTGGGCCTTTGAAACCATTTAATCTGGTCAATTGAACATGGTAACCATTCATCTGTAGCGCCCTAAACCATCACACAAGGTTTAATTTGAACCATGTTATTGCAACCTTAGCCGAGGTTCCTACTCTCTACTCCACTTCTAAAAAATTAGAAAAAAACGGGTAAACTTGCTTTGTGTAGTCGATTTCAGTTTCGTTGTTCATGATCAATTCAATGCTTGGTCGGAAAAGTTGTGCTTCACTTTTTCTGTTTGCACCAGCATTGGTTGGGTTGCTTATAGAACCACAATCTGTGTTCGTCCAATAATAATTCGGTGAAACTTTTCCAAAGAACGTCGCCGATTCCCCGAAATATTCGTAAGAAGAGTGGTTGGAAATTGAAGTCAAATAGCCGTAACTGTGAATGTTTAGGGTTTTTTTGTATATGTATTTTGCACCATCGCGAGTGACCGAGAAGAACAGCTCAGGAAAAAGCCTATAAAATGCAAAATTACCAAAAATACAGCACAAAATGCGCAGCAATTAATTACTGTATTGAGAAACCAAAACTACTTAAAATTTTAACCGGTGTAACGACACTTTGCCAAAACTTGTAATAATTAACTTAAAATTATAACTTTGTTTCCACTTTCCAGGCCTCATCAGTGTGAGACCGACATTAACTTTAGGTCTGCCACGCGTCTAATTATCGATAACTATAATTTGCAAGTTTTTGGTAGACTGGGCCACCACGGCGGGTAGACTGCCCCGCTAATTTGCAAGTGGTGAATAGCAAAATACTGAGTCAATGCGCCGACTGCTGGCGATCGCATTTTTTGAAATTTATTACTAGATGTTATAAAGGCGCAATTACTGGATGTTATAAAGGCAGTTGGAGTAGTGGTTAACAACATCGTGCGGGAGGTTTGGGGTTCGATTCCTGGGCCGGTCAAATCAAATACCGTGTCGCCAACGGCTCGCCACCGCTGCGACGTTTCTTTGAAGTTATGTTGCCCAGGCGCCAAGCCGCGGAGATGGACCCCGCCATTCCTTCGACGTAATACCGCGGATAAAATGAAGATTAGATTTTTTTTTACAAATTCATATTTGCACAGAAGAAAGTGTGAAAGTGCAGAAGCTCGATGTTAGTATTACAGTGATTTGGAAACATCTAAGTAAATATGAATTCTTACTTTCGTTTTTGCGCTATAACGGCATTAAATTCTACTGTAAAATGAAAACAACTTGTCCTTACCTTGGGGTTTGCGCAAAATGAGCAAAGTTCAAATCACTTCGAGCAGCATCACTTTGACTTTTGTCACGCTTGCACTGAATGAAGCAAATTTCCCAACGAGCAGCGGAGTACGAAGAAAGCCCTGTGAACGCCTTAGTAATTATCACTTCGCTGTTCCGTGGGCGTGTACTCGTCGCTTTGGAGACTGCAAAACTGCAGAAAAATGAGAGATTATTATCGAAAAGTTTGCTATCGAAAAGCACCATAATAATGTTTTGTAATTAACCTTGGTTATTTCTTTAAAAAAATTTTAAAAAGTCTTACTTCGACATCGAAAATGTATCTTTATTTGAATGAGCAAGTTTGGGGAATGGGGTGAGGAGGTTATTGCTGCGTAAATTCACATCATGAACTTTCAAGAATCTGTAGTTTTTAGCATTTTGAGAGATGGAGCAAGAAAGAATACCATTTGCTGGTCTGCAATAATGCATAATTTTGTTATTCCGTGTAAGGTGTAACCGCTTATAGAGCAAATCTTGACAAGAATTTAAAGCCACGAGTGTTGACGCTTTCTACTGCATTTATTCCGCCAAGCAGCAGCAAAGGACCTAAATTATTCAAAATCTTTCCTCCTTGTTCAGTAGTTCACTGACATTAAGCAGGGGGTAAGAAAAATTTGTCGGTCTTGTAAAGTGCAGTTAGTACGCCTATGATACCTCAAGTCCTTTTGATTTGCCTTTTTGCTTAGTATGGCTCTACTTGACCGATCTACGCACTGTGCCAATTATTGCATCATAGACGGTAGGGGAAACGTGGGACCTTTGCACCACCGCTGTATTTTCACCCCTTTAAGATTTTGAAAAAAAATTGAGATACCTTCTGAAACAAATGGAAACATCGAAATCAAATCCAAACTATAATTGGCAACTTCGCTCAAATAAAGAAGCAATAATGAGAATAATGTAAAAACGCGGTAGTGGAGTAAAGTTTGTTGTGAAGGTTGTGTAAGCTTTTGTGAAGTTAAGAATGCCTTTAGATCGACTATATTCACACAGTGTGTTTTCAGTTTAATGTTATAAACAGCCATGGAGTTGCGAGTTACAACTTTTATTGTTTTTTTGTAAAAATGGAGCGTTGTGGGACCAATGCTTCATTAGTTCAAGGAACCTTTGCACCACTGGTGCAAAGGTCCCTTAAAGCTCATACTTCATATTGCAGGAGTTAAAACAACTATACCTGCTTTTAAAACAAGTGAGAGTGTTGGTGATCAATTCAGCGATGCAGACATAACAAGTGCTGTTCAAGATGTGCAGGAGAATGGCATTGGAAATCGAGAAGCTTCTCGAAAATACGGTATCCATCATGGCTAATGCAGCTCGAATTAAATAAGGATGAAATGGTAAAGTCATCATCTGAATACAATTTAGAGACAGGACCTGTGTCAAACGTCCCCGCAACTGCGCCAAAGAAGAGTTTTGTCGTTGTGAAAGTGTTTTCACATACAACTAAGTTTAAACATTTTATTGGCCAAATCGTGGATGGATCAGATGAAGATGGTGCCTTTGAAATTAAATATTTACGAAGATCAACGAGAGCGAAAAAATAGATTTATTTTTTACGATATGGAGGTTCTTGCTTCAGTAGCATAGTTTATCTTTTGTAAACCATCGCAAACGGCACAAACATCCAGACTGTCTATTATCTTAAAATTTGATGAGAATTAAATGCTGAGTGATATTTCTTAAAAAAGCGAATTATGTATAACAACCTTGCTTTTCTTGTTGAAACTATTGGTTTTGTAAATAAAGTTACGTTTTTTTTACCGCTTTTTCAAGTGCTTTGTCGTGGTGCAAAGGTCCCACCCCCATGGTGCATTGGTCCCACAAGGATGGGACCGTACCAGTTGTTGGTAAATTTCTTTTGGTTCCCACCGCCCTTAGGAGTAAGGTATCAAAATCTAGATTTTACTAAAACATGTGCTATATCATTGATTTAAGCTGTGAAAGTATCAGGCTTTTATTTTTTGTAATTAGCCGTAAAACTGTAAAAACGTAATTTTTGAACCACACTTCCCCTAATTGTTACCAGGAGCGACGTTGCTTCACATTCACGATGCCTAGTGCTAAACTGCTAGTTGAGATTTGAGAAGAGAGTCGTTAGGTTTGTTGGATATGCTCAATGATGTGTTGGTGGTATAATTGCTTAAGTTGTGAGCACGTGTTGAAGTTTGCTTGAGGCAAGTTGTAGAATAAGTTAATTTGGTTAGTAATTTAATTCAAATTATATGTTAAGTTAGACTGGAGCATTCGAAAAAATTAGCACCGAACATTTTCACGGTAAAAGCAATTCACAAAAGCTTGCATCAAATGAATCTCCCATGTTCGTGCTGGTAGCATGGGTGCAAATCTAGGAGGGATGAGGGGGATGTATCTCGGGATGATGTATCTCGGGATATCTCGGGAGGGATGAGGGGGATCTAGGAGGGATGAGGGGATATAATATTTTCATGCCCCACATCAGCGAACTGGATAACTTTTTTTTCTTTTGGTCTTCACTACATTTTGGGCAAAGAACTGGTCACCTGGGAAGTGATGACGTTTTTTTTGTCTTCACTTCATTGCACTTCACTGTGGTGGGCAAAAATTTGGGCAACCGCGCGAGGGTGTCAAATTTGCTAAATCATTCCCCCAATCTCGAAAATTGGCAAAAAATGGTCAATTTGGCGGAATCATCCTCCAATGCTCAACATAGATTTGCAACCCTGGCTTGTTGTAAGTTTTGATGGTAAACCGTACGTCTTCCATGTCCTGCCACTCACTAACGTAACCGATTTTAATTAGTTTGGCCTAGCTGGCTTTATCGGCTGGACGTTTTGTTTCAGATTACGCACAAGTTATTGCGCTTGACGTTCTGCTTTGCTTGTAACTAAGTTTATGAAATATAACCGGGATGTCCTAGACGTTAGAGCATAGCCGGATAAAGGAAGGGGGAGGTTATAGCGTGATCTCCCCCGTCACGGGTGTGCCAAACTTAAAAAGATTAAATAGCGTTCTCCAAAAAAGACGTCTACTGCTAACAGCATGGGGGCCCCTATATATTAGCCCCGCAACTAGCCACGGTCTTACTGCACCACCACGTTAAAGCTTATAGTGATTTTTTTTAAATAAACTTGTATGAGTTCGTATGCCTCGCAGCTTAGGCAGCATACATATTCAATATCGGTAGCTGTAGACAAAATAATCGATGCTAAATTCCTAAAGGCGGGTTGATTGATACACGACACGTGACAAAAATTTTCGCACCTTGTTTTCTTTTACTGTTCAGTGTTCACCAATCACGCGAAAACCTGCGAAATCCTTCTACATTTACTTACGTTACAATTTTAGTCGCGTTGTAGCGTTGCCGCTTGTCGCGTATCGGTAAACGTGGTTAAGTACAATTTTGTTTGACTTGCCCAAGCTATTTAATAATAACGTAAGATATTGTATTATTACCTTACCCTGAATCTTGATAAAGAGAAAAGTGGGCAGAATTTGAAAGTTCTGCCTGCAGCAAATAGCCATGTCTATTTTCTCCGAGCTTATCTGAAAAGAAGCAAACTTCCCAATCTCCAGCTAAGCGTGAAGTCAAAGCTGTACTTCTGTTTCCGATTTTTGCCTCGACGTCCAATGCTTTAAGGCTGTTTACATTAGCGACAATCAGGCTAGCTAACAAATATCGAAGCATTTTAGGCAAAGGTTGCTGTTATTTTTATATTTGATAGGCCAATGCGAATAAGTACGTAACTACTCTAATCAATTTTTAGCCTAAACAGCAACAACAAAATAGCAGCGCTCGTTTACCTATGCTAAGCTTGGATGCCTATCCCAGCATATAGGAAATTCGAATATAAGATGATGATTTATCTTTTTTGGCAAACAACCAAAATCATCAACGGAAACTGCTACCCAGCCTTGTGAATCACTGTATTAGCCTAAATGTGTTCATAAAGGTTCGATAAGAAATCCTGTTTTAACTTTCTCTGGCTGTGTAACTATCAATTGCGCAGTGTGTGGTGTCGTGTGGTCTCAAAATAATCATACCGATATAGTGACCAAAGGTAATAATAAACTAAGTCAAGCAGTACTTCACAGTATGTTTAATACTTTTTGAGATCAAGACAGCGGGGAGAAGAGCGCGAAGCGTCCAATAATTTTTTAAGTGTTGCTTACGATCTTGATCATCGCCACGTCTTGAAACTGGACACTGAACTTGGGTCGGGCTACTAATACTACTTACTGACTACTGCGGCCAATGACCAACGCCTTTGTCTATGTACATGAAACGTAGGCCTACCTCTGATTATGTTACACTGCTTTCTCCATTGGGCGCATTTTGCAGTATTTTCAAAGGCTCGTCAGCTGTAATTTATTATCTTCTATATGTGAAGGTCGTCAACGTTGCAATGTATCATGTAAAGTGTCCTACTGCTCGTACTGTGCTGCTAATACAAATTCTGATATAATCGATTTTTGCTCAGTGCATAGCCTATTCTTAAGCACATTTCAAAACAGGTGCGCAAAGTATTTTCAAAAATTTATTCTGCATAGAAATAGCTTAGAAGCAAAAACATTTAGCTGGTATAATCTGACAAAAGAGTAATTAGCTGCGTCTAAAAATGCACATTAAATAAATGAAGCATTAAAGATGAAAAGAAACGTTAATAGCAATTCCACTATTTACGTTACATGCTCAGTACGTCTCTCTTGCTCAGGCTCTTTTTTAATGTACTTTTCTGATGAGTACATAAAGACGAAACTGGTTTCACAGTTCATGATAGCATGATTTGCAGTTTTGCATTAGCAGAAACGTGTGAAAGCAACTTTAAATTGAAACGAATGTAAAAATGCATGGCTAGAATTCAAATTGTGAAAAAGAGTTTTTCCCATAACAATAAAAAAGCGTAAACTGTTGGCCTGAACAACCACAAGACATCAAAACAAAGCTAGAATTTGTAGTTAATGTTTTATTGCTGACAAGCTTCTCTTCTCACTTGGTGGTTTCCGAGAAAATGTTTATGAGCATAGGAATTGCAAAATATTGTTTAAAAGATATATTCAGAAATCATTAGAAAGATTTGCGTATTCCCCACCAAGCAACGTCAAATTATGTTGTACCAATATTTGCCAACCTAGCAAGCCGGCGGTAAGTCAAAGAATTCGTCGTATTGGTCAATTATTAATTCAAAAACTATTCTTTAAAAAATTTTGACATGCGTCAGCATTTGAATAAAATAACAACAGCACGCAAACACAAAAAACGAAACATCTGAACGTATAATAATAAATCAATACAAAACGACAAACAAAGGTAACAAAACAACATCAAAACAAAAACAAATACCGGTACTTAATACCAACGAAATTTTTGCAATTTTGAAATCAAGCATGTCGTTTCAGTTTTGTAACATTTATGAAGCAAGTATAAAATTCTAATAAACAAAGCGGTAAACGTATGGACAAAAAAAATGCTATGACTGTACTGGCACAGTGTACACAAGGTGTATAAATTGTTAGGATATCCGTCTAGCTTTTTACAGATTGCGTTGTTTTTTGATAAAAAAATGGAATACTGGTGTGGGGTTCAATTAATGGCACACTCAACTAATCCTTAACAAGTACCAGCATAAGGAGATAAAGAAATGTCTTCGTATTTTAAACAGGCTTTACTAAACATCACTATCTTTCTTAATTAGAGTCGGTCTGTGACCATTCACTGACCCCAAAACCCGTAGGTCGTAAATACCAAGACTAAGGTGTATTGGTAGGTATAGAATTTAACAATCGCCTTGAGACGAAATTTGAGTATGAAGATAACTTCAAGGCGTTGCATATGAGACCCAGATTTGGATTGAATTAGGGTGATAGTGCATTACGTCCATACTTGGCACGGTACTCTTATGTAGCGCCATTCATGCAATCAATGCACGCAATCCTGCTGGTTTGTTTTCATAAAACAGTGCTAGTTAAAATAACGGAAGGGTTCCTTCGCCGCATGTAGTCATTTGTTGCTTTGCGAAGCAAACTTACGTTGTTCTGTTTTGAAAGTTTGTGCTTTGCGTTTTTATCTTTGCTGTCATTAGCTTCGTTGTTATTTTCTCCTTCTAATTCTGGCAGTATACTCGGCACAGATATAGAATTAATAACGTCTTCTAAATCATGTTTAACTTTGACTTTTTCAACTTCTTTCATTGGAGGTAGTTCGTTTCGGAAGCAGTAAGACCCATTAGGATCAGAGCTACTGGAAGAGTTTACCTCCGATTCAAAATCAGGAGGCGGTATATCTTCAACGCCTTCTTGGATTACAGAGCCTGATTCCAACTGCTCTTCTTCGCGATTCGAAGGTTGTATTGTTATTTGCAAGTTTCCATCACTGGTAAATCCCACATTTGTCACACCACCAGAAATCTAAACCCAAATCGTTTATTAATTTATCCCGCCTTTCACAAACGAACGTTAAAGAAAACAGTGAGTTATACAATGAGGACATTATTTGAAGTACAGCAGAAACTAGCGTTTGGCTATACAGAACAACCTGGAGTAAAAAATTAAACTCTTTCAAAATTTGAGACGTTTTTGCCAATGTAAAGTCACAGCATTGCTTACACAAAATGCGGCAAGAAAGAGAAATAAAAAGTGAGGGCCAGCCATATAACATGATTCTGTAAGCGCACAATATTTTTCAGAAAAATTGTTAACAATTTGTTTGTTTCTATATTTACCTCGTAATACGAAGGTGGTGTTTCTTCTGTGTGGATTGTAAACATAACTTGCCGATACGTTGGCAAATCTGATACGTTTCCGCTAACTGTGTTCAAGCCAGTTCGTGAGTAATAACCTCCTTCAATCCCACCGGAAGTTGCATTATTACCGGAAGAACTTCGAGAGTTCCAGCGCTTTCGAAGAAATCTGAGAAGAAGCCTAAAGCCAGAACACTTATTTTTAAACCACAATATAATGGTTTAATTACTTTCTTGTGCCAACATTAGTTTCTAATGGTCATTTGTAATAGAGTCCAAGTCCAATTATTGTGCATAAGCTGCTCAATTATTATCCAAATTTGCCCAGTGCTTATTATATCTTAAAATCATTATTTTTGGAAAAATTTAGGTAAATATCCGCAAAAAAGAAGTAACAAATGAATCTAACTTTCGCATTATTCATCGGGAACGATCGCAAAATGAGCAACAGTGTTAAGCCCTTCCTACTCGTCACTTCATAGCCCTACTGGCTACCAAGCATGAGAGCTACAACTTCATGCGAGGCCTTATTAGCGCAACTCCTACTAAACGCAACTACAATTAGACAACCTTTGCGTTTGGTGAGGTAAAACCGCCTTAGCCATTACATATTTTTTCATTTCAGAAAGGATAATAACGCAATTACGACCCATTAAAATCATGATACTGTAATTATTTACTTCGGTAAATTTGGTCTTCCAGCATGTCATTGTCATAGCTCAGAAATTTTGCTTTGTAATGAAAATGAATGAACTGTTAGTTAAACTTTACATACCTATGAATCACTAATCCAACTCCAACTGTTACAAATACTCCAATAACAAGGATAATAGGGAGCATGATGCTGAAAAAGTTACTGGCGCGATCATCGTCATTTTGACCAGCAGGAGTGGTAGAAGTTATTCCAAATGGATCTGGTTTCTGCATCATTGCTTTTGTCAAACAATCCAACGATTTACAAGGTGAAGGGTCCACACAACAGATTTAAGCTTATCTAACTACTGCAAATCAATCTGAACAAATATATTCATTAACGCAATGCTGACATAAATAAACCAAGTTTTCCTGCCTAGAGTATGTCAGCTATAGCAGACTACAGGGTTTACCATTTATTTCCTCTTTACTTTTTCATAACTTTTATTTTAATCACGGCTTCTTGTACATCCAAGAGTAATATAGCTTTATGGCAACGATGTGATCCCTTCAAAAGACCTTGCAGCATCAAGTAGACATAAGCCTTTGAGGTTACAGGTCAATCACATGGCACTCTGATTATTTTTCAGTGAACAGTGGAAGTCTGCACCAGCACAATGCTATTACTTCAGTGCTTGGGGGAGTGCAGAAACGTTCTTGAGGGGGATTCGCGTATTGAAGATTTACCAAAAGGTGTGATTTTTCTAGAATTTGAGCGATGACTGCTTTTATCGTGTATTGGAGACATGAGAGGGGAACCTCGCATAGAACTTCTCCTCCTGGGAGCGCCAAAGATCACTGCCTACGTCTTACATTTAAAGGTAAACTCTGTGCTCCATACGAACCAAGTCTAAAAAAACGCCAAGTTTTCGGTTCTATAGGTTGTCACGTCAATCTTGAAACTAATGACTCATCAAAAACATATAATTTCATGTCACAACGTTACCAATAAAACGCCATGGCGTAATAACCTTTAATTACATCGCTTATTATAACTTCGGCACCAAAATATTATTAAATTAATGAACGTTGTTTTGAAATACAGAAAAAATGCTGAAAAGCACTTTTCACTAAAAGTAAACAGAATTACTTCCAAATTACAGCAGCTTTAAATATATGCCACCTCAATGCACAAACAACCTTTGCGTCAAATCTTAACCAAAACCTGGAAGTAAAGCAAGTACAAAAGCACAATGGTATACAGTAGGTACTGCAGCATTGTCGTTGCCGAGTCATAACTATGATTACAGTTATATCTGAGGAAACCCGTAGCTTTATCCATGCATTTCGACGGACTTCTCTCAGCGACAGCAGTTTTTTCAGATTGACAATGCATTCTGTTTTCTAACTGAAGCGTTTCTTTTTTCTTTGAATATGTTTAAATGTGTCATGCTATTTTTTGTAATTAAATTTTACATATCATGCAGTCGTTTGCCCAGCTCCAATTGGAAACGCGTTCGCTTCCTTACACATTCAAAACCATGCAGAGATATATTGTTTTTTTTGCTGTTATGACACTTATGATAGCATCCTTTGTGTGATGACTGAATAACCTTACCAACTTCAGCAGAGCACATTTACAGTATGTGTTGAAAACATGCCTAATTCTTCCTGGTTTTTCGGTTTACCCTAAATTTTTGCTAGAATTTTTTTTGCGAATTTCAAGTTTACTTTATTGGCCTGTAGTAGGTCTATTACAAATTTTACGCCTATTTAATGATGTTATATTTTGCTAAAGTTTGAAAATGCAGTAACTATGAACTCGCAGGAGCAATTTGTCGCGTCTAACCAAACATAATAGCTGAGCTTGTTTGGTTCATTCAATTTCTTAAGAGCATTTTGCAAAAAAGCCACAGACAAAAATACTTAATTCTGAACAAAAAGATTATAACAAACTGTTAAAATTTAATTTTTGTGACCTTGCCAGCTTGTTGCTTATATTAAGCTAAGTTCTGTGAAACGTATTAGGAAAAGCTTAAATATTAGTAGAAAGTTTCGTATGTGATCTAATTATACCGATTTCTTAAAAATGAATATAAAGATAATACCTTGTCATCTAATTCTCCAATTTAATATAGCATGGAAATTACAAGCAGTAATTCTAATAATATGGGTAATTGCGTTTCCTATGAGTTTGATCAAAATTGCCAAGTCCCAGGACTGACTTTATGCCAAAAATAACAACATACAGACACAAATAATTTCTTGTTTAAAAAGCACCTGACGTTTTAGCCGCGCGTTTCATCATAACTTTTATTGTAGTAAGCGCAACAAAACATTCCCTACTTTAAGAGCGACTTACTTTTGCGTCAGCGATAGGATATGGCGCTAATGCAAATGAGTTGCACATCTCATGATCTTACGTGAATCGTGACGGGTCTAATTCATGGCTGAAGCTGACGGGTTATCGACTCGCAAAATGCAGGTTCACCTTGCAGTTTCCCACTGCACTATATCTAGTCAACTTATTGCTCTGTTATTGAGAGTCTTAGGTAATGTCGTAATGCTCTGCATAGGTCGTAACTATCATCGCTCTTATAGTCTTTCGTATGCTTGTGCAAAATTTGCTGTGAGCTACCTGGCACTTCTAGATTTTTGACCGTCAGTACGAGCACTTACCATTTAGTTTCATATTTATCCTCCTATCACGAGAAAGCTATCACTTAAAAGCTGTTATAGAAAATCGAACTAAAATAGATGATTAAATGATCATACGTCCACTACACGCTCCAATCTCAACAGAAACTACTGCACTACACGTTTATGTAATTCAATTTTTCTCAACCTTTCTTGCATTACGAGAACATGATTTTGCAGAGGCCTTGAAGAGATATCCTGAAAGGGTATGACTACATCGCAGCTGTCGTGCCCTTAAATTTGCACGAAAGCCATAATGAATGGAGGGGCTGTCAAAAAACGGCAGTTGCACAGCGTAAGGACATTAACTATTTTGGCAATTTTTGGATTCTGCTTACCAGTTGCCCTGAACACATGTTTATCACGCCAGCCTGCTGTCAATGTGATCATAACACCGCTTTGCAGATTATTTGCAATCTCGTCAAAGACGCACCACGTTTCAACCACTGATTCAAAACCATCTCCAGCAGGCTGTAAAGTACGCTACTGTAATGTCTGCCTGCTGATCTTGGGCTTATGTGCAACAACCAGCATCTTTTTGGCTGTACTAAAAATAAAATAATAAGGTAGAAATTAATCACCAAGAATACATCGTTTTTTTCTCTTGAATTAGGTAAATTTCGACTGTAGCCTATAGCCATTGGCAATGGCAACTGAACTACGAACCATATGAGTCACTATGACATCCACTCACTTCGTCCAAGTCTATTCGTGAACTAACAACTCGACGTCTGCCGTAATGCTGCTTTATGTCAGCGCTTTTTTCTTTTTTCACAACCGCTTTTTCGACACGCTTGAACAAACAAGCAAAAAAGGGACTTTTAGCCAGAGGTTGCAAGTTGCAACCGTGCAGTCGTGCACAGAGAAAGTGTTAATATGTTGTAACGGTACAAATAACTTACTCTATAGTTTGTACTGCTTTAAGGTCAACATTTTAATTGATCTTTGTTTTTACATTTCGAAAAAGCATAACCAGTGGCAGTGTTGTTCTGTGAAAACATTTTGCAGCTCTGAATACCTTTTTTTCGGCATTGCCCAGGCGCAAAACAGGCATAACCCTTTCACCAACTATTATAAATACCTGCAATCAAATATCGATTTTATAAAGCTTAGAATATATAGGTTACCAAGAAAATTCCTCTCAATCTAAAAAATTACGCTAACAAATGGGTTCAAGCATACCAAAGTTTTACGACTCAACAATCAAAATCAAATCTTCATTATACTCGCCGCATTACGCCAAAGCGTGTAACGAGTTGCGGGGCCCATCTCCGGGGCTTAGCGCGTGGGCAACACAGCTCCAAAAAAACGTAGCAACGATGGGAAGTCATTGGCGACACTTTGCTCGATGTGACCGGCCCGGAAATCGAATCCAAGACCTCCCGCACCGATAGCGTGCGCTTAGCAACTGAGCTAACGGCAGGTAAGTTTTACGGTTGAAAAGTAAAATTGCTGGACTAGCATTTCATGCGCAAACACCAATTGATCTGACACCGGCTTCAAAACAGTCGGTATATATACAATGCATCTGTGGCATGATGAGCTGGCTAAAACACAAAGCTTATTCTCATTTTGACCAGACAGAATGCCTGCTCACTCTATGCGCTTTACCAGCAATAAAAATAGCCCTCCTAAAGCCAAATAGTGTTTCCTGTTTCCCAAATTATGTAGCTTACAAAAAGGTTACGTGCTACCAATCGTTTTTGGAAACGGTATAGCCAACGAACTTCACGATTGAGACAGGCATGACTGCGGTGATGGTGGTGAAGTAATTTATAGCCAAATTGCGTATAGTTTTGTTCAGAACGTTTCAGACATTAGAGCCTTTGTTTTAATTTCATTTTGTATTATATCATGATTTACTATATGGTGTTTACGAGCTGATCTTTCAAATTGGTTTAAGAAAAAAAAAAAGTTTTAGCAAACCACCAGCATTAGCTGCAGCTCAGGGTTCTTCAAACCGGGGGTCGCAAGATGACTTTTTTGACTTGACCTGACGAAATCAAACGTTATACGCGTTTGATCGGGCCAAAAAAATCTTAGTCCCTGAGGGTCGCGTAAAATTTGGCCGTGAAAAGTGGATGATGACGAAACGAAAGGTTTGAGAACACAGCAGTCTAAACAGTTTTGGCCTTTACTCCATAATGTTTATTGTTTGGATCTTCGTTGTGCGAACCTATAATAACATTTCGCTGTATCAGCATAAACAAAAACATCGCGCCATGCGAATTATGAATTATTTATGATATTTCTGATATGATATTCTGTGGTATTTCTCGCAGCCGCGAGCCCGCAAATAGGGTTACCACATTTTCACTGTGCTAAAGGGAGGACAGATTCTTTGTAGGTCATCACGTCCGCAGATGTCTAATTTACAACGCAAAATCCAGTAAAGAGCAAAAAAACAGATCATCATGTTCGCAGGCCCTAGTTTGAGCTAAAATTTTCGTGTAAGCATGTTTGGCCATGTTTTCACTGTTTAAAACGCCGGAAAGGAGGACATTTGGGCATTTTGTAATGCCCTCGGAGGATATATTATTATTTATTAAAAAGGAGGACACGTCCTCCAAAAAGAGGACGTATGGTAAGCCAAGCCGCGACTCAAAACAAGCATTTAAAAACTTCCTCGAACCTGTTTTCTTTCGCGAGAAGCGATTATACGCAAAAGGGGACTCACTTTTGCTACATTTTTCTGGGGACTCTCAAGCCATAAAACAAACTTCTAGCAGACGTAATATGGTGTAAACAATAAACTTGCTTTTTCGAGCACACCAATTACTGCTTGAAAATGTTTCAACCTTCTTGAGAAGATTGCACCAACTATTTACATTTGGATATCACCATACTTAGTGACGACACTATAAACCTGCTGTGAACTGTAGCACTTTGTTTGTTGCTGATGAATAGCGTATTGCGCGACATTTTATATCATATGAAGTTGATGTAAGGATTTATAGCCTTGCAACATGGCAATAAACTTCGGTTTCGACAGAACAATTTATTATTTTCGTATCTTATTAAAAAACAAATGTGTGGTAAAGCGAAAATGTACCTAAACATCCACATAACAGAATTTCCAAGGTTAATTATAAACTAGATGGTTTCGCTGAAGATTATGTTCTGACGAGCTACATTAATTATACCTTCGAAAACACGTTGAGCGCAAAGATCATGTAATTTCTTGATGACAATGAAAGCAAAATCCAATTAAATTTTTCAATTGTTGAAAACATGTAGTTTTTTCTTGAGGCAATAAACTTCACCGATGTGAACAAATTGATATCTTTTCTAAAACAATCCTGGTAGTGCGCTTTTAAAATCTCTTCAAAAATCCCATAGTTACCCTTTGTCGAAATGAATGTTGTTTACAAATTTCGCTTCAAACTGAATTAACCCGGTATCAGTTTGTTCAAAACTCTCTTCTTTTTAGTTCTTCGGCACTTCTTTTTAGTTCTTTGACATAATAAAACCTACTCAAATCAAAGAAAACACGTATTTTGCTTTTGCTAATCTCTTCAAATTAGTGGCTTTTAAAAACCTTTGAAATGCAAGTAGTAAGAATGATTCTCTAGTTAGAATATACTTGAACAAAAATACGAAATTTTTTTCGCTTAATTTTGCACATCAAACCTTTTGAAGAAACAAATTTATGCGAACTGCTACACGAATCATGTTTTCTGAGAGCTTCGTGCGATAAATTTGCTAATGAACGGTTGAATAACTCTACTTCAGTAATAACCACCTGTCTAGCATTTAAAACTAAAAATAAATGAACTGGTAATTTTACTCCAGTCGCCACGAAAAATCGATCTTTCCGTCGCTTCTATTTGATGGATTACCATTCCCAGAGAATAATGTAAAACCAGGGCATCTGTTTCTAGAGTAATTATATGACTGTGAAAACCAAATACGACTTTCTAAAATTCAATTACTAAGAAACTTAATATCTTTTGGTGTTATTTTACATAGCAATTTTGTGATACACCTACCGGTAATGAGCTACATTTCCAGATATGAAACGCAATGAATGCTTGCTTTATCATTATAAGTATTGTACCATATGCACTTAGAGGGTAATCCTTCCCAGTCCCCTCCCCCAGATTTTTCGTCGGAGTCTTGGCAAATGCAAAATTTTTGGGGAGAGAAGGAACTACGAATTGAAAAAATGTTTATTTTGCAGTTCTGTGCGTTTGGAAGTATGGAGGTACTAAGGGCATTAATAAGTATATTAATTAGATATAATGGTAGGCCTTGAATTTCATATTATACAGACTTGCATCGGCTTCACATATTTTTATACTTACGAAGTATATTGTATGACTAAAGTAGGTGGGCTTAGTCCCCTGCATCAGCCAATCAGAGTTATAGCTCCTAACCTCATTCCCTCACCACCCCCCCCAAAAAAAAAAAAAAATGGAGAAAGTCAATCAATACTGCCATGCAGCTCTGATTAAATTGTCGAATAAGCTCTTCCAGCCGTAAAACGCTTGCATAATACATAAGCACTTGCCAGGCAGCACACAATTTTCCATATCAATAATTATTTTTGTACAATAACTGGTAGGACAGGTTTGAGCAGAACGCTAGTCAAATACCAACTCAATAACCTTCTGCTGACGAGAACAAATGGGTTGTAACCTGGGGTAGATTTGAAATCCCAAACCATCATAAATTAGCCGCATACTTTAGCACTATCTGTCAAGATTGATTCAGTAATACACTGTGCTACGCTACGCTATAGACAAAAAGTGAAAGTCGAGGTTTCGCTTTGGTTAAAAAAGATTTGTTTAGTTCCTTTTTTTTCTATTTGCGATTTGATGGTTTCGGTTTGTATGTTTTTTAAGCAAAAGTAAAAGTTGCAAGCGTGCGTTTACGCGAAAGTTATGTTTTTTTGCGCACATCCCTTCGGCTTTCTCGAACAATTTCAATTACAACCTCGAAACAAGAAATAACTCGAAACAAGAAAAGAGATATCAAACAAGAAATAACTCGAGGTTAAATTTAGCGTTAATCTTCACTTATGAACTTGATATGACGTCTTTTCGTTTTCACTTGTATGGCACGTCGTTGATTTATTTTTAGGTTTTTGTTTCCATACCTGACTTGCTTAATTACAAGATGCTTCCTAAACAAAGTTTTTACTGTCGCAGTCAGTAACAGTCTTTGTAAAGAGCGAAAAATACCAATCCACTTGCACAAAATTGACGCCTCGATTAAAGCATGAATTAGGCTAACAGTAGAGCAATAGAGCAACATGGACTGTTCACAACTGATTCGCTGATTTGACTTGTTTCATTTTTTGTTTCGGAAGTCGGCTGCTAAGTTTTCTTCTACCGTAAAGGGGTTGCTTTTCAGGGCGATGGATATTAACGGGCGTCCTACCAAAAGAGGTGACTCCCCCCGGCCTCAGCTATTGGAGTGGTGTGGGGCTGTGGGCCACAGGAGTTTTAAAGAGAAAATATGATTCCACAAGCGCAGATACATCATGCTTTTTGAATAATTGCAGAATTGAGGCAATCTGCTGCCCGGTTGCTCCCTCCTGCCGAGAGAGTGTTTCTTCACTTCCCTAGGCCCGTTCTGCAACCGAGCATCAAGCCTGCATCCCCAACTACTAAATGTCCTTTACACAATTCGCTGACAAAATATTGTTGTTATTTCGGTGTGGGTTTAACTCAAATCAATTGAAAACGTAAAAGTCTTTCATTTTGTGTCAATAATCACTAGCCGCAAAATGCAATTCATAACCTCACATTTTCTGCAAATATCACACATTTAATCGACATATTAATAAACTGTCATAACATATGACCTCCTTTTTGAAAATAGATAATCGTTTCGCTGAATCATTAAACTTTAAAGGCGAAATTTACCTGGTTTTTCGAAACACACGAGATTCAAAAAGCAAGAAAAACTTCGTGATTAGATTGGCAACTGTTTGACTTAAAACCTCAACCAGTAATTTGCAAGCCTCGTTGCTAGTAGCAGAACATCACTACAGTTCCAATTCAAACTTACTGATTTCTTCATAATTTATGTATTTTTTTGCTGGTGTGGTGAAATTTTAAGTGTGTGAACAATCGGCGTACAAAGAAGTGATTACCGTATACATAGCTGTATATGCTCATTTCTCTATGCTCACGTCATGCGTCTCATGCGCATGCGGTGCCAGGAACTGCGTCTAAAGAGACTACTGTTACCCAAACAGCTCAGAAACTAGCGAAACAGTTTCAGTGATAGTAGGGTTCTGGCAGCTCGGTGACCATAGGCTTCTGCAGAGTTCTTGGTCTTCCCCAGATCCCGAAATGGCGGCAACTCATCGCATTATGTGTATTTTGTAAATAAAAAAGTTGGGTTGTTGCTACTTACGGTCTGCCTCGTTAAAAAATATTATTTCCACTTCCATGGAAATTTTTCCGGTCATCCCTTGATTTTGATCATTTTTTGGAACCTTCTTTGTAACTTGACCGAGTTTCAAACTTGCCCTAGCAAATCACTAATAAATGTGCCGCAAGGATCGAAGGGACAAGAGAGAGATATTTTTATGTCGAAAGGTGAAACGTAAACTTTGATTGCTGTTTTTTTTGAAATAGTTAGTTTCGAAGCTCCAAATTTGGACCAGTCGCTGGCCGCAGCAAAAAAGTGGTCGTAATTGGAAAAGATATTTTTGTGATCAGTATTGCGTAATACAGATGCCGCATGCAAAAGAAAGTAGGCTAAAAAAAACGAAAGTTAAAGTTTCGGTCATCTTAGCTATCGATCTGAACTTACAAAAATGTTTCTATTATTACGTAATAATGCATCCAAGTTTCGCAAAAAGCAAAAATAATTTACACAAATTTTTGGTTGCAAACTGCTTGGCTGCCCGGGCCCCCGAGTCGAATCTAAATGCTACAAAATAAAGCGTACCGAGTCATATGCTCGTAATGGCTCGACTGCAAGTTTTCCAAAGCCATAGGTGGGCACAGCTAACGCAAAAATTTGCTCCGCTAACAGCTAATCCGATAACCAAAAAGATTAGCTTCGCTAATGCTAATCCGATAACACGAATTTTTCGTTAGCGGAAGCTAACGCTAGTCCGCTAATCCGCTAATTAAGCATAAAATTATAATTTGAGACAGAAACAACAAAAAATCAACTTTCTAACTTGTAGCAATCATTTTAATATCGTGTTTTTCAGTTGATCAGCAAAGTTTAAACAATATCGTATCAACTCAATTTCTAAAAGTTTACTCAATAGCACGGCATATTGCGCCAAGGTTTTAGGCACACGCTGAAAGAATTTACAGCATTGAAATAAACTCGGCAGTGAAATGAGCACGGTTCTGAAATAAGCACATTGCCGAAATAAGTAGACCAGGGAAATAAGCACAGTAGGCCTATACTGAAATGCGTCGGTCTGACCAATGTGGCCATATCTGATTATCGCGCCTTTGCAAAATGCAAGGAACTTGATAGACCGGTAGCTGATAGGAGCTAGCATACATTTTCTATACTGCGACCTTGAGTACTGCTTCAAAAACCATCGGCGAAAAGTGATTTCTGCCGGGTTAGATTGGATGCGTTTGGCCGTAATAATGGGGGCCCCAAAAAAAACAAAAAACCGCTTGCATACCTTTCCTAGGTACCATATGAAACCTAGCGGAAACGAAAACTTACATTGACCAGATCACAAAATGGTATGTGACAGAAGTTTTTTCGGCTGCTTTACCCCCGACAGAAGCCCCCAAAAATCGAGTAATGACGTCACAATATAGCTAGCGTGCTTTTTCTAGGCGCCGCATGAAACTTAGTGCAAACGAAAGCTTACGTTGCACTGATTACGCAATGGTATGTGACAGAAATTTTTTCGGCTGCTTTACCTCCGGCAGAAGCTCTCAAAATTTGAATTATGACGTCATTTTTGGTTTCATGCGGCACCTGGAAAAGGTACGCTAGCTATATTGTGACGTCATAACTCCAACACTCCAACTTTAAAGGCTTCTGCCGGGGGTAAAGCAGCCGAAAGAATTTCTGTCGCGTACCATTTCGTTATCAGAGCAATGCAAGCTTTCGTTTGCGCTAAGTTTCATGAGGTACCTAGAAAAGGCACGCTAGCATACCTTTGTGACGTCATCAGTCGAACTTTGGAGGCTTCTGTCGGAAGTGGAGCAGCCGAAAAATTTCTGTCTCATACCATTTCGTGATCTGGCCAATGTAAGCTTTCGTTTCTACTAGGTTTCATTTGGTACCTAAAAAAGGTATGCAAGCGGTTTTTTGTTTTTTTTTTTGGGCCCCGATTACGGCCAAACGCAAAACGCATCCAATCTGACCCGGCAGAAATCACTTTTCGCCGATGGTTTTTGACGTAGTACTCAAGGTCGTAATATAGAAAAGGTGTGCTAATCCCTCTCAGCTGCCGGTCTAACCTCTCAGCTCCAAAATGTCGAAACAGTGATTGCGCAAGCTCAGCATTACGTCATTGGTGGAGTTATTATTGCTTGATTTAAGCGCTTAGCTAGAAGAGTAGATATTTCTACCGGTAGGTATTTCTCTGGCGCAAAAACGGGAAATATGGCGGCTTAAAGGCTTTTCTTTACTAAAACCGCAGTAGCAACCATTCTTATTCTAGCGGATTGGCTGAAAAAATTAGCTTCGATAACCAGTCCGCTAACATTTTTGAACGTTAGCTGAACAGCTAATGCGCTAGCGAAAAAATTAGCTTCGCTAATTAGCGGAATAGCGGATTAACGATTTGTGCCCACCTATGTCCAAAACTCGTCACGCTTCCATCCCGTAGCAAAATTTACTCAAGTTGAGTGCAATCCAGATTTACTGTGGTTTATTCTTCAATTTTGCCAAGTCGTTGTGGCACCACGCCATTACGCTGCGGCGTGAAGCGGGGCTCATCTCTACGGCTTACCTTTTAGGCAACACAGCTGCGAAGAATCGCCGCAACGGTGAAAAGCCGACAGTGACATTGTGCGATTTTACGGGCCGTAAATCGAACCTTCCGCGCCGATAGCGATGAGGGGAACCACCAGGTCAACCGACCGGTTGTCGTTGTGACGTCATAATGCAAGTTACAATGCCAGCTGGTGACTGGAAACTCGATGTCAGCTACTCATTGCTGGGCTACTTTAGTTAGATTTTCGCATGACAGATTTAAACATGACACGGCTCTCGAGTGCGAGGCTGACGAGCTGCGCTGGCTTTGTGCCATCACAAGCAAACCCTGAAACTTCATGGCCGCGCACGTTTCGGGAAATTTTGTTAAAGAATTGCTAAGTTCAAAAAAATGTTGCAGATCTCTTTTGCCAAATGCTAAACGTCTCAGGTAATGACTAAATGGTAATAATGAACCACACACCATAAAGTGACACAATACTATGACCTAATTGAACTTTTAACAGAAAGTTTATAGACCCAGTCCGCCGTGCTATATCGTAAAGATTTTGTAATGTGACCATTGCCCAACCAGCGCACCATAAACAGTGATTAGACTAAAAACTACTGTAAAGGAAGCTTTTAGCAATACGTTATATGCAAATCACCATTTCAACATGTAGTTCCAGATTTAGAATTATACGACTGCAATAAAAGGACGCTACGAGCAACCAGCGCCATTAGGCTACGTCTGTTGCTCGCATAAATTTTTTCAATATCTTCGCAAATATTTGAAGTAGATACGGTAGAACTTTTGTGGTTATTGTTACTTGTATGCTTTGCGATCTTTCGTAACCTTGGTTTCAAAGAAACTGTCAGGCTGTCAGGACATCTTCCTAACGTGCATTCCTAAAACAGACATTTTGGGGAATTATTTGTCAAAATTTATAGCAAGATAGAAACAAAACGAGCATATAAGACACATAGGCCTCTGTGTTTAAGCATGCGCGAGGTCATCCGACAGCTTAAATGTCGTTTTTTTAATATCTGTGCAGTCAAAAAAATCAAAATCTTCATTCGCCTATACTCGCTCGCGGTAGTACGCCGAAGCGTGAGATGAGCGGTGGCGGGGCCCATCTTAGCGTCTTAGCGCTTTTGCAGCACAGTTCCAAAGAAACGTGGCATTGGAGACCAGCCGTTTGCGGTATCATTGTGTTGTGTTTAATTGCATATTTATCCTCGTATCACGAGAAAGCGATCAATGTGCCATACCAGCTCGCTGAGGAGTTGCCAGCCATCTGTCTACCACTCCAAGATGGGGGAATTCCGCTAACTGCCTTTCCCAACGGCACAACAAGTAAACTTGCCGACTTGTACTTCATACTGTTCCGTAAATACTGAACGTCAAGCAAGAAAGCTGTGAATACCAATTTTAAAGTCATTGGTTTAACCCGACTTGGAATCAAACCCAAGTCTACAGCTTCCAAAGCGGACGCTCTTACCACTCGGCCATGTCCGATTTGACAGGCCGGCAATCAAACCCATGACTTCCCGCGCCGATGGTGATGTTTTTAATCAATAGGTCAAGCGGACGGAAAACAGAAACAAGATGAGTACAAAAAGACACATAGGTCACTGTGTTTAAGCATTCATGAAGCCATGAGAATTGTTTTTTTTTTTTTATATCTGTGAAATCATAGCCGAAAAAGTTGCTAGCAAATAACTCGAACTAATTTTCAGTCACGATATTTCAATTTTAATGAACTTAGCATTAGTTTTTCAAAAAACATTACATCTGAACTTTTTAATGAACACAAAACTTCTTAACATTTCAAAGTTCTTCCTGTAAAAGTTGACTGCAAATATCAACCTCAGTGCTAAGTGCCTTCACGACTTCGCTATAATATGCGCAAAAAGTTATTTATAGAAGGCCGAAGCCAAAAAAAAATCATTTAAATGTTTTTTGGCTGCTATCTCATGATTCCAGCTCTTTTGAATTGAAAATAAAAGTAATGCAGAGGCAGTGTAAACATTGGCTATCAGTCCGTTCTATTGTAAAAATTCAAAATCAATTTCCTTCAAAAAGAGACATTTCGACCTCTCACACTTTTACTACAGTACCATCATCAGCGTTAGGCTGTAAAAGTTCTCAAAATAAAAACCCCGAAGCTATAGTTATTGCGCTATAATTATGTATCCAGAAGTTTTTTTAATATATTTTGAGATGGGCTATTATAACCTACCACCAATAAATTTCATGTCACTACCGGTTTGGTTTAATCTGTGGTAAGTCTTTGGTAGATAGGTACTTTTTCGAAACCATAAAGTAGCTATTCCCAGCATATTCAAAATTGCTAACATATCTGTACAAATTCTAAACGTTTTCGACTCATTGTAGTAGAAAGTCTTTGGTAGACAGGTACTTGTTCAGAACCATGAAGTAGCTATTCCCAGTATATTTAAAATTGCTAACATATCTGTTCAAATTCTAAATGTTTTCGACTCATTTTTTGGCTCTCAGAGAAAAAAATTAATACACTTTGCATTTGACAAAAACTTTTAAAATTATAGCTATATTGTACTCTGAAATTTTGGTGTTTCTTGAAAACAGATTGCGAAATAATTTTGAGACATCTTTCTTACTAAAAATTGCAGTTAAATCCAAGAATAAAACCGAAAATTTTTCTGTGCGATATTGAATATCATTTTGTTTCATAAATACTTGAAAGAGCAACAAAAAATATCGTCACATATCCAAACTTAGCTATAGGTTATTTTATAGTAGCTTAATTTATCTGTATTAAAAGATTAAAGCTGCAGTATGACGGCGTAAAAAACCGTTGCAATTCATGCATAATTATGGAAGTTGTCACTTTGAACTGAGTACAGTCAAGTGCAAATAAACACAGATTCAGCCACCAAAAATTCTGTTTGTGCCGTCCAAATTAATGAAAATTTATTTAGTACAAAATTATTTAGCTGTTTTTGGGCACTTTTGCGCAATCTGTGTAAGATATTGCATCGCCAAAACCAATCAGTATTTAGTTGTGTTAAACTGCATGTGCTAGCTCTGACGCTCAGCGTTAACCTGGGTAGCTTTGAATACCATTTAATTGTTTGGAGTCATTTGGAAAACTCGACCGAGGTACAAAGGCATATGCTCCAAGCTAACGTTGAAACCACTGTACGGCAATTTGTAATTCAGAGCGCGATAAGACACGAGTCCATAGAATTGGCTGATTTGAACTGAATGTGGTTCGCTATTGGTGCGGGAGGTCTGAGGTTCAATTCCCAGCCCTGGCAAAGCGGACACAGTGTCGCTCATGGCTCGCCACCGCTGTGATGTTTCTTTAAAGCTGCGTTTCCCTGGCGCTAAGTTGCGGAGATGGGCCTGTCACTCGTTACACGCTTCGGCGTAATACCGCGAGCATAACAAAGGCAGATTTGATTTTTTTTTTTAATTGAATAAATGTGAAAGTCAAATTTGAGACAGCAGCTGGTGAAAACACAACAGCGTTTTCAATGATAGCTTCATAGTTTCATCTTTTTTGCGAGAGTCTTACTCAGCTACTGATCAGCATCGCTTCCTTTTTTAATTTAATATTGCACTTTGCTGAAGGAAGTAAATGTTACCAACAAGGAAGAAGAAACGATTGAAACTAACAAAAAGTTATTGTTAATATTAGACTCTGTAAACAATTCTTTCTCGATACGTCATCAAAAAATGGTGAAGTCGATTGCATACTGCATATAGCGTATAACGTAATGAAAAATCCAAACAATAAAGAATTTATGTTTTTAAAGGCATTATTTATCTTGTATTAAGTATTAGACATTTGAGCACCTAAATTGAGACCATTGGGCATTGAACCCCCAGAAAGATGGCCATCTGGGTCAGGTTTGGTAATAG
This sequence comes from Trididemnum miniatum, assembly GCA_964006365.1. Lineage (NCBI taxonomy): Eukaryota > Metazoa > Chordata > Ascidiacea > Aplousobranchia > Didemnidae > Trididemnum > Trididemnum miniatum. Next base: position 4,480,137 of record OZ023250.1, read on the forward strand.
CCTTTTCCAATTATAGGTCATTTGCGTATTACTTACTTTATTTGTTCGCAGATTTGCAGCATGCAATTTGGTCTTATCAAAAACAAGCTTAATTGACACAATAACAGTTATCTGCACGGCAATGTGGAAGGTTAGCACAACGCCATTCGACGTTAGCGCATGAACCAGCTCTATTAATGCAACTCAATTTTAAATTTTTGTTTTGCAATAGTGACAGCTAAAAAATTAATTGTTGTGCACAAAGGCTATAGGTTAGATCCATTACATGTCCAAGCAAGAACGAGTGTTCAGCATTATAAAAGTTCTAAAACAAAGCACTTAAGGCAATTAAGAGCAGCTGACAAAAATCTGACCAGCAAGTTTTAACTGCTACTATTTGGCAAGATAAACTAACTACCTTTATACAAAGATGAGGACAGTCAAAGCTGCAGTAACGCGATACTCATTCCTATGTCAGGTGCATCCATCTGATGAGGACAATAAGTCCGAAACTCAAGTTGTGAGTCACTGGTCTTGTGCCTTACAATTGTTTCTGCCTTTAGAATTTTTTTGCGTATGTTTCATTTACTCTGTCCACATCTACATCATAATCAAATTTTTGATGTCATAATTGAAGAGTGATTGTGATATCAAAAATTTAATTGTGAACGTAAAAAGCTCGAGGGCTTTTAGCCCTCACACACTGGACATGTGGACAGGAAATTTTCTTGTTAAAACTTGACCTTGCGTGGTAACGAAGCACTGAAAGATTATAGGTTGCTGTTCTGCTGGTTTACCTTTCGATAGATAATGCCACGTCGTAATCAAAATAACTTTCTAAAACAAGCTAAATAAAAATACTGTAAACATATAGCTGGATATAAACCTAATCCGCGACCCTTTTTTAACTGTCGTAGATTTATTTGCACGTCAAGCCTTTACCAGCATACCACGCGGGCTTCGTCACATGCTTTTTTTTAAATTGAAATCTTTAAAGACTCTGGGCAGCGGCATAGCAAGGAGCTCACTGGAGCGCTGCTACCCCACGTGTGCCGTATGAAAACTTTTTTATACGTCGATCACTAAAGGCGAACAAAAACTGGGCCGTTCATTGTCTAAAATCCTGCCCCCTCCTAATTTTTTTCGTGGCTACGCCCCTGGCTTTAAGCTAGTAGTTCTTAATGACTCTCCGTAAAAAATCTGGGGACTCAAAAGAAATGCCGTAGTCGTCTTTGCAGATCAAAAGTTCTCAATATCATCAGGAATAGGGGTCGCAGAGATTGAAAAGGTTGGGAGCCACACTGCTCTATTCGTACTTATTTCACATATTTCCAGACCCATTTATCCTTGGGGAGTCGCTGGGAAGCTGCTCGAATTGCAACCTCCAAGGATATTGATCCTCTGCGACAAAGGGCAGATGATCAGATGGGGTGCCAAGGCAAGACCAACTATGATTTTTAACATAATCTTGCCATCATGGTGTAGCACGACTTCTAGGTCTTCGACCAACAATGTTGAACACAGCAGTTTTTTGGCTGTTCTTTTATGTGACATTCCTGCCACATGTCCATACCAGCGCAGTTGCGATCTTTCTGTCGTATATGAATATGAATTCAATTTAGTAGCCTTGCCGTTTTTATTGCTTCTTCGCAATAGGAAGATACTGTATTTCCTTTGATAACGTCACTTCGCAATTAAAATGTTTACGAATGGTGTCAGCAGGTCATAATGCGAAAAACAGACATTTTTGTGCTTGGTAAATATCAGTTTCTGCTGATCAAGCAAACTGAATATTGCAATATCCGTATAAAATAAACAGCGTAAATGATATTGAGATTAGCTTAACGAGGAAAAATAAAGCCACGGTAAATTTCACAACTGGGCGTTTTGACAACAATGATTCAGCTGAAATCATCAGCAGTGTAAGCAAGCCAGTGCAATTTCGGTTTTGTGCTACCTTGCTTACCCTGCTGATGATTACAGGTAAATCTAATATCTAAGTTGTCGAAACGTCACGGTTTGAGAAATACCTTGGTTTATTTTTCCTCATTAAGCTATTTTTGTCCCATATTTATTGTGTTTCGAAGTATATTGAAGTTTTTACACTCTAAACTACCGCAAAAAATGCGCACAAAATTTTCCTGACATGCAGTGGCTGAATGTGATTCATTTCGAACTTCCAGCTAAGCTAACAGAAATTTTTGTAAATCGAAAATGATCTTTCAAATATTTAATAAACCAAAACCCATGGGCAAAATTTAAATGTGTTTAATTTAGCGGTAAAATCATGACGTAATCAGTCCGTGGAAAATGCACGCAAAATCGGTGAAAATGCTTTCTGTTTACAGGTTAATATTTAGAATGTAAATAGTAAGCAAAAATTGATAACACTGACGTCACGAGGTACAGCATACGAACCAGAGCGCAAAAGTTTTTGCACAAATATTTGCCGATTGTGATGTCATAATCGTTAGAAAAACAGGCGCATGTTTGCCTGCAAACTAGTCAATAAAAACACTGCTTTGTGTTTGGGATTCTCAATGGCGCTGGTTCGCGATTTTTCGGAAAGCCTCGGATTAAATCGTCATATTTGGTAAAAACAAACGTTTACAAAGCTACGTAATTCGACTAGGGCAAAGGTTCTCAGAAACCAAATAATTCCACTTTTGATAGAAAAGAATTGCATGATTTACTTCTTGAATGTTAAAATTTGCGCAATAGTTTTGCGATAATCGTCAAATCAAATCTTTATAATACTCGCGGTATTACCGCGAAGCGTGTAACAAGTGGCGGGGTCCATCTCCGCGGCTTGGCGCCTCGGCTACACAGCTCCGAAGAAACGTCGCAGCTGTGGCGAACCGTTGGCGACACTGTGCCGATTTGACCGGTCCGGGAATCGATCCCAGATCTCCCGCACCGAAAGCGTGCGCTTAGCAACTGAGCGAACGGCCGGTTGCGATAGTCGTGTTGTTATCAATATATTAAATCCGAAAAACACGTATAGTACCGGTGCAGTGTACAAAGCTTGGTTTTTTTTTTTTTTTTGAGGGGGGGTTATGTGACGGATATACTTGTAAGAAAACAATACAGTATACTTCTGGTTTTTTCTCGTCTAGGATGTTTACTTTGTTTGCATAAGAGCATAATTCGCGCTTTGCCTCGCGTTTTAGTGAGCGAAATATACCTTGGTGCGCCATCACTTTTGTTTATTATTATTATCCAAGGGGGGGAGCCGCTGGGGCCGCAGCCCCCCTCCCGCAGAAAAATGCACAAAACTTTTGTGGTGTAAAGATGATATACGTATAAAGGACAATCTTAGAGCGTGATGACCTTTTTTTTTATTTTGCTCTTCACTTGACTTTGGGCGGAAAGTTGAACATCAGCAGACGTGATGACCTTTTTTTTGCTCTTCACTTGAGTTTTGGCGGAAAACAGACCGCTATAAATTGCGCCCCCCCTCCCCCCCCCTTTCAAATTCTTGGGCACGCCCCTGCCTTATTTAGCAGCCAGTCTGAAGCCCGATTTAAACCCGAAATTAAAAACATTACTTTAAATTTTGAAGAAATTTTAATAAAAAAGAAAATGAGTTTTACCCACCCACAGTTACCCCAGATACGAACAGCAATATTTATACCAGGTGTTTCCTTTGCTTTATTCCAGAAAACACAAAAACCCTGTCACTCACTGAAAATCTCGATTTTGCTCCGGCGTCTGGCTCGCTTGAAGACCGAAAAAATTTTAAAATCCAAGCCCGAGCCCCGCTCGAGCCAGGCCCGAACCCGGCTCGCACCCGACTCGACTCGAAAAGCCCGAGCCCAATTGTCAACTATGGATTGCAATATTTTTTAGTTTAACGTGTTTTTACTAATTCTATTCAAAAATTTGAATCTTTCTAACAAAGGCGTTGTCAGGATGGGGGAGAACACCGTGGCACTGCCTCTCCCCGTTGGACGGATGAAGATCTTTTTAAGAGATCGATTGCTATGAGCGAATGAAAACGAGCTCCCTGATTATCCAAGTGCGGCCTTGCCCCCGCTCCCCCTTTATTTTTTTTCTAGCTACGCCCCTGCTTTCTAGTTTGCTGTGTAAAATTGTTCTTTAAAAAGCAAACTGTAAAAAGCGATAGATTAGTGAACGTTCATGTCTGCTGTTTAAGTTGAGCGCTTTAATAGCTTCCGTTGACAACGGTTTAACTTGCTTCGTGACAATTCATCGGAATGCCTGACATGGTGGTGTTGCAACAGGAATCATGGCACTGTTGACAAATTTCAACTATTCGCTATTCATTAATTGTTAGAAATAACTGGATCACTTCAAGCGTAATTCTTTTTAATTCTAAAGGTAACTGTGATCCTGTAAAACAGTGGTTTTCAACCTTTTTATTCAGCGACCCACTTTGCAATCAGACATAACCAAACGACCTCCTTCCAAAATTATGAGTGATTAAACACATGTAATGCAGTTGCGCATGCATAGCAGCAATAGAAATGACCAACGTAAGTATTATAATATCACCCTGTTAAAAGAAAGACTCAATAAATTTATGCGCATTATGGCAGCCAGGAGCGGATCCAGAAAGTTTTGGTGGGAGGGGATGTGATTTTGAATTAGGTTGAATGTTAAGTAAATACAAAGACGTTTAGACCCGAAAACGGGCGTAAACAAACCTTTTGAAAATATTTCATGTCAGAGCATGACCTACTCTAGATAGGCCATGGTCAGGGGCGTATTCAGAATTTTTTTCAAGAAAATTAAATCAAATTTCGCCACTTTTTCAAGCGTAGTTTTACCGACAGAGTTAATTTTAAGCAACTTAAATAACAAAAACGACTCTAGGGGGTCCGGGGGCATGATCCCACGGACAATTTTTGAAAATTTACATGCTGTAATGGCCATTTTAGTGCTTTTTGAACAATTTTCACACAAAGTTTGTTTATATTTTTGGCTCCTAATTTTGAGTCTTTCACCAAATGTGATGCATTTTGTGCGCACAGTATCGATTATGCTTGCATGCTTACGGCGATTCAGACATATTGTTACGTAGAGTTTCGAAATTATGGAAAAATGTGATTCATCCAAAGCATTGTTGAAAATGGCTGTGGGGTGATGCATGCCCTACATCTCTCCTGGGTCCGTCCCTGATGGCAGCTGCACTAATGAGATGGCTGGTGTTGCATTTTGGTGACAAGCTTGTCAATGCGTGCGTCAGTGGTAGTTGGAGCACATCTCTGATCTAGCTCTGCTATTAGTATATTCCTGGCCTTGTTCTTTATTCTCAGTAATGCTGAGAAGCATGCCTCACACAGCCAGGTTGATGAAAAAGGCATCAAAAGTTGAATCGCTGCGCTTGTCAGTCTAGAATACGAAGCTACCATGGTTGAACAATATGCAGCCGAAGGCATTTCTTCGAAGTCATTCTCCGCAGTCGAGTCATTTTTCAGGGCTATAAATTACACTGGAGTTGCATCATTCCCGCAGAACACGTTAACAACGTCTGAGTCTGCGACTAAGGAGTTTCTAACAAATACTAAGTACCTCTCGCGACTCCTAAAAAAATGCCTGATGACCCCATGGAGGTCAAGTCCCCCAGGTTAAAAAACCACTGCTGTAAAAAGTAGTAATGGTTAAAGTGATCCTGAGTAATGAATGCCTATGGCTCGCAACCACTGCGACGTTTCTTCGGAGCTATGTTGCCTAGGCGCTAAACCGCGAGATGGGCACTGCCACTCGTTACACATTTCGATGTTACACGTTCAATCATGAACATTTGATTTCGATGTGAGAAACATTACTTCCGCTAGTTTATTTCAAGTGCTTGTTTCCTGTTAGTGCAATGCTGTGTGAATTAGTGTCTTTATGACGTAGCGCTGTACTTTTTTGGCAGTTTTTGACAATTCGGTCAAATGGACCAATGAATGGAGTGACTAAAGGGAAGAGCAACCCCACCTTAACCACAATCCCCCCCACTGATAACACGAATCGTAATGGCACCATAGCTTAATGATCATCGTGGAAATGAAGTAAATTACCAAGTTATTTTATGGCGCTTTAATATAAGATCTTTTTAATATAAGAATTTATCTGCTGTTTATGTTTCGCCACATCTGTTTTGAGAACCACGAAGGTTTGACTCGAAGAAGAATACTTTCGAACCTCGAGCTGACCATTCGAACTTTTCGCCGGAGTAGATGGTCGTAGGCTGAGAACTGTTTTTTAAAGGAAAATGTTGGGTCCCCAAAATAAAAAAGTTTAACTTTTTTGGCAAGTTTATTTTGATTTTAGGCCGTGGTGTAGCCTGAGTAGAGGGCACCGAGGCACTGTTGTCCACTTTTGGCGAAGCCTAATTTTAAGTAGCTCAAACAATCCTAGAACATGCCATAATTTTAGTAATCTTTGGCCTATTGTAATTTGCTCCCCAAAAATTTCCGCTGGCCACGGCTCTGATTTTGGGAACTCCATTTTCATTAAAAAAAACAAAAAACGGTAGAGAACGTTGATTTTAGTTATCGATTAATTCACAGCAAAGAGATTTGGAAAGTAACCTATTCACTGAATGACAATGCCTGCGCAGTGCGCACGTTTCTATGAAAAATTCTTTTCGAAACTGGCTTAAAGTTTTCCGCCAACCTTCATTGGCGGATATGTTTCAATCACATGATTTTGATGCTTTTGATATAGCTTTAAAACCGGAAGTAATATGCATCATGTTTTTTGCGAACATTACCAACTCTCGTTGACGTAAAGGTATTTGCCTTTTCATCTTAATTGGAATACAGCTTAATTGCTCGTTTATTTTTTGATTGGGTTAATCAGCAAAAATAATAGCCAATTTTCGCATTTGGAAGCAGAACTGTTCTCAGGAACCTCAAAATCGTTTGGCCAAATAAGTGATTAAGTGCTATCAAAGAGTCTTAGTGATAAAATCACAATTATAGAGAAGTTTCCTTTCTAAGTCTTTGTGGTGACAATTGCCTACTCATGTCGAAATGTTTAAAATTCGTACAATCTTTCAGAACGCAACACAACACGTTTTGATCACGAAATTAAAAATGTAACCAAAAGCTAAAGGTCAAACTTTACCTTATTTCATTTTTTATAAGCCATAATAACTTTGTAGAAACAATAATATCTTTCGTGTCAGCAATCATCATATCTAATACCATAACTTTTACTGAACTTTTATTTTGAGGAATTATTTTTTGCCACAAAAATCGCTTAGCCTATCACTTTAGCATTAACGCATTGTAATTAGGCAGAACTTTTAGAAAAAGGTAATTAATTAAACACCGTATAGTTTAACTTTTTTCACGACTAATCATCAAATTATGTTGCAATGTGTCAACCATCGCTCTCGATCGCTTTCCAACAATTCAAAAGTTTTAGATATCTTGAAGGAGGATCATATTTTGTCTACAGCAAACACTAATAGGCTATTACTCTTATTTGAAAATTTAAAAGTTTAAATGCATTTGATGCATGAACTAATAGACCTACTAAACCCAAAATAGAGAAACCTCTGCATGTGTTGCAATTATTATCTTTTTTAGTTGCCTAAAAACATATTTTGATATGGGCAATTATTAACGTGTAACATGAATGTTGATGTAGTCCAACCAAACGCACGAGCCACAGTTCTTCTTTCACATAAACGAGGTGCTCTATTGGCACTAGTGCTTCCTCCTGGGAAGTCGGGATGGGGAATTTCCCAGAAAATTTGGGGTTTTGAAATTTATGTCGGGATTCCGGAAAACTTAGTGGTACTGATATCTATGATTCCGACATAAAAAATGCGTTACAGCAAATTTAAATTTTTTTTGCTTACTAAACATTATTTTTCAAAATTTACAATATTTTTTAAGACGGAATGCTTGTGAGATTAAAATTTTTTTCTCAATTTGTCGAAAAAATTGAAAAACTCAAACCACGTTTGTCAAAACAACATAACAAAATGCTAAAAATGAGATCTGAAATGCTGAAAATCAGAAAAAATTGCAAAACAATCAAGCTCGGCACAATTTCCCAGGATTCCCGAGAAAGATTTTGAAAATTTGTCGTTTCCCGGGAAGTCGACAATTCGGGAAAAAGGGAAACTCTAATTGGCACTTATAGCTTCTACATATGGCGACCTTTCAGGGCTCCTTTGTTCTCTTCGTCTGACAATAACAAATAAACTGCTCTAGCTGCCATAATGGGACGAACCCAGTGATGGGATTCAGGGGGTTCGCGCGAACTCGTTCTCGGAATGTCAGGATAATCAGCGAACCCGTTCTTGCTTTTTTTACGGACATTAGACCTTTATGAAGGAACCTATTGTTAGTAAGTACAATACAAAAGAGACCCTGTTCTTAAAATTTTGAATTCCATCACTGGACGAACCCTGGGTTAGATTAGGAGGATAGGACTAAAAATCAAACAAATGCTAATTTTGCCGTTTAGTGGGTACAAAAATATTGAAATACTACTAGTGCAAGTACATGCAACTGATTGAACCCGCTATGCCCTGATCCTCTTCCCTCCTTTGGATTTGCCAATGGCATTGGAAAATTTAAAAGAAGTACAACGAATAAAGTTAAAACGTGTGTATTTCAGCATCAGCTCCGTAACAAGTAACAGTTAATCCAATTAGCGAGGATGAAAACGGATTCGTTTTGAGGCGACGCAACCGTGAAGCGAAAGCACTAAAGCTTCGCGATGGTCATCCACAAACTTCCTCCTTTGTCAACTCTTTCGTCTGTCGTGCAGTTTCCGAATAGAGCATCATTTAATTTCATTTTCGATGTCGGAGAAAACTGTTATCCTCGTCACTTCACTGACACGATCCAACCGTCTCCTACTCTTTCAAAAGTTGTTCGATCCAAGGGATCAACTCAGTAGAGCCAGTGGCGCTTCCAAAACGGAATCTAAATTTTATTTTGGTGAAATAAATAGTCTAGAGCCGACGAGAGACTATAGGCAGTGATGGACACGATAATTTTTTCTATACTAAAGCGATAACGATAATCGATAATTTCAAAAATGCCCTGAACAATACTGATAATTGATAAATCTCAATTTGCTAAAGCCATATCGGTAATCGATAAATTATCGCCGATAAATTTTTCCGATAAATGATGCAGTAAATTTTTAATGTGTTTGACGAAGCTTCTTTGCAATTCAAATTGAAAAAATATTTTTCTAGATTTTTCAAGAAAAGAGAGCAGTTCACGGACTCTGCCGTGGAATTAAATAAAAGAAAGAGATGTTTTTAAACTGCAACAAAACTTTATGGACATCGTGTATTTTTTTTTATAGCGCAAACTCGCCCACTTTAAACACTGTGTGCATAAAGAATCGCCTATCACGATCATTTATCGGCGATGATAAAATATATTATAAAAGCGATATCGATATTCGATAAATTCAAATTATTTTGAGCGTCAATCGGTAATGAATATCATCGCCAATTACTATCGCCAATGAATTATCTCGATAAATGCCCATCTCTGATTACAGGTAAACATGCAAAGAGGTATTAAGCGTTAAAAAGACTGACAAAATGAACGATGAAAAAAGCAATTTTACGACTAATTTCGTATTTTGTCAGTGGAAACAACAGTTGATGACAGCTGAATTTATGCTGTCAACACTTTGGTTTTATTTTTCCAGCTTAATTTAGCATTATCTTACCTTGGGATTCCGTTTTTGTCAACGAGGAACTTATTAAAGTTCCAGGTGAGATCAGTTGCTCTCACTGGACTCCAGTACATACCGGATGGGGATCCGATGGTTTCGGTGAGAGCAGGGCAAGATGCCTAAGATGTCACATGTTAGATGCAGGATCATGCAGCTATGCATTTATCCGCCAAAAGTTCATATTTCGAGATAAAACTATTTTCTGTTCGAATTAACAGCTAGTATAGACAGCTTCCAAATCAATCAACGTATTGCATTCCAGATTTGTTGAATCAACAGCGTTAAAAGAGCTGTCTTTGGCTTTTGGTGTAAAGGTAAGCGAACGTAAACCCGTGAAAGGATCCAATAGCGACATCTTGCGGTCATTTAAAAACATTCGTTAAATTGACATTTTTGTAAAAACGAATCAAAATCTAGTTGCGGGGCATTGCGCTTTTTTTAAATGGTAGTTCGAAATAGTCAAAGCGTTTCTACGGGCTTCTGCCCCCTTGGTCTCTTACCTTCCGCGCCTGTGCCAAAATCTTAAAAAGATAGTTATAGTATGTAGGCTACTGAAACATTCATACCGCAAACCACAGTCTTGTACTGAAAAACATCTTTTAACCATTTTCATACATACCTTGATGTTCTTGAACAAGGCACTTTCTCCGTCACCGTTGACGTCGGATTTAGTGAAGAAATGCATCTGGCTGTGTGGAACATAGCCATTGCCAGGACGAACATGCATAATGCCGTTCAACAACTCATCGTTGGTCCCTGGCTCTTGCAAACCAAAGTTGTTAGAAGGAAAGCAAAGGATCTGTACGTTGCTACCTTCGTATTGGTAATCCTATCAATCACAAAAAACAATCAGTACCACAAGTGAACTAAGCGAGCCCGTTACAGCACCTACGGTTGCTTTCTCGTGACAGAAATACAAAAACGCAAAAAAGCAAGCAATAAGCAAAATGTTTTGTTACACTTTGTGCCTGCAACTGCTCAGAGTTTTCTAGCTGAAAAGTTAAAGGGGAAAGTTTTAGGCTCCAGTGCCCAGCTAAGCTCATACGACGAGAGCTGATATTTTTCAAACGCCAATCCCCAACCGTTGCAGTAGGCCTAGTTGGTTTCATATTGCGCTTAAACCATTTGATCATGGCATGGAGCATTAATAGGTTGTTAATGTCATGATTTCGTAAGTTGAACCCAGTCTACATGTCCAGTTTATGTGGTTCTCAAAGACCTCGGGCTTTCTGCATCATAATATAATCTTTAATGTCACCATCACTCTTTTTTAAGTATGACTGCAAAAACTTTACTATCATGTAAAAAGCCCATGAACTTTAAGAAACACTTAAACTGGACATGTGGACGTTGTAACTATGATCACGCGGTTCCAGTTCTGAAACTGAATGTTTCAACTCTTAACAAGTTAAACTACTCACTTCAAAAAGTGCTTTCATGGAGGTGTACTGGCTGGCAGTTAACCCTCAGTAGGTCGCCACATTAATGACGATGGAGACATTTCCGTAGAATTGGGAAAAATCAACTATGCGGTTCTCCAAATTCAGGAAAGATTGGTCGTATACTGAATACTGCAACAGAACACAAGCCTAAGCATCAAGAACAAAGTCGTACAACTCGGCACGTTCACATTTTTTGACCCGCTGAAAAAGATGCGGTAACGACTTCCAGCTTAAGCTGAATTTTTTGCTGTATGTGCTTTGGCCGCGGTGAAGATTTGACTGGATAGCGACGTTGCTATTTACCAAGGGTGGAAACCTGGCTACTTGGCGTTAGGGTGTCAGTTTCAGTTTCGGTGTGTTGAAACCCAGATGTCAGGTTTCAGTTTTGGTTTGGTTTCACGGCTGTTGAAAAATCGGTTCCAGTTTCGGTTTCAGTTTTGCTTACGCGCAGCTTCGGTTTCTCGGTTTCAGTTTCGGTTTAAGTTTCATCCAAGAAAGTTATTTTTCTTTAAATACGAATTATTTAAATCCTCTACTTCTTGGCGTTTTTGTTTTATTACGATGATAAGTAGCAGCTCAGATGGCCGAGTGAGGAAAACAATTGCTTCTGAAGTTGTCGACGTGGATATGATTCCGAGTCCGGTGAAACCAAAGACTCAAAAGTTAGTATTCACAGCTTCTCTATTCGACGCTCAGCGTTAAAGGAACTGTGCTGGTAAGGATGGTGATGACAATTTTTAAAACCTAAAACCTTAGAAAATTTTGAACAGGTTTTAGTTTCAGTTTCGGTTTTGACGTTTCCAGAAAAAACGGTTTTGGTTCAAGTTTAGGTTTTCAAAATTTTGGCTAAGTAGGTGTCAGTTTCAGTTTGGGTTTCCCAAATTTCCTTTAAAACCGAGTTTTCAGGTTTCGGTTTAGGTTTGAGTTTCCACCCTCGCTATTTTCTTACGGTACCTCAAAGGTTAAATTTTTTTTGGTGTATAGTATAAATCTTGATGGATGATTGTAGTGCTGGTCAATTATAGTGACGGGTAAATGTACCCTTACTTAAGTGAGGTTGATGATGACTAATTATCTAAAACAGTGCTGTCCTTCCTAATGACTATGTTTTAATAGGGGTGCTATGCTATGTTGATTGCAGAGTCGAAAGCTTAAAGGGGTGTTACCAGCAAAGTCTAGTGCAGTCTTGGAGTTATAACCGTCTGCGCATAGCACATCAGTTGGTTATTATCTTGCCCAAGATGTTAAGATGTGCATAAAAAACTTGTATATGCAAGCTCAAACATCATACAAAATCATTTTGTTTTGTTATCATAAACGTATTGTGAAGGTTTTAACCTGCAATACAGCACTCAGCGTTTCCAAAAAAACACTCTTCTTGATATAACGTAATACTGTAAGTTAACCACAAAAATTGCATACACTTTAACAAAATTAAGCTTTGTTCCAGGAGGCGAAAACCGCCAATTGTGAAAGGCCGCAATAATCAGTGTGAATACAATTATACTGTCCACATGCCTAATTTTAGCGGCTTTCTGCATCATTTTTGATAATATAATTTTTGATAATATGATCACTTTTTTCAATTATGACATCAAAATTTTGATTAGGCCTATGAGGCAGAGCGTTTGGACCACTAAAATTGTACATGTGGCCCCCAAAATGTGGCTCACCTTCGTGTCACATGTAGTGTGTTCTACGTCGGCGGCCGCAGCCAAGCCGGCTAGGAACAAGAGGGCAGGTACAGTACCTAACCTCATCTTGATAAAAAGAACTAAAAAAGAGTTTTGAATGTTAAAAAAAACGTCAACTTAATTGCAAAATTAGGTGATCAAATTTAGAAAACATAATTATGGTCCTATATTATCTTAACGTGGTCAGCAGAAGTCCAACGATTCCACTTGGACTAGCCTAACGAGTTCGATTCACGGATGGAACTTGCAGTAGTTGATAGGTATCGTAGAGGGGGTTGCTGCCTAAAACTGCGCAAGTCACTTGGCAATTTCTTCCATTGTCGAAGTTGATTTTCAAACTATTTTTTGAAAATTACACTTTCAGTTGGTGCAAACAGGCAGGGTACAACGTAAGTTTTGAAGTGATTTTAATTGCTGTGTAGGTGCAATTGCTTTCTCATTTTATATATTTTTAGTGATGCGCTCATCCTTGATGGATTGCGAGAACTGCAGCTCAAGTTGAATTTTCCAAATATCTCGGTCTTCTGAAATTAGAGATATTTCTTCCCTTATCTCCATCACATTATACTGCCACAAGAATTTTCCTCAAGATTTTATAACACTTGAGTTGCATAACTTTTATGCTTATTTTTTGCAACTGTTTCACATCTGCGTATTTCACATGGTCCATACTTGATAATCTCACGGTGCTCACGGTAAGTTTGGCCGAATATCTACTCTAAGAGCAGGCGCAAGCAGCTGTAGCGCCGAGTTTCACAGTCTAAACTCAACTTTATGTAACTCTAAGTTTAAGTTAACAGTTTATAGCCTTTTCACAGTCGAAAAATTCTTTAAATTTTACGATAACTAAAAATTTTTGCAATTATTTAAAGCGCTTCGTAGCTGCAGCTTTGCGATAAATTGCAAAAAAACTGCTTGTTGCTGAATGGCACAGTAAAGTGAAATAATCGAAAGAAAATTGCAAGCAGAACCTACAACCCTAAACTGTACTTCCAAAAGTCTGAAAAGAACGCAACTAAAAACGAATTTGATTCTTTTAGTACCGATGTATTATGATGGTGTTTTCCTTATCAATGAAGTTACATATCGATTTTTTTATCGTACTTTTACAAATTACGCAGAAATCTTGCGGGTTCTACTATCACACACATCCGTATAATTATACAAAAATCCTGAACCAAGTCGTTGAGTATGACAACACCCATTTAGGCTACGCAGCGTGCAAACCGATGGTAAGTGGATAAAGCGTCTGCTTCTGGAGCCGTAAGCTCGGGGTTTGATTCTGAACCGGGTCAAGCCAAAGACTGAAAAATTGGTATTCACAGCTTCACGCTTCAAGCTCGTCTTGAAAATGGCAATGTGGAAAACCTGCCGGCAAGTCTACGTTTTGTGTCGTTGGGAAAAGCACTTAAAAGGTTCCCGTATTTTTGAGTGATGGACGGTATTAGGAAATTTCTGAGCCCACTTGTCATAGCGCCTCCGTCGCTTTTCGCGATTAGAGGATAAATAATGCGAATAATTAAAAAAGCGATTGATCTTGTTTTGTTGATATTTGAAGAATCTTATTATGTTCAGGCACAGCATCTTTGGAGGCAGCCTACATAAGAGTTACGACTAACAGAAAGCAACTCAATAGCTGCTTGATGCAAGGCCATTTATAAGTAACAGTGACCTTTATCTGTACAAGGGTCTTTGCTTGGCACTTCCCAACCAATTCATATTCGGGTAATTAATTTCTGTCCAGTTTTTCGTTTAAGCAAACTAATTTTTGAGCTGCAGAAGAGAGCATCTGGGTATTTTCTCACACATAGCAAGAATAGTTAGGTCAGGCTGTAATTTAACTACCTGGGTTTGTTGAGAAAAGACTGCAACTGTCACTTAATTGCTATATGCTGCAACTGTGACTTAGACGTTGCAAATTGTGCTGTATTTCTGCAGTTTTTACAGCAGGCCTACTTTATTTTTGCAACTTTTGCTTGGAATTACAGTATTGATTTCTTTTTTGTTACTGTTTTCTTTTTGTTCCGCGATATTTCTCGTTTTAATGAAGATACTATTACATAGGATTTTGAGTAACTTTAGAACCAAACTGCTCTAACTTGATGTAGATTTAATTAAAAAAAAATAATGGCGATAACAAAATAAACTGCTTTGCAAAATGATTAATCATGGATAGGCACAACCATTTTATTTATGGATAATCAAACAATTTTCGATCAAACAATCCGGTTAATTTACTTATTGGATTAATAATAATTTCGCGTCTTTGCTGATTAAGTCATCGCAAGTAAATCAAAATTCTCTTTGTGTTTCTCTTCACTGGCAAAGTCTGTGCGTTTTCTGTCATTTTTGTGTCAATTTACTAAAGGCTGAAGCAAACACATTTATTTGAGTCTTAAAGCTTTCCACGCAACGCTTTATGTGCTTGATATAACTCGAAGTTGCCAAACAGGATATTTACAAGACAAATAAAACGGATGTGTGGGATTTTTGCTTATTCTTATGAAAGTGCAACCTTTGTCAATGCTCTTTCTCTGGCCGTTAGAGGGCCATAGAGCAATAATTGTCACCAAGGAAAACAACATTTCTGTGAATGACAGATGGAGTTGGCCCAGTGGTTGGCGCATTGGGCTCCAGTGCTCGCTTCGCAGGCCTTTTTGGATCCGTAGCTGACCGTCTAGCCTTCACTCACTAAGTAAATAAACTTTACCAGGATATCAGTGCCGCTTTAGGGCAATCCCTGTAATAGCTTATTAGGGCTACCGGTACATGAATCCTTGCATACCGGCTGATTGGCGCTGCGGTTAAAGACATCGCTACCTGTACGGTAGATGTATAGCGTTCGATTCCCGGGCTGCTTTTACTGGACACAGTTTTGCCACCGCTGCGATGTTTCTTTGGAGCGGTGTTAGCTAAGCCGCTACAATGGCTCCTGCCACTCGTAACACGCTCCGTCGTAATACCGCGAGTTTGATGAAGATTTAATTTCAATTTTTGAACACTGGTATTGCGCTAGCGATTGCTCGACACTCGTATTCACACCGTTAACGAAAAATTCAGTGCAGTGCAAAGAAACTGCGAAATGAGCTTTCGGTTTTCGAGTCAACAGCTGTACCCGGAATATAAGTCGAATGCGATCGTCTCGAGCCGAGAATCGAACCCGTCACCAAGAATCTATTACCTTAGCGCAATGCTTCTAACTTTACCGCTGACAAAATAAATTGTTGACACTTTTTGTGTTTTTGGTTCCATGCTTGTTTTATTGCGCTTATGCTTAATGAATATAGCGAGAGATTATTGTAAAATGCAGCACTGCATATTTTTTATTACAACATATATTAAATTGTTCAATTCGATTCGTTGTAAAACTCCCTACTCAGCATATATGGTCAAGTTGTTTTCAAAACAATTTTATTTACGCGTAAACAATAGGTTTGTCAATTTAACCAAACCACATCTGCTTCACTTACAAACAAGTTCATGAGTTTTATTCAAGTCTACGTTCTATAAAATATTTTAGGTCGGTTTGAAACTCGTAACTAAACAATTTGCGCTGACAAAGATATTTTTGAAGTTTACAAGGCCTTTTTAATTAATGAGCAGTTGTCAGTTGAGGTTTTACTTTAAGTCAATTACTACTAAAATATCAAGAAGTTAAAAAGATTTGCCACACAGGATTGGGAATTTTTGATACAACAACAGTTTTTGCAAATCAAAATATTAATGCGAAATATCGTAGGTAGTTGCGCAATTCTGCCTCACAAACAAGTTTACAAGTTGCAATTAGTCATGAAAAGTATTTATGAATGATAATTCCATCTTATTTGTGATCTTCAAGTTCGCAGCAAAAGCTGGTTTATTTGACTATTATATTTAGATTTAGTCACATTTAGCGCTCGTGCTAAAATGAACTGAAAAAAGCGCACTAAGAAAAAGGCAGTGAGAGCAGGTAGCTAACGCTATCGTCGTTGGTAGTTTATAAATAAGAAGTGCGCAAGGAAAGGTGCAAAGTAGGCTTTGCAGGGGAAAGAAAGCATTCAGTTTGAAAAACGAGTTTGAAAGAGGATTTGCAAGTCCATAGATCAGCGAGTGGCATCATTCGTAAAGTAATAACTAAGAAGACCGTGCTTCAACGGAAAAGTAGAAACTGTTAAAATTGCTTATTGTGAATTTTGGAACTGCAACATTACTGCAAAACCTTATTAAAGTTGCGTTATTACCTGATTCTAGCGCTACAAAAATGTAGTATAGGTTGTCTACTATGGCTCCGTAAAATTGGTAGAATTTGTTCCTAGATATGGAAATGTCATGGTTGGCTGTCATAAGTCTGTTTTCAAAGTGCTGCTGTTTTGCATGCCTCGTAAGGTGGTTAAAGAAAACAGTGAGTATAGGCTAACATATACTGGCAACATAGGTCGCTACGTTTGCGGTGCTATCGTTGAGTTCCAAAATTTCATGAAGCAAAATGGAAGAATGCCATCTTCGAAAAAACAAGCGTTGTTGATCATTGAAAACAGCTGGTTAAAAAAGTGTGTTTCTATTTTTGAGAAAAGGGTAACGTCTAGACTAGTATCAGCCCCCAGGTTCGGTTAGGGTTAGGTTTGGTTAGGATTAGGTTAGGGTTTAGGATTATAACTAAACCGAACTCCAACTAAATTTAACCCTAACCGAATCTAATCCTGACCAAACTTAACCCTAACCGAACCTGGGGGTTGATACTAGACGTTACCCTTGAAAAAATACTGATTTAGTTGTGATAAATGTGTGAAGCATGGTGCGAAAACATGTCAGAAAAGTAAACATTTTTCAATCTTCGAACAAGTAACGGAGTAAGCCAAGGTGATGTCTTGATTCCAAATAACATGTTTTCGTCGCATTACGATACGCCAAACCAATAACGTCTGACGTAATGTTACGTGGTAGCATTGCGAAATATGACGTTTTCTTTGTTTCGCAGTGTTCTTTGTGTTCGTAAAGTGTTTTATTCATTTGCGTTGCGTCAAAAATTGAAGGACTGTGGTTTTCTCTAAAGCTCAACAAAACAACAAAAAATGACCAAAAAAGTGTGTCTTCTCCTTATCTTAATGACTCTTTTTGGAGTGTTTACCGAATACGCAGAAGGAAACTTAGCAAGAATTCGTGTAGCTCGAGGTAAGTAAACTAAGGCTATTTACAGTAAAATATTGAAATATGTGGAGCCGATGTGAGTCTAATATGCAATCAAAAGAAATTATTATAGTAGACCTTGAAGACTTACTGAGTAAACGCGGTAAAAACCAATTCTGTGCCTAGTTTCGTGGTTTGACCGCTCGACAGGGAGATTTAGGATGCATTGACAACGCTACTTAAAAAAATTACTGTACTTACTCTTCTAAAGAACCGGTCGGTTAACTCAGTTGTTAAACATTGCTTTCGGTGCGGGAGGTCTGGGGCTCGAATCCCGGGTCGGTCAAATAGGACATAGGGTCGCCAACGGCTCGCCACTGCTGCGACTTTCCTTCGGAGCTGTGTTTATAAGCGCTAAGCCGCGTAGATGAGCCTCGCCACTCGTTTCGCGCTTCGGCGCAAGTATAATGAAAATATGATTTTTTTCATTTTTGATTTTTCGAGACTTGCTTATCCTGGAAGGGTAGCTTGGGCAGCCTGCTTTACTTGGAGCTTACAAGCATCTCGATCCAAAGCTATTAAGACTTTAAAATACGTTTTCTAATTATTACAAACTGTTTGAAGAAATCACTTTTTTATAAGAATGATTTGAAATATTATGAAAATTTCGGGTCGCATTGCAGTAATTTTTGAAACTTTGCCGTAGTAATTTCCACCAATTTCATCAGTGTTGAACGCTAAAACGTTTTTGCAAGAGAAAACTTGCTAGCCCAACAAATTTACTAGGAATTGCTCCAAAAACCTGCAGGTTAATTTTGATGAAATTAGAAGAGAGTTTGGTAGATCCAGTAACTTACCAATGATTGCAATACAACAGACTTTGGATCTAGCCAAAGGTTATTTTGATGCAATTTAGAATGGTTCGGACAAGGTCCAATGAAATTAAAGCGATTATGGCCGAAGGCTATTATTCATTTATGTAAATATTTTCTTGACGAATTTGGTTGGTTTTCAAAGTTGATCACATCTTTATTTCTTAATCTGATTATATAACAACGAACTTTAATGTAAGGTCAATTAATTTATGGCGCTTATCATTAACTGTCATATTTTTGCATTTGTATTTCTTCATTTTTTGCAAACCAAAGGCATTTAACGTTTCACAGTTTTTACATAAGTTAATCCATGTTACTACTGTGCGTAATACTTTACTACATGTTTACCCGCCCACGGTTACAAATTTTCGTTCGAAATACAAGTAAAGTTAGCACTATTTTGTTTGTTACAGCAGCCCACGCAAATGCCATTGGTTTGTTAAATCCACCTTATGAGTTGTATACTGCTTAATACGTTTATTAAAACAGTAAACCCAAGAAATAAAAAATTCAGAGCTCCAAAAGCATGTATAGAAAACATCAGAAAATTTCGTCTATGGTCACTATTTCGCTTAAAAATCAACACTTATAGAAATGTTTAAGTTTTATAGAATAACATGATCTTACACAAATCTCATTCGGTCTTAAAAATTAATTTCACTGAGCGCTTGCGTTTGATAATTGGTGATCGCTAATGGTATTAACTTCTGCTATTAGACCATTAATTGTTTTAGGCAGACAGAGCCTTGGGGATTGGATGTACTTTACCTTCGTTCAGGCGCTAAAAAGCAATTATAAAGCAAACATCGTATGTTCGGTTTTATTCCATCAAACTTGAAGATCAAATTTACTTCAAATCCAGTTGAAAGTAACAGCTGATTAGAGGTTACAGCGCTGTAATAGCTCATAGCTGGCTTTACATCTACTATATTTACAGCTCGTGATCAAATGAATGTAGTCAATCGGTGAATATTCACTAGGGTTACATCAATATAGCACTTTTATCAGCAGCGTGTCGCATTTATGACGTGCCAACTAGCAATTTCATGGTCATGTTGGGCGTAAGTAATGACTACTAGTAATTTTACCGGGTCCAAAGTCCAAAGGTATATCGAATGATTTTATCGGTAAAAAATGGACACGCCTGTTACTGCCTATATGTAAGCACGCTATTGAACTTTTGAGTTGTCATCTTGGTTGTAGGAGTAGGTGGTTTACCTTTTTCAAAAGGGTCAAGGTGCGTTTTATCAATCAGCTTTTATCAAAGCAAAACAACTAGGGGCATTCGAATGCGATGAGTGAAACTCCTTTTCGTGAAAATTATTCCAGGGGCGTATCCAGAATTTTGTAGGAGGGGGGCGGGGGCTTGGAATCGTAAAAGTGTTGATCTCGCAAATTTTTTTATTCTCATGAATTTACTTGTGTAATTGAAAATTTAGGAGGGTTTAGGCCCTCACTGCCCTCCCTCCTCCCCTTAAATCTGCGATTTCTCCAAGCCTGAAGTGTAACTCAAGTTTCTGAATGTATTTCCAAAGCAAACTAGAACTTAAAGCCTTTGAAGTGCCATTTTTGGCACATGCAGTTTTTCTTTATTTATTTGGGTACAGTATTAAATTGTTGAGACGCAATAGCTATCAGTCTAATTTACATCCCTTTTCCTAGCATTAGACTACAGGTTTTAAATGGCATCCTGTCGTCTGAATTAGGTAGA
The DNA here is from genome assembly GCA_964006365.1 of Trididemnum miniatum. Taxonomy (NCBI): domain Eukaryota; kingdom Metazoa; phylum Chordata; class Ascidiacea; order Aplousobranchia; family Didemnidae; genus Trididemnum; species Trididemnum miniatum. The sequence continues at coordinate 4,500,616 of OZ023250.1, forward strand.
AAAAAGTGTCATGTTAGCAGGTTTAGTTATTGTAACTGAAAGCATAGCGACCCATTGACCTAACATTCTGTTACAGATTTTGGGTGTGCTGACGGACGAAAATATGGATTGTTTCATCACAGAGACATGGCCGCGTGTAAGGGGACATGGGGCGGACATGTTGCTGACGCCCCACTTTGCAGCCCTGGGTGGCATGTATGTAACTGGTGAGTACAAATTTGAATGAGAGCCTAAGCATGAGCTCTGCCCTTATGCGTTTTCTTCTATACACGATAAAAGGCCTTACCGTTCAGATTACACGACGAAAATTGTATCTTAGAGTGGGAAACTCCTCTTTCGTCCTTCCTACTAAGAAAAATTGATCTACAGAGTAATTTGATGCGACATCTTTAGCTCCGAACCGGCCGTTAGCTCAGTTGCTAAGCGCACGCTATCGGTGCGGGAGGTCTGGGGTTCGATTCCCGGGCCGGTTAAATCGGCACAGTGTCGCCAACGGTTCGCCACAGCTGCGACGTTTCTTCGGAGCTGTGTAGCCCAGGCGCCAAGCCGCGGAGATGGGTTCCGCAACTCGTTACACGCTTCGGCGTAATGCGGCGAGTATAATGAAGATTTGATTTTGATCTTTAACTCCAACGTCAGGAATTTCATTTTTAAGCTATATGTGTCATTTTGTGAAGGTCAAAAGCCCACGAACTTCCTGTTTTACATTTCAATTATTTACTCGCAGTTATTCGTTTAATTACAGATGATGTTAAAAACTGTATTAAGATGCGGATTGCTCACTTCAACCAACAAAAAATAAACTGCGCTGGTGAACAGTGCCAGAAAACTCTGGCTATGGACATTAGCGTAGCATAAACAATGAAATAATGTTAAGAATTTCAATTAATGAATTGAACCTAAATCTAACACACAAACATCTTACACTAAATGAAACAAAATTAAAAAAATGATTTCGAGTGGGAGTCGAACCCATGCCCGCACCGCAGTGACGTGTCACCAACCCAATGGCTGCTGCGACGAGCATTGGCCCGGGGAATCGTCGCAATCGTTGGGCTGGCGACACGTCACTGGTCGGTGCGGGTGTGGGTTCGAATCCCACTCGTAATCAGATTTTTTTGATAAAGTGTGATTTGGCCTACGATCTAAGTGGGTTCGATTCAGGTTCAATGTATTAATTGAAATTCTTTGCATTGAACTATTGATGTGTTAGTTTGAATCACTCACTTTGCCGCGAATGTAGGCAGCACAAACTTCGGTGAAGCCTTCATTAACAGAGTTATGAGTTTATTGAGGAACGATGCAATAAGATAAACATATTTTTAGGAATGACACCGAGCAACTTTCGTCGATTGGTTTTTACCGTGCTTCGCACTTCAGTGGTTGTTTTGCGATGAATGCCGCGCAAAATAATGGCCGATGTCAAGAGTGCAACGAAAACACAGTGAGTAGCCTACTCCCATTAGCTTGGCACAAAAGGGGTGTAATCAACTTGTTTGAAATGAAATACGATACTGCAAGAACATGAAACTGAATGCTAGTATATTCCTTGAAAATGTCGAAAAAATAAAACCTGTAATTTTATCTCTTTTAAATGAAGGCTTTACGCAACAGCATGAGTTAATGATTTTGACTTTAGATCTTTTGTATTGCTAGACATACTGAATTAAGATGGTTTTAAAATACATAATACGCATTTATCAAAGAAAGTTACTAACTTTTTTAAATATACCCGCAGTAGGCCTTCACTATCATGAGACAGCTACAAAGTTTAGTTAAAGTATTTACAGCATTCGATACCATAAAAACAATGCTAATACATCTATTTCAAAACATTTTTTGGAAAAAGCTCTTTAGACTTCTTATATTTGTTTACGTTTTTCTCGAGCGTTTTTAAATCTATTTTAAGGAATTTGTAAGAGGAACTAAACAACTAGACAGGAAATTATTAAGTAATCGACATACAGTAGTTTAACATAAACTTGTCTGAAAGGAAGAAAGTAATCAAATGTCTGCTTGTTTTTACGCTTTGCAGTTATCTCATTCATTGTACCGATGCTACACCATAGCATAGACCACTCTATGGCTACTCGATTCATCACAGGATAGGATCAAGTTACGGTGTTAATGACTTCAAAAGGGAACTTATTGGGATTCAATTTTACACTTATTGGGATTCAATTTGAGATTCAATTTTACACTTATTGGGATTCAATTTAGGATTCAATTTTACACTGACATCTTTTCAGAGCATGATGGCTGGTATTGGTGCTGACTGTCCACGAATCGACGACGCAGTAAGACGTTCTTGTCTTCACAACGGAAGGATAGACGCCACTTTTTCAACCACGGCTAGTTTTACGGCGTGTTCCTACACACCTTGGTTAACTGGAGTAGTGTGCTGTAAAGAAAAGAAAAAAGGTGAACACGCATTAAAACTGTGCAATTTACAGACCATCAAGGCTTTTTCAATTTTTTAAGTTTTAAAGGAGATTCTGGCACCACACTAGCGTAAAGGACTTTTTCCTCTGTCTACGCAAGGGTGATTGTAGACAAATTGCTGCATTTTTTGTGTAATTACATCAGTATTCTTCAAACGCTATGGCGGAATCTTCACTCATTTCATAGTTGCACCGCTGTTATGGAATTGGACAAACTCACTGCGATTAGTTGGACATTCAGTTACATCCACGTTTTAGCAATACCTCCATAGTACAATGCCGACTGATATTGGCACCTATGCAACAACAAAGTTTTAACTTGCGTCCAAAGTTGGAGCCCAGTTAAAATATTTTGAAGCGGGACTGCTAGCAGGAAAACATGTGAACTTGAATTAATATAGTGTTACAGAGCATTTTTCTTGTTACAATTCTCCCAACTGCGTTATGGTAAGTCATTAACATTACGCTCTCTTGCATCTGTTATTGCTCTTTAGGCAGTGAGCCAGTGATCAAGACATCACCGACATCGTTAGTTCGAGCCCCACGGGGACGTAAAATCACCTTGACATGCAAAGCGTCAGGAAATCCAATACCTGAAATCACTTGGTTTAAGAACGGTTATCCGGTCATATTGGACGAATTGGCTGATGACGTCACAGTTAGTGGATACGAAATCGTTTCCACCATTTCGATTCCTCACGCTTCTGCTCACCATGACGGACTCTACCTTTGTAGAGCAGAAAACAGGTAATCTTAACTTAAAAACGCTAAATGATACTAATGTTTGGAGCTGCTTTAGTGACAATTTGTTTGAACCATTGTATAATTATATCAGAAATTGGTCCGTAATAGTTTCATAAAGGGGTTCTGTCAACTTTTTTTATATTTCTCACTAAACAGTTCTTAAGCGGATAAAATGAGGACGCACTCCTTAATTTGCTAAAGAGCGATGAGCTACAGAGTGTAGATGGGATTCTAGGTAGGAAGTGTTCACAGCTCTGCTTGGTGTATCTGTTAGATTTACACGAGGGTTATCTATATAGGGTACAACAAGGATGATGCAAAATGATCCGTTTTTACATTTTTGATCATACAGTGCATTATTTGAGCTGGCCTGAGCTTTTTAATGAATTTTGGAAAATCCGAGATTTGAAGTAAACCGCCATTTTTAAGTTCCTGTTTTACAAACTGATTATTTTCGTTTTTTGCCAACAAACACCGATTTCTACAAGCTTACCTGCAGCAATGCTGCAAAATTTGCTGCAATAGTTTTGCTAATGCTCTTTCAATAGCTCTCAGCAATCACTACTCGCAGCCATGTTGTATACAAACATAATTCGTCAACTCATCTCACCTAGACCCAGGAAGTCTCATTGTATTTCCTTAACGAACCATAACTCTTTGGCTACTGACATCAATGAAGAACAAAAACTTATACCAATAAACTTTTGGCAGCTTTCACGCGCAAGCAGATTGTCATCGAAACGCTAAGTGCCCTTTAGTAACCCCATTTTTTCTTGGTTGAAAAAAGTCGGGCGTTTAATTAAGGTCCAATCACAGCTAGGTGAAAGGCACAGATTTTGGGTGTCCGGTAGTAAACTTTGTCATCGTTGTTTACCTTGAGCTCGTGTAATTAACGTTCAGCAATTGAATAGATAAAAATAGATGCATTTGAACTTGTATTTTAACTTTGCGGTTGACCATTAGCATCGTATTTTTACTGGTAAAGCCCCCAGCAATTGCTATGCATTAGCATGAGCCATAAATGAACGACATTGTTTAGCTTACCAATTTTTAACAGTAGGAAATAATTTAATAACCTACAACTAACATTACGTGTCAATGCAATTTACAGCTTAGTTGACATAGTTTAAATAGTGTATAATCTGTGCATATCGCTCAAAATTTTTTGAGGGGTGGAGTCTTTTTCATTGTATCAATAGTAATAAACCTTATAATTTTGTGACGTATTTACAAAACTTTTTCGTGTGATTTATTTGTCGAGTTCAGGATATGCCCATAAACAATTTAGTTTGGTTCAACGTCACTGATGTCACATCATACAGTTAGCTATATTCAAAATATCAGACACAATATTTACATCGGATAAAGTATTTTGTTGACTTATCTCTTGTTGATATCGTTATGGAATCAAACTTTATAGCGATATTTATTACTTTTCAGTCGTTTCAATAGCACCTAAAAATATTACGAAACAGCCAGTTGGATACCGAACGGCTGCTTTTTGCCATGGTTGATCAAGTCGGTGTTTATGATAGTGTTGCGGACTTGGGAAGAGGAGGCAAGGGGCTTTCGCGCGAAAAATAATGCTACTTAAAATAGAGGACTACTAGTAAAATTGGATGTTTTGCTAGTTATGCCCCTTTTTGGAAAAAAATGTCGAAGTTTCTCCCTTTCGAAGATGTTCTGCCAACCCCTTGGATAGCAGCCTACTGCTATTAACAACACTAACAGAAGTATTTGCCCCTTAAATGTTTCTGATATGCCTTGCGCAACTTATTGCTGGAGCTTTAAAAATACAAAAATAAACATATTCTTTGCATGCAGCTATGGGTTTGCGGTATCCTACTCATCTGATGTTACGTCTTATGAAGAAACATCAGGCATACGAGCTTGCAAAAACATAAGGAAACAAATTCTTCTGAATGGGTAAGTCCAGCTGCAGTTTGCTCGTTACAACGCTTTTCTAGGTGCTTATATTTTTGTGAATGGCTTGTGCATTCATGCGTAACATCATTAGAAACGCAGCATTTGCCGAAATCCACCTGGTACAAAGCAAAAACAAAATACCCATGGCGTACTAGAAAATACTCTATGTGTATCTGTTAAAACTTGACTTACTGATGCACTTGGTGCCTAGCCTATTCAATTTTTGCTTGTTAGGAAGCAAGCATGTCAAAAATAGACCTAAAATGAAACGGAAGAAGGCGGGCAAGGAGATTACAACTTCCAAAATTGAATCAATAGCTTGAAGGCTATGTGTAGGCAACAAATAAATAATAGCAGCCCTTGCCAGTGTTGGTAATGTTTTAAGCAGTGTGTTCTACTGCACACACAACTTCAAAATTAACGGAATTCACTTTTTGTTTTCAGAAGATTAGTTGCAGCTTGTGAAGGCAAATGGAGAGGCAGTGTTCGAAAAGCAACTGATCAAATTTGCGCTAAAGGTTGGAAGGTCTGTGGCGTTAGGGAGAGACTCACTCTGCATAAGCTGCCATGGGAAGAAATTACAACCTTAGATGGCTGTTATGCGTACGATGCAGCCACATCAGATAACTTTGCATGCACAAAGTAAGTGGATTTGTATCTTCGTATTTTTCATAGACTAACTCAGTTCTTAGCAAACAATTAAACGTAGTAACTACAGGCTTAATTCATTTTACAAAATTGAAATATTCTGCGAAGCTAGTGTTAAAAAACTATCGTTCCTTGTGAAGCCAAACGTTAAGTTTGGTTAAAAGTAATGTGTGGTCGCAAGACCTTATAGAGATAATAATAATCGGTCAAATGACGACATTATTGCCAGATTTTATGGAGTTGGGCTTACCAGGAGCTCTATTACTGAAAAAACACGCTTGAGGATATGAAGTGAGTGCGATAAAAATGTACATTTACAGATGCAATCATCATCAAAAAGGAAACTCCATGGCTGGAATTGGGGCAGGTTGTAAGTTTATTGAAAGAGAGAGTGCATCGTGCCTTAAAAGGGGGCGTATTGGTGTCTGGGCCCCAGACGCAAATAATTCTACTCAATCTGGGCAGAAACGACATTCGTGCAGTTACCGAAAAGGGATAACTAGTGGAATATTATGCTGTAAAAGACAAAGAAAAGCGATCGAGCGAAAATTGGGTACGTTCTGCACTTTTTTATTGCAATTGGACCTCTACGCATATTAACGATTGCTGTAGGCCTATAAGCGTTTCCTTAGCTCCTATTGGATCTAATTTTTACGGCACAAAAGATCATGCTCTTCAATAACACCATTAGCTTTGCAGCACCAATCGATGCGTACACGTACTTTTGCGTAGTAAAAATATCTAAATACTCGTGTAGCAAGCCATTGCTTTTGTATCGCTTCAGCAAAAGTGGCGCTCATTTTCCATTGAAGGTGATATACCTGGCATGGTAACCAGGACACCAGTTTTTTTTTGCGTTGAAGAATTATCTCCAGTTTTTAATTTGGTATAAATAACTGAGGTTATTTTCAAATTATATTGAACTGAAAATTCAACAGTAATTGAGGGAGACTGCGAAGTGAGCTTGCGCTCTTCGAGTCAGCAGCCACCCGTTACATATGTCTAATGCGATTGGCTCCAGCCGCGAATCGAACCCGTCACATATGATCTGTCACCTGCACGCGGTACCGCCAGGCCATGTCGCTGACGAATGTTAATTAAGTCTTGAATTAGGTTGAATGTCAATAACAAGGCTTGTGGTAACGTAGACAATGTTGACAAGTGCTGCTACGTTAAAATATTTGTTAAAGTGATTTATCGCAAATTGTTTTCATCCAGGCAAAAGTTGTCCTACATCTTGTGGACCTCATAGTCATTGCAGCAGAAAGGGTGTTTGCAAATGCGATTCAAATTACAAAGCAATTGGAAATCGGTGCATATTGAGAAGAGGTAAAGGAAAAAAATGCTTGCGTGTAAATTGCTTAAACGGTGGTCGCTGTAAAAGAGGAGTTTGTATTTGTCCCTCTACATTTTCGGGACAGCATTGCGAAAGAGGTGAGCTTGACTTTCCATGAGTAGCTGCATGTGCATGGAGACTGCCTCACCTACGTTCATCCTCAGAAAGTGATGCTTCATTTGCATGTCCAGGCAATGCTATCAAATTGTTCTTCGAAGATTTGGTTGTCTTTCGAAGCATATAATTGCATTAAACAGCTGTTCATAACCTAAAAATTTTATTTTTTCATCGTCAATGAAATTTGAGCGAAAACTAGTTGGTCTTTTCAGTAAAGTTTTGATCCTGTAAAAACATCAAGAACTGGGAAAAAGCATTTGGACCACAAGCGTTGGCTTTTGTTTTGATTTGAATGTAATGATGGCACTTATAGCGTAAAGTTGACAAGTACTGTTTTAACAGAAATAATGATAAGCAATTAATTATTTTGCATGTCGTTTGCTGCTACCATTATCATTTAATTCTGTGGTTCTTAAACTTTTCTTAGGTATCCAACCCAACAAGTGTCATGAAGGCATGCTCCGAATCCTTAGTTATAACCAGGAGCGGGTCCAGAAAATTGTGGTGGGGGGATGCAGTTTTGAATTAGGTTGAATGTTAATTAAGTACAAAGATGTTTACACCCGAAAAAGGGCTTGAATGAGCAATTTGAAAATGTTTCATGTCAGAAGCGTATACCGATTTTTTTGCGGGGAAGGCATCAAATTGTTACCTACTCGTAGTTTTTTTCGGCAGAGTTAATTTAAAGCAAATTGAGAAGCAAAAATGGCTCTGCGGGGGGAGGGGGGTATGCTTCCCCGAAAAATTCTTGAAAATGTAGATGTACTGGCTAGTTTAGAGCTTTTTGAACAATTTTCAAGGCAAATTTGGTTTAATTTTTTTTTTGCCCCCAACTCCAAGTTCTTCACCAAATATGATACATTTTGTTCCCACTTTTTCCATTTATGCGTGCTTAAGGCGTAAGGATCATTGTCATCAAAGAGGTTATCAAAGGGCTGCATCCCCCACATCCCCCCTGGTTATAACTTGAAATAATTCAACAACTCAGTGTAAACTAATTTTAGCCAACAGTGAACAACGATTTGTTGCAGATGAAATCTTTTTATTCAATGAAACAAAACTAACAAAAAATGAATTCCATACAAAAATACTAATTTACTACTACTTCACGCTTTTTGTGTAAATTTATTCTGATCTTGGCTGAACCCTTGGGGTTCGGTCGAATCCAGTTTAAGAGCCACTGATTTAATTTATGCAATTCAAAATAGGTAATGCATGCGTATGGTTACATTTTGCTCTGTTGATAAGTCACAAGCTTTGCAATCACGTGTTTTACAGTTGCTGAATCACAACCAGTTTTCAAACATCCAAATCTTTTAAGACGTCCTCGACGGTAAACTCAAGAAGGTGTCGATTATTCGCTGTTCAATTTAGATGTTTTTTTCCTAAAGATTTTTATGTGTTTTGTTTTTCATGTTCATTTTTGTAACATTTGTTCACGTAATTTTTGGTTTTCTAATTGACTAATTTTTGAATAATTAATTTTTCACTTTTCATATTCTTTAAGTGCGAAAATAATTGGCACAAATTGTGCATTAATTTAATATTCGTTCCAATGAAAATGGTTTTTATATAGGCTAAAATTAGTAAAAAATGAAGATTTATCGATACGCTATAAATTCGCCCAAAATTTGTATCAAATGAGCATATTTATGTGAAATGTTAATACGTTTACAATGTTGATTAACTGCGTGATAATCAAGTCATTATTAAAAGCCTTTTTGCTATTCCAGTTAAAGGCTTATTTAGATTGAATGCTTAAAAACCGCTTTGTTGATGGTTTATCAACTTTTGTAACATCAAAGAAAATAGAAAAAATGCAACACGTTTTACCTTAATTACATTTTATATTCGTAATTGATACCTTTGTTGTAGCGCTTGCATTTTTAATATGTTTGTTTCTCTCTGAAGCTTTAGCCGAACTGTAGTTCCGTAAAAGTTAGCCCCTCTGTTATTGAGGAGAAATTCTGTATTTTTTTCATTCTAGTCTATGTCAGTTTTTTTTGCTTGTTAATGTTCGCGCATGGCATGCTTAATTGACAAACATTGTAAGTTGCACAGCACGAAGATATGTTTTGCTGGTAAGACCTTTTGTCTTATTTTCATGTTGGATGCTTTAGCTCTTCATTCTCAAGCCCAATAACACTGATTTAAACCATTATCAAAACTTGCCATAATACACAATAGAGGTTTATTGCTGGCAGTCAATTTTTTTATGTTGCAATTCAAACTTTTGGTGATGGCCGAGTAGAAGTAGTGGAAACACTCACCGTAGTAAAATTTGTCGAAAGTTAAACGGCTGACCGTAGTAAAGTTTATCGAATTTTAAGAAAAAAATTCCGCTGGAACTTGAAGTTAAAAAAGCCAATTTGAGTTCCAGCAGAGTTTGCTTTCATCTGATTATTTTTTGTGTTGTTTACTGCCCGATATAAGTTTTTCATATTTTTCAAAGGAAGCAGCGCGTGGCAGACCATGGTTTCGTTTTTGGAAAAATTGATTTAAGAAGGCCTTGAACTCTATCAAGGTGATATGCATTGTGACGTCAGTGGTGTTGAAGTTCTAGCGATATTGGAAGAAGCTTTGAATTATGTAAATCACGTGATAGTGATACTGCAGATTTTTATGATGAAGCAGTTAACAAAAAGTCATTTACATACGTGTTGCCGCATATGTGACTTGCCGCGTGTTCACATTTTTTGTTTTTACTTGTTGTTGTATTTTTTTTTTTTTTTTTTGTTTGAAAAGTGTTTTTCATTATTTTTTAGTTGGTTTTGTTGTTACTAATCAGTTATTTCCGTAAAAATTGAATTTTGAAATCAAATGTATTATCAAAGGTAAGGTAATAATTTCTTAGTTCTAATAGCCTATAGGTCCAATGATTAATAAGGCATGCTGTAGATACAGGAGCTATATAATGTATTTCATTATTTAATTTTGATTTGAGCTAGGCCTTTTGGGTCTTTTATCGAAGTCATTTTTTTGCTTGCACCGTATTTATTCCAACGCAACACGCACTCTAGCCTATATGACGCGCACCCTTAAATGATGAATGAAAATAGGCATATCTTTTTTTTCTTTTTTTCGTAGCTCTGACTGAAGATACCAAGTAGCAACTGCTGTTGAAGACATGTGGCTGTAACGAAACATTTGTTTTTATCTGACGAAAAAACCATGATTGAAGTTCAGTACCAAATTTTGCGCGTTTTATACTCGAATAAATACGGAACCGGTAATTGGTTTCAGCATCTTGGGTGGTTTAGCAAAACATTTAACGAAAAGATACACAAAAAACTGCTTGCTGGGAAAGTTCTTCGTGGGTTTAGTTCCTTAAGTTGTAAACTTCTGCATTTTGTCAGAAATCTTATGCTTTTTTACGATTGTTGCGTCTTGGAGGTGCAAATGCGAAGTGGTTTACATTGCTATTATAATACGGTATATTTTTGCATTTTTTAAAAAGGTGTTTTCATCGATAGCTTTGCCAAGGCCTGCTGATTTTTTGTTTGCTTTACGTTTTTTCTATGTGTTAACAAAAACAAAAAAAAAATCAATGAACTGGACAAACAATGGTTGCGTTTACAATATTGCTCGAAAAACAAGTAGGTACAGTTGCAATCAACAATCAGATCTTTATTAATTTGTAGGAATACGCGCACGCTCCTAGCATTGTTGCGTAATAGTGCAGGTATGCAGCTCATATAAAACTAACATGGTAGATCTTAATCGGTCTTTTCATTTTTTCACTTTTTCTGGGCTTGTGGAGCTGCGTGTTGTCCGACAAGCAGAAGTGAGTTGTTTTGCGTATGATTGTTCGTTTGCATAATTGTGTACTGAGTAATCTATCCTACGTCGCTACACGTGATACTCGCGATTTTACGTCAAAGCGATAGGCCGGTCCCATCTCCGCGTCTTAGCCCCAGGGCCTGGGCAGCACAGCTACGGAGAAACGTCGCGCCGGTGACGAGCTGCTGTAGGCAACACTGGGTCCGGTTTGACCAGCCGTGGAATCGAACCAAAGACCTCCGGCGGTAATTGCGATAAGATTAATCACTACGCCATCAGCGGGTTAAATATGAAGTTTGGCATTTAGCAATCTCCATCACCTTGGAATAAACCGAACATTGGCAGTTTCATTTCCTCTCATGGTAGCTACGGCACAAGTGCACAGTGCCTGCGACATGCGAACTGGGTTAATTTTGTTGCTGTAAAATTTCGGACAAATGTCCGATTTTGCTCAAAAAATTTTGGACATTTAAAAATTTTTTCAGCAAGATTTATGAACGAACGATTTTACAAGTTAACTCCACCAAATTTTGATAATTACTGTATTTCACAAAAACACGAGACTAGTTTTGAACACTTTTCCCTGACTTTTCGTTCCATGTTAAATTTTAATACTGAGTGTCACCTCGATTGACGGAACCGATTATATACGAAAACGATTTTTGTAAATTACTTTCTTCGGTGGACGCAATAATTACCCTCATGTTTCAAAAATCTGTTTTAGCTCAATATTTCACAACTTCACGCAAAATATCAAAAGCAGCAAATTGTTTCGAGTTGTCATCAAAGTCTCGAGGGAGTCAAAATCACAAAGCCCGTGCGCGATATCGCAGTAGTCTCGGTCGTCTGGACATATTTCCCAAATATGGTAAAGCGCAAAAACGCTTTCTTGCTGACAAGCGAGAATGTTTCGATAAGTACGCATGTTGCAAAAAACTCATCAGACGTTTCAGTGGCAACGGTTTAGTTGCAAAAAGGAACTCGCAATATTAAGCATGGAGCCGCGACAAGCGTATTGTTGTGCTATAAGCAACATTTTATCGGACACTTTGTTTGAATTGGCTCCGAATATTTCGGACATTGAACAGAAAATTCGGAAAATCTCCGAAAATGCCAAAAAAAAAAACAGTGGCGTAGCCAGCCAAAAATTTTGGGGGGGGGCCAAATATTTAAAATTTTAGCGAGTAGCAGTATTTTGTTTGGAACATTAATTTATACAATCACGGCATGCTGCCCCCATGTTTTTCTATTCATTTCCTCGCGGTCTAGGTGAGTTGTCAGACGAAATGAAGGCACTGAACGTTTGGCTCTGACTCCTGCAATGCTCTAGGCAGGCGTTAGTGTAGTGCCGGGGTCTGTGGCTGTGATACGTTCGAATAGTGGTAGAACAGAAACACAAGGTGTTGGATTAGTATTACTAACATAACAAATATTTATAACGCATAACAAAAGGCAGTATGGCACCACTACGATTAAAAGTCCATTCGTCGCTTCCTACCAGCTACACACGTTACAACTCGATTGATCCTCTCGGTGTCGTTAATCCTTGCGCTATGGCAGTGAAGCACACACAAATCTGAGAGTCGATCAGAAGCCATTGTTGAACGCAACCATGTCTTCACTCGTTTCAGGGCCGGATTAAGGGTTTCTGAGGCCTAGGGCTATCTAATAGTCAGGGGCCTATTTTATCCCCGTCAGTCGAAGACCTGCTGAAATATGTAGCCTACATACCAGTATTAAACACATTCAAAAGCCATATTTTCTAAATTTAAACAGAACGCCTTATTTTGCATGTACAAAGCTTTAGAAGATGTCATGCTACAGAGCCCCAATTCCTGCAAAGATGCTTTCTACTTGATGTTTTGTAAATAATTTTACGATTAGTTTCCCCCACGCCATGCAAAGTTTACTTTAACCTCCTTCATACCATTTATTTCGTATCCTAACGTTGCGTACCCGTACGATATACCGGACGGCATTTCGTGTGAAACTATCTTTAATTTACCTTGCTGTCAATGAATTACCGGTATTACAAAATAATCATAAATCTCAATGACTCGCTAAAACGGCGACATTTCTTCGGAGCTGTGTCGCTCAGCAGGCGCTATATGCTACGGGGATGGACCCCCTCCGCCACATGTATCACGCTTCAGCGTAATCTTGAGTTGATGAAGATTTGGATTGATTTCCTTTTAGTTTGTATCGTATTGTATTAGTTGTATATTTATCCTCCTATCACGAGAAAGCAATCAATGCGCTATAATGAACTCGCTTAGGAGTTGCCGGCCACCTGTCTGCCACACCAAGGTAGTAGAATTCGGCTAAGTGCTCTTCCCAACGGCACAACAAGTAAATTTGCTGGCTTGTTCTCCACACTGTCCTTTTAATGCTGAACGTCAAGCAGGGAATAGCTGTGAATACCAATTTTAAAGTCATTGGTTTGACCCAACTCGGAATGAAACCCAAGTCTACTGCTCCAGAGGCGGACGCTCTTACCACTCGGCCATGTGAGTTGTTAAGCCACAGGATAAAACGTTACATAACACGCTGTAACCGATGCTAGGCTATTGATAGTATTTGACTGTGATTTGCTGCAAAATTTACGCAGCAATAAACATTTATATTAATAACCATTTTATTTATTTATTCTGAATTCTGTTTCGAAAACCGTCAAAATCGTTGTACGATATACTGTAGAAGAATGTTTTCATGCATATTTTTTGGCATTTTTTCGGTTTCTGCAATTTTGACTCACAACATAGGGAGATTCGATTGGTTAGGAGGGGGCTGGAATAACTTCAAAGCTACCGGTAGCTTCTGGACCCTGTTTCCTGCTCGAATGAATGCCTCAGCCAGTCAGCCCTTGGGTTGGTGACGCTGCACTGGTCCGAATCTCGCAAGTCGAAGTAGGACCGAATTTCACAAACTCGTTTTGGTAATCACTAGGGCGATTTTTTATTGACCAAAAAATCTCAAAAAATTGACCTTATTTTATTAAAAAATTGACTTTATTGACCAAACGAAACAATGAAATGAAAGAATCAGTCCACAAGAAAAAAAAACACCAAAGTCACTTAAGTTAGTGCTTAGATTATAAATAATGTACGCACATATAATTCAAGTGTTTTGCTATTCGCTGTATTGCAATCTGTGTAACATCAAAGTACGTTCGAATAACTAATGCATTGTCTTTTCAATTCTAATGTTTTTGACTACCTGCACGTAGCGGCAAAAATATGTAAGAAATGAAAGCACATCGAAAAGCTTATTTCATCATAATCCAATTTTGCTAAGATTGCAATCTTGCAAAGCTGTCTGAACAGATCTTTACAATCGAAATCAATCAAATCACATCAAACATTACATGAATAAATTAAGCATGTGTAAAACTGTAATACCAGTAACAGTCAGGCGACAGCATGCACCTCCGTGGTACCACCAACAGTTACGAACCTCCATCTCTAAATTATCTAAGTCATCTCTTTTTAAGTAGGCTATAAAGTAGAATCGCGCAAAAAAAGCAAGAAAGCAAAAATTGACCTAATAAAAAACATTGACCAAAAAAACAAAAAATTGACATTTATTGACTTTATAACTTCATAAACACTGATCCTACGACCGTGGAATTTTCCACATTTTTAGAGTTATTTTCTACATCCAAAAAAAAATTGACTTTGTTGACCGTGAATCGCCCTAGTAATCACTAATCAGTCTTTTTTGATTTCGTTTAATTGCCGCACATCTTGTGATTTAAATTCAAGAGTATATTCTTTTGGCATTGATACAATCTTGAATCACTCTCCTAGGGCTGTCCTAAACTGCATAGATTAGGCCATTCAATGAAAGGTTGGTAGTTCGTATTCGACTTTAAAATACTGTAAAACAGTTGATTGATGAAAAAATCACTGAGTTGTTCTTAAACCTACGTTGCAGTCGAGGGGCCTATTTTTTCAGTGGGCCTGGGGCTGCAGCCCCATCAGCCCCCGCCTTAATCCGGCCCTGACTCGTTTCATACACGAAAAAGACCGCTCAGCTTCAACAGTTGTTGAAGGTAACGCCATGATGATTTGGATTGCGCTGCGCACCCTTGCGTAATCTTGAGTACTCATAAAAAGCTCCTGCAAACATTCGTGTTTGACCTCAGGGCTCAAAGAAGATCTCCACAGCCTCACTCCGCTTTCAAGATTATCCAATGAATACGAGCGCTCGATCTCATCGATTTGGGTTGGCTTGTTTGGAGGAAGGAGTGACAATAAAGCAAAAAACGAAGGATTGTCGCTAAATCTTTCCCGAAGAGAGCAACTTGGGCCGTCGACATACGGGAGATAAATGGCACGATGGAAATACTGTGAAGTCGATTCAGCGGAGACGTTATCACGATAAGCTTGTATCTCGACTACTCTGGGCCTTGTCAGCGCCTTCACCCCAGTTATTTCACAAGCTTTTTCATAAATTTTTGACGCAATGTTCAAGTCTGTGCGTTCTTGACTGACAACGCTCTGAAGAGAAGAAATAAGACTCTTTACAGATAGCACACTGACTCCAACAGTCTGAAGCTTACGCGCTAATGGTTCTATGAGTGACGAATATCGCGCCATTAAATACACAATGTAAGCAGTGCCGAAACTAGCGCCCCCCGAACCCCCCAACCGGGGGGGGCCTCGCACAAAAAGGGGGCCCCGTAAATAGTCAGTACGTAGTACTATTTACTCAACGTATGATAAAGGTGCCTTAAATAGGCCTATTCTAAGATTCAATATATTTTTTGTCTTAACTCACGCGATGTGGGGCCCCCATACCATATTTATACTTTTGACCATAGGGGGCCCCTGCAAATTTTTCAAAAAATAGCAGTCGCAAAACTAGCAAACAAACGTTTGGTAGCATACCAAGAGCCCCTCATCCTTAAGTGAAAGGCGCAAAAGTAAGCCTTAAAAACGTTTTTTCTTCGCATAGGTAGCGAAATGTTAGAGTAGGGTTTGCTTGCAGCATTATTTTAGTGGGTTTGGAAGGGACCTAGTTAAACAGACTACTAAACCTTGTTAAAACTGAGGAATTTTGAAGGCTCAAAACGCACAAAAAGCCTCCAAAATAAGGTCAAATTCCGCAAAATTTTCTAGGGGGGCATGTCCCGAGACCCCCCTAGCTTGGCATCGCCCCTTCGGGGCTCGCTCTTTTGCATCACCATCCAAGAAAAAATATTTTAGGGGGCCCCGAAAGATGATTTTGGGGGGGGGCCCGCATTGCCTAGTTTCGGCCCTGAGTGTAAGTCACACCAGACTTCTCCAGGGCAGATTTCAAAGAAAACGATTTTGCTCTTGTCTCACTGCTGCCATTGCTCATCAAAAAACCAAGAGCATCAAGTATGCGCTTGAAGTTACATTTGAAGATTCGGATGCTCTTGTACTTCTCGGACCATCTGGTAGGCGAAAACAAAGGAATGTTAATTCCCAAGCTTGCACATCTTTTGGGGCTCTCTCTGAAGAAATGTATAGTCTCCCTAATAACATCACCGGTGTTTTTGATGATTGGAACCTTACTTTGGTCACTGACGACCAAATTTAAACAGTGAGAAGCACAGAGCACAAATATTGCGCGAGGGTACTTAACGCGAATGCGTTTTTGTACACCACTCAAGTGACCTGCCATTGCTGACGCACTATCATATCCCTACCCAACAAGTTTTTGGAAATCCACTCCTATCTTAGATAGGTGGGCCAAAATACTTGATGAAATTGATTCTGCTGAAACTGAATCCATTTCAACAAATCCTGTAAAGCTCTCGTGGACTTTGCTACCAATCATGTATCTCAAAACACGAAAACAATACTGAGCTGTTCTTCACCAGAAATATCGCACGACTCGTCAGCTATCACTGACACAAAAGATTTGTTGGCTTCTGTGACAATCTCTTGCACTATCATATTGCTGGCTATCGCGAGAATCTCATTCTGGAACATTGGACTTGTATATTTGGCGTTGCTGGCCATTCAAGCAAAATGTTTCTTTAATTCTTCATCCCCGGCGTCAATGCGAAATAGAAGAAGCTTCATGAAATTCTGTTTATCTTCAGAATGACCGCGCAAAGGGATGTTGTTTGAGGCACAGAATATCACAGTCTTAACAATAGAGATAATTTATTTTTCTGTTTTCTCTCGTTTGTGTAGCATATGCTGCCTCCAAGCTCGTACACACATTTTGGCCAATTTCCATACTTATGACAAAGTTTTTCGCAGCAGTAGTTGCTTCTTTGTGGTAACCAACATCTCGGTGGTCAACAGCTTTCTCAATAAATTTCTTGAAGTCAATGCATGGTTTTTTGACAAAAGCAGCATTGCCGATATTGCCATGCTTTAGACGTGCTTGCATTACAATGCATATCTTGCATAAACCACCTCCACCAGAGAGTTGAGTGTAGACTAACCAACTGGAAAACCTGTCATCCTCAAGCCATGCTTTCAGAAACTTGTGACGACTTTGTCTAACGGTATCAAGAATCGCCACGTTTTTTGGACCATCGGAAGTTAAAAGTCTGTATCTCTCAGCATCTGTAAGCTGTGAATGATGCTTAAGGACAAACCCTAGATCGTTGGTTATACCTATTTCATATGTTTGCTGTTGCCCGTGATCACAGTTGTCAGTTCTAACAGGTGTATTTGGTGTTTCCTCAGTAGACATGGGCCTGCTTGATGTTGATGAGGGCTGCACATCTTGACTTCTCGGAGAAAAAAAGCTATTTAATCTTGCTTGTTTAGGTTTTGCCACCTAAAGAAGACTGCGGTTTTTAAAAGTAAAAAAAAAATGCGTAGTAGGCCTAGCTAAACGTCTAAAATTCGAAACCAGGGAGCTAAACTTGGCCACAAACCTCAATCAACGTATACTGACTTAAATCAATGTAACGCACTAACTACGCTCACAAAAATATGTAGTGTGTTTTCACGAACGGAAACAAGTGACCACACACATTCAAAACTAACTCTCCTGTGACGTAACAATGGCAATGGGTGGTAAGCCAGAAATTGAGCGAGCCACAAGCGTACCGGCAATATAAACATGCGTCTGTGATCAGCTCAATAGGCCTGGTAATTGCAAACTGCTCGTGAATGCCACAAAATTATTAAAGGGTTAGCTACAAAAGTCAGAAATTTTTGGGGGGCCATGGCCCCTTTGGCCCCCCCCCTGGCTACGCCTACGAAAAAAACACAGCATGCGAATGATATCAATTACCACACGACATGTTTTCGGCTGAGCTCAATTGTTTTGTTTGTTCTCTTTTACTTGGTAATATATGTGACATTGACAAGCCCACGCAAATGGCGAAGGTATAGATTGAAGTGTTGAACCTCGTAAACGGCATAGTTTTGGTCTAGTAAACACAAACTGCAAAAAAAAGTATCTATAGGCCGAGACGCCGTCCCGAGACTCGATGTCGAGAAAACGCAAATGAAGATCTTAGTTGGGCTTGCAGTGGCATTCCACCAGAGCATATACCTTTTGTAACAGAAAATTGAGATGCTTGGAGGCTCCAACTCAAGCAGCTGCCCTTGCGATCCCAGGGACAAGCAGGTCTAGAAAAGTTAAATTGTTTGGCATGCATGCATGCCAAACAAGGCATGCCTACAGTGGCATGCCTACAGTGTTTTTGTAGAAAAAAAGTTTTAACAGTTTAAGGGGTGATTTTTAAATAATCCCAAGTCCTTACGTAAAAAAAGTGTTCCAAAGATTGAAACTAAAACTTTAAAAAGATAAAAAGTAATTGCAAGTTAAAGTTTTAGCTGGTATTTATTCGCTCCTACGACGTTAAGTGTCATGAGTTCGCAGTGTTCGTCTTTGCGATGTAACACACTACACTGAGGAATAACAAATGTTTGTTAAAAGTACCCAAACAATTAACTCCGTTACTGCATTTGCTACTTTTCCGCAAAAATATCTTGATAGTTAAGAAGTACCTAGCTATAATACGTAGCTGGAATTGTATCTCATTATTGCCCACCACTGGATCATTCTTCGCTGCTAAAGTTGGCCACTTTCATTTGCAATTCGACTCCACCAATTTTTTCCGAAGTTTTTTTTTATATATATTTGTGAAGTGTATATGCATCATGGAAGATGATCTAGCTGGGCAACGAACCCACGAAACCAGTTTCGCAGCCCGATACGCTAACCACTCGGCCAGCTACATGTGCTTTTTTCCCGAAGTTAGCATACCTTGAGTTTAAATGTAATATTCCTATGATACCTTGAGTTTAAATGTAATATTCCGTCACATTCACAACTAAGATATTTCTATGATGCTGTGATAGCTTATTGGGGTTGTGTATGTTGAAAAGTTCATGAAATTTTGTATTTTATTGGAATCTTGTGCTTTGCATAATTTTGTTAAATGTAATACCTTTGCGCCATCTAGCGATTAGCCAAAGGGTCTTTGCAATTTAAAAATTACCCTAATTGTCAGCCTTTTCATCCACACAAAATTAAGCAATATCATCTTTTTCAAAAGCACACAGCATCATCTCAATGAAGCATTGTAATTGTACCGTATGTACAGTACTCACAGAACCAAGTATCTTTCATTGTTTTTCTTAAGATAGCTTTTCACTCAGAATATTGTTTGAGTAGCCCAGGAGCCCACATGTGTTAATTCAAAAACCAGTAATACGATTTAAAAACCAGCAATAGTGTTTTGTCGGAAGCTTATGTTGTCTTGTTCAGTCTGGGCTTTGAATTGAAGCCCAGTGATTTTTGGTTGACAACTTGCACTTTACTGTCCACACAATTGTTTTAAAAAGTTATATTTTACAAAAACAAACGTTCAGACAAAAATGCAATACAAAAACGCAAGTACTTACAAAATATGCACTAATTGAACTGGTTTTGGCCTATAGTGTGTAAATGCTATTGTTTTCGAATCTAAACAAGTGAATGACTGAACTAAATTGAAGTGGACATGCGTAAATTATGTTTCAAAAAAACAATCGCTATCACAGTGAAGACCAAAAAAAAATACTTATTTGTGCTGGCAGATTTTGTTTGACTTTCCTTTGATAAATCTGCAATGTGCAGTCTGGCGTATACTGTCAAAATACAAATACTGAATGCGAAATAAGCAAAGCCTTATTAACGTAACGACTAATACCAAGTACTCGCATAGAAGTACAGATTTGCACAAAATTAAGATAAGAATTTAAATAGTTTCACAATGAAAAGATAACTTCTATAAATTCAACCATTGCATTACTCCAAACAGGAAAAATTTTGGCATAATCATAGACATATTTACAAAATAGCTACTTCAGCCTGCCTTGGTCTTTTTTGAAGCTTAGCTTTCATAGTTACGGTTTATTGCACAGCACAAGCTTTTTCGCGGTTGAATGATTTTAAGCCAAAACATTTAAAAAGTTACTTGCTGTCAAAAAACCACGAAGCAGAAAAAATGATTCAATCATACCATTCTGTTGTAGTAGCACTTTGTTAAAACGAACTACGGAAATTTACAAGCTGTCATTCATAATCAAGTGAACGTTTATAACGTCGGGTAGGCTATACGGTAAAAAACTTAATCTTGTAATTGTAGCGCATTTTTAGGATTTTTGAAAGCAGAACAGTTCAGGCTTTCGAATCATTAAAACAAGTTACAAAATTCAAAAAAGTGTTTCACCATCAGTGCAATCAATGTAACAGCAGAGTTTATTCAGTAGCAAAGGTGATTGTTCTCAGCGAAGATAAAAGGTAGAAATCACCACTTTTGCACTACTTCCTTTTTCACTCTGAATAGAAAAATTGAAAGTAGGTCTGGTCGTTGGTAATAAACAAAAGCGTTAACCCTGCTAGCTTCTAAACTGGACAGTGTAACAACCTGGCAAAAGGATAGATTCTCAGTCTGGGAGTTATTTAAAGTTGATACGGAGTGGAGGCTGGGCCAAACGATGCCGACGAATCAAAAGCAAATGATAGGGATACAAGAACTTTTGTACATCAACCTTGCCACGTTCAAGACTTACAGTATCAGATGAACTATATGCTTTAATCACAATCAAAAGTGCTTTTACAAGAAGGCAGCTACATCTGAAAGCATTTGAGAGTAATCTTGTGCAAGAGGCAACTGTGGCAATGCTAGTACTTCTTGTCCTTGAGCCAATGCAGTGGGTGAGGATATTTCCATACGATTTTCCGGAGTATCATCTTCATGGGAAGAAGAATTGAATGATAAAAGGCCGAATTGTGATAAATCGTTGTCATGAGAATCAAACTCCCCCAGATTCTCATTTGATGAGCTTACACCAGGGTCAAGAAGTAGGTTTTTCTCTGGTGCAAGCATCATAGCTGCAACTTGATTTCGAGTTCGTTGTTTGCTTTGTCGCTTTTCAATTGATAAGTTGGGAAAAAGTTTTTCAGTTATTGACTGCATGATGCAAGGATTGTTGTCCAGAGTTAATTTCGGTGAAGGAAGAATTCTTGGTGGTCGTTTCGGTCTGAAAAACGTAACGATCATTAAATGTAAACTATTTGGCAAAGTCATATATTTTTAAAGCTATATCTAATAAAGGCACAGCTCTAGCGATTGCTCACTGTATTCGTCTTACTTGGGACTCCGGGTTAGGCTATGCCTACGACAACCAAGATGCAGAATTTTTCGTGCAGGCAACTAAAGCTGACCAAGCAACAAACACACGGCAAGGTGGGTTTGAAGTACCAGTAACCGCATGATCGCAAGAACACACTGACTTATATACCTCCACTCACTACGCGTCGTGGTTGCATCTCATATGAAATGAACCACTTTAATGTGTTGGCTGAATTTTGAGGCAGCCATGAATGTAAAAATCCTAATAGAACTCGTAAAGGTAAACAACAGCAACTTCTAAACTTATCGGAAGCGTTTCACACGCAGTGCTTTTAGAGCATTTTTGTAACAAAAAAATAAAAAATAAATATTGATTGCATTTACGGTATGAATTTTAAGCCCAGTTACGTAGGGAGTGTTATGCAGTAAAAAAACTCAGGCATTCACTATTTTCTATCACACTGGCAACGATTATTTTAAAATACAGTAAACATACCTTCCACGTTTAATGCGTCTGCCAGTTGGTTGGTGGGGAGGATCAACAGCATCAAAAAGTCGATGAAGAAGATCAGTGTCGCCCATTTTAATCACCACACGCTTGTCAGTCTCAGAACAATTGCAACGACGTTCATCTTTTGGACGTTGTTGCTCCGGAGGAGTTACTGGTCGGATATCTAAAACATATGTGCTTCACACTAAAAGAGATTGGAAAATGCATAAAAGGGACATGAAAGTTGAAAGCATGGGAAAATAGACTTAGCATCGCTTTATACCGAAGCTGGAAACAAAAACTGGTTGATTTTTGCTTCAGGGGAAGACTTTCTGGGTTCCATGAGAGACCCTTAACTTGAAGCAAAGCAATTAAAGATCGATCGTGCATCTACTTCATGCTTCCTTTAAAAAAGGTTGATCAGTGGTAAATTTCAAATTTTTTATCAGTTCTATTACATAAATCATTTTCAGCTGGTTCTGTTCCACCAAAAGCACAAATATAAGCCTGGCTGGTTCGTGATCTAATAACATTTCGAGAAGCGGTTTTATAGCACCGATGCGAATTGGCTGAATCCCACGGCTGGTTAAATTGTTACGTTAACTGAAATAGCAAAGCGAAAGCTACTATAATTATGCACATTAAACAACAAACTATCCAAGCGATTTTCAATATAGGCCTAATGAGCAGGGTTAATTAATCAGGGGTGAAATTTCTGTTTCTTTTCGATCACCTCCAATAATAACTTATATCATTGCACATCTATTCGTTCTTCAGCTTTAGCCTACATTGTAGTCTAGATGTTTCCAACTTAATTCATGTTCAGCAAAACATTTCAACTGAGCAAAGACAAGTTTTTGAAACCTATTACTAAAATGACAACCTACACTTACCTTTTACATCATCATCCAACGGCTGACGAAACAAAGGGATTACTGGGGGTAGAATATTATAAGGAGAAGGACTAAACCTGTTTGGTTCTTGGAAAAATGAGTTAGGCAGTGCACGACGATTCATAGGAAGGGGTTCTACATCAAAAAAATTTTGTTTATAACGAACTGTTCAATAAATAGCTCGTTGGTACGCGATGGCATAGTAAGAATATGCGAAAAACGGACATAATTACGGACTAATGGATCATTCAACTACCTTATTTCTATAACTTTCAGCCTATTGTGTTTTTTGCTACAAAAGCAACGCTGAGCCTAAGCGATAAAAGAGATAGATTCTGATGCTCTGTAGGCCTTGATTTGATGACACAGAATCGTTCAACCCTAAAGCAGCAACACGTTCAACATTACGCTTGGCGGCTAGCAACAATGTACGAATTTTTGCTAGTGAAAAATTGCACCCAATTTGAGGTAAAACAAGACACCGCACCTTTTGGCTTTCGTGGGGGAATAGGCCGCATGTGAGGTTTGACGACAACTTTTTTGCCTCGTCTTAATTTAACAGCTTTGTGTTCAGGCCGAATATTTCCGACTGCAGACCTAAAAAACATTGATAAACTGAATCACATCGTCAAAGTTGGTAAAAGTATAGAGCAAACCTGCGAACTCAAACTCGCTCTTTTTGTGGAACTCAAACTTGATAAACATAAATTTCTAAACTCGAACTTGAAATGGATTTCGAAAAAAGTAGATTGAGTCTAAATTTGACGAAAATAAGAACTTGAATTGGAACTCGGCTTACAATTTTGTAGTGAACTTGAACTCGATTCAAAATTGCAGCCCTGGTAATTATACCATAATGGCATAATCTATTGACATACATAGCTTAATAATTACTGCTTAATCATAATTATTTAACAAGGTAAACAATGCCTACATTGCTTAATAATGATTAAACAATGGTTATTAATTTCAATGCTTCAATGATTTCAAATTCATCTAACAAATTTGACTCAGAGACAGTCGGAGAAACGTTACGACAAAGCATTGATAGTGACTCATACGGGAATAATAAGATATCAATCTGACCAATAATAGCAGCTAACTTTGCCAACACTGAAGTAACTTTTATTAGAACAAAAATTGTGAAACCCACGGGAATTTGAACGTTTCAGCATGGTTACATTTAGCCTAATCAACTTAACAAAATTTGGAATTACCATGGCAAAACATAAAACTGAATCACTGAATTGTACACAAAGAAGCCTAAAACGAGCATTGCTAACCTTAAGCACTGAATTATGAGTCAGATTGTAAAGGCAAAGATAGTACAGGCACAACACATTTGAAAATAATGGTAATGTTTGTTAAAACAGCAGTACTAAAAAAATTATGAAACAAGGTTGCTGCTGACCCGCTGACTACGCGAAAGCAGAGACAAACATGCTAAATAATTAACGACACTCACTTTGAACTGTCTAATGAAGAATTTCTGTTCGTTTTCTCTTCTGTTTTGTTTTCACACTGATTCCTATCTCCTTCTTCTAAGAATGGTGAAGAAATAGAACTGCAAAAGGAGTCATCATCGCTTGATGCTCCACTAGAAGAAGAAGATAAACTGGTATCAGCTCCTCGTTTTCCCACCGAAGGAGGACGAGTACTTCCCGCTGATCTTTGACCTGTACTTGGACGGCTACGATCTCGTGCGCTGGTACGAATGACCGGAGTACCAGAACTACTGCAAGGTTGTATGCTTGAAATAGAAGAATTGAAGGAAAAATAGGCAGAGTCGTTTTTAGAAATTAAGCCCTCTTCATTTTGCTTGTCATTTGAAGTAGAGGAATCCTTATGTCTAGCAGATCTTCTGGAAGGACAAGGAGGACAAGGGGTTGCGCTAGGACGAGGAGAGGGCATGTTACAATCTGTTTTAGGACCAAGTTTATCGGGAGTTGAGTGGCAAACAGGCTGGCAAGCTTCATCATCGGACAGATGATCAGAAACGTACGAAGGATCGTCTGTTTTCAGCCCGTGCTTTTTCACCATACTTTGCCACTCGAGAGTTAACTTATCTTTTGTAAAATCAAAGTCAACATCTTTGCTGAGATTATCGGAAGTGCTGTCTTTAGACGATTCACTCAAGGTTGTACTTGTGCTTCTATTCGACGAAGATGACGATGATGGTTGTTCCTTTGATAAAACTTTATTCTCGTTTCCTCGTATCTTAACTTTTCTCCGAGCCGTTCGAGATCTGGGTTGCGCTGTTATACTTGTGCTAACAAACACACAAGCTGTATCATCAGCCTGAGTTTCATGAAGCTGTGCTTGTTTCAGATTAGAGTCAATCATTTCTACAGGTAATTCAGGCTTAACTATTCGTCGGTGATGCCTCAGGCTAACATCACGAGTGAACTTATTACTGCGGGGAGATTTTTGGGCTGTAGCTTTTGGTGGGGCAGGAATTCGCGTAATAGTTGTTATATCAGCTCTAGGTCGAACTGTATTTTCATCGGATAAATCCAAATTAAGAGAAAGCTCGGCCATATGTCGCGAACCATCACGATTGCTTCGAAGATGATCAGGTGATAGATAGTCATGGTCATGGCTGCATGCGTTAGCCATAGCTGTACAGGCTGGGGAAAGGCCATCAGCTGGAGACAAGGGAGAAATAGCAGCATCTACGGAGCATTTATCATGCTGATTGATCAAGCTTGAGCGAGTTTTATCTGTTAAAGGATTAAACGCAGCATTGTCAGAGATGATAGAGACTTTGTCTTTGGATGTGTCAATTGGCGGACATAAGTGCTTCTTGTTTTCTTGATTCACCACGAGTGTTCTCGAGAAAGCAGTTTCACCAGCAACCCGTCGATGAAGTTTGGGATTTAAAAGAACTCGAGGAAGAGATTCTCCGCTACTCATGATCAAATTTGCTATCAAGCCTACGTTAACACAAGAAAGTCTTTATCATTCAAGGTAACCATTACGTAACCTGAATAAATAGATAAACAAACAGGTTGAAGAATCCTATCAGTGCTTTATCGACAAGACAAACGACAGCTTATGTATACAGCGATAAATCAAGGCAATTCAAAAAACATGTTAAACATTACAACAAAGATAAAATAAAACATTGAAATCAATAACTGAATAACCAGAAGTAATCGATTTAATACTCCATGCATCAGCCACAATTCTCAGTTCTAACACGGCTGCAAAATTTATTCTACAACCTTGGGCTGTAAGTAAAAAATACATACATACCTTTCAATGAATTTAGTGGATCTTTTTAATCGCAAAATTTAACAAAAACCGAAAACATACTTAATACAGCGTGTCTGCACATGTCAAAATGGTTTCATCTAGGTGGATGAGCAAATTGATACAAGCAGGGCTGGATTCAAACAATGAGAGGCCCTGGGCTGTTTGATCACACTGATTGGAAGAGGAAAAAAATAAAAAAGGTTTACTTGTCCTCAGATGTCTCATAAAACAATAATGTGATGAGGCCCCTTATTTTTCCGAGGCACTAGGCTTCAGCCTGCCAAGCCTATGGGTAAATCCGACCCTGCCATCATGACATGTGCCATTGTGCATTGTTCAGAAACGCTGTATGACAACCCTAATTCTCAAACTTGTATTCCAAAAACAAACTGAATACTCGTCGAGCTAAAACTCTGGTGATCAGATATACATCAAAAATGATTAAAATGAGCTTGTACGTAGGTGGCTAGGATCAGCGACGACTGGTACACTAGGATAACTTTGACTTAAAGGTAAATGTAAAAGCGTCAATCTACGTAGACTAAACATGATTTCTTAGCCTGGCTTATTTGCCCTGTCCACATGTCCAATTTTTGTTGGCTTTAGGCCCGCAGTTCTTGCTTCCAGTTTTTGCATCATAATCAATTTCTTGATGTCATAGTTAAAAAAACGATTATGACATCAAAAATTGAATATGATGCAGAAACTAGAATGAAAAACAGCAGTCTAAAGCCTACTATCATTAGATATACGGACAGCGTGAATAGTTGCTGTCGAGCAAGTTGATAAATGTTAACGCTACACATTCATGACGTTGCTCTGATCCTGGAAGAGATTCCAATACTTATGAGATTTCTTGTTGATTTAGTAACGTTTCGCCAAACAAATGCCAAAATGACATGGCGAAAACGTATAAAGTGAATGATCATTTTGTACAATAACAGTTCATACTTTGAACAGAGTTCCATAATCTGGCCAAATAAAAGGTTTGATTGCGTTAAGTAACCAATAACACCTAGTTTATAAATCTGAAAACAGTAAATGCACTACCACACTCAAAATATTGTTGCTATAGTTCATTGTTTTGTTTGAGTTAATTTACCTATGAAGTTGTTCCACTTCACCTTAGCTGTAGAGACGTAGCCATAAAGGGGGCAACTAGGCACTGCTTTCTCGTTTTTGACAAACTTTTAACCTGATGTAGGCCTACAATGGTTTCATACAACACCGTAATATGTTCGTCATTTTTGGCCGATTGTGATTGGCCCCCCAAAAATTTTGCCGTAGGCTAATTCCTACAGAACTGCTACCTGGTGTGCATAGTTAGCAAATCTCACTAATATGTGTGCATTTTTGGAAGCAAGAAAATTAGGGTTGCTGCGAATAAAGAATTGAACGACATGGGTCAGAACATACTATTCGAATTTTATGTGAAATTTCTCCTGTTCTAAAGTTTATAAAGCAACTTTATAGACTGGACAACCAACATTTTCTGTGCAAGGATGTTGATCAACTTCAGATGGAATTATCAAGACTGAGCATCTTTTATAATTAAGAAACGATCAGGAAATGCATTGCTGTTTTCGTTAACAACTATGTCCACAAACTAAAATGAATAAAAACGTTCTGTACTAAGCCATCTAAAACTTTGTCTGTTTACATTCAAGTAAACTCGCTAGTAGTCAAAATTTTACGAAGTCACATACCACAGATGCAGACCCTAATCTACTACAATTCAGTCTCTAGCGACCAGCTTCTACTTACAGTATTTCGTTGAGAACGATCATTTTCAATACAAGTGCTCTCGACGCTTCGCTGTGACTATATTTCGCTAAACAAACCTAGTCATGTGTGACCAGAAATCGCGAAGCCAGATAAACTTCTCAGTGTTAAGTAGATCATAATCAATAATGTATGAGTACGGGTTTGCTTTAGCAAATAAAACTTATTAAAATCATTTTACATACAACCATTCACATAACATATTCGTTTATTATAACACGTTTTGGTCCGTATTTGCTCCGAAAATCTAAAGATAATCCAAGAAAACATACTTTACCTTTAAAACGTGAAAGTTATCTTCACGTTAATGCAAGATTAAAATACAATTAAGAATAGGTTTTGACTGAAAGGACTCAACTTCATCCACACTTATCTACCTTCAAAAGTGTTACAGATTAAACTAAGCAGTAAAACATATGCCACTTTATGCCTGTTCGAAATGGTAGCGTCGTTTCCATTCAAAAGCAAGATACCAATTGTTGCTAATGACGTTGTTCTCGTAACCGTCGTAACTGATAGAAATTTCTTGGCTCTATAATTCTTTTCGTTTGCTTCGTAATTTCGACAAAACAATGCAATTGTTGCATGCAACAAATCTCTGATTTCAAATGGTGTATTAAGTCTATTAATTTAACAGCTGTTTACTGTTAGCAATAAACCATACAACAAAATTCGTGATTCTGAATTTTACGAGCATTCTGAAAACATGGATTTTGATTACTGCATATTTAGTATCCAAGTTTTAAATTACAATTTAACTTTGTACTCAGCTGTTGATCAAATACTGAATAAATTTTACACAAATCTGCGTAGCACACAGCCTGAGGCTAGTCATTCGCTGTCACCATAACAAACTATCAATAGAGACAGCCATACACCATATAAGCTAGTAATTTAAACTAATCATAACAGAGAGAATAAATCACAGCATGGGCATCAAAAATAACTAGTTGTGCGAAAACTTTGCCCGTTATGCTCTCTACCCGATCATTTTGTTTCAACCGCTATTAATTATCAAATTTCATTCCGAAATAGCTTTAGGCAGATAAATTGTTGCATATCTTTTTTGATTTTACTGATTACATCGAGCTTTCAAAGTAATAACACGCTAACAGTGGCAATGCTTGTTCTTTCGCCTAGATGGCGGAACCGGGGGGGCCGAGGGGGCCCTGGCCCTCCTACATTTTTTTCAGGAGGGCCCTAATTTACGCGTTTATTTCTACAATGTTGCCTCTGCATAGATGTATTTGAAACTTAATAGGCCTACCACCGAAATTAAAACCCAGAAAAGAACCTAAATCCAGAGATGTCTTCTTTAAAATTTTGTTTGTGCGGTGGGGTAACAGAAACTAGAAGCAAGAATCGTGGGTCTGAAGCCCACATAAATTGGATATGTCACATGTGGACAGGCTAAATATGGGTTGCATGCATAGGGCCGGATTTACGTATAGGCTAAGCAGGCTGAAACTTAGGGCCTCGTAGAAAATGGGGGGCCTCATCACAAACAATCAAGACCTTTTTTTGTTCTCTTCACCAATACTTTCACGGGAAAACGGAACATCTGAGTACGTACATATATTTTTTTTTGCTCTTCACTATACCGATATTTTCTGTGAAAACAGGACATCTAAAGACGTGAAGACCTTTTTTTGCTCTTCCAATCAGTGTGATCAAATAGCCTAGGGCCTTTCATTATCTAAATCCGGTCCAAAAGAGCGTATTTAGGGGGGTATTGTGCCATGCCCCCCCCCCCACTTTTGACTCTGCCTTTTAGTAAAAAAGAACAATACTAATGGTGCCAAGTGACTAAAATATGCCAGATTCTTTTGGTGGTTTCTGTAGTTTATGGCTGCAGGGGCGAATCCAGAGGGTAGGATGAAGGATATGCATCCTCCCACTAGCCATTTTCAAAAATGTTTTTCGTGCATACAATTTTTCTATAATTTCGAACCCCTTCGATAGCTATAAGCCTTACGCCTTAAGCATGCATAAATAAAAGCGTGTGAACAAAATGCATCATATTTGGCGAAGCACCCAGAATTAGAGTCAAAAAATTTAAACACAATTAGCCTGAAAATTATTCAAAATGCACTAAAATAGCCATTACAGAATGTAAATTTTAAAAAATTTCCCGGGGGACCATGCCCCCGGACTCCTCTACAACTTTCCTGGTTTCTTAATCAGCTTCAAATAAGTTCTGCCGAAAAAAATACGCTGGAGAAAATGTGGAAATTATGCCCCCCCCCGTTATAAAATTTCTCGCTACGCCACTGCCGTCCTTGGTTGGAGATGAAGAAAATCTGGTCATTGGTTTTGGGCCCCCCATTTTAGAAATGCTTCCGCCATTGCTGTTCTTTCGTATAATGTAACAGAGAAGTACTGTAAAAAACATTTGCTAACTCCTGTTGAAGATAAAGAAAATGAAACGCAGTGCTGCTTCGCTTCGGGCCACCCTTTTCGCAAAAATATCTTTCAAAGATGGTAATTGGACTAGCTAATCTAACAGCCAGGTACCCATTACCAAGCAACAATTAACGTATAAAAACGCAGAGTTCATCCTATAAATAACGACAATGGCCTTAAAACGATCGCATTCGTTAATCAATGAAACAAAAAAATGTTGGCAAGAACGATTTAATTTTACAATACCAATTTTAGCCTTAATTTGCAGTCACACCCTGACAGAGTAATCCAAATTGAAGTTATAGCTCTTATGTCATATCTAGAACTATTTGGTCAAGTGATTCAACATGGACAATGACAATATGCGAATCGTTTGTTGTTCGAC
This sequence comes from Trididemnum miniatum, assembly GCA_964006365.1. Taxonomy (NCBI): domain Eukaryota; kingdom Metazoa; phylum Chordata; class Ascidiacea; order Aplousobranchia; family Didemnidae; genus Trididemnum; species Trididemnum miniatum. The sequence goes on from OZ023250.1 coordinate 4,531,380, forward strand.
AATTATTCCAATTCTCAACTACTTCAAACAAAGCTATTTGACGCTTTCTACATGTGCAACTCGAAACGCTTTTAAATATTTGATAGATGAGGTAACTACAATTCTGACGTAACGTGTTACGCGACTACTGTTTTGTCCAGTGATGAGGAATAGTGATGAACCATTGACTACTACGGATGAACATTCCCGCAGTTTTAAATTAATCTACTGCTGATTTCTAATCAATTAAAGCAACAAAAAGAATTTTTATGAGTCAATTTCTTAATATTTCGTCAACTATAAGATAAACATCAATTTCTTGCATCTACGTAGGATTTAAAAAGGTGTGGCCAGCTAAAATTGGTGGGCTGGCTGGGTACAGACCCAGAAATTAAACGGAGCGGCAATGCCTCTCGTCTAATTACCCAACCGATGTCGGTGCCTAAGTGCGAGACGTCACTGTAGCCCTACGAGTCAATTTTTTACTACAATAAACTAGCTGCTATGTCCTTGGGTCTTCAAACTAAAAATATACCAGTACTTCTCGCGAATTCTCTACGTAATCCTAATCATTAAATTAAAAGAGTGTAAATTCAACCAAAAAACTCAGAATTTGATTGTACTCGTTGACATTTGAAAAACCGGCTTCCACACATCACCTCTGTTTGACCAGTGACAAAGAGATAGTGAGTCTTACCAATAGCTATTCTATAACACTTTAGGCCAGAGGTTCTTAACCTTTTTTGTCTCGTGTACCCCTTGCCAAAAAAGAAAAAAGTAGAATTTACCCCTAATGTACCTTTACTGCTCTTTCAATACTTAAAATTAAAGTTTACTTTAGTCTTTAGTTCAGAAAATTTACCCCCTCGTTAGGTAAAATTTACCCCCGGTTACGAACCTCTGTTTTAGGCTAATAGCAAAAACATTTACTCACACCACTCAAGGGTGCACGCACCCTAATCCGGAAAATTATGACTAAGTCTAACACTGCTCCGTCTAAGTTTTCAGCAAGTGCGATTTTGCCCCATTTCAATAACAAAAATTTGCCCGAAGATTTAGGGGCTTAAAGAAAGAAATAACCATTCCGGTTGGCAAGCTAAAAAAAATCAGAAAATTTTGCCAAAATTTTTCATTTTTCTCAAAATTTGCATCTCAGAGGAACACTGGCGTAGCAAAAGGGGGGCGGTCTGCCCCGGTATTTTGGATAAGCTTTATGTAATTATTTTTCTTAATTATTTTGAACACCCATTACTTGGCTATATCGCTGATTTGCTGATCGTAAATTATCTTACTGTATTGCCCAGTGCCCAGGCGCAAAGTTGCGGAAATCGGCCCCGCCATCTTGTTTACGCTTTGGTGTATTCTCGCGAGTATAAAAAAGATTTGATTTTAATGTGTATTATGTCACAATTGCGCACTGTTTTCATCTTTGTATTTGCATTATTTGAATCGCTTATACTCAGCGTGCGAATGCAGTATAGGCACTAGGCAGTAGTACGCAAGTGACATGGGCGCACGCAGGGGGGGGCACGGTGTCATGGCCCACCCCTTTGGCTCTGTAATAAGGTGCTAAAACCTAACATTCAGCCTATAATTTCTCAAACTAATAATGATTGCAGCCTCCTTTCACTTATTTTAGCCAAGCTTCTGCTTTTAGACATAAGCTCCGAAAATATTTTTGCATTGTCTATAGCAGTATTGTAACTGCACTCACTGCAAGCCTTTTTCGATATAAAAGTGTGTTAAAATGAGTGTTTTTTATGTGAAAACCACAAAAATTCGTTGGCGGCTGGAGGCTACGCCCCCAGACCTCCGGTTATGTCCATCCCTTCGGCCAAATCCTGGGTACACCACTGCATATGGGGACGGCAATTTCTTCAACCGCCCCGGGCGAGAGAACCTCTAGCTACATCACTGCAGAGGAAACAATGCTTCCTAATTATGTAAGCCTGCAGAGATTATCTGTTTAGGCAATAGCAGTTTTCTCTTGTAGAGCAATGTAGATAGTAGACTGCTTCTCAGTCACACCTCACTACCAAAGAAGTTGACACTGAGGTCTAAAATCACCCTACTAGTCTATAGTTACGCTGCCAAACGTTTCGCTCTTGGTTCTGTGCCGTTACTGTCTTCAGAAGTAATCTATACGCTCCAACAACAGGTCATTTCTCACCAAGTGAAGGTATGTGCTAAGTACAGCTTATTGTCAAAAGGTCTTGAATTTACAGATTTCTTTCAGGCGCGACTATCGCTATAGTTGCCACGCGACGCGGACTGTGTAAACTTACGTGACGTCAAAAAAGGAGTTGCCGTCTCAGAAATTAAAATAGCCGCTGCGTTGGCAATTTAACCTTCTGTGATGTATCGTAAGATATTTCATAACACTTGGTACTTTCTTAAGCGAAAGATGTTTGCCCTGTCCATGTGTCCCAAGTAAGTAGGACTAAAAACGAGCTTTCTTTATGACAATCAATTTTTTACTGTCATTCATTCTCATTATTTATTTACGCACCAAAACAGAGCAGCATCTTAAGCATTTAAAGCACTATTAATACGCAAGCAGACCACAAAATAGCAATTGCTCATTAAGTCAGATTTTACTTCTTCAAAAAAAAAACTCTCTCCAACAGGATACTAATTTTTTTTTTTTTTCGTTTATTAGCTCTTGCCATCTTAAGAGACCACCAGCTTCCTGATACAGTTTTGCCCCCAGATTTGCAAACAACTTGATCTTGTCAATTTTTATTACACAATCTCTGCATATACTCTTGCATGGGATGCATAGTCATAGTGCATTGTTAAAATCTTAGCAAAAACTATCTCATTACGAGAAAAAAAAATTTTTTTCTCATTAGTGATAGTTGTCGTAAATCTGCGGTCATGCTGGACAGGATTTCTTTAGGTAGGTTTCTTTGCCTGTCAGGCCTCTTGTGGTTACTCTACGGTCTCAACGGCGCTTGGTGTGGGGTTAGATTGGGTCTCTCTGTTCTTTCTAGTTTCACTGTGAAGACATTGAGTAACCTTGAAATGCCGTACACTGTTATGGTTCCTACCATTGCACTATGTCATAGCGGTGTTGGAGCTGTGGTCTCTCCAGTGTCTTTTTATATCTAGCCGTCATTTGTCTGCTTTTGTTCGTTTTTGCCTTATTTCAGTTTAATCGTGTGTTGCGACCAAGCCTACTAATCCCCTCATCTTCAAGTTTCACTCTCGCTAGCATGTCACAACGTTGATCGTTTTGTCGCTTCTTCCCTTTTCTGCGTCCGTTTGTATTTGAAATCATATGTTGCTGTGTTTTATTTAATTTGACGGTGCAGAAATAAAAGACGCTACTACTACTACAATGAGATTACCTTACTTCCTCATGCTTGATAAGCTTATCTATAGTTTAATTTCCTAGGCGTGACAACTACAGGCCTATTCAACGTGCACATAGAAATCTCAATATTCCGTGGAGTAATCTACTAGTCAGAAAAAAACAAATACGTTAGACACCGCTATAGATAGAGGTAAAGGTCAATGTCTAAAGTGTTCCTTATCCTCGCTGAAAAAAAATAATCAGTTTTCTAATTTTTTACGTAGCAATAAAGAAAAAGACGCACGCACACAAAATAAAAAAATTGAAGTCAAGAAAAATAAGTCATAATTGAAACGAAAAGATTATCAGGTCTTCAACAAATTTTCAGGAAGTCATGATTGCATTTTCTGCTCTTAATTTTCTAAAAGAAAAAAGCTGGGAGACGAAACAGCTTTGTGTTTCATTTGGATGCACTTAAACGTCACGAAAAACTCTCTTGATCTGCTTATTGTTGAGTTTTGTTTATCGACGATTTTTCCTCGTACAGCTGCTGTGTATTCAATAGACGTGCTCTGTGATAAAAATGTGTATCAGTAAAACTAATTCAAATAGTATAAAAACGTCGAAATGCAATAAATCTGAGACGAAAATAGCTCAACAGCTCAGATGTACGAGTGGTAAGGGAGTCCACCTCGGGAGCTATAAACTTGGTTTTGATTATGATTCCGAGTCGGGTCAAACATATGACTTATTGGTATTCACAGCTTTAACAGGCCGTTAGCTCAGTTAATGCTAAGCGTACAGGCTATCGTGTGGGAGGTGTTGGGTTCAAATCCCAAGTCGGTTAAATCGGCACAGTGTCGCCAACGGCTCGCCACCGTTGCGACGTTCCCTCGGAGCTGCTGTGTAGCCCAGGCGCTAAGCCGCTGAGATGGGCCCCGCCACTTGTTACACGCTTCGGCGTAATACTGCTAGTATAATGAAGATGTGATTTTGATTCACAGCTTCCCTGCTTGACGTTTAGCATCAAAGGGACGGTGTGGATAACAAGCCGGCAAGTTCACTTGTTGTGCCGTTGGGAAGAGCACTTAGCAGGATTTCCCCATCTTGGTGTGGTAAACAGATGGCCTGCAACTCCTAAGCGAGCTCGTATAGGGCATTGATCGCTTTCTCGTTTTCTCGTGATATAGGAGAATAAATATGCAAAAAAAAAAAAAATACAAGCTTGCGTTTTAAAGTTTAATCAAACTTTGTGATGGTGACAACCGGATTTATATTTGCCATAGAACGCCCACCGCGAAGCAGTTGGAGTTTATTACGGCTTAAATTTCATAACGTTAGCATTAAGTTTTCATTTTCAAATTTTAAATTTTTGTGGTACTGTACTAGGTCTGAATTTCTGAAATTGTACGGAGAGTGAATCGGCAAAGTGACTCCGCTATAAGACGGTTAGCAACCGCTCAGTCGCGACATGTGCTTTTTGGTGAAACTATGCAAAGATGCTCTTACGTTACGCGGATAGTGATCCTGGAGAAGATGGAAGTGTGAAGTTCTTTATTGTGCGCAGGTATTTACTTCAGTCTTACAACTGGCGACAGCAAGCCTAGCAGGTTACGACGCCTGAGAAATGGCGTCCCCCAGGGATCGATCCTGGCCCCTCTCCTTTTTAACATCTATACATATGATATCCCCTCCATAACTTCCAAGAAGTTCGCCTATGCCGACGACCTGGCGATACTTTATACATCTGGAGAATGGAAGGAGTTGGAAAGGACTCTAAGCCAGGACACGACTACACTCTCGGAATATCTCCAGACCTGGCGATTGAAGCTCAGCCACACTAAAACGGTGACGGCGGCCTTTCACCTCCACAATCGAGAGGCTAAGCGTGAGCTTAAGGTCTGTAACATCGGTAAGACCTTACCTTTCTGTCCAGTTCCCACTTATCTTGGGGTCAAACTGGACAGATCGCTCACATATCGTCCTCACCTGGAAGCATTGCGCAAGAAGCTATGTGCTCGCGTCTCACTGTTAAGGCGACTTGCTGGAACAGGTTGGGGTGCTAGCGCTAAGACATTACGCACAGCTGCTCTGTCTCTGGTCTACTCGACTGCTGAGTACTGCGCACCAGTCTGGTGCCGCAGCGTGCACATACGGCTTATCGACAGTGTAATAAATGACGCCTTGCGCATTGTCACTGGGTGCCTGCGTCCCACTCCATCGGTCTACCTTCCGGTTCTTTCAGGCATCCAGCCAGCTGATCTTCGCCGCCAAGGAGCGACACTCTCCCTAGCCAACCGCAGCTCCCTGGACCCTGACCACATTTTACATGGCCAGTTTCATGAGTCACAGGACACATGTAGGGAGAGATTGAAATCTAGACGCTTATTTGTACCTGCTGCTCGGAAATTACTAGACAGTCTTTCTGAGATGGACGTCCGTGCAGCCGAGTAGACGAACACGAAATGGGACATGGAGTACTCTGCCAACGCATTGTCACTCCACGCTTTCATTCCCAAGGCTAGCTCCAGACCCTTGGGTATGGGTCTGCCCAGGGCAGCCTGGGTCAAGCTCAACCGTCTGCGTTCTGGTGTTGGACGTTTCTGTTCGTCCATGTACAAATGGGGTCTCGCTCCTTTAGCGAATTGTGAGTGTGGTGCCAGTGAACAAACCGCAGATCACATCATCTCACAGTGTCCCATACATCGGGCACCCCGAGGTATGTTTGGTCTAATGGTTTTGGATGACGAAACAAGATGCTGGCTGAAGTCCCTTACAGTCAGCATCTGACCCAAGCAGTTTGGTGGCCAGGGTGGTAAAAGGATAAACCCTCGGCCTTGGTCCTTCCATCTGTCTTGGAAGAGATGCCCCGCCAAACGACGACGACGGTATTTACTCTCTTATAGTCGCTAATTAGAATGTGAAGATAATGTATGCAATGTGATGTGTTAGCCTAAACGGCAGGCTAGGTTTGGGTTGTGCTTACTAATAATAATCAGGGAAGTGTGTTTTCTTGGTAACGTCTCCGTTTGAATAAGTTTTTAAAAAGTTAGTCCGCGGCTAAATCTGGGCTAGGCACCAAAATGAAAAACTTGAGGTGTAAAAAATACTGGAGAAGAGAGAAGCAATAAAGCACTAGGAAAAAAAAGGTAGTCTAATATACCCGTATAAACCAGGGGGCTGCTGCAAATTCGCCAGCATTTTTATCGAGTTGAAGTGCGCTCAAAATTTGCAACTAGAGTTCAAGTTCATCGTTTTCAATTTTGCGAAATAAATTTCGACTTCAGAGATTTTTACCGACTCTATGCTTAGTTCAAGTAGTTGTTATCTGGTTTACAGGCGAAATTTAAGCAATTTTTGTCAAGTTTAGGATAAGTTTAAAACTCAATCAACTTTTGTCGAGATCGAGTTAAAACTGAACTAAAGTAACTTTTGTTTTTCGAACAAGTTAGGCAAAAACAACCGAGTTCAATCAGATATCCGAGTGATAAGAGCGTCCGCCTCGGGAGCTGTAGACTTGGGCTTGATTCCGAGTCGGGTCAAACCAATGACTTTAAAATTGGTATTCACAGCTTACCTGCTTGACGCTTAGCATAAAAGAGACAGTGTGGAGAAGAAGCCGGCAAGTTCACTTGTTAAGCCGTTGGGAAAGGCACTTAGCGGGATTTTCCATCTTAGTCTGGTATACGAGCTTTGTCTGGTATACGAGGCTGGAACTCCTAAGCGAGCTCGTATAGCGCATTGATCGCTTTCTCGTGATAGGAGGATAAATATGCAGCTAAATACAAATAAATACAAATAAATAAATACAAATAAAATACAAAAGACTATACAAAAGACTATGACCAAGTTCACCGCTGATATAAAGTACAACCAGGCACATTTTGACCTTAAGCTATGACCCGTTACAGTAGGCTACTCTCTAGTATTACCGGTACCGGTATGGTGTTGCGGTGGCTAATTCAACAATAGAGATTTCTGAGCATATTTCATTGGTTTGAATCCATATTACGTATTTTGTGAGCGGTGACGGACTAGAAGTCCTTACCGTAGTAGTGTAAACTGTGCCACAATGATTCCTCTTCTTTAAAGATTCGAAGCGATATTGAAATCCATTTTCAATCAATGCTTGTCCTTGACATCGAGGATCGTTTTGATAATTTATAGCCGCATTGTTGAATTCTCCTAAACCGCCCAGGAACAAATTGGATAGGTTAAAACCGACCCTGTTTGCTGGAGCGCTGGAAAATCTGAATACAACAGTGATCTGGTTACATGAGACTTTTCGAAAGCGATTTTGACTTGCATATGCAGTAGATAAGTTAATATTGTCATAAGGTGTCCAATGTTTATAGCAATTTTTTCAAGGAAAATGTTCTCGAGAGACCAGAAATGAATCTCTAGGGAGCAAAAATAAAAAGTTTATTTCCTGCATAGTTTTTTCTGCTTCCAGGGACCCGATTTTTGTTTTCTGGAACCCCAATCGGGTCCTAAACCCTTAAGAACCCTAAAAATTGACATTTAGCAGTCACTTTTAATAAGCGTTGACAGTTTGCAAGGTTTGTTTTTTCGAGATACACATTTTCAGCTCCCTATAATGGCGACTGAATCTTTAAGTAAATACAGGTGAGTGTAACTTACTTTATGAAAAAAGTCTTTCCTGAGCATTCTGTTTGAGGCAACAGTAAGCTTTTCCCACGAGTTGTAGTAAAAGCATTGTAATTTATTATTTCAGATTCGTTGAAACTGTTGACAAGAACGCCATTTGCGCATTTGGCATAAGGACCAGTTTTCTCAATTGTAGTTCTTTCTCTATTAGGAAAGGCAAGCAAATCTGAAAAAATTCAAAATCAAAAAAGCCAAATCTTCATTATGCTTGCGGCAATACGCCGAAACGTGTGACAAATGATGGGGCCCATATCCGCAGCTTAGCGCTTGGGCAAACACAGCTGCGGAAAAGGTTCTTAGTGGTGGCGAGCCGTAGGCAAGACTATCTGATTCGACCGACCCAAGAATCAAACCCAAGCCCTTCTGCGTCGATAGCGATATCAACAGAGCAGAATTAAGCAAGGCTTGACGAAGGTACAAGGTTCTATAGCCTACCTACAGGTAGGCTATAGCAGTGCCAAAAAGTCTTTTAAATAGAAAAACATTTAATAGAAAAATAGACTGACTTACCATTATCGTTGCAATCAAACAACACTGCAACCGAACAACTGGAGCCAAATGCGACTTTTTGGTGTAGCTCTGCTGTTTCAGTTTCTCCGCATGTTAGGATACCTTTTGACAAAAATGCCCGTTTTTAAAAATTAAAATTTTAATGTTTTACATTTGATTTAAATTTTTGTGCTTGTTTTGTCTTTCAAGGCTTTATCTGTGTGAAAAAATTGGCGAATGAATTTTTTTCAATTCGAAGCATTTTAATCGAAAAAGTTTGGCTTTAGTTTTTTTCGTAATAAGGTTTGGCTCGTATAGATATTATCATATTTGAAAAAACGTCTATTGTAAGCTTTCAAAAGCCAAAAACTGATTCAGTTTACACCCAAACGTTTTTTTTTTTTTTTTATTCGCTTCGAATGAGATCTTGAGATTTTACTTTGCTCATAGGCAACGTTGCCCTGTCAACACGTCTAGTTTAAGCCGTTCCAAAAGCTCACGAACCTTCTGCATCATAATTTTTGATGTCATATCACTTGTTTTAATTATGACTTAAAAAAATTGATTGTGACGCAACAAGTCCGTGGGCTTTTGGATCCAGGGTAAATGTAAAAAGCACCACAAGAATTCACCACTCGGAAGTACACAGTCTCCATTCAAGTTCATAATAAATCCATCAACACAAAAGCACACAAAGCTTCCGTTTGTGTTGACACAATTGGCATTGTGCCCACAGATTGTTGGGTCACTATCGCATTCATTGACGTCATTACACCCGGTTCCAAAGTCGAATCCATCTCCCGTGTATCCAGAAGGACAAATGCAAGTATGTTGAACTATAAAAGCACTGAGTTTACCCTTCAGAAATCAACATCGAGTTTTCGCTATACTCGCAGAATTTCGGCGAAGGTGTAACGGGCATATTTTTGTAATGTATCGAACACCAGCAGAACCAACATTCTTATTCTATTCTATTATCTTGACGAACCCGATTGTTAAATGCATGTCACAAGCAAAGCCGCGACGAGAATGGAACCCAAAACTAGTGCAGGGCTTCTTTCTACACGCTGCGCTCCAAGTCACCGCATCATAAAACAGACGTTGCAATCTAGCACAAAATGGCGTTTATAAACACACGCTTTGTCAGAAAAAAGCAAGGTTCTGCTGTTGCTGGGTACATTGCATAAAAATGCTAGCGGGACCCATCTCCGTGGCTTAAGGCGTGGGCAACACCACTCCGAAGAAACTTTGCAGCGGTTGCAAACCGTTAGCGACAATGTGTCCGGTTTGACCAGCCTGGTATTCGAAGCGCAGACCGAGATTTAATTTTTGAACTATAAGACACCGTCGCTATTCTAGCTTACTGTAAGAGCAAGTATGGCCATTTCCATAATACCCGTCTTTGCACGTACAAACGAATCCATCATCAACATTGCTACAGTTTGCATTAACATCACAGTCGTGGGTTCCATCAATACACTCATCTTAAAAAAAGATAATGAGTAGCTGCCAAAATGCTACGTTAAAAAAACCTTTTTCAGCAAGTTAATTTATTGTTTGCTCGTTGGTTAAATCCATAAAGTAAAAGAAGACTGTTTTAAAAAGTCAAGTCATTTAAAATATATATAAAGGCAAAGGATTAGGCCTACGTTGAAGTCGTGTTTCACTGCAAGGGTCTAAGAAGGAGGAAAAAAATCTTCAATGTACTCGCGGTATTACACAGATACGTGTGACGAGTGTCGCGCCCCCATCTCCGCGGCTTAGCGTCTGGGTAACATAGCTCCAAGAAACATCACAACAGCTCCGAAGGAATGTTAGCAACACTGCGTCATACCTGACCGGGAAGGAAATCGAACTACAGACCTTCCGCGCAACGATGTCTTCAACCACTGCGCTAATTGCCCGGTAAAGGTATGGAACGTATATTGATATTGTGTTGCGCTCCAGAAGCATGTTCGGGGTTTATTTGGGAATTGAGCATAATCAGTAGGCTACCCCTTTTCCGTCCCGACCAGTGGTTTTCAACCGGGCTTCCGCGGAATCCTATAGGGTTCCGCCAGTAGAGTCCGGGGGTTTCGCAACTGTCCCGTGTAGAGCTGGGTTCAAGTAAATTAGTAAGTTAAATTAATGCACATGGTTCCTCTAGTCTCGTCTCTGGAATGTTTCATTGGGGTTCCGCTTGATTAGAAAGATTGAAATCCACTAGTTCCATGACAATCAGCCTTGCTGATGTTGTAAAAACAGGGGCGGCGCCAGCCAGAAATAAGTGGGGGGGACAAACCAAGCCACGAAAACTTGTAAAAATTTAGACTCTTTCAAGAAGGTTTAAGGAGCCTCCCAGAAAATTTTAAAATGTTGAAATTAATTTAGTGCATTCTGGCGTATATCCAGAAAGATTTTTCGGTGAAATAAGGACTTAATTATAAAATAAAAATAGGATATTAGTAAGCATAATTGTTCAGAAATTGCCTTTGCCCTTTGCCTTCGGTTATCGTGCCTAGTAGCCCGGTTCTGTAGTACAGTGTGCTACTTCCAAGTAGGCTATTAAAAAAAACACTTTACCCTGTAAATAGACCAAATTTAGTGAAACATATCGTGCATTATTACAGTCTCACGGTAAAGAATGAAAAGGAAAATTGAAAAATCCTGAAAGTGTTAAAAAAAATGGCACTGGCACTGGCAGAATATGAAAATGGAAACGAAAATGTACAGTATAAAGCAATGGCAGCATGTGACTTATAGCTTGATTCTCCTTTGGCTCTTCAATTTAGTAAGATCAACCAATGTTTCGAGCTCCATAGTGTCGTCTATGTCACGTTCACTACCAATTCGAACAAGATGTTCAAGTCGGTCTAATGACATGGAAGATCGCAGAAAATTATTAAGGATTTTCACTTTGCTGTGTGTACGTTCACATGATGCCACACTTATTCGTGTTTTAAAGACAGAAAAAGAAAAAGGCCAGTAGGGGTACACGTCTGCCCCCTCTCCTACCCCAGAAAAAAAACAACGAATTTGCACGATTTACAAAAATGGGCCTGAGCAGAAGTGGGGTACTAGTCCCCCCCATTCCCCCACTTGGCGCCGTCACTGCTGTGAAGTAGAATAGCCTTAGCGCATCTTCACGGATTAACTTGATATTAGTTTATGTCGTGAAACCAAGTTAATTTTAGGTTTATACCTCTATCACTTTGACAAATGTAAAAGAATTTGCGATCATTGACGTTGCAGTTCGAGTCGAACCATCTTCCAAATATGAAAAGCCTAAATCCAGTTATCGACAGGCAGTCTTCATTTCTGTCAGGTTCGCCTGTAATTTGGGCAAAAAAACATGAAAATGTTGTAACTACGCACATCCATAGCGGGTATTGGGAGGAGGGGAGCAAAAACAGCTTTTGCAAAGCGAAAAGCGTGTGATTACAGGGCAACGTGCAGTGTTCTATGAACATAGTAAGAAATTTAAACCTTGGCCGTTGGGGCGCGAAACGTTCATTGCTGAATCAGTTTCTTGAGCCATAAACATTTAGTCGCGCAGTACAGGGTAAGTCATGGGAAACGTATGTTTTTAAGGAAGACAAAACTCTGCAAATATTTTACTTAACGTAAAATTAACTCAAACGATAAATAAATAACAACAAAATAAATGGCATCTTAAGCATGGTTAAAGACTGCCTTCCTCACTCTCTAACCACTTACTCTAGAAAAGCAAGGAGCATTCTAAAAACAGCCATTTTCCGTGACTCACCCTGTATTTACGGTACTGCGAAGTCACATCACACCTGAATGAAAAAACTGTAGCTGTATTACTCCTTCAAATAATTAATTTTGCGTTATAACCTGTGGTGGGATTCAAATTTTTTGTCGGTCGGTTCCATATTACAAAAGTTTTGTTTTCAGTCGGATCTGTTTTAACAAAATGGTACAAGTATGCTAAAATTCCATGCGAATTTGCTGAATCCTTTAGCCTACCACTGATTATATCATTTACGAACCAAAATTCCAATTCAAATATGTCACTGGTGCACCATTGATCCATTCTAAATCCGCAGCGGTAGCTCCTCGGAAAGATGTAGCAGCCTTTAATCCGACCCAATAAAGGCGAGGTTGAAGAGATAGTGCTCTCAAAACAGCTGAAAAGTTAGCGACAGTAAAACTGCACCTTTGATAAGTAAAGCTGCAGTACCGGTGCAGTGGCAATATGTCGTATGTGCAGTACACTTTATTAGCAATGACTTATGACTAAATTTTCGTTTTCACAATCTTACCATTTGCTTCATTTCTAGTTTGAAAGTCTAGTGTGATCAGTATAGCTCCTCTAGCCATTTCGTTGCAACTGGATAGTGCTTCGACCCATGTTTTTTGAATGTTGTTTCTCTTGTAGCAACGATTGCCTATGGTTGTCCAGCCAATCGGACAGCTATCTGCGAAGATAAATTTGTGATTTGCAAGCCTATGGCCAGGCCACATATCACAGCTTTATAAAGAATGCTCTAACTAAACCATTCAACAGTTGTATTTCAAAATCGACAAAAACTTAATTTGTAAGTATTTTTGAGACATTTTTTTGTCTCTAGAGAAGGGGCGTGGCGAAATTTTACTGCATACTATAATGGACGAGTTTCCGAGAATGAAACCGCAAGGCGTCCTCTAAAAATTAAAAAGGTCTCCCACCCCTATCTACTGCTGCCCCCTACAGCGTGCTGCGTGGGGCCAGAGTCTCTTTTGCCCCCCTATAAGCATGCTCCTGCTCTGGATTTTCTGCTTCTATTGCAGCTACCAAGATAAGCCGTAAGTTCCCGATTGCCCATCCCATTCACCATTTTAGATTTTTTCTACGGAACATCTTCAGGGAGTTTAAAAATGTTGAGTCTTCTGCATAATAGCATAGCGGCATACCGCGCGCTGGTTCCATTTCCCACGTGATGGGTTCGAATAACAGCTGGAAAAAATTACATTTGACAAACTGAATGGCTGCCGACTTGAAAAGCGCAAGCTCACCCCGCAGTTTCCCTCAATTACACTTGAATTTTCTGTTCATTATAATTTGAAAATAATCTAACTTATTTGTTATTGTTTGTAGGTGAAAACAATTACGCGACACATAAGTTCATAGCAGGTAAATACACAGATAAAAATTTAAACCATTTTACAAAGTTTATCATTATATGTTATTATTATTACTTACACTCCGTCTCAGCATTTCTTACCTTTCGGTTCAAATGTGCTTGGGTCTTCTTCCACTAAAAGTTTAAAGTCAAAAGTAAAAGACGATTCTACTGGTAGGCCTATAGGTTTAATCATGATTTGATTATGTACTTCCGAGAGCTCAGTTCCTGATCACGTCGCTATTGGTGAGGGAGGTCTGGGGTTTGATTCCTGGGCCGGTCAAATGGAACGCAGCATCGCCAACGGCTCGCCACCGCTGCAACGTTAATTCGGATCAGCGTTGCTCAGGCGATAAGCAGCGCAGATGGGCCCCGCCATTCGTTACGTTACACGCTTGAGGGTAATATCGCGAGTAAAATGAAGATTTGATTTTTAGTTTGTGTATGACTAACCAGTGATATTGATTTTAAAAGTGGCAATTAATGGCATGCTTCTCAAACAATGTGAATATCAATGACTAATGAAAATGTTTATGTGTGTGCTTGGAATAGGTTTCGCACTCATCAGCACAGAGCCGGCGCCTGAGCAGTCGACTTTAGTGGGCAAGCGTTTATCAGGGAAGCCAAAATTTGAAAAGCTGCCTTCAAAAGAGAAAGCTTGTTAATTGGGGGGCCAAGCATGTCGATTGCTCTTAGTAGCAAGGCCCGCTCTTAGCGCCGGCCCTGCATGAGCATACTCAGTATTTTTATTTTAGTAAATTATTCTGATTGAGATCGGCCGGTTAGCTCAGTTGTTAAAACAATGCTATCGGCGCGGGAGGTCTAGGGTTCGAATCCTTGACCGGTCAAATCGGACACAGTGTCGCCAACGGCTCGCCACCGCTGCGATGTTTCTTCGGAGCTGTGTTGCCCACGCGCTAAGCGGCGGAGAAGGGCCCCGCCACTCGTTACACGCTTCGGCGCAGTCACGCGAGTACAATCAAGATTTGATTTTTGATTCTGATTGTAGTTATAACTACACTCCTAAAACCTAGACAGACAGACCTCCTAAACTAGACAGAGGAATTTCACTAACTTACCTGGTGGCCCAATGTCTGTGCAAATGGCATTTTCAGTGCACACAGGTTCAAGCCTCGAGCTACATGATGGGAAAGCCCGAACACATTTTCGTCCTGGATTATTAAAATCGTCACTTCTGTCTACAAAACCGTTTAGGCAAGAACACTGAAACGACTCAAACGTGTCCACACATTGGGCAAACGAGGAGTTACAATCGTGTGTGTTGATTTCACACTCGTTTATGTCTGAAAAATGCAAACGTAATGAATCTATTTTCTTGTATTATATTCAATAAGTACATAGCTGCCGTTAGTGCAGTGCAGTTGTTAAGCGCACACGCTACCGGTGCCGGAGGTCTGGGGTTCAAATCCCGGATCGGTCAAATTGGCAGTGTCGCCAACGGCTCGCCACCGCTGTGACGTATTTTCGGAGCTGTGTTGCCCATGCGCTAAGCCGCGGAGATGGGCCCCGCCACTCGTTATACACCTCGGCGTAATACCGCGAGTATAATGAAGATTTGATTTTTGACATTCAATAAACCTAATGAGTTAGATTCATGCTTAATTCATTAATTGAAATTATTTATGTTCATGTATAAACTTGAATCCACTTTCTAGGCCGCTGAGCTAGACTAGATAGACTTCGGCAAAGGCTTCATTGCTCAGCGAAGCATTTAGTAAGCATTTGCATTCAGCTGGTCACACTTATTACACTGTAAACATACGATTGGACGGAGCAATGGAAGCACAACGGGCTAGAATCCACGCTGATAAAATTATGAAATTCATCCATAAGTGTTTCTCAAAAGTCATCTATCTTCTTTTAGCTGGGCAATATTTAGTCTACAGCAATAGAACTTTGATTATACACGTTCTAGTCAAATATACGTCGTATCACTGCCATGACCTTCAAAAATTACTGCTTTTACTTGAAGAAAAAACACCATGTACAAACTACTAGCAGATCGATCTATCGCTTCAGAAAAATATCAATTTTCCACCCTACTTTTTCCGCGTCAGCTAGCTCCATTTACATGGGTTCTATGCTGATCTCGCGTCTGTAGAACTGCTTTTATTTGCCATCTACCAACCGGCTTACCAAAGACGTATTGGCTCTTTCTGCCGGACATTTTAATGCAGTTTTGATAATTTGCAGAGCATACTGTAATGCTAGGGACTTTTCTTACTAGCTTCAGCAGAAAGTATGTAGCCAGTAACTTTGTTTTTAAATATTCTGGCTGCTTGTTTTCTACTGTTTTGATATGTTTTGTGTGTTTCTGTTCAACCATATCATTAACCATTTGGTTATTGTAGTTGGAACTTTCTTTCTTGCAGGATTGGCTGTTTAACGAGAATTTTCTTGAGTGGCTTAACAGCACACCCCTGAGCATAAGAAAAAAACTTCTGACGATGAGTTTTAGAACCGGTTACATCAATAACAAATTTAGGATATGAAATCACTGCTGCGGAAACACCGTATTTTCCGGTAGCGCAATGTCCACGTAAAGGCCATTTAGGGTTACAGTCAGGGCCGTATCAACACTTCGGGGGGGGGCTGGGGTTAATATTTAAGGAGCCCTATACTTTTACACAGACTGGATTTTGGCTAGCAGCAGCAACAGACTTATTTGACTTTAGAAGACGCCATTCAACTTCCCCCTTTTTAAGTGTAGCAGCGTCACACGCCCTTTACGGGGAGCCCTATCACGGGAGCCCCGGGACTATAACCTCACCCCCCATTAATCTGGCCCTAATTACACTTGCCTTTTAAAGATACAAGTCTTAACTTAGAAATGTCAACCTACAGTATATGAACTGATTTTCCACACTCATGCTTAACAAAAACCGATTTAAAATAATCAAGAGGAGGACATGCTGTCGCTATTTCGTCGTGCGAAGGTTCGTGTAGGTTGTTATCGTGCGTTGGCCCTGCCACCGCCTTCTCAAGTGAAATTCAACCACAAGTTTGTTAGTCGGTAACGAAATATTTGTTAGTGCAAACTCCCGACTTGGCATCACACGAAAAATACGATTCCAGG
Source organism: Trididemnum miniatum (assembly GCA_964006365.1). NCBI lineage: Eukaryota > Metazoa > Chordata > Ascidiacea > Aplousobranchia > Didemnidae > Trididemnum > Trididemnum miniatum. Next base: position 4,548,013 of record OZ023250.1, read on the forward strand.
CTTGTAGGTTGCAAGCCAACTCAAACACAACTATGACGTAACAGCACGTACTAACTGAAGAATGGCTGAAATTAGCAGTGACTTAATGACTGCTACAGTACAATGCTATTTGCGTAAAGTTTTCCATGCTTCGCTGTACATCATTCAGCATAGGCCTATACTTGTGTATTATTCTCGTAATTTTTTTATATCTCAAACCGGGGTGTGGCTAGCGGAGGGGTGATGACGCAAATTCGAATAAGCAAAAGGTTACAAATATTACGGTGTTTTATATGGATATTATAAGCCAAGTCAGCAAACCGCATCATAAATAGCGAGACCCATGCGCTAATATTATAAGTTTATAGCGATACTTTTAAGGCAAAACGCATTTCGCAGGCAGTTTAGCATTAAGGTTGTGGGGTGAGGTCGAAATGACACTATGTTGTTTCCCTGCTTAGCTGGATATTTAGTAGTAGTTTATTTTATTTAACGACCAGAAAACCACCAAACAAAAACAAGGAACAAAAACAATGGCCGAAAAACAGGTTACAGCGACAAAACGATATACGTTGAAACGTGCAGGAATTAAAAAATGAACACAACTTTTAAAAAAATGCTCGGTCGCTGCACCTTTGGATTTAATTTGCTATGCTTTAATAAAAAACAAACAAAACAATACGCCACGCGAAGAAAAATGACCTAACATAAAAAATCGAGAAAAGCAAAGCAAAATTTACTTGAACGAGAGTCTAGCTGTAAGCCAATTATAATTTCACATTTAAATACTGTACCGGTAGTGGTTAAAAAATAATAACTATCAACTTTTATCGGTTAAATTCATTTAAATTGCTCTAGTCACAGTTGAATACGCAGCAAAACTGATACAGATTAAAGAAATGTTTGATACAGCAAAAGATTGTTGGAAATGGAAGCTGGAAAACCAAAAAATTTGAAATGCTCATCGATTAGGAGATGGATGGAGAATTTAAAATCTGCAAAAGAAAAACTAACAGCAGATATCTGTTTTTGTCCTTTTAAATCACTTAAATGTAGGTACATAATACAATTACGGTATGAACTTTTCACAATGAATTTACAAGTTACTGAAGTGGCAGGCCAAGTCCTGCACGTTTTTACCGGTTAATTCTGAATAAAATATTTACCCTGTCCAGTGTCCACATGCCCAATTTTAGTGGGCTTTAGCAGGCCCACGGTTCTCGGTTCTAGCTTCCGCATCATAACGGTAATCAATTTCACTTAAATTGGAACAAGTGGACTTGGGAGTAACTACTGACTTTTGCTCGCAAAAAGATTTTCCGGCCTTGGGCTTTTAGAGAGGTTGACAATTTTAAAAACCCAAAACCTTGGAAAATTTTCAACAGGTTTTAGTTTCAGTTTCGGTTTTGACGTTTCAAGAAAAAACGATTTTGGTTCAAGTTTAGGTTTTCAAAATTTTGGCTGAGTAGGTGTCAGTTTCAGTTTGGGTGTCCAAAATTTCCTTTAATACCGGGTTTTCAGGTTTAGGTTGAGATTTGAGTTCCCAAGGCTACTTCAAAACAGAAAAGAAAAAAAAAAAAAAAACACATTACAAAAAACACAGAATAAGAAAAGCAAATAATTTTGTTCAATTTTACAAACACATTTAAAGGAAAGAAACACTTGCTGAAGACAAAAAATAATAAAATTTGTAGAGTGGATTTTATTTTTGTACCGTAGTTATTTTTGCTATTTTATTTGTTTAAATACTCGATTACTTACTAGTTTATTCATTTTTTGAAACAGACTTATGGCGTATTTATTAAAAACTTTTTCAGGGCTTTGATGAATGTTTTTTTACCGAACTTGACTTTTTCTCTTAGAAGCAAAGGTATACTGTTCCATACTTTGACGCCACAAACTTTAATTGAATTTTGGGCAAATTTAGAACTTGATCTAAGCAGAAAAAAATCGTGACGTCCAGCTTGTCTGGAGGCAAATTTGTGGATATCTCTGGTGGATAAAAATAGTCTTTGAAGTAATTCTGGCAGGTTATAGGTTTTTCTCTTTAGCATAAATTTAGTTATTTCAAGCTTGAATACATTACTCAGTTTCAATATCGAAAACTGTTTGTACAGAGGAGACATGCGAGTTCTTTGATTACACTTTTTAGTAATAATTTTTGCGAGGCGATTTTGCATCACTTGAATTTTATTTAATCGTGTGCTTGCAGCGTTGCCCCAAGTGGTGATTGCATAACTTAAATGCAGGGCGTCGAACCGAACCGGAACGTAAACCAAAAACCCGAATTTACCGTTTCCTTTCATGGAACCCAAACCGAACCGTAACCTTTAGACGATAACCGACCCTGAACCTGAACCCAAGGTCATCAGAATTCTTGAACCTTAACGGAATTTAAACCGTTAAAATAGTTTTTGCCTAAACTGAACCTTGTCTAACCTCGCGTCAGTGGAAGTTTTGTTGTGTTACTCTTTAAGTTTGGACTAAATAAGCATCCGTTACGTTAAGTCGTGTGTGCTCTTACAAAAATTTTTGCTAAAAATGATTGTTATGGTGGCTGTAACATCAGTTAAGGACATGTGATGCTAAGCCGCTGAGGACATTCTTAATGAGCTATACAGCAGCATCTTAGAAAGTACAATCAGCCTAAATGCAGTGAGTATTTTTGAAAAAAATGCGCGTGTAACTGCGCACCAAAATATCAGTCGAATTGACGGTTTCAAATTCTTGAACCCAAACCGAATTTGAACCTTTAGATTTGCTTTCTGCGAACCTGAACCGAACCTGAACCCAATAAATCAAAATATTCTTAATTTTAACCGGAACTAAACCTGCAAAATCAAACGACGAAAAACCTGAACCGGAGGTAAACCGCTAAAAATAAATTTTGCGGAACCTGAACCTTAAACCGGAGCGATATTTCAAACGGTTTGATGCCCTGCTAAAATGTGAATACGCAATACCACAACAAACTTTTTCGAATAATTTTGGCAAAGAGGTCGATTTTTTGTACCATAAAGTTGCAAGATACAGCAACCAAAATATCTGATGCATTACTTCAATTTATTTACAGTTTATACATTATTTACAAAATCTAACACGAACGTTTTCGGCACTACATTGGCCCTCGTCAGGTATATCTAAGATAGTCAATGTTAACTTTATAATGACATGAAGAAAAAACTGATTGAAAAATATTAACTACTGCTGATGCATATTGTTGGTGCTAGGCTACAATCCTCCATTAAAAGTGCTATGTAAGTTGTACACTGGTTTGAAACAGCAATTGTGACGAAAAAATTAAACAATTATTACGGAATTAAACAAATACATTATGACTTAATTATTACGGAATTAAACAAATACATTATGACTTAATACGGTAGAAATTAATATAGATAAACATTGCAATGTTTATCTATATTGCAAGATAGATGTTTATCTATATTAATTTCTAACTCTTTTGGGTTATTGCAATAACCTTGCTAACCCTTTTGGGTTTTTAGGCTTTTGGCTAACCCTTTTGGGTTATTACGCTATAACCCTTTTGGGTTATTGTAACAATAACATTGCAATAACCCTTTTGGGGTTATTGCAATGTTTATCTATATTAATTTCTACCCTATTAAGTCATAATTATGTATTTGTTTAATTCCGTAATAATTGTTTAATTTTTTCGTCACAATTGCTGTTTCAAACCAGTGTACAACTTACATAGCACTTTTAATGGAGGATTGTAGCCTAGCACCAACAATATGCATCAGCAGTAAAACTTAGTTAGAATTTTTCAATCAGTTTCTTCATGTCATTAATGTTAACATTGACTATCTTAGATATACCTGATGAGGGCCAATGTAATGCCGAAAACGTTCGTGTTAGATTTTGTAAATAATGATAAACTGTAAATAAATTGAAGTAATGCATCAGATATTTTGGTTGCTGTATCTTGCAACTTTTTCGAATAAGCTGGGAGTTGCATAAAATTTTAGCTTGTGAAGAATGGCAATAGCCGAACTTAACGTAGAAATGACATGATATGACAATATTATCCCAGTTTAAATTGTCATCAAATAAGACACCTGTGTAGATATTTGATGGAATCACCTGCAGCTATTGCAGCTTTGCCTATTTTTACAGAAAAGCTACCGGTATTTAGCATTGTTTTAATTGAAATCAGCATATACTTTGTCTAACTTAAATTGAGTGAGAGTTTATTACTAAGAAACCACAAATTAATTTTTTCGAGTTCTTCATTTGTTTTTAAGTTTAAGGAGTTGATAGTTTTGTTAGAACAGATAAGGACAGTATCATCAGCATATAAAATGTGGTGTTAAACTTTGAGCAGAGTGGCAAATCGTTTATATAAACCAAGAATAAAAAGGGGCCCAGTACGCTTCTTTGAGGTATACTCCTGCGTGTTGTAATAGGGAGAAAAGTTGAAGATGCATCTTTGTATGAAACACATTGTTTTCTGTTCTCGAGATAAGACTTAAAGAGGCTATGGACAACGCCACTATCACCGTAATGTTTGAGTTTATCTCATAAGATCTGGTGGTTAATCGAATCAAATGCCTTGGCAAGATTGAAAAATATAGCACATGAGGACTTGTTAATGTCTTTATTGTCTAGTAAACTTTCAAATACTTGTGTAATTGCAAGGCCTGTAGAGAAATGTTCGCTAACTCCGAATTGATGTTTTAAAAACAAATCATGCTTGTTCCAGACATTTAGTCATCTTTTGTGCCAAATTAATTCAAATATTTTGTGAAAAGGCGACAAAATTGAAATCGGTCTGTAATTACCAAGGTTTTGGTTAGAACTCCCCTTACATAAAGGAATGACTTTTGCTAGTTTTAAAATATCAGGATAGACTCCATTTGCAATACAATGATAGAAAGCTTTAAACAAGAAGTTTGCAATGATGCATTTAGCTTGTTTGATTAGCTTCACTAGTATATCCGTAACTTCTGGGGATTTATGATTGTTCAGCTTATTAATTGCTTCAAAGACTTCGTATTCATCAGTGGGATGGATAAAAATTGAAGTTGCGTGTCTTGGGCCTAAATAATCTTAATAAGTTTTAGAGATCGAACTAAATGTTGATGTCAAACTTTTTCCAACGTTTGTGAAATGCGTATTAACTTCATTGCATATGTGTGTTGAAGACGCGTAAGCATTAAGCAACGCCATTTGCATCAGTTGTTGTTTGTAGATGGCAATGTTTGTTGTTTAAGAGTTTGTTTATATTTTTCCAAATTCTGGACGGATCACGATTGTTGGTAAATAATGAATATTATAGTAATTAACTTTTGCTCTTTCTTTTATTCGGGTTAAAATATTTCTATATTTTCTGTACATTTGTGCCTTGACAGCCGAATTCTTAGTAATGTATTCCCGAAATAACTTCTGTTGATGTTTAATAGATATCAATATACCTGTGGTTAGCCATGGGTTGGTGAAGGATTTATATTGTTTTCTGGAAAGCCTTCTTTTGGAGAAATGAACATCAACCAAGTCACACGTAGTTTTCAAGAGATACTCAATATCATTTGACTCCATGGCCACTCGAAAGTTTAGCAGTAGTGCCAGTTCTTCCTAAAAGGCAGTTTTTTCAGGAGTTATATGATATCCCATTGTTCTGGAAGAAGTTTTTTTATTGAAAGACAACTTTACATGAGCAAATATTGGCAAGTGATCAGAGATATCGTAGGAAATTATTCCGGGCTTAATGTCGAAAGAAGACGTAGAATTAATGTAAATATGGTCAATAATTGTTTGTTTGTTTTCGGTAAGTCGCGTAGGCTTATCTAATAATCGATAAATTTTTGTTTCGGTTCAAATTCTCGTATGATGTTTGTAAAAGCCTCCTGAAATTTGGTAATATCACGTCGGGGATGCCTATAAACGGAGCCAATGATAAGGCTATTGTTATCACATGAAGTTACTTTGATCCATGCGTCTTCACAATCTACAGATTCAATTTTGACTGTGGGAGGATGTAGACAATATAACTTATCTGAAACAAAAATCCCGGCACCTCCTGCTTTTGAGTGGGAGTTGTAATTGTAAAATGTGTAACCATCCAGGCTTAACTTACTAAATTTTTGATTTATTCTAATTTCACTTAAGCAAATCACTTCAGGTAACCGAGTGAATGCTTTCAATTTTTTCGAAGTTTTTCGGCAAACTTACAATATTCATACTGAATTCATATATACAATATTCATACTGAATACTGAACAAAATTTAGCACTAGAAGAGTTGGTGATAGAAACGAGTGCAATGCTGTTTTTCTTTTTGGGGAGTCTCTGAAATGTGGGGTTACTTAATGAAGTGATATTATGTTTGTTTATTTGCATTGATCGACGTCTCAGTTGCTTGGAGTTTGGGAATTGTCAAAAAAACATGTAAAAGACGATTTTATGTACACAACCGGCCAACTTGGACTCCAAATCCAAGTCCGTATTAATAATTTTGGGTAAGCACAATTACTGTGAATGTAGACTACACTGTTTACTTATTGACGGTATAGCAGCACCCGCAATACTGAATCCGCAGAAATATTTTATGACAATATTTTCTATGTTAAACGTATTTCTTCGATATTATGATTAGTCTAAGAGTGTGAGGTGAGGTGGAAGTGACTTATCGTTGTTGCTTTAAATTAGCTGCACATTTTTACCTGTTGATTCTGAATGGAACGTTATTAGATTTTCGTGGTAGCTGACGAAACAAATATAGGCTACTTTCCGGCGTTAGGTTTTTCGAGAGATTCAATTCTTAGATCAGAAACGAAAATTGAACGTCCTGTATAGAACTTTTCAAACAGACAAAAGCAAGGTCAGGTGAACAATAAATCAAAATGCTCTTTAAGAACTAATTGAGTTTTGGACCTAAAACTAAAATCCACCCAGTGCTTGCCTTCCGATCTGAACTTAGTGAATAAAATTTCGACTTGATTGAACTGCTTACATGCAGCTGCCAGTATTCAATGCTTGAATAGGATTATTTTTTCAATCGGCATCTGTATTCTCGGATTAGAATAATAATACGGTAGTGCGAAATTTCAACATTTAAAAATAACTTTTACAAGGTAGGCCTATTGACGTGTAATATGGAGTCATTAATAAAATAACTGAATAATTTGAAAATATTCAAACACAGTTGAATTGTGTTGAGATGATAATAATAACAAACAATCCGTTTGTACTAGTCCACCACAATTTCTTCTCTTTCAGCCGCTTTCAAACGATATTCCCCCTGGGTAATTTTGTTTTGATGGGATCGGAAAACCAGATAGGCAACGATCAGTGTAAGCAAAAGAACAACAAGTATGGGACTGACATAATAGTACCAATATACTTCAGCAGTTTGGGGAGATGATGGCACTGTTAAAATTAAAAGCAAGTGATATTTATAATTTTATAAAGGCACATTGTAAAAGAATGAGCAGGCGATATTTCGAGGCATTCTAAACATCTTGGTTTACCACATACGCCGCTTTGCGACCAGCGAAATTTTATCGCTACTCTGCAAGCGTTTTTAAAATGATAGCTGAAACATTCGACATAAATTATCTTGTCTGAGATGGAGGGTTAAGTTGCGATCACACTGTTTACTGAGACGCTGAGACATTGTGCAGAATTATTATATTATGACATCACATCCGTACAAAGTCATTGAGACGTGATGTCATAATAAGATAAATCTCCACTACGTCTCGTCTCAGTAAGCGTGATTGCAGCTTTAAGGTGCAGTTACATTGACTGACACGTCTCAATGTTAAGGAGACATTTTTGATTTGTTTCATTGTTACGTCATTGTGCAACATATGTGATGCAATGATAAAACAAACCAAGAAGTTCTCAACGTCACTGACAAGTCTCCGTTAGTGGATTGCGCCTTAACACGTAATGTGTGAATGTAGTAAATTCAGCTTAGGACTGGAATATGCCATGAATATGGGTGATCAAGATAGTCAATAAAACAATAAGGACTTCAAATTTCAGATCATGAAAGTTTTGCCAAAACCTTTTTTTTACAACCTGTCTGCAAGGATGAATGAGAGAGCAATAATGCAGCGTCAGTTGTTTTCCATAAAACGTGAGTCGTTAGCGTTATGATATCAAAATGCTGTTTTGAGCTTGATCATATAGTAGAGTTTGAAAGTAAAAATAAATGTTCATTTTGTGACGTAATTAAGCCTCTAGCTGTTATAATTTGACGTACACATGCATTTCCGTGGATCATCAGGGTCGATACGAAAACCGGTTGCACAATAGCAGAGAGGTGTGTTTTCTTTTGTCACAGAGCAGTAATGGTCGCAGCCTCCACGATGCCGTCCCCCACACACGTCAACAACATTGAGCGGTCCTACTGTGATTACATTCATCTGTTCATCACCGTGGAACGAAGTCTCGCTGGTAAAAAGGTTCTCACATCTCTGCAAACACGAATATGCATTGTATTAGCAACCACAGTTTCTTGCAAAACTTGTATAGTCAACTTTTGAGCTCATATGGAACTATACAATTTTTACAACTTCTCATGCACATTCAGACACGAAAGCAGAGTTGAGTTCTTCAGTGATGTAGTTGTTACGCCTTTCTGAAAGAGCCAAATATAGCCTGGGCCGCTAAAAGGATTTTTTAGGCCTTGGAGCAAAATTGGAAATGACTATGATTAAAAAAAGGTCACCCACACCCGGCGTGTTGGCCTCACGACATTTTGCCTTGATTTTCCCCCTTAGCGCTGGTGACACGCTTTTTCCAACTTTTAAGATCATCATGGTGGCCCAAATATGCAGCGATTTTGATATATTGTGACTATTTTTCTTATTCCCTTCTTGCCTGGTCAGCTTCTAGTTTGACATTGTTATGTAGTCGAAATGCATAGCAGATTTGCTAGAACATGAAGCCTGTGTTCGGCCGGTGGGTGTGGTGGTTGAGGAGATCGCTATCGATGTAAGTTCGAAACTGTGTTGCCTCAACGATGAGCCCCGCCACTCGTTAGCCTACACGTGTCGGTGAAGTGCTGCGAATATAATGAAGACTAGACTTGGATCCTGCGAAGGTAATTTGATGTCACAAAAGAAGTCATAAAAGACATTTTACGAGGATTACACGCTCCAGCAAGTCTGACGACTAATTTGGAAGATTTTGTGTCGAGTAACTTACTCTCGTAAATTCAGAATCGCTGGTATCGATTAAACAAGAAACATAAACATATTCATTTCCGCCGTCAAATGAAGTAACGGGAAATCCAAACCGGAAGCTGTCGTCATCTTGCGACACAATGCGAACGTTTCCGTTTAATTTCCATTGATTTTCATTGCAACTATTAACAGACAAAAAATAACGATACCAGAAACTGGCTTAGCAGCATCACCGCTTAGCTTCCGATCCGGAACTGAAACCGTGCAACAACCTGGAGTGGTAAAGGGATAGACCCTCGGCCTCAGAGTTATATGAACTATCCGAAGTGGGTGCTCCGCCGTACGTCGACGACGAAACGACCGAAAAAACATGAGTTGTAAAATCACAAGAGTTAATGGCGGGCCAGTAACTCAATTTAAATTGCATTGGAGTAAAAATTACATGACGAAAGAGAATATAAAGTAAAACTATACAGCAGTAGTACTAATTATGATAATGTTTGACATATGAACAGTAGCGTAGCTTAAGAAGGTACCGGGGCACTGTCCTTTTTTTTGACGTGCAAAGACTTATTTTTTTCTGAGATTGGCCTCTTAGGGACAATACAAACGGAGTCTTTCATTGTTTAAATTCGGGCCTGCCCCCCTAAAATTTTCACTGGCTACGTCCCTGCGTATAAAATGCTTTTTTATGCGTAAACTAGCTCGGCGGAAAAGTAAACGTTTTCCTGATAAACTTACGACCTATAGACCGATAGTAAATCGATTACTTTACTTAGTTACAAAATGTCTTTTTCGCAAACTGCACTGATGAGAATGTAAATGCAAAAGAAGCTTGAAGTAAGAATCTAGCTTCTGTTTGTTTTGTTTAAACCATGTAGAGTACAATTGTAGGTTTGATTTTGTATAAGTAAAGCATGTGCGTCGTGGACGATGACCTGGTTACGCATCGAACTCGCCAAGCCAGCTCTGGAGCCCAAAGCGTCAATGGCTCGGCAATCGGCAACTTCACGCGCATTTGAGCAATCTATTAGTTTCGGTTTACCCATTTGCGACTATCTGCTTGAAACGATTTCCTGTTCCGTCTCGCGTCAAAGTCTGCCAACATCGTAGAGGCTTTGCTTGCGATCCCAATTCGGGCAGACCATTTTCGAATCCAATTTTGACGTAAACTATCTCCGAAGCTTGTAATGGAACCGAAGGCTCGTAGACTTCTGTGAAGCTGGAATCTCGCCATAAGTCCATAGTCAAAAGCTGCTGGGTTCCAGATACCTCCATTGGTTTTGCCGATCGAACACCCCTGATGGTAAAAAGTCAGAACAGCGAACTAATAAGCAAGAAAATGAGTTATGTGTAATTAAAAAGGATTTGATGATCACTAGCATTGCCATGGTACAGCACCGTGCTCTTTCGCTATAGCTCAGTCCAACGGTCACCAACTTTTAGCACTCGTGGACCCATCAAGGATGGATTCAGAAATTTTTGTAGGAGGCGGAATGAAAAAAGCTTATTTTGCAATTTCGAGAGCTTAAAGGCATCGAGATAGAAAAATAAAAATTTAAGAAGCTGAATACTCAGTCCCCTTGGATTAATCATTCTCAATATATCAATGAATGCAACAATACTCGCAAACATAATGTCAATCTAAAACCGAATTTAAGCTAACTTAATCACAGTGTGGTATATATTCAAAAAAAATAATTTACTGGGTTGTCATCAATTATTAGTGTGATTGTTGCTTCTGTTAGTGACCTACCTAAATGCTTTCACGAACTATGTGGTTCGAGGACCACTTGCTGGCAAGCAGTGGTTAAGTAACTATCAAATATAAAAAGTCGGCAAGTCATCATTGCAATAACGCAATGTCTGGTATGGTTGTGCCAATGCTTGAAAAGTTGCATTAATACTCACCGTTTCTTTCGATTTAAGTCGTAGACAAGTAGAGGCTCGAACGTAACTGTTTTTGTCTTCTCAGTAACGCAAAGGAAAGTTACTTCAAAAAATTTTGCTCTGGTTATTACTGGGCCAGAAGTGCCTATTCTTCCACGAACCATAGCGCTGTAGATAATTTGGGTTCCCTGTAAAATAAAAGCACGTGGAGTTAACCGAGTGGTTTGCGCATTGGACAGCGGAGATGGCGTTAAAGCTTGGTTCAACGCTCAAATAGATCATCTTCGGTGATGCATATGCTTTTCATAAATATATATTTAAGCTGCACTTAAAAAAAAATGGAAAGGTAGGAGGTATGTAGATGTTACAGTATAGTTTTGCTTTTCGAGGACGCAGTTTTTGTTGCTTGCTTTGTAGTGTGAATAAAAAATTACTGGCACACGTTGCACTGTATAAATTGGATTTAAAGAACACTTTAAAGCAAACCATAAAAATTCTGCTTACACTTCTACGACTTTTGTAAAGCTCACCGTATCCGTATGCATTGTTCCACATTCCCGAGGGTCTGTTGTAGGGGTTTCGAAACGGTATTGAAACCCATTTTCAAACCATACTTGTCCTTTGCACTCTGATCGGTTTTTGTACAGTCCAGCTTGCATATCAAAGTCGCCTGGTCCGGACAAAAACAAATCATCCAAAGTATACCCAGCTGCTATTGGGGGCTCACTAGAAAATCTGTAGAAACACGCAGTTTGTGACCTGATTAGTGGTCTGTAATTTTGACGTTAGTTAGAAGATAATCAAATCTTTCTTGTACTCGTGCTATTCTCCCGAAGCGAGTAACGAGTGGCGGGGTCCATATCCGCTGCTTACTACTCAGCGCCTGGACAACACATCTCCGAAGAAACGTCGCAGTGGTGACGAACCATTCCTTGCTTGACGCTCAGCATTAAAGGTACAGTGTGAATAACAAGCCGGCAAGTTTATTTGTTGTGCCGTCGGGAAAGGCACTTAGCGAGATCCCCCATCTTGGTGTGGTATGCAGATGGCCGGCAACTCCTAAGCGAGCTCGTATAGCGCATTGATCGCTTTTTCGTGATAGGAGGATAAATATGCAACTAAATACAAATACTGTGTCCGATTTTATTTGCCCGGGATCGAACCCCAGACCTTCCGTTTTAACGTCGGTGTTTTTAACTACTACGCTAACCGGATGGTGGTTGTGAGAGTACCTTTGCGATGAAGCCCGAAAAATTATGTTGTAGTTCTTACCTAATCGAGAAGACATCTCGATCACACGATACATGAGGTTCCAATAAATTTATACCACCGTTGTTGATAAACTCGGCCCTGTTGTTTAAAAGATCGCTCGAAAAATTTCGTACCAGCGCGTGCATTCGGCAAAAGTCGTATGGGCCGAATCCATCAGTCACCATTCTTTGCCTGTTAGGTTCAGTTCGGAGAGCTGGAACGTATAAGCATTTGTTCTGAATTTGTAGTCATCTGACGACCACCGCTGTGGACAAGGCTACTTAAAAACATAGATTTGCGGATATGGTTTTACTGTTAAATCATGTCTTTGCTTCTGAGAAGCGCTGCATTGGTACCGCTCTTAGGCGCTTTATTCATCCATTAGCCTGATCCTAGAATGAGGTTTCTGGGCTAGACAGGGCTGCCAGGTAATTTGCATGTGGGTTTTCTTCTCAGTTTCGAACTGTCAATACCAAACTTAGATGGTATTGGTGGCCTAAATATGCATAGCTTGTATTTATTTTGTACCTATGTAAAACCAATGCGGTGCGTTAAAAGATATTCTTGATGTTGATGAAAACACAAAGCCAAACTTGATGTTTGTGGCTGGAAATTTGGTAGAAATTTGCATGTTAAAACTTGTTGCAGCTTCAGTGATGTGCATTTATGAGAAAATATTTTTTGAAGCATAATTTTATCAAGCTTTAAGAGGTTTGTTCAAAAAATGCTGTTTGGAAGCACTTTGTTTAAGTTTTAGTTAAAAACACAAATCCAATTGACTTCAATGACTGTTTTTATTAAACTTGATGCGTAGAGACTTCCACTCAGTCCATTATCGAAACTAAACCTGAAATGCCGCCGTTCTTAAAAGCTGCTTGGGATTCATCCAACACATAGCGATTTCTTATAGTACAAGCTGACAAAAAATCAAATAATTCCATGAGAATTCAAAATAACAACGTTTTTGCAAAGCGCTTGTTCTTGAGTCATACATCATTTCGTCGCATTTTTTTTTCTCACCAGTATCTCCGCAATCAAACAATACAGCTACTGAGCAATCAGATCCGTAAGCAACTCTTCGATCAAGAGCAGTAGGCTCGTTACCATCACATTCTCTGAAGTCTGTGAAAAAGAGATACAACTAGAAATATGCTTGAACACTTTAAAAAAAGCTGTTGTAAAATGAATTCTATGTCAGTTCGAAAACTTTCTCTGCATTTAGTTTGAAAATTAACGTCATCGACATGTCCTAGTGGTACCTCGCGCAGGTTACAGATCCCACGTGGCGAGCTGAAATCATGGCTGGAACCGATCGCATGTCACATTCAGTATACCGGGTGGTTGCTAACTCGAATAGCGCTAGCTTACCTTGCAGTTTCCCTCAACTGCTGTTGAATTTTCTAAACAAGTACAATATCTTTACAATAACTTATGCGATGCAGTTTGGTAATAGCATGCAAAAAGTGTTTGCGGGTTATATACAGCACGCGTGGCCAAGTTTCGGCCATATTGATCTACGTTACCTTTTATTGCTCTTCATCCATTTTGAACAGCTCAGTTGTTCGAGTGGTAAGAGCGTCTGCCTCTGGAGCTGTAGACTCGGCTTTGATTCCGAATCGGGTCAAACCAATGACATTAAAATTGGTGTTCACAGCTTCTCTGCTACTGACGCTCAGCTTTGAAGGGACAGTGTGGAGAACAAGCCGGCAAGTTCACTTGTTGTGCCGTTGGGAAAGGCACTAATCGAGATCTCTCACCTTGGTGTGGTAGACAGAAGGCTGGCAACTCCTAAGCGAGCTCATTACAGCGCATCGATCGCTTTCTCGTGATAGGAGGATAAATATGCTACTAAACTAAGCTAATCTTTTTATTTGTAGTTTTTACTTCAGCTTTTTGGACACCTATTGACCGTTGTTATTAAATAACATTTAAGCTAATACTAACTATATGGTACGACGCAGTCATTTTCCGCTGACAGAATGAATCCCTCTTGACAAATGCACGTAAAACTTCCAATTGTGTCGTTACAAATCGCGTTCTCCTCGCAAGCTGCTATAGGATCGATAACGCATTCATTTATATTAGTACAACCGGTGCCGTCCACTTCGCCATCCCCAGTGTATCCAGCTTGACAGGTACAGACGTGGCCCGCTAAAAGTAACGTAAAAATATATTGCAAAAATAAACAACGCCAAAGTAGTACGCAAAAATAGTCAGAGCTGTCCTGTTTTATGGTGCCCTATCAGGAGCGTATTTAGGGGAGGCATTGTTCCATGGCCCCCCTCCTTTTGACTTTGCCTTAATCATGCCAAATGACTGAAATATGCCAGACTCTTTGAAGGTTTTTGTAGTTTATGACCAGGGCCGGATTCCAGGAGCAGGATAAGGGGTGTGCATCCTCCCACCAGCCATTTTCAAAAATGTTTTTGATAAATACAATTTTTCCATATTTTTGAACCTCTTCGATAACAATAAGCCTTACGCCTTAAGCACGCATACTCGAAAATGTGCGAACAAAATGCATCATAACTCATTTGACGAAGCAATCAGAAATAGGGTCAAAAAATTTAAACAAAATTTGCCTGAAAAATGTTCAAACAGCACTAAAAAACCAATTTCAGCATGTAAATTTTCAAATTTTTTTCGAGTAAGCATGCCCCCGGATCCTCCTAGAGCCTTTTCTGTTTTTTAATCAGCTTCAAATTAGCTCTGCCGAAAAAAACTACCCTTGAAAAAAAAAATGTTGAAATCATGCCCCCCCTCTAAAACTTTTCGCTACGCCACTGTGCTCTATTGCTGGAGTTCTCTTGCAAGTGCCGGTGATGTAGAATGTTCTCAGGAGCGTATTTAGGAGGGGTTATTGTGCCATGCTCCCCTTTGATTTTGCATTTTAATAAAAAAAAGAACAAATTAATGTTGCCGAGTGACTGAAACATATCAGACTTTTAATGGCTTTCAGTTTATGCTCTACGCCCCTTTTAAACTTTCTCGCTGCGCCACTAAATGTTCTATTCTCCGACCTGACATGCTGAAGCCGTTATGACAACCCATTTAGTAGGCCTGAAAAGATGTCATTTTTACTGCATGTATACTGGCGACGAAGATTTGACTAGAGTGCGACGTCGCAATGCAAGTACCACAAAGGTTAAATTTTCTCGAGTTCAAAAATATTGAGTTATGATTATCCTGTTTAAGATCATTTAATCTGAAGATGGAAATGCCAGTACCTGAGTGCGGCTGATGAGGGCTAGTTGCACGAAAAAGCGCTATCCCGCTCTGAGGTGCTAAGGTACATTTTGCAAAGAAGATATTGTTGCTATTGGATGACATTGACACTGTTAGTAGGTGGCTGAGCAACAGTACTGCAGCTTGTTTTAAAATCAGCTTGACCAAATCGTATGAGCTTATCACAATTAACTCTTTGCAACAAGTGCTACGGTATGTTTATACTGAGCAGTGTTCTGAGTAAGGTGTAAGTCGAATAACCATAGCTAAGGCGACTTTAGGTCAAAAAAATTACATCTTTTGCTGGCTCTATTCAACGCAACTGCGTGGAAACAAAGTTTTACAGTAGTGGGGTCAGTATTTAAGAAGTCATAAGGTTACAAAACGTTAAAGTTTACGTTTTTTTACTACATTTTATTTTTTAAGTAACAGTATTTTTGTGCTGTTTTTTTTGCCTAATTTTTCAACTTCTTTTTCTTTTATTGCACCAATTGGAACAGATTTTCAACCTGCATAATTCACCAAAGTGTTTATATACTAAATATAAAGCCTGCAAAACCCTATTATACCTTCCAATAATGCATAAGCATCAGGCTCGCTGAGATGTTTTTTGGGCTTCAGGCCAATAAAAGTCTTCCCCCCCTGGCGTGGGCCACCGGGCATTTGCACTGGCTTTCTCCTTTTTATTGGACAGTGGTACAGGCTGCAGTAGCAAGCAGTTTTTCCATGTAGAAGCAACAATAGCCTACTTGCTAACGACAGAAACTTTTTACCAAAGAATACTACGTGTGAGTGCACCATAATTTAGCACCTATTAAGAGTATTCTAGTGCTTAGTATAAACCGCTGTTGCTTTTTTGTTTTCCATGTTTTTTTAAAATAATGTCACATTTTGGTTACAATTTTGCAAAATATAGTCACACAGTATTTTTAAGTCTTTTAGGTCGCAAAAAAAACGCCCTATAACCATAGCATACACTTGTTTTTGCTTGGTATAAGTTATTGGCTCTACTTGGGCTAACCACATTACCCGGTACAGTGATGATACTGTAATCTTACAAAACGGTAGTGTTTGTTCTAAGAGTTTCGCAATTTTTTGTATTAACCCGGTTGATTAGTTGGCTGGGCCTCATTTGAATTCAAAGCTTGGCATTGATTGTGTTCCATTGAAGGCACTTTCGGCTGTTTTCTTGGTGGTGTTATATGGTCGGTGTTTGTGGTGCTATAACCTTTCGTATTGTATTAGCACAACTTCATGTTTCACCAACGCTTTTGCTCATTATCTGATTGTGTTCTGTTACAAATCAGGGGCTGATTCCAGATTTTTTTGGCAGGTGGCTTAAAATCGAGAAAGTGTACTTTTGCAGTTTTGTGGGTTAAGAAGCATCGAAGTACGAATGTATGTATAACTTACGTGGAGGGTCATTCACTGCACATGTCGCTAAATGATGACATACTGGTGGGGTGTCGAAATAACATTCATCAAACACCGGGACACAATTTCTTCCGGGGTCATTATGTGGATCCGGACTTCGGTCTACGAAACCAACTTGGCAAAGACATTCAAAACCGGGGTCAAGGTTATTGCAAGTCGCAAATGTAGTATTGCAATCATCAAGTCCTTCGGTGCACTCGTTAATGTCTTGAAAAACAAAAAGAGTAAATTTAGTATAAAGATTGCAACAAGCATCATTAAAAAAAACATCCAAAAAACGTATTTCACGTGAAAAAAATGATTCAGAAAAATAAAATGAGCGAAAATACTTAAAAACATGCAAATATAATATTGGACTGCTTTTAAAAATACTTATAGGCATACAAGCAATTTTTTAGATTTTGTCTGATCTGTTTATAATACACAATACACGCTCAAGTTTAACAAAATTGGGACTTCAAAATCATATCTTCAAGGCTATGTGTCAAAAAAAACAAGGATAAATTGCTAAAAAAATTCTATCTGACCTGGCTGAACTTACCGATGCATACAAAACCAGGAACACTGTCTCCGGTTAAGTCCGGTTCTGTACCATCGTTGCATTCGCAAGTTCGAAAGCCGGTACTAGAATTGAAACTACACGTGGCTCCCGGATTGGCACAATTTCCATTCAACGTGGGACATGGATCAACAACTATAAAACGAAGGTGTATCAGCACAGTCAAAATAAAATCAACGTTTATTTCGGCGCTAAAAAATAACAAAATAAAGCGAACCAGACAAACTGAGAAAAATAAAATAAAACAAAAATAAATCAAATCTTTGCTATACTCGCTGAAATGTTGTACTCGGAGGCAATTAAGGAGTGGCAGGGTCCATCTCCGCGCCGCGACACTGTTCCAAAGAACATTGCAACGGTATCAAGTTGTTTGCAACATAGAGTCCGATTTGATTGGCCCAGGAAACGAACTCATGACCTCCAGAACAGATAGCAATGTCATTACCACCACACCGTGATGGGCACGATAAACCTTTCTGTACTAAAGCGATAACGATAATTTCAAAAAAGCCCTGGGCGATACGGACATAATCGATAAATTTCAATTTCTGAAAGCGATATCGGCAATCCATAAATTATCGCCAATAAATTTTTCTTTAAATGTTGCGGTAAATTTTTAATGTGTTTGGCAAAGTTTTTTTGTAAGTCAATTTGCAAAAATGTTTTTCTAAATTTTTCAAAAGAGAGCAGTTCACGAACTCTGCCGTGGCACTAAACAAAACAAAAAGAGATTTTTTGAAACTGCAGCAAGATTTTACGGACACCGTGTACTCTTTCCACAGCGCAGACTCACTAACTTTGAGCACGGTGGAATGTGGATAAAGAATCGTTTATGGCGATAATTTATCAACGATAACAAATTATATTACAAAAGCGAATCCGGTAATCGATAAATCAAAACTAGTTTCAGCGATAACGATAAAATCGGTAATAAATTATTGCCGATAAACTATCTCGATAAATGTTCATCTCTGCTACTACACTACCTTCGATATCAACATTTTTCTTAAACTTGTGTAACGCGCGAACGCGAGATGGCGGTATGCACATATACCGCAACTTAGTATTTGGGCATCATAGCTATGAAAGTAAGACTCTGAAGCGACAGTAACATATCGTTGTTGCGCTTTTCTCTGCGAGTTGCCTGCCATCTGTCTTATTAAGATTATTTTTTTTTTCATTTCATTAAGCCTTCTAAACTACAAAACGTCATTATTTTTTGCGCAGCCCACAATGATAAGGGTTAGTTCTTCCAAATGTGTCTTACATTCAATTTCTTGAAAAGTGCCACCGTCTGATCGACCCACTTCCAAGGCCATTACTCGACGATCTTCTCGGCAATTATCAAGGTCAGTCTGAGTTGTTTCATCATAACAATCATTTACCATAACCGTTGGTGTCACTCCATCTCGATTTGCTGAAATTACGGAGAAGCTTGCAATAAAAAATGCATGGCAAAATGCGTTATTTATTACCAGTAGCGTAACTAGGAAAGCGGGAGGCTATAGCCTCCCCCCCCCCCCCCCGTTGGTACGCCTACTATTTGCTGTAAACTTTAATGGTGCTTGAAAAGTGCTGCACCATCGTTTTCGTCAGTAGTATAGCTGGGGGGGGCTGAATTCTCCCCACCCTCTATATTGGTATGCCAAATTATCTACTGTAAACTTGGATGGTGCTTACAAACTGCTGCACCATCGTTATCGTCTGTAGCGTAGCTAACGGAGGGGAACCTTCAGCTCCCCCACACCCACTGGTATGCTTCTCTAATATCAAAAAGTATTATTTCTCCAATTTTTTGCCATATTGCATTTTGGCTATCAGTAATTTTAAGCCTACATTACTGCATATCTTTTACATGTGAGCTAAAAAAAGTATTAAAAAGCAGCAACCATTGATACATTAATTTGCTGTGGCATAAGGTTACTTCTCTGCTCTTCGCCATAGAGCAGCGCTTCCCAATCAGTGGGTAGGAGAGCTCTTGGCAGAGGACCGCAAACCATTTTAAAGTTTCTGAAGTTAGAATATAAGAAATTAAGGGTTGGGTTGGCATAGAGCAGATATTGATATAATTTATATTGATGAAAGACTTTTTAGATTTGATAGAGGGCCCCAGATAACATTTTTTGTAAATGTAGAGCGTGGGCTGAAAATAATGAAAAAGCACTGCATTAGAGTCTTATCCAAAATATTTAAATAGACTGTGATAGACTTTTTTGAGATTAGAGGCTCGTTATCTTTTCACGGTTCACACTTCACAATGCGGTCTGCAAATTATTTTTCAACCACCTTGCAAAATAAGACTAAGTAATCGACAGATTAAAAAGTATGAGCAGTATAGTTTTTGTTTTGTCATATTACCAATATTTGAACTCAAATATGCAGCAAACCAATAAGTAGGCCTACCTAAGTTATAGGCTTAATGAAAACAGCCATTATGAGTGAAGAGTGTGAGAAGTATCCTCAAAAAAGATCCAAAAAATCACGTGATATCAGAATTTTTTTTCAAAAACAAGTAAGTTTTTACGACAAAGATAAAATAAATAGTCTTTTAGCGGTCCTACTAAACACCGCAAAGGACTTCAAATTGATGAACTAAACACCGCAAAGAACGACATAGGACCTTCAATTGATCTACCTAACACTATAGGGTTAGAGCTAGGATTTTAGGGTCCTTTGTCGTACTTTGCGGTGTTTAGTACATCATGATCAATTTAAGGTCCTTTTTCCGTCCTTTGCGGTGTTTCAGTCCTATGCGGTGTTTAGTAGGACCTGTCTTTCAGTAACGTATTATCGTTTTGCTTAAAAATTGAGTATGGCGGATTGATTGATTGTTGTACTGATATCTGCAGTTGGTTAAATTAATTTCCTTTGAATGGTTGAAACTTTAAATCATAATTTTGTACAGCTACCCAGAACAAGCAATCTCGATAACAGTGCACCTTCAAGCTCTACCAATGCTCTGCGGCATAACGTACTGTGACAACTGTATGTTCAATATCGTGTATAAATCATACGATGTCAGAGTATTTTGTGTTTGTATAATACATATACAAAATATTGTTACAGCATAATTATTATACAGTTAAACGCACTAAAATTTACTTTTTTTAGGTAAAAAATACAAAAATTTTCAGCGGCTGGGGGCTTCATCCCCAGACCCCGACACAGTTCTCCCATTGCAAAATCCTGGCTGCGCACCTGTTCATTACGGGAGGTTATAGGCTAGGTTACTGCAAAATTCAACATTGGTTGTGCAACGTATGTTTCACAGTATTTGTATTTAGTTGCATATTTATCCTATCACGAAAAAGCGATCAATGCGCTATGCGAGCTCGCTTTGGAGTTGCCGGCCACCTGTCTACCATACCAAGATGGGGAAATTCCGCTAAGTGCCTTTCCTCACGGCACAACAAGCAAACTTGCCGGCTTGTTATTCTCACTTTCATTTAATGCTGAACGCCAAGCAGGGAAGCTGTGAATACCAACTTTAGTGTCATAAGTTTGACCCAACTCGGAATCAAACCCAAGTCCATAGCTCGCGAGGCGGACGCTCGTACCACTCGGCTACCTAAACTTTTAAACAATAACTAATTTTAATACGCTTACATTGTCCATTAATGTCAAATATGTGGAGCAGTAGATAAAGATAGAATTGAGGGTACAATTTGCTCCGCTAATGTCACGAATTATCATTTTAATAACATATTTCTACAGCGCTCTTTCAGGACGAAAATTCAGATCAAAAGTGTTAGACAAAAATATTAAAAAACGTTACAGCGGAAACAGTGCAATTAAAAACAGTAGATATAAATATGAAGTTTGTACAGGAGTAAACTGGTAAGTACTGTAATATGCAGGGTCGCAGCCAGCAGGAAGAAGTACAACCGGCCTTAGTAGGTTAAAAATTACGCTAATACATGAGAATGTTTTGAGCAATGAGCACGCTTCAAATCAGGCTTCGTCAAAAAAGGGTCATTCTCCGGTGGCTACGCTGCTGGTAATATTCCAGCAATGCTGAGACAAACCAGGGTTCTCTGATGTTGCTTTTACCAGATTAAGAATTTAGCCGTTTGTGAGATAAATCTAAAAACATTCAAATCAATGCGCAGTGTTATGTAAAACCGTGTAACGAGGGATGGCACCCATTCCCGTGCAACCATTCCCGGGCAGCACAGAAACGTCGTGTCTTAAATCACAAACATCAAAATCTGAGCCGGTCGCTTAGCCCAGTTGACCGATTTGCTCAGCTATTAAGACATTGCTAAGCCGTGGAAACGAACCTCACCACTCAACACTCGCTTCAGCGCGATACCGTTAGTGTAATAATGATTCAGTATTTTTTTGATTTTGTGAGATAATGATTGTTGCTTTTCCTTTTGGCTGTAATAATAATTTTGTTTGCTTGTAAACTGGCCTATAACATCTTGTAGCGAAAAATAAAAACAGCTTTAAAATAGTGATCCGTAGAGATCATAACACCTACCGTTTTCGTACCAGGCTCCTACGAAATTAGCTGTTGTGGTACCACACGGTGCCAAAACCTCTCCTGGACAAATGTTGTCGCAAGTCTCAAAGGAACTAAGTCTTTCAGCTGATGTTAAACTTGGGGGGGGACCGTTGGTACAAAAGCAAAGATAAGATAAGCCTGATGCCTGTAATTAAAACATGCAAATATGTTTGTTTAATACTTAAATGTTCATGAAACAACTTTCAGTTAACTTGTTGCGTTCTAGTTTTTTAGTTTGCATAAGCCTCATGAACCAAAACATGCTGTACTTGTATTTTGTTGCCGTGATGTATGATGTTAATCAAACTAAAAAACTGCACCGCACTTTTAGTGACTTTCAACCTTTGAAAAAATATTGATTAAATTATCCGCTCGTTGGCTTTAGCCGGCATTGGCACGTCCGCGAAACGCTACCACAAGAAAAAACAAAATTATCTTGGAACTTTAAAGTTTTCAAATATGCGTACGTAAGACTGGTAAGAGTAATGTTATACAGTATCAGAGTCTTCCCGAAAAACAATAATTATTTCGCTCAATAATTGCGGTTACAACAGAAAACTCAGCTAAGGTGATGTCTCTAAATACATTCCAATCCATGTAGTTTTACTTCCTCTTTAGTCTTTAACCAGTAATTTCTGCAGCTGAGTTTTAAAACTTGTTTTTTGATGAGTTGAAAGCAAAAAATGAAGTCCGCCAGGCAAGTTCAAAATCATGCAATGTTTTAAATGCAGATCTTCTGTTTCAAGGGCTTCGCGTAACAACTTTGAGTAACTGACGCGCTGTGATATTTTTAATCAGCCTCAGTAATTGTAAAAACTTGTCTTATCTTAAGGAGGGGTGAAGCCAGACTCCTCCGACCGTTAGCCTATGCTGATATCACCATAAGCACCGTAAGAAAACAAACCGACTAACTTACGACTATTGAGCGCAAAACAGCATCAGTTGCTGTATTTAGTTTTAGAGCAATTGATACCGGTCAGTTGAAAGCGGTATATTTGATGCCTATAATCAGGCACGCCGAGAGGGGGGGGCAGAAGGGGTCATCGCCCGGGGGCCCGGAGACACAAAGGGGCCCTGGGTTCAGAATTGTCAAGATAGAATGCAAAACTACGGCCTACGGACGCCACTAGTGTATTTAGGGGGTGCAATTGTGCTATGCACCCCCCCCCCACCTTTTGACTCTGCTTTTTAGTAAAAAATAACAAAACCAATGGTGCCAAGTGACTGAAATATGCCATACTCTTTTAATGGTTTCTGTAGCTTATGGCCAGGGGCGGATCAAGGGGGGTAGGATGAGGGGTATGCATCCTCCCAGCCATTTTCAAACATGTTTTTGATGTATACAATTTTTCCATAATTTTGATCCTCTTTGATAGCAATAAGCCTTACGCCTTAAGCACGCATAATTGAAAATGTGCGAACAAAATGCGTCATATTTGACGAAGCTCTCAATATAAGGGTCAAAAAATTCGAACAAAATTTGCCTGAAATTACTCAAAAAGCACTAAAATAGCCATTACAGCGTAAATTTTCAAAATTTTTCCGGAGGAGCATGCCCCCTTTTGTTTTTTTCAATCAACTTCAAATTTGTTCTGCCGAAAAAAAATACGCTTGAAAAAAATATGGAAATTATGACCCCCTCCTTTTAAAGTTTCTAGCTTTGCCTCAGGCGATAATGTTTTTTTGATTTCGGGCCGAAAGTTGAACATCTGTGGACGCTATGAACTTTTCTTTTGCTCATCGCTTGATTTTGGAGCACCACTGACCAAGGGGCCCAAACGAAATTTTTGCCCCTCGGCCCGAAATTTTTCTAGGCGCCCCTGCCTATAATTACAGCCTAACCCTAAGACATCACACTGCAGAGATGGAACCGGTCAGGATTTTCTCTACCCGACCGGTAAAATTCAAATCTACGCCGGTTGATCGGTCACTGACCGGCGCGGTCGACAGTTTTTTTTTTACTGAAAGTTATGTTCAGTATTCAATGAACCTAATGACAAAACTGTAGTTTGGACTAACTTTATCACTAGATGTATTAAACACGTAAAATTTCATCTAACAAAAAGACTATTTAAATGAAAATAAACCGAAAACAAACTTTTGTTTTCAGAAGGTGTGATTTGTTAAGGTTGCTTTTCCTTTACTATTTAAAAAACACACATCGGTATGTATATTTCGGTGGTGTTTAAGAGTATTTTCAGGGGCATGCCCAGAAATTTAAAAAGGGTGGGGGGTGCAATTTCATGTTTACACGTTTCCACTGAAAATATCGGTGAAGACCAAAAAGAAAAAGGTCTTCACGTCTTCCGACGTCCAATTTACCCCCCAAAATCAAGTGAAGACCAAAAAAAAAAAAGGTCAACGTGTCCTCAGATGTCCTGTTCCACTGTTTCGCTGGCTTCAAATATATATCAGTTTACATTTCGGCGGGGGAGGAGCGCGACTTCTTAAATACGCCCCTGATTTTAGTTGCAAGAAAAAAGAATTTGACCGTTTCTTTAGTATAGTATTTTTTTAGTATTTAGTTGCATATTTATCCTCCTATCACGAGAAAGCGACCAAAGCGCTGTACGAGCTCGCTTAGCAGTTGCCAGCCATCTGTCTACCACACCAAGATGGGGGAATCCCGCTAAGTGCCTTTCCCAACGGCACAACAAATAAACTTGCTGGCTTGTTATCCACACTGTACCTTTAATGCTGAGCGTCAAGCAGGGAAGCTGTGAATACCAATTTTAAAGTCTTTGGTTTGACCCGACTCGGAATCAAACCCGAGTCTACAGCTCAAGAGACAGATGCTCTATACCACTCGGCCATCTGAGCTGTTAACCGGCTTGACCGGCCGGTCGAAAAATCTCGACCCGACCGATGCCGGTCGACTCGACCGGTTTCCATCTCGGTCACACAGCGTTAGGCTATCTTGATGTTCAACGTTCAATCACTCTGGTTTATCTCAAAACTACCGATCTGAGCAGATAGAACGTTTACCTCTATAAGAGCGGTAGACTGACAATTCTACTCCGAATCGGGTCAATCCATCAACTTTGAAATTGACATTCACACTCAGGAAGGCGTTGTGCCATGTCCCCCCCTTTTGACTTTGCTTAAAGAAAATGATCAAATGTTGCTAAGTGACTGAAATACGTCACTCACTAAATGGATTTTGCATTTTGTCTCTCCCCCTCCCCTTTTTAAATTTTTCCCTCTGCCACCGTTCATACTTTCCTTTATGGACGTTTATTACGGAGACAGTGGCAAGAGCAAGTTTGTTTTTTCCCTGCGCCTTTTCCCTTCCATCTGCTCAGCTGTTTTTATGTTGCTGCCAGAGATAGCAAAGAGACAGGGTTTAGTACTGCAGTTTTTTACTCTGATTCCACCATAATATAGTTTTTTAAGTTTGTAGTTATTTTGACCAACCAAAACCATTGCTGCTCTGCTCTTCTGATTTTAGTCGTAGTTTTTATTAACTGTTATTACAGCGTGCTGATGAAGCCGTTAATGCGAAATTTATAGCATTATGTTAGTTCAATAGGACACTGTTTTACTAGATCCTGTGCTGAAGTCATTTTAGTTTTTAACCTAGCCTAAACATACTTACAAAAATGAAAACGTATGGACTGGGAGAGCAACTGTTAATGCAGGTCTGAGGAACATCTGTCAATAGATTAAAGGGAGCCCCCATAACTGCGGGAAATGCGGCATCGCACAAAATCCATCCTGAACAAAAAGATAGCATGCAAACATCAAAGCTGTAAATTTTTTTAGAGTTTACAGTAGATTTTGTACTATCACTTATTTTGGTTTCCAAACATTTACAGTATTATAACCACTCTTTTTAGACAACTATTTAAAAATAGCTCAGATGGCCAAGTGGTAAGAGCGTCCTCCTCGGGAGCTGTAGACTCGGGTTTGATTCCGAGTCGGGTTAAACCAATGACTTTAACATTGGTATTCACAACTTCCCCGCTTGACGTTCAGCTTTAAAGGGACAGTGTGAATAACAAGCTGGCAAGTTTATTTGTTGTACCGTTGGGAAAGACACTTAGCGGGATTCCCCCATCTTGGTGTGGTAGACAGATAGCCGGCAACTCCTAAGCGAGCTCGTATAGCGCTTTGATCGCTTTTTCGCAATAGGAGGATAAATATGCAACTAAATACAATACAAATACAAAATACAACAAAGAAACCAGTTGCAATAGAATGTGTATGCTCAATTAGAACGATTAATTACAGTAAGAGACCGTGATGAATGATGAACATCAGGTTTTACTTTACTTGAAACAGTTTCAAACATTTTGATCGGAAAAATATAGACTGCAAATCACATCAAAATCAACCCGAAAACATTTTTTGCATTAATTTAAGATGATCGATCACCGGTATTGAAAATATCATAAAAAACCCCAACAGGCTGTTTCGCCGTTAAAGCTCTTCAGAGGGGGTAGATAATGCTATAAAATCTTACTCAAATGAAATTCATTTATGTATGTCAATGTATAAGGTATTATTATTTAGTTGGTACGCCGTGTGCTTTCGAGTGGTCCTTAAAGTGCTTTTTGATTTTTTTATTGGCCATTGGGTGAAAAATAACCTATGCAGTTACTTTCTCAAAATTTTGATATTTTGGTGTTGCTCAAGCTTCGTAGATTTTACGAGGGTAACCAAAGGAATATCCTTCCGTATTTCCCAAGTGCAACTGCTAGAAACGCCATTTTAGTACCAAACGATGTGAAACTTTGAAACTAATCACTCTGGAATGGTCCCACCAAGAAAAATTGTTGCCAACTCTAAAAATTCTCGATAGTCACATCTTTTGCGATCCTGCTTCTACTGAACAGTGTAGCAGCAATGAGAGCTGACATCAAAGATGACATCCTAACTTTTATTGGTGTTTAATTGAGACAAGATCTCATAAGAGAGCAGTGACAAAAAAAGTGAGAATTGCATCAGAATTGGAGAATTTTTAGAGTTAGCAACGATAATAAAAATATTTCAAACCCAACTGTATTTTTTTCTGTATTTTGTTGCATATCTATCCTCCTATTACGATAAAGCGGTCAAAGCGCTTTAACGGGTTCGCTCAGAAGTAACCTGCCGTCTGTCTATCTCAATTACTGTAAGATGGGGGAATCCCGATGAGTGCCTTTTTCAACGGTACAAATAAACTTGCAGGCTTGTTTTCCACACTGTCCCTATTAATGCTAAGCATCATGCAGGGAAGCTGTGAATATCTTGAAGCCATTGGTTTCACCCGACTCGGGATCATACCGGTATTTACAGCTCCAAAGGCTGACACTCTTACCACTTGGCCATCTGAATCCGCTAGAGTCAAGACACTTTCTTCTTAATTTTCAATAATTAAATCGCATACTTACGTGCTTCTGACTGCGCAGTCGCTATAGAACCAAAAATCATTACAATCAAAATGTAGAAAAGCCAGGTTTTTTCTCTGTCCATATTTGAAGGACGTATAGACTTAAAAGTGAGTAATCTAATCTATAAATTGAAATATTACGATTCACTATAACAAAATAGGAGACTGTAAATGTACAAATATATCGGTTCATAATTCATTTACCTAACTGATATGCATTAAAAAATGTCATAAACGTTTTTGAAGTTTTGATGCAGCGAAAATGTTTACTTGATTGCAACGAGACGCTTTGGCTTAAAACCACAACTGGGTCTGGCCGGAGCTTTTTGATTTTTTCTATCGCTTGTTCCGCTACTTGCAGGTAAATATCGTTCTCACCAATCGCGTTCATCAGACCTAAAAGGTCGAAACAGTCTGTAGTTACGTATTAAACCATTAAGTTGTTTTAGGGGTTGTTACGTTTTTATCTTGTTAGAAGTATTTCAGCTGTCAAATCAGGTAAAAAAAATCAAATCTTCATTATACTTACGTTATTACGCCAAAGCGTGTAACGAGTGACGGGGTCCATCTCCGACTTAGCGCGTGGGCAACACAGCTCCGAAGAAAGGTTGCTGCAGTGGCGAGCCGTAGTACCTAGCGGGATTTCCCATCTTGGTGTGGTAGGCAGATGGTGGGCAACTCCAAAGCAAGTTCGATATTATAGCGCTTATGGTCGCTTTCTCGTAATGGGAGGATAAATATGCAACTATACATAGGCCTGCATGATACAAGTCGAAGTGAGGCTCGATCTCTTCTAGCAGAGTGCTTAATAACTATGGTTAGCTGGAGCTTGTATTGTATTTGAATAAAATCACTATGAAATCATAAAAAAACCGCAGCCTGTTTCGCCGTTGTCGGCTTTTCAGGTGGTATAATATTGTTATCTGAATATAAACAAATTACGAGACCTGTTAAAAGCTGCATGTTAAAAATTGTTAAAACTGATCAAATTAAATGCATTGTTTACAGCTACGTACAAATGCTACTGTTGTTGTACTGCTAGAGTTTTTGAGGCAAAGCTGCAGCATTTTAAATACGTAGCTGTAAACAGTGCATTAATTTGATCAGTTTTAACAATTTTTAACATGCAGCTTTTAACAGGTTTCGTAATTTGTTTATATTCAGATAACAATATTATACCACCTGAAAAGCCGACAACGGCGAAACAGGCTGCAGTTTTTTATGATTCTATTCGAATACAACACAAGCTCTAGCTAACCATAGTTATTGAGCACTCTGCCAGAGCAGGTTGAGCCTCACTTCGACTGATATCATGTAGGCCTATGTATATTATTTTTATTTAGTTGCATATTTATCCTCCTATTACGAGAAAGCAATCATAGCGCTATAACGAACTCGCTTGAGAATTGCCCGCCATTTGCATACCACACCAAGATGGGGAAATCTCGCTAAGTGCTTCGGCTCGCCACCGCAGCGACGTTTCTTCGGAGCTGTATTGCCAGGCGCTCAGTAGTGGAGATGGGTTCCGTCACTCGTTACGCGCATCGGCGTAATAACGTAAGTATAATGAAGATTTGATTTTTTTTATCTGATTTGACAGCTGAAATACTTCTAACAAGACAAAAACGTATCAACCCCTAAACCACCTTAGTAGTTTAATACGTAACTACAGACTGTTTCGACCTTTTAGGCCTCATCAGCGCAATAGGTGTGAACGACATTCACGACTGGGTTAACGCGTGCACTACACTATTATACCTACTCTTACAGATAGTTTTTGCAGGTTAAGAATTTGCAAACACAGTCGTTTTTATTAAAACCCATAGCACAAATTTCAGAATGACAGGAAAAAGACATTTCAGTCTTACATGACAAAATAAATACAGTATCTGGACAAATCCGTTTAGAATACGTGTCTTGGTGGCATACAGAATCATTAAATCAGCGGTTCCCAACTTTTTTTCTTCATTACCCTCTTTTGATGTAAATGATCCTGGATTACCCACAACAATTTTGTTACTGAAATTTAGCTTAGTTAAATCAATCGATGACAGTATGGCACCCAGGAATTGGCAAAGAGGGTGGGCACAACCGGGGGTTTGGGGGCGTAGCCTCCAGCCGCCAACGAATTTTTGCAATTTTTTTATATACAACACTCATTTCAGCACACTTAATTATCGAAAAAGTGCATGCAGTGAGTACAGTCACTATGGACAATGCAAAAATATTTTCGCAGCTTATGTCTACAAGCAGAAGCTTTGCTAAAATAAGTGAAAGGAGGCTGCAACCATTATTAGTTTGAGAAATTATAGACTGAAACTTAGGTTTTAGCACCTTATTACAGGACCCTAACCCTAACCGGACCCTAACCCTTGGTAATACTCACTTGCGCCCCTCGCAATCCTTGTGCTCCTAACTCGATCACTTGCGAATGCGGTCCTTGTGCTCCCGCAGGTTTTAGCAATACCGCTGTATTCCAGTGCTGGGAACGGTGTTATTTTTCAGGGGGTCTTTAATTTCCCATCTGAAAACCTAAAATTCCCCACCGGTCGGAACTAGTGCTCTAGCTTGACAGTAAGGCTTACGCTGATTTTTAATAATATAACTGAAACCATGTTTAATATACTGTTTTTTGCACCATCGACATGTCACGGTACGTCCAGCATTTCGCTAGCATGCTGAATTTGAGATGCGATTAACAAAACCACTGCCAGCTTCTGATGCGATTCTTGGCAACAACCCGGGGTTCCAAGACGATTGACCCACGGCTTCAGAGGTATTTGCCCTTGATCCGTGGAGGACGCTAGACTATACAACGACGAGATGCGATTACTGAGCTTATTGGTGCAGTATATGCTCAAACTGGTTCCACTAGCGGACTTGTAGTCAGCATTCACGAAAATTGTACCCATTTTGGGCGCGTTCACACCAGCGGCGTAGGAAGGGTGGGAGAGGGGCGGGGGGGAGCGGCATTTTGGAAAAGCTTTATGAAATTATTTTTTTAATTATTTTGAATAACTATTACTTGACTATATCGCTTATTTGCTAATCGTAAATCATCTGACTGTGTTGCCTAGTGCCCAGGCGCAAAGCTGCGGAAATGGGCCCCGCCAGCTCGTTTACGCTTTGGTGTATTTCCGTGAGTATAAAAAAGATTTGATTTTAATGTGTATTATGTCACAATTGCGCACTGTTTTCTTCGTATTTGCATTGTTTGAATCGCTCACACTCAGCGTGCGAATGCTGTATAGGTACTAGGCAGTAGTACGCAAGTGACATGGGCGCACGCAGGAGGGGGTACGACGGTGCCATGCTCCCCCCCCCCATTTTTGGCTCGGTAATAAGGTGCTAAAACCTAACTTTCAGTCTATAATTTCTCACACTGACAACGGTTGCAACCTTCTTTCACTTATTTTAGCCAAGCTTCTGCTTTTAAACATAAACTCCAAAAGTGTTTTTGCGTTGTCTATAGTGACTGCCAGTGGCGTAGCCACGGGTGGGTTGGGGGTTACAACCCCCCTCCCCATTGAGCCTCAAATGACGTCATACATAATTGAAACTGTGCGAACAAAATGCATCATTGGTGAAGCACTCAAAGTTATGGGCCAAAAATATGACAAATTTTCGTTAAAAATTGTTCAAAAAGCAATAAAATGGCCATTGCAGTATGCAATTTTTCAAAAAATTTCCGGGAGAGCATGCCCCCGGACCCCCTTGGAGTCGTTTTTGGTACTTAAGTTGCTTAAAAATAACTCTGCCGGGAAAAATGCGCTTGAAAAAAGTGACGAAAATGGATGCCCCTCCCGAAAAAATTTCTGAATGCGCCCCTGACATAACACATTTTCAAAAGCAAAAGCCATATTTACGTCCGTTTCCGAGTTTAAACGTCTTTGCATTTAGTTAACATTCAACCTAATTTAAAATTACACGTACCCCACCAAAACTTTCTGGATCCGCTCCTGTATACAACGTATAATCAAATGTGATGTCATTCTCAACCCTCCCCCCCCCCCTATTGCAAAATCCTGTTCACGCTAGTGGTGACTGCACACAATGCATGCCCTTTTTTGATATAAAAGTGTGTTAAAAAGAGTTTTTTTACGTGAAAACCGCAAAAATTCGTTGGCAGCTGGTGGCGTAGCCCCCAGACCCCCTTAGCCTCCGGCGGCTGGGGTTTCGCCCCCAGACCACCGGTTATGTCAACCATCTTTGGCCCATTTCTGGGTACACCACTGCATTTGGGGGCGGCAATTTCTTGAACCGCCCCGGGCGGCAGAACCTTTAGCTACGCCACTGGTTCACACATAGCGGTTATTGCAACCAGACACCAAACTTTATTTTGTTTTGTTTTAAACGCTCTTTTCAAAATTTTGAAATTTGTTTCAGCGATTCAAAAACCAAAATTGTTCACGTTTTCAAATTACTGAAAAAAAAGTTTAAAAATCTTTAAAATTGCGTTCACAATAACAAAAAGAAGCTTCGCGCCTGGTTGCGAAAACCGCTCTGTGTCAACTAATTGTTTGCCGTTTTGGTAATGAACCAGCGCCATGGCCTAGTGGTTGGAGCGTACGCTTTGGAAGCTGGTAGACTGGGTACCATTCTCAGTCGGGTACAGCCAAAGACTTTAAAACTGGTATCTGCTGTTACACTTGCTAAACGCTCAGCAATTAAGTGCAGCGCGGAGGATGAAATGAACAGAGAATAAAATACGTCAGTGAATTCTTGACAAAACTTAGTCCTGGCGCTAAAGGACCTTAGCAGTTATAAAGCGCCATAAAATTACACAACATTTCATTTTCATTTGGTAATGAATCTTGCATTTGTGGGGTGATTGACTTGATCCTGCCAAGTAAACTTAATGATTTAGTTCATTCTCCTTTTTAAACGTATTAACAACAGAAAGGTGAATTCAGGTACAATAGGTAACCGTTAATTCATTAATAAATACCAAATATTTCTTCTATGTTACACCCCTCTGTCACTACGCTCAGCTTGTACCTTGGTATAACTGAAAACAGGAAAACGCTTGCTGTGTTTCTGCGTAGATATAGCTGGGGAGGAAGTGAGTAATTCGCGATAATTGTCGGAGCTGTTTTATCGTCTAATTCTAATTGTGTTTTGTTTCGTTGATTGTTATAGCCTACTTGCTGGTTTGGCTTATCGGCACATTGTTTGCCATGTCTCGCGAAACAGCAAGCCAAAAATGGGAAATAGTGTTGTTGGCCACTAGCAAGCGATCGTAGATGTGCGCAATCCGCACATGCTTTTCTGCATTATTTAAGTGCACAATGCGCAGCTGTGTGTTCTGCTCAAAATTGATTGAAATTTTGTGGCAGTGCTTCGTCATTTTTCAAAAAAAATCAATGTACTACTGCTCTCGTGCAAATCCGCTCGAATGCTGATGTTCTCTTATAGGCCCCAAAATACGCTTAAAATCGAGCAAATGCGGTTTCAGTATCGAAGTGAAGGTGCTCTAAACCTAATTAATTGTCGCAATTTTGTAGTTTTTCAAATGTGTTTTGGAAGTAATTTACAAGAACAAAGCAGTTAAGACGTATTGATAACTTAGTCATAGCGTATGCTGCTATACCGTTCCACCATGGTTCCACTGTACATAGAAACAGCCTTAAATCGGAGAGAACTTGATCATATAACAATAAATAATGCATAATTGCATATTGTGACGCAATAGTGAATCAGTGATAAACTTGTGTTGATAAAGTGCTATAAAAATGTGCAATGTGAAATAAATGTTGACAACGCGCAATAAAGGTAAAAAAAGCATTTTTCACCTCACAAATGTGTAGCTGCTGTTGCTGCGTACAGCAGAATAATGCAAAATTAAAAAGGGTACAAGCAGTATTGCGGAGTTCTGGAACGTGTTGCCTTATATCAAAAAAATTTCTATTTCTGTATTTTGTAAGATCGATTTAAACACGCTTCAACATTAGGCTTTGCCAAAAAGATAGGTCCCAGTGCCCCCCAACCTACCTCTACGCCACCCCCTGACCACGCCACGGCATACACTGTTAGTTGTTATTTGAAAAATCTTTCGCGGTTCAACTTCATTATGATTCATAATTGGACTTTTGCGACTTAGAATAATTAATTTGAGTGTTTTAAATTATCAAAAAGTGCCAATATTTTGAGTTTTTTTTTGTTTTGTTTCCGAACACAAATCAATTGGTACTATGGACATGACGCAGCATAGTAGCGAAACTTTCAACAATTCTCGCTCCAAACTCAATAACTGACGTTCAAAAAGAGTTTTATTGCTTGTTAAATTTCTAGTTTTTTGTGCGTGTTTGCGTTATTGGTTAGATTTATTACGTGGTTGATCTTCCAACTACTCCAATCCGCAGTCAACGTCATCGTAGAAAGGAAGCTCATCTGAAACAAACATCAGTTTAACATTGACTTCTTGGTCATCTTTCAAAATCAGAAAGTCACATGTTTCAGAGATAGGCATTTATTGAGATAATGCATCGGCCGGCGCTAGGCCAACTGACACGCCCCGAAACCTTCACGAAGGGCCGTTTTTATCCGAAAGCAAAATGGAAGGTAAAAGTGGTTTTACACAGAATACGATTTTCATCTGATTTTGCATTTCATACGTATTCGTGCGATTTTTGATGAACGAACCTGACGGATATGTCTTTACACAAAATGCGATTGCGTCCGATTTTGCATCTGCGTACCCTATAGTTAAAATCTACGCACGTATTTTGATACATTTTCGTAGAACGTAATTTAGCCTATACGTAAATTGCATTGTATTCTGTGTAAAGTTTCCTTACAGCAATTACTGGTCGATGAAAAAGCTGAGTCCTCTGAAAGCCAGGGCATGTTGTGGAATGGAAAATGGTATGGAATGGAAGGAAAATTTCGGTACGGAATATGGAAGATGCTCAGGAAGATTTGAAAAATGGAACGGAAGATCGTCTTCCATACTAACTACATATACAGTATATATCAAAACTTACAGCAAATTACGAAGTACCACCAGACTAGAATGAGGATAATTAGTCACTTTTCGGTTCTGCACTCGGCTGTGCAAGCTTTTAGCGTGTTGTGATTGCATTGTTCTTTTGCGTTAAGCATCAATACATGTTTATGCCTATGCAGGAGCGTATGTAGGGGGGGAGGGGGCATTGTGCCATGCCCTCTCCTTTTTGACTCTGCCTTTTAGTAAAAAAGAACAAAACTAATGGTTCCAAGTGACTGAAGTATGCCAGACTCCTTCGATGGTTTCTGCAGCTCATGGCAGGGGTGGACCAAGGGGGGAGGATGAGAGCCAGCGGTATACATCCTCCCACCATCCATTTCCAAAAGTGTTTTCGATGCATACAATCTTTCCATAATTTCGAACCTCTTCAAAAGCAATAAGCTTAACGCCTTAAGCACGCATAATCAAAAATGTGCGAACAAAAGGCATCATATTTAGCAAAGCATTCAAAATTAGGGTGAAAAAATTCAAACAAAATTTGCCTAAAAATTGTTCAACAAGCACTAAAATAGCCATTACAGCATGTAAATTTTCAAAGTTTTTCCGGGGGAGCATGCCCCTAGACCCTCCTAGAGCTATTCTTGTTTCTCAATCAGCTTCAAATTTGTTCTGTCAAAAAAACACCCGGTACGCTTGAAAAAAATGTGGAAAGTATGGCCTCCTCCCCTTTTAAAATTTTTCGCCGCGCCACTGCGTGTATGTTTACATGCATGTGTTTATTGCAGTGAGGGAGTACTCGAGTACTGCACTCGTACTCGAGTACTACTCGAGTACTACTCGTACTCGATTTTGGGGTACTCGTACTCGCAACCTCTGGTACTCAGTTAGCACTCGTACTCGAAGATTAATGCACTTGGTCAAAAAAAGCGCCGAGTACACGAGTACATTTGGCTTTCGCTAGAAGTAACTTTCGATAGCAAACTACAACCAATAAAACCCGTAAATAAATTGATGCGCCTTCTTAACATCCCAAAAACACTGAAAAAAACGTATTCGTTTATGTTTTTGCTACAAACTTTGAGCTGTTACGACGTAAAAATTGCTCTTTTGCTAAATTTGTAAAAGTACTCGCTCTCGAACTTTTTTCCGGTACTCGTACTCGAGTACAGTTTTCAATATCAGTACTTGTACTCGTACTCGAAGTGTTTTGCGGTACTCGTACTCGGAAGTTGACTACTCGATTCCGTCACTGGTGTATTGATTGTGTTTTTTTGCACTGTAGGATTGTTGAACGAATGAGCATGACTAGTTTTAGATTGGAAAGCTTATCCTGCAAATAACGCGCATGTCGCATAATTTAATGATAGAGTTAGCTATTTTTACCATTACGTTATATTAGGTTAGTATGGAAGAACGGAATGGAATATGGAAAAAAATTTTAGTATGGAATGGAATATGGAATGGAAAATTTTTAGTATGGAATGAGTAAGGAATGAAAGAAATTTTGCAGTATGGAATATGGAAAAATCGTCTTCCATTCCATAGCATGCCCTGCTGAAAGCAACCACGTTTCTAGAATCTATGCAATTGATTCTTAACAGTAATTCACAAAACCCAGAAACGATCAATTAACACAAGTTTCAAAATGTTTTCCTGCAAGTCTTTTCCGCAGACGGTAAGACAAAAAATAAGGCAAGACAAATAACACAGCTTGGTTTATGAAGTTTAAATGAGATAAAATAAGGACGCAATGCAAAAATAAGGAAATTTTTCAAAAATAAGGACAATGATATTTTCCAAGATGTAGACTCTGAAAATCTGGACCAATTTTTGAAATAAGGGCGGTATGGAATTCCTGCGTATAACTAGTGCGTGAAGAATACTCATTTTTATTAAATTCTAATTCTTAAGAACACTCTCTGGCTCCACAGAGCAAGCGTTTACCGGACTACCGGCAAATATTTTAGCTAACACTTGAACTACTGGCTGTTTTTTGTGCGCTATTAAGCGTCACAATGATAAATTAATGACAAACGGCCCAGCACAGTGTGACATAACATGAGAAAAAGCAGGAGAAAAGTATTCTAGAAAATCATCAATTCATCTGACATAACCGGAACTTAAAAGAACGACTAAAGTTTGAAGTAGGCCTTACTTAAAGTTATATGATGTCATAAATTTAAACTTTTAGCAATCCGTTTGACGAACCAATTTTGATCTACTTTGCTTGCGAGAAGTTGCACACTCTAATGCTTTTGTTCAAAAACCATGGTAAACCTCCAATCTTCCAAACACCTACCATGTACGACCTCACTGGAAGCAAGGCGCATGAAATAAGAATTTAATATTGTTAATTGCTACACCTCTTGATTTTTGACAGAAGAAAATTATGCTTTTGTTCATTCAACAAATCAAAAACACATCGTTCACATACAAGCGATTTTGCCTACAGCAGTCTACATTTGAAACAAGAGCGGAGCAATTGGAGTCTAACATTCTTCAACCTTTCCACTCCCCAGTCAAAACCTTTCTACACACAAGCACACAAACAAATTAATGTTGCGTCGTAACAAGTATTAAAATCAATTTCAAGCAAAAAAACGCCGCGATGTTCAAGGCGGGGCCCCTCACCATGCCTGGGGCCCCCCGTCCGGGGGGTTCGGGACCGGTTCCGCCGGCCCTGGGCTATAATTTATTATTGGTTATCATTATCGCCCAAACCGGCCGGTTAGCTCAGTTGCCAAGTGCACGCTATCGGTGCGGGAGGTCTGGGGTTCGATTCCCGGGCCGGTCAAATCGACACAGTGTCACCAACGGCTCGCCACCGTTGCGATGTTTCTTCGGAGCTGTGTAGCCCAGGCGCTAAGTCGCGGAGATGGGCCCCGCCACTCGTTACACGCTTCGGTGTAATATGGCGAGTATAATGAAGATTTGATTTTGATTTGATTTTGATTTGTTATCGCCCAAAATAGTTTTAATTTGTCGATTACCGATAGGCCTATAGCTTTTGTAATATATCTTGCTATCGCCATTAAATCATCGTCATAAACAATTCTTTTAAGCACACAGTGCTCAAAGTTAGTGAGTTGGCGCTAGGGAAAATATACACGGTGTCCTTAAAGTCTTGTTCCGTGAAATGCTTTCTTTTTAGAAAAATCTAGAAAAATATTTTTGCAACTTGACTTCTAAAAAAACTTCGTCTAACACATTGAAAATTTACCGCAACATTTATCGGGGATAATTTACCGATCACCGATATCGCTTTACGAAATTTAGATTTATCAATTATCGGTACCGCCCACATCTTTTTTGAAATTATCGACTATCGTTAGCCTATTGCTTTAGTGTAAAAATGTTTATCGTGCCCAGCACTGCATGTTATTGATGACCAACCGTTAGTGACACCATTTTCGCCATTCAGACAGCAGACAGGTTAAAAATCAGGTCAGCCAGTTAATAAGTCGTAAGATTAGCATGTACCTTGCCAACTCCGAGTGGTCATATCCTCTTCAGCAAAATTGGATGATATTGATCAATACGCAGCATAATACCTTGATAAATTTGTCAAAACTCGTGTCAAAAGAGAACTAGGCCATATTTTTTCCAAGGTATAGTGTTTACAAATGTTTGGGTCTGGAAAACGGTAGTCTTAAAATACGAGGAAGCCGTTCAGCTACAAAAAAATAGGTTTTATGTGTACATTGTAAATAACTATTTTAAATTAATGCAATGCTACGTGATATGTGAAGGAGTTATTAGATTTTTTTCGTAAATATTTCTTCGTTGTCTTATTGTATTCTGCCTTCGCTTCAGCTTATTTTCATCGATTTCATATTTTACTCAGTGCTTAGGCAATCCAACATAAGCAAGACTTTGCAGTCGGGTAAAAAATTTAATAATAATAAACGAAACACGCAAATACGTTTGTTTGTTGTAGAAATCACGAGGTAATCATACCATACCAAAACACAAAACATGCAAAAAAACATCACGCTTATAGGTCGTTGCTTGGCTCGTGAAGAGGAAAGGCTTATTCAATTGGAAGCAACCTTTTCGCGTTATACCCTTGCACAGTAGTTGCATCGATTGTGTACCCCTCCCCTTAGTTTAAATGTGTAAGCTAGGATCTAATATAGAAGGTGATTGACATGACGACCTTTTTGCTGCGACAATAGTTTTTTTATCTTGGATTTTACCATTTGGGAGGCCATGTATTGATATTCCACTAAAATGGTGGAGCCACGAAAATACTGCTACTACTCAATAACGCTATTACTGCAACGTAATTTAGCACTTTTACCACCGAATTGAACATTAGAGTTTTTAGAAGAGTTGCAAAAAATATGCGAGGCATAATGGAAGTAGCAATAATCTCTGATCAATTTTCCTTGTCTTAACAAAACAAGATGCGTATTTGTGGCTTCACTATGAACATACACGTAAATACTTTCTCAAGTCCAATTAAAATTGGTACATGCAACGAGACAAAACAAGTAGGCCTATAATCAACAACAGAACAGTTTTTCACACACTTAAATATAACAATGCTGTAACAAATAGTCTAATGTGCTTGGAGCGATGCAAAAGGTTATTGCGAAAGACTTTATCCACTTGCTCATTTGTGATGAGATGGGTAATGATGATAAGAATAGTGATGACCTAAAAACAAGTAAGAAATTAAGATTCTCTTTATGCATATGCGCTCACTTGTCTTTTTTATTGCTACATTCGTGAGCTCAGTTTTGAGTTAGCTCTGCTTAAGTGCCCATCTTCGCAACTTTGCTCGTACGCAATTAAATATGAGCAAACATTGCAAACGCTTGCTGCGTACCGTGTAGTCACTGGCAGCGCTGTTTCTACATTGCTATCATTTTACAGTAAGAAGTTGCCGACCAGTACTGCTTTTAGATTAAAAATCCCGTTAAGTGCCTTTTCTAACAGCGTAGACAAGTATAATTATACTACTTAATTGCTGATTAATTGTAAATTAATGCTGGAATATTCTAACGATAGTTAAATAATACAGCAAACAATCACAACAGAAAGATTGCGTTATTTCATAGATCAAAATACATTTGCTTGTAATTGGTCTACTGCATTAGAGTTTCCTATTTCATAATTACATCGTCAGTAGCTAGAAACAATACTATATTTCATTGTTTCCATTTCTCTCTAATTCTCTAGTACAACATGAAAATAAAAAAAAAACATAAATTGGTGCTATTAGCAACAAATACTAATGCCATTGATGTAATTTTAAGCTTAAAATCTTGATAATTGGGAATAGATATGTAAATTGCGTCAATCGCAGTGATTACATGAGATTGCTTTGTTACCACTCAGAAAAATGTCGCCGCAGACTTCTGTCTCTTTCAATACTCGCGCCTCGATTATGACTTCATCATTACATGTGGTGTAAATGGTTAAAATTCGTTCTGCTATAAATTCAAATTTGTATTTTGCTTATTTGTTCGTTAATTGCAGTGGACGGACCACAATTTGGTTGGGTTCATTAGTTGGGAGTATTCAAAAATTTGTCAATTTAACCGACTTTCTCATGAATATCGCTTGTGCGAAACCCGTATTAACAGATTTTTTTGCTGTTACGCATATAATAAGGTTTAAGCTGTGTACCATACTAAATGCTATTATGCGCACGCGACAGACGACAACCCGACGCGCGGTACGCTACAAATTTCACACCTGGTTTTGCTTCAAATGCGGCTACAGGTAAAAGCTTATCTCTCAATAAACATTGCAAGCACTATTTTTTCAAGGTTGATAAATTTTTTCAAGGTTGATAAAATTTCATGGTTGATAAAATTTTTTCAAGGTTGATAAAATTTCAAGTTTACATTAATGTGGCCATGCATAAAAACACTTACATGGACGTATTTTGCAATAAATAAATTGCCTTGCTTTTCCTTGGTGAATACAGTAAGAAACGCTAGCGCGAGTATGATCACTTCTGTAGCATTGTCGGGTCCTATAACGTTGCCCCGATCCACATGTTTCTGAACATTTGGAAAACAACGACCAACTTCCATAGTAATAGTGATAAACAATTGGACATTTCTTGAGGTTGCAAAGTCTTATTTCTCTTCCGCTTCCCGGACACTCATTAGACTCTTCTCGCGAATTGACTCCGGATCTACATGATCGTCTTCGCACTTCGTATCCTTTTCCACAAGTTCTGGAGCAGGAGCTCCAAGCACTCCAATCACTCCAGAATGCATCTAAAAATACCACATAATAAAGTTTAAACAAGGTTTTGAATGTGCCCTTACGCCAGCAATTTCTTAAACTACTAAGGGAGGCGTGTTGGAGCTTTAAGGGGTTAGTAAGCTAAATGCAAATACGATGAAATGTACTTGTACGACTGTGGTATAAAACGGCCCGTTACGACATAATCCTTATAAACGGCTGTATAATAAACTTTTCTGAAACGTTTTGGGGGTCAGACGAGGATAGGAAGCGCTGTTTTACCCACGCCATTAAAACAGTGCAATCAAGATACTGCATTCGTTTGAGAATATACAAAAATATGAGAATGACTCTGAGCATCCATTTGCAGTAAATTGAACGAACTTAAAAGTAAAGTAGTACCTGGTGTAAAGATGCTTAGTGCACAGGATTCTAGAGGTTGTCTTAAATCGGTATCAGGCCTCGTCAGTGCCACAAACCGGTAAGGCCATCTTGCTGTGGTAAAAGATTCGGGATTAACGCCTGTACATCTAAAACACAGCGTTAAAATCAGAAACAAATCTTGATTACACTCGCGGTTTTGTGCCGAAGCATGCATTAAGTGGCGGAACCCATCCCCGTGGCTTAGCGTTTGTGCAACACAGCTCTAAAGAAACATCGAAGCTGAGGCGAGCGGTTGGCAACACTTGTATCCGATTTGACAAGCTCGAGAATAAAGCCACAAACCCCTCTCGCCGATCGAGATGTCCTTGACCATATCACCTACTGACCAGTTCTTTATGCGAACACAGCGATATTTCATAATCGTCAAAACAAGTTTATGTAAAAAAGTTTGCATGGCAATATATATTTGGTTTGTCAAATTATTAAAAGCTTATGCATCTTAACTTTATGTAGTGATTACACAGATCAGTAAATACACGAATTGGAAAGTAGCGTCTTCATGCAGATTTTGGCCAAAGAATGGCTCATACATGATTTGTAATAAGTTTTTCATTGGTTTTCAAAGAATTCACATATTTAGATTATGCAACGATATAAAAT
Source organism: Trididemnum miniatum (assembly GCA_964006365.1). Lineage (NCBI taxonomy): Eukaryota > Metazoa > Chordata > Ascidiacea > Aplousobranchia > Didemnidae > Trididemnum > Trididemnum miniatum. The sequence continues at coordinate 4,589,577 of OZ023250.1, forward strand.
TTGCGAAAGTACTAAAATTACTTTTAGTTTTCGATTTAATCAGAGCTCTGGTTATGGACTATGGCCAGATATGAAATGGTAAGTACTTTTGAAGTATGATCACTGCACTCTACTAATCATTGCATTAGAATGCACTTACGAATAATTATTTATAGCAAAATTTTTGCATCATTAGAAGTTGATATTTTGGACAAGCTTGTGATGAAACTGCACTAAAGTGTAAAAAGCTATAATCTATAAACATACTAAAAGGAAGTTATGGGCATTACGTTATGGCTTTAGATACAAGAAAGTCGTCATGAAGTTAATTTTTGGCAAAACAAATAAATCTAACAAAATATATTAAAAAGCAACAGCATATTAGAATTTTTTGACATGTTCTAGGTATTACGTCATTGATTTTTGACTGTAATGAGTTCATTTCATACCATGAAGTCATTTTATGCAAAAAATATTTTTTTTTTGTGATGTCTATTCATTCCTATTTGCTTCATCTGGTGATTCTAAGGACTGCTCACCGCTCTAAATTTGATGCTTTGGGACTGTTAAAATTTTTTGAGGTAATAAATTGCCATTGACCTTTCTTTATATCTACAATAGTTACGAACGGCAATCTTGCTAGGTTCTGCTGCTCAATCAATTTCACATCAGCATTTCCCACATCAAACGCAACGGAACGTCGAAGAGCTTGGCTGCAATTGGGGATTCTATGGGAACCCTTGCGAAAAGATTGTTTACTCTATTGGAGAAAACTTGAAAAGAGATGCGCATACCCGCCCCCCTCCCCAGTTACGTCACCGATAACGTCACAAACATCAAACTCTACTTACATGTCCAAGGTATTTCTTTCAATAAAAAACGAGAGTTGATTGAATCTTATTGGATCGCGAACCTCTTGAAATGCGGTCGTTGAATTCAAACACGCATCATACGAAGGAAGCAGTTCACTTCCGTTGAAAGACGGTAATGCAATGGATGTATTTTCCTCTCCTGTAGCTTGTCTTTTGGAGCGAATCAGAACAGATGCGTACCTGTCTGACCAAATTGAAAAGCAAACGTTAACGTCTTTTTTGAAGCAGCATAAAAAAAAAATATAGTAATCTTTGCTATTTCTTGAAAACTTTACCGATTAATAGTGACATATCCTGTAATAGCATCACGCTTAGAATAAAGACTCATCGTGACGGGTGCGGTTCATGGCTCAGCTCAGCGGTTTTCAGCCTTTCTGGTGAAGCGAAACTCCAATGAAACATTCCAGAAACTTTAGGAGATTCTGTGCATTTACCAATACCCAGCTCTAAATCGTAAACTTGTGGGACTTTTGGACTGTTCAGGAAGAACCTCGATTGAAAACAACTGGCTTAGCAGATCGCATTTCGAGAAATTGTTTACCAGAAGGCAGCTAGTACACTTTGTAGTCTTTTTTGCTGTTAAGTTGACATTTTCATTCAATATTTTGCATTGTAAATAATTTTTGTTTGTTTACGCATTCTGCTTTGAAGAAACAAGTTTTGAATTTATTTTGTCTCAAAAAACTTACTGGCGGGAGGAATCATTGCCGCGTCTTCAGCAAAGTCAGAAATGCATTGTTTAGCATTCCCAAGAACGTTTTCTTCATCATTTCTTAAAAATGTGCCAATCTCTCTTCTCCAACATTCTGCAGTTGAACCTCCTGCAGCTGAACTTTAAAATCAAACAAAAAAAATTCTTTATTAGACTTGATGTTTGGGAAGTTGCAAATACTTTTTATGCATTCATTTATTATTTTCACTTCAATATTTATATTCTCTGTGAACGCTAATCCTTGCTCCGGTTTGACCTGCATTCTAGGTGGGACAGTCACAGACTTGGGATACTGAGAGCAACGGCAAGCAATTGACAGCATTCTAGGGATGTGATGGTTCACACACTAATAGATATTTTCGTATACAGATAAATTTATTAGTCTGGAACAAAACCTGCTCACCTGCAATAAGTTTGTAACGTATTTAGATGCCATAAACTATCAAGGACAGTAAAATCCACAACAGATTGCCAGTCATAGATAGGATTTGGATTCTAAAATCAGAATCAAGATTGTGAGTTGTTTTGCAGAACGAATAACACATAATGGATCTGCAGTATTTTTGACAACCGTGGGATCGCGGTGAATTTCGCAATTGTCACATCTGCATAGTACCAAACCAAAACGAAATTTAGCCTGCGCAATGTCGCAAAGCAGTTGAGGCAAAGGTTAGTGGACTAAAAGTCTAAAACTTATAGATATACAGTATCCTAAATGTTTTACCTCGTCTTACAACTTTTTTGCGATATTTTACATTAAGTTTTAGTTGGCGGCGATGGAGTGGTATTGACCTGAGTAGCCCATGCCTTTTGCAGTCTCGCAGGTCATTTGGTAAGTAAAGTTTCACAAAATGTAAGGCATAATAGGCTGATTTTTGTTACGCGTTTTTATGGCAAAAGAATAGGGTTGGGAAAAATCGATTGTAATTGATATTCGATTGCGATATTTTTTACTTTTTGTTCATCAAACGAACTGAAACCTTTACTTTTTTGAATGAGTATCGAATATGGCCTAGTCTTTCTTGTTTTTTTTTTTTTTTTTGCTGCAATTCGATATTCCATATTCGATTCTTTTTGCCAAGGTTACTTTATCTCACTTTAGTAAATTTAATACAATCGTCGGTATGTAATTTCCTTGTTTTCGCTGATAATTTTTTTTGTTCCAAAAAAAAAAAAAAAAAAGATTTTGATAACAAAGTTGCTTCGTATATACTTATGTCCGTCGTTTGTCTGCAAGTTACCGCATAAATGTCAGGACATCACAAAAAATGCTTGGCGTACACCGCTAAATGCTCAGTGTAATATCAAATACCGATTACAATATTCTTTATTCTTTACTTTTTTAAACTACCATCGAAATCGATTATTTCTTTACTTTTTTGGGTATCGATTGCCAACCCTGCAAAAGAATAGGCTGGTTTACTAAGTTTTACGCTGCTACAGACAATCAATCACACTCACACTAGTTTTGCAAGTATCGACTTACGCGTGATGTCATGCAAGCAGTAAAATAGCGCCGTAAGAGTGTTGTTTCATCTGCTGAGTAATCTAGAACTTGACGAGTTTGCCTTTTCTTTCTTCTTGTATCCTCACCATCTCGATAATAATGGCAACCTAGTAAGATGAAATAGATAATGTCCCACGTCTACCAACTCTTGAACAGCAGGTCACGCAGTAAGCCTACTGACAATGGATCCCCCGTGCTTTTCATTAGCTTTGCGAGGTCTTTTTCGGTTTCGAATTAAACGTTTGGGCAAGGAGTACACGCAACGATTTTTGCTCGTGAGTTATGTACCTTCTCAGCCATAACCCTTCATCCATAACGAAACGGGAATATTGCAATATGTCAATGCATACAGCTCAGGAGCAGGTATAAAGTTTTAGTAGGGGTGCTAATAATCGAATAACGCTTCTCTTGCAATTTTTGTATGCATAAAAATATCAAAGTACTACTGCACTGTTGCCTATCACCAGTGGCAGTGGTGCATGGTAGCCAGATTTTTCGTTAGACGATGTTAATGCAAAAGTTATATTTCAATTGCTTTTGTTTCAACTTAATACAAGTATAAGCAGCACTGCTGACTAGTTCGCTGATTTAAAAAAGTTCTGTGAGACGGTTCTATAGAACCGGTGGGAACCGGCTGAAACCCACGACTGTGTGTAACTAAACACTTAGGGCAGAGGTGACGAACATGCGGCCCTCGAAAGAAATTACTGCGGCCCGCGAACATTTTGGCGAGACCAGTGCTCTTGAATTTTCTTTTCCCCGTCTAATCTTTTCGATGCCATATCAAAAGCTGATCCCCCGATTGAACCACGCGCGTATCACACAAGAATCATACAAACGTACAGTACAACCCTCTGATCTGTTTCAGGATTCAGCTGTTCATCCATTGTTATGAAATAATAATAACATAACTCGTGGTCCGTTGGAGCTTCAATATAGTGCGCCAAGTGCAGTGATAACTATTTGAGTGAAAGCTTAGCTTGCCTTAGTAGTAGGGATTATGTAAGTTTGCAAAAATGAATTGGTGAGTTTGCACGGTTTGCAGTACCATATATGCCAGTTTTAAAACTTTTTTAAGGTTATTGTTATTCTGTTTTTCGATCAATATTTAATTAGCCGTTTATTTCGATGTCTTCGGCAAAGAAACGAAAGATTGTAGATAGATTTTTATGATATTACTTGGTTGTTCGTTACTGTTGATAAACAGTTTTTTCGTTGGTAACAAGTTTCATAATAGGTCTATGACTAAAAAGTTATGCGGCCCGCTTGCTCATTGGTAAGTGACAAAGCGGCCCGCGATAGCAAATACGTTCGTAACCCCTGACTTAGGAGAAGCTTGAACACCCCATAGCTGTGCCCCAAATCGGTCAATGCAGCTGATCCTATGTCAGGCCTAAGAAAGTTTTACTAACATTCGACAAAGTAGAAAGTGATACTTACCTTGACTGCAACAAATCCACTCGGATATAACCACCAGAATTAGAAACACTGAGTATTTCATACTGAGAACTACGATGTGTCAACAGCTGACAAATGATACGTAATCTTAATAAAGTATTTTACACTGTAATAATGCAGTAATTGCTGCTGAAAAGTCCACAAAACTTAACGAAGAGCTTTTGATGTTGTTTAGCCGCGTTTTATCTTCCCTTAGCAAAAAATCGACCGCGTTGCTATAAGAGGCTGCTGTAACTTAGTAAGGCGGGTCATCTAACTGACAATGAAAGGTGGGAATCCCAAGCAGGTATGCAGTTAAAAGAACTAACTTGGCATTACCCGACTAGGAATCGAAGCTCAAGTGTAATACTGCAGAGCAAAACGCTCTATTCACTCAGTCATCTAAGCACATGGTTTTCACAGTAAAGCTTATTGAAGTTTCAATTTATTCACTAAGCATAAGTGGAACGGTAGTTTGTCTTGTAATTTACTTCCCACAGCTGCTCTGTTTTTTGGTAAGTGTCTTCCCACTGCATTGCAATGCATATTCCCGACAAAGAGATTTTGAAAGTATTAACTTTTAGCTGTGCTGTTTTTAAGCTTTTGTTACTGTGGAATAAGTCTGATATTTAAAGTAAACTAATTCATGCCAGCCTGACGTTGCAAATTGTATGCGGTTGCAAAAAATTGTAATAACGTTCACACTATTTAGCTGACACATCTTGCAGACTTGGAGCTTCTTCGATGTATACATTAAAAAACAGTTGACACGCGTATTTATACTAGTCATCATGTTTCTTCAGATTGTGTAATGCCAGTAATTTTTTTTTTTCTTGCCAGTGACATATATATAGAACAATATTTGGCTATTAAACCATCAAGACCAAAAATTTATTTTGGTATTAATACACGTTTGACTTAAGTCACGAATTTCTGGCACAATGTCTGCAACAATATATATAGCCTCAGCCGGTTGTTTCATTTGATTTCTGTGCAATTGGTACTTTTGGCGTTAGTGTGATGTGTTTGCTGAGTTCTTGTTTGTTGCTGATGACAGCTGAATCATATTTGGCGAAATGTCAAAATATGATGAAACATTTATAAACATAATTAGGGATCGCCCGCAGGGACGTAACCGCAAAAAATTTAAGAGGGCAGGCAGGGCCGGATTTAGACAATTAGAGGCTCCGTTTTTATTCGACCTTAGTGATCGTTCTTTTAAATCTTCTTATTAATATTAATCTTATCTAGTCAAAAGGGGTAGGCAGGGTCCCACTGCCCCCCTGGCTTTTCAGCAAACGTTAGGTTCAGAAGCTTTTTAGCTTTTTCGTTATAATGAATATGAATAAGGAAAAGTTTAGCGTACCCAAGTAGCTACTAACCCCATTAAATGACGAGTGACCGATCAGATGGCCAGACCGATCAGATGGCCGAGTGGTATAGAGCGTCTGCTTCTGGATCGGTAGACTTGGGGTTCGAATTCGAGTCGGGTCAAACCAAAGACTTAAAAATTGGTATTCACAGCTTCCCTGCTCGACGTTCAGCATTTAAGGTACAGTGTGGAGGAAGCCGGCAAGTTTACTTGTTGTGCCGTTGGGAAAGACATTTAACGGAATTGCCTCATCTTAGTGTGGAAGACTGATGGCCGGCAACTCCTAAGCGAGCTCGTACAGCGCTTCGTCGCTTTCTCGTGATAGGAGGATAAATATGCCAATAATTATAAAAAAAAAACGTCTAAACGTTGGCGTCGATAATCGAAACAGTTACTTTGATCTATTAGTATTAATCGAGTTCTCGCTCAAACTAACTGCAACGTTATTGCTTCTGAATGCATAGAAGTTACTTCATAAATGTTTTTTTAAATTGATAACTTAGTTATGGCTTCATAAATCATTTTCAAATTACTTCATTGAGATGCATTTTTTTACCATTTCTTGGTTTTAAGCCAGTTTTTGCTTATAAAATATGACCTTTTGTCATATGAACAATCCCTCGTATTTCCAAAGAAAAACATTTGCACAATGAACATCAATCAACTTCAGAATCGTTCTAGAATTTACGAAGCTGGCAACTGTAAGATATTCGTGCGATAAATATTGTTGCTTCACGAAGCGACGAACGACGATATAACTTCACGAATTGTTGACTAATCGGGATTTCCCCTTTTTTTAGCTGTAGTTCAAATAAGCGTTTTACCTTCTAGCGATTTTCGTATGCAAGTTGTGCAATGTAAATGAAAAATTGGTCAAAGTCTCTGGGTTAATTGGAAAAAAATCACTTTCAATACTTTGAAAACCAATAATTTAACCGTAATTAAGGGATACTGCGAAGTGAACTAGCTGTTTTCGGGTCAGCTACGCGACATTGGCGATAAACGCGATAAGTTCCAGCAGTGAATCGAACTTGTTAAGGAAGGTATGTAACTTGCGCGCTTCACTGTTACGCCATGTTGTTGCCAAAAAGATATTAGGCTGTTAAATTACAGTATGTAGCTATAACTTCAGCCTACAAAACAATACAGCTTTAAATGTAAAGTAAACTATTTAATAGCCTGCGATATATGGAAATCTATTAACTTAAAAGAATATTAGTTTCTCAGAAAATCTAATCTAAGCAATATGACCGGTCATGGTCTTTATCCCCCCTGCACACATAATGAATATCAAAAACATGCTCAATTTGCTTTTTTCGGTTGAAATTATTTTTTCTACTAAATTATAGGTAATGCTTTTCTATTTGTCTCGCCTCAAAATCTTGCTCTCAATTTGCAAATTTGCTTCACGTTTTGTTAACAAGGGTTACCCGGTTAGTGCCAAATCGCCTCTTGATAACCCAATCAATTTGTGTTACTGCTAGCACAGCAAGTTGGCTTCTTGCATACACTACCATACATTAGTATAAAGCGCCAACAATTTATGTCAGTTTTCAATTTTAAGTATGGTACAATTAAATCTCAAGTCCAGTGGTTGCCAGTTTGATTTCGACTACAGTTACAACCGTTGTGGCTGCGTCTGATGAAATGACAGGCCTGCCAAATTATTATATACACATGTTGTACAACTTCCATTTTGTGCAATTCACTTAAAATTAAAATCGTTGTCAACTATTCGTAAACAATATGATTGTTTTAATTCTTTATTTGGTGTTTATTTACGTGGGCCGCAAAATATTCATTCGCTTCATTACGCCTACATAGTTCCCACAAGGCGGCGGCTGCAGCGCTTAATTAATTACTTTTAATTATATACGATCTGTCAATTTTTAATAAGGTTTTACGTTTCGTGCTTCGATGGTAATGAATCAATGAATTTTTAATTACGCAGAAAACATTTTGTCGTTCGGGAACAACAAACAGATAAGCTGAAATGAGCAGATATGAGAAACAATAGGATTCGCAGAAAAAACGTTTTTGGAAAGAATCGCTTTTTTAGTGTAGGTCGGAGTTACTCCATGTATTCAAATTCATAGGGGATTGTTTACGCAGACTGAGGTAATTTTTTGTTATTTTTAGCGCTTTACAAATAAATTGCTTTGGCAGTGGTCTCACTCCCACGTTTAACCGCGGAACTGTCACAATTTTACGACTAATTTATCATATTTGGCAAAGGCATTTTACCGATAATTTTTTTGATGAAACGTGACATTAGCAATTTATAACAAGTGCTTCAATTTATTCATATTTTTTACTAACATTTAAAGACCTTAACCTTTTTAGCACTTCATATATGGATAAAAATGGATGGTTGGATTAAACTTGGTTTGTATTAAACAGCAAATTAAAAGAGACCAAGAGCAATGAACGTGTTAAAATGCTAGGAAACGTTTTAAATGCATACTTTTCTCACAATATCCTGAACTTAAGGCATTACCAGTAGCATGGCGACCTTCTGGTTTCGTGCGCAGATTGCGGATCCATTGTGACGAGTTTAATTCATGACTGGAACTGACTATATTTGACCCTTGTTTCAGGTGATTGCTGACTCAAAGTTTTTCTTAATTATTTCAGATTTTCAATTCAATAATTTAATCATAACAAAAATTATGTAAAAAATATGCGAGGGTGGTTTAATGTTTATCATTCAAAATTAATTTGCTGGAGATTATAGTTCGACCTGTGCTTCTGATGACGGAGTGAAAAGCAATCTGATGTGATCATCAGGTCCCGAGGTTTAATCTTTGGTTGGATTGGCATGCTTTCTATTTTTTTTGCTATGTTGCAATATAACACAATGTAAACTTTGGTACTCTGAGAAAGCCATTTTCATACCAGGAACTGAAAATCCAAAGAACTTAACCAAGAGCTTTTATGAAAGCTTTATGCCAAAGTTTGTCAAATTTCTTGCTAAAGCAGCGCTGTATCTTAAAGCAAATAAAAAATTACAGAAAAATGCAATCACTCTTTCAGCAACCAGGGCTACGATTCGAGTTCAACAAAATCGAATTAACTAAAAATTTGCCAACCACATTTGAGTTCTTCATTTTTACTTTTGCGAGTTCAAGCTTGAGTTCAGTAATTTTTTCTGACTTTGTACTGAGTTCAAGTAGTTTTTATCGGGTTTAGCTAAGTTCAAGCAATTTTTGTCAAGTTTAAGATAAGTTCAAAACTCAATTAACACACCGGTAGCCTATTTCTCTCGAGTTCAGAAGCTTTTGTTTTCGAGTTCGGCAAAAAAAAACACCCTATTGATCAGCTTCTTTCCCTTTGTGTGGGCGAAATGGCGTAGCAAAAACGCTCCTTTGTATGGGCTCACGTAAGGAATCTTCGAAACTGAAGTGTTTAGCTGACAAATGGTCGAACCTGCAGTTTTTTTCTATGGGCTCAAATTTCGAATTTTCGAATCCGAATTTTTGAACCCGATCGAACCCGAAGTCAGATTCCGACATTTCGCCCATACGATGGTAAGCACGCTGATCAATAAGGTGAAAAAAGACCAAGTTCAGCGAGTTGGCAGTCCTGCTGACAACGTCGATTCACTCGAATAATATCTGCTTGTTCTCTAGTCTAGATAGTACAGAACAGCATTGAAAAATCATTCGTCAAATATAAACTTGTCTAGATAATTCAGTAAATTTGCATTTTATTTTGGAAAATAATTAGTAGCTTTCGCCAACAGAAATTCAATTTCTTTTGTGATACACTGCTGCTTTTAGCGAGAAATTTGACTAATCCTGGCATAAAGCCTTCATAAAAACTCTTGGTGGAGTTGTTTAGACTTTCGATTTTGGCATGAAAATGACTTTTGCAACTGGTTTCATAATACTTAAATTTGACTGATAATGCCAAAATGTTTCGCATATTTGTTGCAAATATTGCAGATCGCAAATCGTCGCTCATGGCAAGAACAAAAAACCACATTGATTACAAGCAATAAAATTAATCAAAATCTAAAAGCTTTACTACTCTGCTAATAGATGTGTGGCCAGTGAAAAATGTAAGGGGAGGCAGGGTCGGATTTAGACAATGAGAGGCCCCGGTTTTATTCACCCTTAATGAACGATCTCTAAAAATGGTCTACATACGTCAAAAAGGGGCGGGCAGTGCCCCCCGAGCTACCCACTATCTGCTAAAACTCTTATGATGTTGATAATTTACGAGAAAAGTGACAACGCGCCTATATTCTCTTACAATACGCTTGGCGCTGCCTTACAAAGAGTAACTACACGCTTCCGCAAGCAAACTAATCTCAATTCGCCATAATGCAATTTTTATTTTGGAAGTTTTGGTGAAGGAAGGTTGATGTTTGTAATTTTCTGGAAAGTTTTGAATTTGACTGTTTTTTACCAAATTTACCAGCGCAATTTGGTATCATTTCAGTTCCTTTTAAGCATAACTTTGTAGTAGTTTCGTAAATTGCCAGTATTTTTAGCCACAACGTTTTGACTTTCTTCCAGTTTTTTTGAAGCTTCACTCGCTTTATAGCCCAATATAGATTTCTAAACATGGATATTCTTGTTGACCATTTATTGCGAATTAAATCGTAATTAGCTTGTTTACACATCGTGTGTTTAGATTTATGTCGTCGCAAGTTACTGTATTTTTTATTTTAGGTTTATCTCATCCGTCTAGAGCAATTCTTTGCCAGTTTGTTGTATATTTATGGCAGAAATAGATCAAAATATTGTGTTCAAATTATTTTCATCGAACATATCCCGGAAATAAAAAACGATCTGCTTCAAATAATAGTAGGTAAAATCTAGTTTTGATTTTGTATCGTCATTAAACAGGGCATACTTAGCTGTTTGTAGGGTCTGTGTTTGAAAACGTTTCCGGTTTAAGTTTGGGCCTTAGGCCTAATAATACATATTTATTACACTGCATTTTTATACTCAATAGGGTGGAGTGAAAAAAAGTTTTTTTTTTCAAATCAAAAAGTCAAGTGTACCAAAATTGGCAGTTGACCCCAAAAACACATTCTAACACAATTTTTGGTCGGTGCCACTTAGGGGGTGCAGGCACACTCCCCTTAAAGTTTCGTAAAGGGACTATTTTAGAAAAACATCAATATCTCAGCAACCACAAATGCGAAAAAGTGGATCAATGGCTCAAAATGACCGGAAGATACAAGTTTACTCTATAGAAACATTTTTGTGCATAGACACTAGAAAATGTCTATTTTTGCAAAAATGTTACTTTTACAAAAATTTAGTGCTCATATTTAATATTTCTCATATATTTTGCTGAGTTTTCTACATTAAATTAAAAGTTACGCTTAAAAAGCTCTAGAGAACTTAGTTACGGTATGTGCATGCTCATAAATGCTATTAACTCCTATTTTATGACCTGCGCCTGTTAAACTTTTATCTATTTTCTTGATTTATAGACACCAAACACCTACAAACTTTTGTGCTTCTGCCATTCAGCAATAAACAGTCGGTTTGTAATTTCCAGCGAAGGAAACAGCAGTTCAAGAAAAACCTAAATCTGGTTGATACTACTTTAAGACTGCTGAAGACAAAATTTTACATTTTATAAACATTTTTGTTTAGGTGCTTTTGGAATAGTTTTTTACATCTATGCTAATGCAACATCTAATGTAAGTATGCTGACCAGAAAATCTGCCATTAAGCGTGAGCGGCAGTGTGTTGATTACTATGAATTTACAAGTCGAAGTGAATTCAAGCCAGGAATCCTTCCTACTAAAGAAGATGTATTGGAGAGGCTTATTTACGAAGACAAATGGAAGCAGAAAGAGGCAGCAAATACTGTTGCTGAAGAATTGTTTACGATTTGGATTCGTTGCTATGTGTATTGCATAAGTGTTAGTGCTATAAGTTGAAGAATTTCTAAACTTGTAGATGAATTCCGCAATATTGATTCGATTCCAAAAAAAAGAAGATCGGGAAGCACTTTTGAGCAGAAAGCAACGCTGTTCCTAGAAACTACGGGGAAACTATTTGATATATAAAGTCTCTTGTAACGACAAAAGTCAAAGACGCAAGCTCGAAGAGAAGTTTAAGTTACGAATGGACAAAAAAGATTATGCTTTTTACGAAGACCAAAAGGGGCCTCGACAAGGAAAATGTACAAATGCTGTAGAAAAATTGGCCGAATCTGACTTAAACTTTATCAAAAAGGTTACATCCAAAGAAAAAGATGTACCTTCAACAAGTTCAATCAATTTCGATTCAGCATTTGACATGACGATGACAGAGATTGGCAGTGATACTAGCGAAAGTGAGGAAAGTTCTTCTGCCTCTTCGATTTACGTATTGTTTTCGAATCAACAAATCGAGCAAAACAGGTCATCCTTAAGAGAAGTTGCTGTAACTTGTGAAAGATTTGGTATTTCTGATAGAGCAGGAGCTGCTATTGCTACTGCCACTCTCAAAGCATTTGACATTGTAACCGATACAAACAAAACGAATGTCATTGATCGCAGTAAACTAAGAAGAGAGAGACAAAAATATAGAGAGGAAATTCAAAAAGATGAAGAATTGCAATTTGTAGCGGTTGATGGGATTTATATTGATGGAAAAAAGGATGCTACATAAGCTATCATCGAAAAACGATCATTGAAGGACACTACGTACTGGTAGGTGAACCTTATGAATTTTACAGCACCCATGTTACTCCAACAAACGGAACTGGTAACGCTCTTGAAAAAATATCTATGAACGATAGGCTAAAAGTTATTGGAACAAATGGAACCGCAACTATGACCGGAAAAAAGTCCGGTTGTATTGCCTCCCTAGAAACCAAGCTTGGGCGTCCGTTACAATGGATTGTGTGCTTGCTGCATCTCAATGAACTTCCACTCCGGCATATATTTCAGCAATTAGACGGTTCAACAAAAGGGCCAGATTTGTTTTCTGGGATGATCGGCAAATAACTAAATGGAAGAGTGTCATCTTGGACTGTTGATAATTTTCAACCTATTCTAAATGATCAATTTCCTATTCTTCCTGACGAAGCAATAGAAAATCTCAGCAGTGATCAATATCATGCTTTGCTAATGTGCCAAGGAGTTATGAAGGGCATTGTTGATACAGATTTGAAATACCTTGAAGTTAGTGGGCTTTGTCATTCACGTTGGTTGACTTTGGGGTGCCGCATTCTCCGATACTATGTTTCCAAAAGCAAACCATCAAGAAACTTGCAAATTTTGACTGAATACCTTGTTCGGATTTATTTTCCATGCTGGTTTCGCATTAAGCTCCACAACAGAATTACCAAAAGTTCCAAACATTTCTTCTACATGCTCAGGCTTATTTCCAATTTTTCAAATGCTGTTGTCAATGATGTTGGTGTGAAGGTATTGCAAAACAATGCTTGGAGATAATGATCAAAACATTCGCGCTATGGCGGTAGACAAAATTCTTCAAATCGGAATTCAGAATTCCCAACAAGAAGGTGAACGTCTAAAACGAACAGATCAAGTACGGATGTTTATTATTCCGAAGGTAAATGCTGGAGCCAAGGCATACTATGAAATGTCAGACTTACACCATCCCAACATGCATGAACCACCAGCTACCACGTGTATGTCAGATAACGCTTTGCAACAACTAGCCACAAACAAACTTGAGCTACACTATCCGTGCCATAACCAAGCAGTGGAACGCCACATTTAGTTAGTAACAGAGGCTGCTACTACCGTTGAAGGTTTCGATCGAAGAGATGGCATGATAAGACAGAAAATTAAGTCCAGAAGACTAATGCCATGCTATGATACAAATAAACAATTTAATGTGTAACATTTTGCTGACTTTAAATGACAAATTGTTTGAACTTATTAACATGTGTGTATAAAATGATTTCCATATTTTTGTGAAGTGAGGAGCGTATTTCACCAGTGTATTAGTATTAAATTTGATATCATTTTGGAAAGAAATTCCATTCCATTTCAAGAAATCATTTTCTAAATGTCACATAACATTAAGTTGCTTGTTTATTGCGGTTAATGTTTGTCAGTTTCAATGCAAAGCAAAATATTGAAAGTAAACATTTGTACTATCCTACGATTAGTCAGTAATGACTGAAATTTGAGAAAATAAGTTTTGTGCAAAGGTTAACCAAATTCAGAGAAATGTTGAACTTGAGCACTAAATTTTTGTAAAAATAACATTTTCGCAAAAATAGTCATTTTTTAGTACCTGTACACCAAAATGTTCTCTTAGAAGCAATATAAACTTGTACCTTCCGGTCATTTTGAGCCGTTGATTCACTCTCTAGCATTAGTGGTTGCTGAGATATCAACATTTTGATAAAATGGCCGATTTAGGAAACTTTAAGGGGGGTGTGCCTGCACCCCTTAAGTGGCACCGACAAAAAATTGTGTTAAAATGGGTTTTGGGGGTCAACTGCCAATTTTGGTACACTTGATTTTTTGATTTGAAAAAAAAACTTTTTTTCACTCCACCCTAATACTTAAACCTTAAAAGCATATGTCTCACAAAGTGTTGTTGAAGTATTTCAGACCAAATTTAACTTTTTGGAATTTTTCGGACTCATTTACCGCCCCCCAACTCAATTACGGTCGCTGCTTTTGGGTAGGTCTACCTGTTAGCTTCCAGCCTTACATAACATTGGAAAAGAGATGCATGTAGGCCCATACGTATTGTATTTGGTGGCATGTTTATTTTCCTGACACGAGAAAGCGATCAAAGCGCAATAACGAGCTTGCGTAGGAGTTGCCAGCGATCTGCTTACCACACCCAGATGGGGGAGTCCCGCTAAGTGGCTTTCCAACGGCCCAACAACTAAACTTGACGGCGTGTTCTCCACAATTTCCCTTGGTTGCTAAGCGTCGAGCGTGGAAACTGTGAATACCAAGTCTAAAGTCTCGGTTTGACCCGACTGGGAATCAAACCAAAGTCTACAGGTACTACAGCTCCAGGGGCAGACGCTCTAATCACTCTGCCATCTGGGCAGCTAAAGATGACCCCAGCTGGCCGAAAAAGCGAGACAAAGTGCGATGTAGCAATAACATGATGATGCTTTTTTTGTTCCTGTTTTTAATATTTATATATGTTTATTCAAGAATGTGTGAAACATTTTGAAAAGGGGTATGCCCCTGCTTTTGCGTCTCTGGCTAAGTCACAAGACCTATTAAAATTTCTCTGAAAATATTCTTAATTTAGAACATGACATTGTTGAAAATTTAATTTTAAAAATAAACATGAAAGTTTCGCATCGATTGAAAATCTAAATCTTGTGCGATTTCGTAAACAATATAAACAATCCAGAAAAAAACAATTTAACCTTTCCATTTAAAGTAAAAAAATTAGGTAAGATCAAATTTAATTAAGTTTAGCATTTCACGGGACCTTTAACTTTTTGATTAAATTCTGGCATATCAAAGTATTTCATGCTATAATGTCCTTAAGAAATTGTTACTGTTAGGTTATTTTGTTGTGTAAGGGTCTAATACAGCAGACTTTGACTCTGCTTAAGTACAAAAACATGTTAGGGCATAGCTTGAAAATCCTGTCTTGATTTCGATAGTTTCTTTGTCCGTTCACGCTTAGCACACAAATGTCAGCATTCAAGGTCCGTAGCCAGTGGCGTAGCGAGAAATTAAAAAAAAAGGGGGGGCAAAGAGTCTGGTATATTTCAGTCACTGAAAAACATTTGATCTTTTTCACTAAAAGGCAAAGTCAAAAAGTGGGGCATGGCACGATGCCCCCAACCCCTAAATACGCGGCTGTGATTGTAGCCTATATCTCCTTCTCCAAAATTATCTCGTAAAACAACCGTTAAATGAAACCCAACTCAGCTCAACTTTTATGTAAGTTTACCATGACGCAAAATAGCGTAGGAGGGAAGCAGCGAAAGACCAATTATTGGTCATCTAAGCAGCGATGGCGGAAGCATTTCTAAAGTGGGGGGGCCCAAAACCAATGACCAGATTTTCTTCATCGAACAACCAGGGTCGGCAGTGGCGTAGCGAGAAATTTTAAAAGAGGGGGGGGCATAATTTCCACATATTTTTTGTGTGCATTTTTAACGGCAGAACTAATTTGAAACTGATTGAGAAGCAAGGAATGTTCTAGGAGGGTCTGGGGGCATATTCTCCCCCGAAAAAACTTTGTAAATTTACATGCTGTAATGGCTATTTTAGTGCTTTTTGAATAGTTTTCAGGCAAATTTGTTCACCCTAATTCTGAGTGCTTCGCCAAATATGATGCATTTTGTTTGCACATTTTCGATTATGCGTGCTTAAGGCGCAAGGCTTATAGCTATCAAAGAGGTTCGAAATTATAGAAAAATTGTATGCATCAAAAACATTTTTGAAAAATGGCTGGTGAAAACATGCATACCCCTCATCCTACCCCTCTGGATTCGCCCCTGGCCACAAGCTACAGAAACCATTAAAAAATTCTGGCATATTTCAGTCACTTGGCACCATTAGTATTGTTCTTGTTTACTAAAAGGCAGAGTCAAAAGGGCATGGCACAATGGCCCCGCCCCTAAATACGCTCATGAGGGCCAAATTTAGACAATGAAAGGCTCTAGGCTATTTGATCACACTGATTGGAAAAGCAAAAAAGGTTTTCACGTCCTCAGATGTCCTGTTTTCACTGAAAATATTAGTACAGTGAAAAGCAAAAAAAAGGTATACACATCCTCAGATGTTCAGTTTTCCTTTGAAAGTATCAGTGAAAAGAAAAAAAAGATCTTCATTGTTCGGAATGAGGCCCCCCATTTTCTCCGCGGCCATAGGTTTCAGCCTGCTTAGCCTATACGTATATCCGGCCCTATGCCTACAATCCATATTTAGCCTGTCCACATGTGGTATGTCCAATTTATGTGGGCTTCAGACCCACGATTCTCGCTTCTAGTTTCTGTTTCCCTCACCCCACAAACAAAATTTTAAAGAAGACATCTCTGGATTTAAGCTCTTTCCTGGGTTTTAATTTTGATGGTAGACGTATTAAGTTTCAAATACATTCATGCAAAGGCAATATTGTAGAAATATACGCGTAAATTAGGCCCCCCCAGCGCCCCCCCCCCTGAAAAAAAGTGGGAGGGCCGGGCCCTCCACCCCGGTTCCGCCACTTATGCATTCAAGTCTGCTGCTCCCGAATGCAACAACTCACGGCTTAATATAAAAACACATTAACCAGCGTATCACACACAGGTTTAAAATAACACTGTGGGCACACCTTCCAACGATGTTCTGGGACTACCAAAGTAGGATACCGGCATCTACGAGTCGGAATATCAAATTAACAAAAAAGGAAAAAAAATAAGTAATGGTAAGTAATTAAGAAGTAAATTGAAAGTCCAGCTAGTAATCATCAAGTAATTGGTTGAGATGGCATGGAGCACCCAATATATATCAACAGTTAGATCTAAATAAGAGGACTGCAATATCATCAAAAAAAAAAACATAAGTCAAAAAAAAGTCGCAGAATACCAAATTTGACAAAGGGGCTATATTTTTCAACTATTATAATCTATTGGGAACTTCATGATCATGAAACAAGAAGATCGATAGAAATTGTATATTACGTACCAAGTTTTCAAAATCACTTGGTCAAGATCATATTTCACACAGATGCACTAAGCTATGGAATGAACTTGATCAAAATATGTAGAAAATGCACTTCATAACTTTCAAAAACATTTATAAAAACTATCTTGTTGCAAGTTATTAAATTCTTAATTCAGTACTACCGATCTACTGTAAACCTATATAAATCTAAATTTTCCTTGTTTCCTTTTTTAATTGTTCGCTTATTTTGTTTGTTTTTTTTTAAATTTACTTATATTTAGTGTATTTTTTTTTCCTTTTTACTTTAAAAAACATAACACAATTCATCTTTTGATTTTCGCGCACTCAGTTTGGCTTGTTCTTATGCACTACGTATTCCAGTCAGGGGGCACCTTGACCTAAAAACCTCTTGGTTCTTCGGTGCTTCCTGGCCATTGTTATTGTTTAGTTCTAATACTTTGTTTATTTAATTGTAGTTACGGCGAAATAAACGAACTTGTCTTGTCCACTGGGTGCGGAATTTTTTGTTTTGTTAAAAGCGGTGTTGTACCAACAAATCTTAACGGTAATAAGGAAGCGATTTACACATAGTTTAGGAGAAACAGCATGCTGTTGATTTTAATTGTAGCGCCATCGCGAAATCCCTAATTGAGCTTGCATATTTGCTTCTTTTTAATCATTATCAGAACAGGATCGGCCAAATGGAGTGTCCATCATGCGATTAATGGTGTGGATTGGTTCTCCACATGATGCAACGATGCTCAATTTCCATTTTAACATGTTACTGCCTGATCTGCCAACTTTTTCTCTCGCTCTATTAAGGCAACCCACATTGCTTTCAATGTAGAGTGCAAAGTGCGGTAGTCACAAACTTTAACATATAAGTTACAATTCATAATCACTTAAAGCTTCATAAATGCAATTGAGGATTAGATTTAATATTATTGAATTACTTACATCACGGAAGATGACCTAATAGAACATCGAACCTGCGAAGTCAGCCCAGGGACACAACGTGCAAACCATTTAGCCAACTTCAGTTGCATTGAGGCGTTTGATGGGGCTCCACTTAGCGGTAACACAAATACCGGTATTAACTTTTTAACGCTTGATGTTGTGTTGGATACACGAGTATGCATCAAGAAATGAAAATAAACGTGGTAAGTTAAGTTCGTTTCAATTTAAGCCGAAGCCAGGAGCGTATTTAGGCTTTGCCTTTTTGACTACCCCCCTTTTGACTCTCTGCCTTTTAGTAAAGGAAAACAAAAGGTGCCAAGTGACTGAAATCTGGCAGACTCTTTTGATGGTTGCTGTAGCTTATGGCCAAGAGCGGATCCATCCAGAGGGGTAGGCCTATGTATGCGTCCTTCCACCAGCCATTTTCAAAACTTTTTTTGAGGTAGGCACAATTTTTCCATAATTTCGAACCTCTTCGATAGCAATAAAGTTTACGCCTTAAGCACGCATAATCGAAAATGCGCGAACAAAATGCATCATATTTGGCGAAGCACTCAGAATTAGGGTCAAAAAATTTAAATAAAATTTGCCTGAAAACTATTCAAAAAGCACTAAAATAGCCATTACAGCAAGTTAATTTTCAAAATTTTCCGGGAAAGCATGCCCCTGGACCCCCTAAAGCTATTCTCGTTTCTCTATCAGTTTCAAATTTGTTTCGGGAAAAAAATGCGCTGGAAAAATTTTGGAAAATATGCCCCCCTTAAATTTCTCGCTACGCCACGGGCCGAAGCTACAAGGATTTACTAAAACACAAGAATTACTTTTTACCAAACTCTTCGCGTGCCCCTTTCGAGATTGGGGCGTGCCAAATTTGGTGCGCGTGCTCTGTGTTGCGCACCCCTGTTCCGCAAAACAGGCCTACGTTATTCTGCAAGCGACAAATATGGAAACAAGATATCTAGGGCTATCATCACCAAAAAGAAAGACCTAAAAAGATTCGTCACTAAAGGTAGTTTTTCTAACAGGATATGAATATAAGAACTTGAAGCTATGAAATTTCATAAAAGACTGCGCGCTTTTAGCAGCAAAGCAATACCCAGGCAAAACTTTCAAAAATCTTATCACAAGGAGCTTTGGTGCAGATATATTTCAATAAATAACTGAAAAGAGAGCGAGTATTGAGGCCTTCTTAAATATCTAGAAGGCAGAAATATTACCAAAAATGGATCAAATAAATTCAAAAAAAAAAAAACGCAAAAATATTGCAATTGCCATCATCACATCACCACCACTTTTCGTAAAATATATTTTCTTCCAAACATCCTAAATTGAGTAGATGGGTTTTCATTTTGTCTATGAACAAAGGCGGCCCACATAAGTAACAGTCTGTAGCGCGAGGTTCATATGCAGAGATGACTTTTTGAATTGATTCCTCAGTTATTTTTTCGCGAGAAAACGCAAAATTGCGACAGTTTTCTGAGGCAGGTACAGATTCTTTTTCTTTAGTGAGATGGAACTGGCATTTTGAAGGAATGTAGTCACAAATCCGCGAAATTTCCTCCTGGAAACACAAAAAGCTCAAAAGTTTGAGTTTCCACACATAACTTTTGAAATCAACACGCTTTAAAATTTAGGACTCACGGTAAACGCATGAACATCGCTCTCTCTGCGTTCGGGTTTAACAACTTCATTTACTATCGTTTCAGGTTACGAAAAGTATATTCGAAGCTTAGGCGTTGCCATAAGCTTCTCGTCAGGTCAAAATTTCATTTAAACATCATACCGTTGTTGAGCTACATTAGCTGCAGTACACCGCTATTCAAAACTATAAGGGTAATTCTGAAGTAAAACATATCATCACTGCAACTGCTCAAAAGTAATTCAGAAATAAAACTTACTCTTCGCTTGTAAAACTAAGTAACAAAATGAGTTTTTTGCTCCAGTGAACGATAAACAATTGACCACAGTAATTACCCAAACTCGATAACATTGTACCTGATAAATTAATTCTTGTTTGGATTTGGCGCTATACAATAATGATGTATGCTGCATATTGTTGTCTTTGTTCGTCTCAAATAAATCTCTGAAAACAGAACAAGCATGTGAAACTAAAGCCTTCACAGTTTAATCATCATCCTGCTATTACAAGCGACGAGTTTGTTGTACGTGGGTGAATCCAGACCGGTTTAGTAATTGCCTTAGTTTCCGAGTTTTTCGAGTGAGGTTTTGCTTCTGACTTCTGTAGTTTATTTGTAGCTTGTTGGACTCCACCAATTATCATCAAGCATCCCGTGTAAGAGCGCTACAAAAAGGCATGGGCGGGAGTTGAACAATCAATCTTGCGATTATAGCTGGCGTAAAAACGACACACTTGAATCGGCTTCGCCACACTGCCGACTTACATTTTCATTTTCACCTCGTGCAAAAACACTTTGCATGCTTTACACGTGCCAGCAGGTCCAACATACACCATCAATATACGGCCACATCCAGTGCAGATAAGGCAAAAATACCCATCTTGGGAATCGAACACCAAAAATTAATGACAGTATATTTTACACAAAGATACCTTCGATGTCGCAAAATTGACAAAAGAGGATTGATCCCAACTCCGCCAGCAATAAGCAGAACATTATTATTGTTCGTTTCCCGGTAGAAAAACTCACCACCGACTCGAACGTCCACAATAGCTCCAACCTCACACTGAAAAAGATATACGCTCAAGAAAAGTAATGCAATCTTGATTAAAAGTGCGCTGGGAAACAGCGAAGATTTCAGAGGGTGTGATTTTGGAACGGTGGCAAAAATCTTTCTCGGGGATCAAAAAGCAAGCAAAACTCTCTGAAATATTTTAAATTGCATTATTTTGTCCATGCAATTAAGCCATGTTCACAGCACAAACCTTCAATTACGGTACAGTATATACATTTACAAATAAAAAAAAATCAAGTCTACATTATACTTGAGGTATTATGCCGAAGGGTGTAAGGAAGGGCGGTCCTGGGCAGCAGCAGCTACAAAGAAACGTCACAGCGAGGACAAACCGTTGGCAACACAGTTTCTGATTAGACCGGCATGGGAATTGAACTCCAAACCTCCCGCATCAACAGCAATGTCTTTAAACACGATGGAAACCGCCTGGTTTTTATTTAGCATAATGCAATCTAAAATATTTTTGCGCAGTCACCTTTGTATGAACCCAATATGCAGGAGGGTGGTCACTAAATTTAATCGCCAGTTCAATATATCTTTGTTTTTGTAAACTGGTAGGTGAATTGCATATAGAAAAACCACCAACGGTATCTACTTCTGGAATCATTACGTCTATCCACTGACCAGCCTAAAATACACAAATTTAATTCACAACACCAGTAAACATTGCTAAGATTAAAATGCAGTTTTGCAGGGATTAATATCAGGGCGGCAAAATTGATCTAGCTCTTTTTGCTGAACTTGAAATTAGAAGAATTTTAACTGGAATTCAAGACATGTAAATTCAAAATTCTCTTGAGTTTTGCAGCCCTGATACATTCATACATTGTATATATCTGCTCTATTTGTATGCAGAAGATCAAAAAATTCTGTCATTTACAACGTAATGATAATTTTTTATTAACTTCAACCTAGCAAGTAGAACAAGATAACTACAAAATCATATTGTCTGTTTCGTTGCTTAGATACAATTTAATAAGTTCATTTTTTACATACTGAACTGAAATTTCAAAAGAATAAAAATGCAAATAGTACTAGAGAGATCCAGGTAATTAAATAAAACACAATGATATGAAAATTGTAAAACTTATCTACTTTAAAAGTTGCTTCTGATTTGTGCTCATCTTTCACAAGCAATTTGATTTGTTTTATAGAAGGAGATAAGTCTTCAATTGCCAACACAGATGTGGACAGAATGGGATTGCTTCTTCTAGAGTTTTTGGTTCGATTTAAATGATCCCTTGCATCAGTAACAAGTTCTATTAAATCCCAAAGCAATATCATGTACTTGTCACACCCACGGCATTTTCGCTAGTGCTGAGTGCATTTAAACCATTGACATTCATAATACTTTGTTGGTTAACTTTATGGCAGGCTAAAATTTAGGTTGAACTAAGTCACTACTTTCTCCTTCAACTGAATGTTGCTACAAGATTAAAAGCATTGAGATCAGTTTAAATACATCAATGGAAAGTTATGGACTATATACCATAATGAAAGTGAAACACAAGGACACGCAGCATTAAACTTAGTGGTGAAAATAAGCTTGGATCAGTCAACTCGTCAAGCAAGTCGTGTTACAATTCACAAATATATACCTTGGAGAAAAAGAAAAAAATTGCCTACACCCTGCAGTCCTGTGATGAGCAACGAAAATAAAAATGTGGATCAAATATAGTCAGTAAGTTCATTAAACAATGAGCAAAAAAGTAATAAAAACCAAACAGGAACACTTACTGGCCACTTTTGCATTCCATCTTTTGCTGTTGATGTCGATTTGTTGCTTACTAAACAAAAAAGTAAACTACATCACTTATTGATCACCATGACTGAAGAGCTAAAAGATACACAGTATGCTAGATATATCAGTGCATAGGCGTCGATCCGGTGGAGACAGGGGGGATGGCCCCCCGTGGGTCTAACACTGAAGGGGGCGACACATGTCTGGCCCCCGCAGTGCTTTGATATCTATGTTAAAAGCTAAATGCATGCACAGCAGCTACATAAAACAGTTCCAAAGTATAACAACGCAACATCATGGTAATGTTTTGTTGCAATCAAAAAGTAAACTAACAGCAAGTGTTTAGTGACGATGCTACTGGTACCTTGAAAAATCGCTTTTAACCCTATTCTGCCTGAGCTTTTTTCAGAGCGTCAGAAGACTGGGAGGACTCGTTGTGTCTGCTTGTTTTGAACACAAATAACTTCGCACATACTCACTCTAAAATGACGGAGAAAGTTCAGGAAAGCAGATAATTTCCATGTTATTTTGCCTGTATATTTTTTATGACACGACTAATTTATTCATGTGTTAATTGTGCCTAATTATATTGGGTGTCCAAAAAACGAACCACTCTTTGTCAAGTATTTCGTCGATAATTATAAACTCAAAATTATTGAAATTCTATGCACAGCAATCCAAATACATTCTTTACTTTTACATAATATCCTATCTACAAACTTGGTTGCAAATTATGCGAGTACTGCCAAATTAAAAATGATGTTTCAAAAAATTTAGTATCAAAGGAAATTTATTTAATGGTCTAATAAGCGCTTTGTGACATTACAAGCCTGTAGATATTTGAAATAAACATAATATCTATAGCAGAAAGACGCAAGAGCATTTCTTGTTAAAAGAAACACCTATGTTTAGTTGTGGTAGTATATGGAGGTCACATTGAGCATATACTGAAATAAACCACCATTTGCTCATAATACTGAATTTTTTGAATTATCATTCTTAATTTGGCAATACTCGCATAATTAGCAACCAATTTTCAACATCCTTATGTTAAAGTGTAAATAACATACTGGTACTTGGATTACTGTGTAATTACAGAATTTCAATAATTTTGAGTTTATATATAATTAAAGAGAAAATACTTCACAAAAAGTGACTAATTTTTCCAGGGCAACCAAAACACAAAAAACAAAGTTCTTATAAAACTTCTCGCCCCCCTACTATTTGCCTTTTTTAAGAAAAAATCGACGCATACCGGTATGTAGTATATCAGTGGAATGCAACAAGCTCAAGAGATTATCCATCTTTTATCAATGCTGCAGCCTGGTAATGGTATATACCAGTACCGGTATATCTTTCTTCCAAAAGTCATGATAATAATAATAAATGAATTACGATGATATAAGCACTAGTGCTTTTACATCACAAGATAACCATCAGGTTCCCATTCAGTAGCTTATCAAAAATGTGAGCTATATACATGCACAGTGGCGTAAAAAGTAGTCCAGAAATCTAGTTAAGTAAAAGTATTGTTACTGATGGCAGAAACTACTTGAAGTAGAGCAGAAAGTAGGGGATGTAAAAAGTAACCAAGTAAAAGTAAAAAGTACCAGCAATTTGAAGCTACTTAAGTAAAAAGTAGCGTTTGTAAAACCAAGGCCATAAAGCTGAGCTTTGACGTAAGATGATTTGCTCACTTTCAAACTTGACATATATTTTGCCAATGCTAAAGTATATATAGGATAACTAGCACCTTTATTTGACGAAAATAAGAAAGCGAAGTGTGTCATAATCTGCAAAATGCAACCTCATTGTCCACGCTAAACACAAACAACAAAAGACCACTTAATGTCACAAAATTGTAAAACTTAAATATACAAAACAATACACCTAATACTAATGTTGCCAATTTTATTATCAAGCATGATTATTTATCATTTGTGTGATACCGGTGCTTTGCTTAATGTTAACTACTGGTACTTGTCATTTTTAAAGCCACTTAAGAAGCGTTACTTCCTGAAGAGCTACGTAAGTAAAAGTAGAAATAGTCAAAATTTAAATCACTTACGGTAAGTAAGTGCTAGTTACCAAGCAATAATACTTAAGTAGTCTACTTAAGCAAAACTACTTCGTTACTTTACACCACTGTACATGCATATGGTATCGTAACACTTCAGGAATATAATAGGCCTACATGTATACCGGTATGGTACCAGTAACAATTTAGTGCATTATCAAAACATGGGCTGCAGTGTACTGGTATGTATATAAACTATATATACATACACAGGTACATAACTGCATAATTGTAACACAATCTACCACACTTGCACCAATAATTGAAGACCACACATTTCTAACACAGATTTCCTATACTGATAATCAATTTACAGTTTTGCAAAAGGTAAGGTAAGTTAGATATCATATTGTTGCAATATACTGTTATTGATTTGAATCAAACCTAACTTGTCATAGCGAAAACTTGGACAGTTGGATGCCATCCACTGTTCAGTATAGTACACAACAAGCAGTCTCAGGTCTAGACTAGCTGCCAGGCTATGACAAGTGTTTGGCGTTTTGAGGAACTAAAATGGTTTCTCAAGATTGTCCAGCGGTTTCTCAAAATCTGCTTTTACAATAGGCTACTGTAGAAAGCTGTTTTTACATTGGGCTATAAATTGCTTAATAATAATAATAATAACAGTGTTACATGCACAACGTGCTTTTGCACAATAATGTTTCCTCAGGCCAAGCCTTAAAAAATAGCCTATGGGCTATGACTAGGCTATGCAATATTGAATGAGACTGTGCAAAGATATCAGTGGTCAGGTATGCTGTATGGTACCATAGTGTATACCAGTGTATACTTGTGGTCAGGCAGTTGGCTGGTTGCGCAGTTTGTTTTTGCATCATCAGCTACGGGTACCGGTACACTATAAAGCTTGTTAAGTAACACAATGATCACATACCAGTAGACTATCGTATAGGGCTAGTAAAACCTAACAATCACATATTTTTCTCCATAAGATAGCCTAGGTAATAATCATTTTTCTTACCAGTGAAAACGATTCAAAGCTGAACAAAAATAACAATCTAACACAGATAATCCTACTCTTTGCTTTAACAACGTCAAACATTTTGATGCAACTTCCATTACAAGTCCAGAGAAGTTACAGTGTTACTCTGCTGCTTCCGCAGCCTACTGGTACCGGTACTGTGGCACTGGAGCAGTAGAGTTAAAGCCTAAACTAGGCCAGACTAGTGATCATTTGCACAAAGTGCTCGGCTGCTTAATCATTTAATAAATAAGAAGAACTTGCAGCTATGGGCTTTATGCAGCTACAACAAGTAGACAACAATGGTGAGTGCTTCGGTTCGCTGTAAAACACAGGCCTATTTCGTAAAGCTGTCGTAATTCACAAACGGCTTGTTATATAATTTTTAGTCCCTTGCAAGTGTTTTAAACTTTGTACCACAGAACCCTGGTGCGGAAAGAATATTTTTTAATAAAGACGCTAAGTGGCGGTAAAAGAACATAATTAGCAGCTATGGTAAAACGTGTTTTTGTTTGGTTTGGATGTTGAGTACGGTAGAATCTTGTAACAATGTCGCGTACGGTGCAATCATGCACGAGTTGGCGAACCTGGATGCGGGTGCGTGTTTTCTGTGTCTATCTTCGTGGAGTGTGTTGTGGTAGACGGCGTTTAGCTTGATGCAGATTGTAAGTGACCGTAGAAGAAAAATAGGCTGTGCAGAGGAAAGTTCTTCAGTTTTTGATTTGGGTCTAGCTGTCTAGCGCCCTTCAGCTACTAGTAGACTACCAGTAGGCTGGCTGTAGAATGTGCTCTGTGGAACAGGCTACATTACGGGCTAGCAAATTATGTGATCATAAAATTTTACTATTTTAGCTCCCAAATTGCTTGCCAGTTACAAACAGTTCAAATGTTTCTACTTTTGCCAGTAACTTTTTTTGCTCCTGGTAGACTAGTTTACCAGGGGTCAAATCTAGAATAAGCCGTCGAAACAAGCAGGCAAGCAGCTGATCGCCAAGTGAGCGAAGTGAGTGTGTAATATAATGACCGCTCGCTTCGACGACATATTCTAGATGAGACCCGTTTGTCGGTACCTGTATACTGCTGCAGTTCCAGAGCTTGCTTTGATTGTGTCTGTAAATCTGGGGCTTGTTTAAATTAAGCTGTGGTTTGAGGTTTGGGTTAAGCCCTACTAATAACTCACTAGCACCCCTATAGCGGTCCTTGTGCTCATTACATATCCGCCTGCTATAAGATGCGGCTTAATTCAAACAAGCTCCATAAATCTTTGACTGAGTTGGAATGCTGTCATACCGTATAGACTACCTATGGTTTAATAATTGTAATTCTTAACAATTGTAAGGAGAGGTAGCTGTAAAAACTGTTTGCAAGTTTTCTGGAACTGTTAGATTCTGTTGTTTGTGTCTGGTAATTCGATGCTAGTGGTAATTTGCTAAATTAATCGCTCTTGTTACATTTTTTATGTTGTCAATTATTATTTTTTTTTGTTGGTAGAGCTATTCTGAAGCCAGTTTGCATTGAATCAAAAAGTTAAAAACTTCATCTGTTGGT
Organism: Trididemnum miniatum; assembly: GCA_964006365.1. Lineage (NCBI taxonomy): Eukaryota > Metazoa > Chordata > Ascidiacea > Aplousobranchia > Didemnidae > Trididemnum > Trididemnum miniatum. Next base: position 4,617,036 of record OZ023250.1, read on the forward strand.
TGTAAAGCTTTATACACTGGTAACTTTTTAAGCTGTGATTTCTTTGTTATATATTTTATAATAAGAAATTATGTGACCATTTAGAGATTGAGGTTGTACCGGTATATATTTATATATATGTTGATTTTGACTCCAAGTTGGCCAATATCAGAATATTAACCTTGTTACACAATTTTCTCCTGTTAGTGTAAAACCCCAATGCAAGGAAATGTAATAGACTACTTCTTTAAAATGATTTATTTTCACTCTTTGTTGCCTGACTTTGGTACCATTCAAATTATAGGGTGAGCCTGCTGATGCCTTCAACATAAATGAGCAATTGAAGTAACGCAATAGGAAAAAGTAACTTCGTTAGTAACTGAGTCGTTCTACCTATATGGCTATGCCATGCAATCTCGTATTTTACCTGATTATTTGAATCATGCTTCATCATGCTTGCTAAACTCTAGTCTTGATCAGTTACTCCCTGTAACTTTTGGTGCAATCTTAATCAGCTTTGCAATAACTAGGTGAAGTAATTATGTTCTCAAAGCTTTTCCTGTGGCAGTGGTACTCTTCAAAAGAAATTGTCTGAGCAAAGAGTGCCAGATGGAAGCTATGTAAATGTAATTGATTTACTTGGCCATGCTATAAAACCATCTAAAGAATTTTAAGGGATATTGAGCTTTGGGTTCAACCTTGCATTACCCAGATGATTTTGTTGAGATGAAACCTAAAATCAGATTAATAATTTGTCGACGTTTACTTGTTGTTTTGCTGTGAAAGCATTGGAAAACATTGCTTTTTCAATTTATGTGAGTATACTATGTGCTTGTGTTCCACAGTTTGAAGACTAACTTTGCCTATTTTACATGTAATTTATGGAGATAGGTTTATAGCAAATTAATCACCTGTAAGCGTGTTCTCAAAAATCTGTAAGAAATAAGGAGTCTGTATAGGTTGTTACAATTTTTTTCATACTTCAGTGTTGTAATGAAAAATGCTGGATGTGGATTGTTGTTTATTATAAGGACCAGATTTTCCTTTATGAGGAACCAATTTTTTATTCGGAGATCTGAATTAACACCACAAAGCACCTTAAAATAACTGTATACCATGAAAAGAATTTTGGTGTCAAGGCAGGAGCACACCCATGTTATTTTAAAGGGGGGAATCTAAAAAAGATATCAATCTCGCACTCAGGAGCGGATCTAAAAAATTTTGCTAGGGAGGTGATGAAGTTTTGAATTAGGTTGAATGTGAACTAAATACAAAGACATTATATCCAAAAAAAACGTGAAAAACCCTTTGAAAAATGTTTTCATGTCTGTGGCGTTTATATTCAGAAATTTTTTCAGGGAGGGGGCACCAAATTTTAACATGTGTTTTAAGCGTAGTTTTTTCCAGCAGAATTATTTTGAAGCATCTTGAGATTAAACAAGACTTTAGGGGGGTCCGGGGGCATGCTCCCCCAAAAAATTTTTGAAAATTTACATACTGTAGTGGCCATTTTGATACTTTTTGAACAATTTTTGTTTAAAATTTTTTGGCCCTAAATCTGAGTGTTTCATCAAATGTGATGCATTTTGTTCGTGCTTACAGCGTAAGGCTTATTGTTATCAAAAAGGTTCAAAATTATGGAAAAATTGTATTCATCAAAAACATGTTTGAAAACGGCTTGTGGGGGGGGGGATGCATTCCCCACATCCCCCATGGGATCCGCCTCTGCCCGCACTGATAACAATGTCTCTTACAACTACACAAATCAGCCAATTTAGCTTCAGTTTGAAATAACAGTACGTACTGCACTTGCACAGTTAGGACGCTTCACTTTAAAAACAAGGGTTCGGTTTCAAAAGGGGGAATTTCGACCCTTCAACACCCTCCCCCCTGGGTGCGCCACTGTGTCAAGGTGTAAACACCATTTCTGCATCTGTTTGGAATCATTTTTGTATCATCTGGTACAATTTGTAAGTAGTTGTATATGAGTCATTCGGTTGGAAGTGTTACCCTGAGAAGTTATTATGGAGAATTTTTGAGCTAAGAGGCTGAAGGACCTGCTTGTTACTCGTACAAGCTTAAGTGTCTCCTCGTGTATTCTGTTTGGTTTACTTGTTTTATATGACTTCGTAACACATAAAAATGTCTTCACTGTTTAAAGTAGGTAATTAACTTAAAATGTCAAGTGACTGGCAAAAGTTTAAACTACTAAACGTAGCAGCACACTGCGTTAAACTTTCCTACACGGATTTTTGAGGAGACGACACTATGAAACAAATTTAAATTACGTCTTGCGGCTTTTTCCTCAATTCATTCGATCTGGGTCTTCTGTTGGAGGGATAGATTGGGTTTTGGAAAGGGTTGCTAAGGCCTTACATTTCGAAAAGTAGATATTCCGTTGAAAGACACTTGAGTATTCTTCTAGTGAAATTGTATCGCGTAACTGAAAATGCCGGCGTGCGTGAAAAGAGCATTTTGATTTAAACCTATTTATTATCTTATCGAAGAAACCGTTAAATAAACTTTTGTCTATTTCATTTCTCTTGTCGTTAACGTCTGCTGTTTTATTCCTCGGTATTGTCTGTTAGAGAGCGCGTCTTTCGTTACCATTTTTCAAAATTATTTGCTTTTGTTCGTAATTATTTGTTGTATGACAAAGACTTTCTAGGTTTGCCAATTACGAACGCTGAAGCATAAAGACGGGCAGAAATAATTCGTTGGTTAAACAGCCGAGCCTCCGAAACCTGAAACTACAGAGGTTGTGTATACCACGCTAAAAGAAAGCGCTTCCTGAGCTTTATTCCACATATTTTGTTTTTGTATTTTTTGTTCATTGTTACAGGCTTACGGCTGCATTGAGTTTCTGACGGTTACTAATAGGAAATATTTGCGATGTGGAGTCGTGAGTAAGACTAGCGCAATCGAATTAAGTTTGTCGTACGAAAGGTGTGTAGTTTTAAGCAAGTGTGAGTTCTATGTCGGCAGAAAATAAGCAGAGAGTGGTTGGCTTTGATTTGGATGGGTTGTGCGCATTGTGATTTACTAAGATTGTTGTTCAGATTGTAATGGGCGATTTCACTGGTAGCGCGTTTACCGTCGTGACCCTGTCTCTTTCAAGAAAAATCACTTTTGGAGCGGTTTAACTTCGTGCAAACTCAGAGTACATATAACATGTACGAGCCCGATCTTTGACTAGCAAAACAGATGGCGTCTAAATGCGCGCGTCTAACTGGAACTTGCACCAGTTGGATATACTTGATAGAATGATGTTGTTTCTATGTTCATTTTTTTGCTTCGTATTGGTATTTAGTATTTATTAACTGTACAGTTTATTATTGGTGCGGCTGCTATACTCACTTTACTCGAAAAACTTGTACAGAAAATGCTATTTTGATAAGGCTGTTGGTGACCAACTCACGACATGTTATCCCTGTACTTACTTCAGGTTATCTTTCTCGTTTTGATTTACGATATCTTAACTTGGTTTGTTGAGAAATTTTAACTATCGAGTGTGCTTGCTTAAGTCGTATTAAGCAAACATTCTTCTAAATGCGTCTTAGATGTTATTGATGAACTTTGTTTGGATATTAAATATTTTTCGCTGGCTTAGCGTATAGCGTCCATTGAATAAGCTGCTTTGATGCCTATTTCCTTGCAAGGCTTCGTAATTAATTAAAATTAATTTTAAGCCGCGTGGTTGGCTTTGGCTTAACTTTGTCACATCTGTGGTAGTTTGTGTATGTTATAGTGACATCATTTTTTAGGCTCCAACTGTTTTGTAGCGTTTGCCTAGGGCTGTTGGTACTTAGGCCATTCTTTTATGGAATTACCTTAATTACCTTAACATTGTTCAAAGTTTAAACATTTAGTATAGCTTAACTACCTTGGCACCTGCGCAATATTATAAATAGCCGTTAGGCGGTCTTATGTGCTGATTAGCTAATCTTTTTTACTTGTAAGCCCTTGAAGCTTGATATACAGCACATTGGTTTGAAAATGCGGTTTTTTGTAAGAGACCATTTGCCTGAAGTATGTTCATTGCATCTCTGCTGCTAGCTTTGGGTGTTTGCCACTTGATGCTACACACATTAACTATAAATACAATCCGGCCTACGGGGGTTGCGATTGGCATTTGTTACTAAAAGAGGCTGTTTCAGTGCTCTAGGTTTAGTTTCACGCATGTATCTTTCTCTAGTTTGTAAAACCATCCAAATTCTAGGAGTTCTTGGTAATTGAAGAGCCTCAGTACGAAACTGCCCACAGTGAATATGGTGTGGTAAATTATCATTTTTGCATTAAGACCCAAGCGTCATAGATGTGAACCTTCCAATAGGTGCATTTTCTTGATCGTATGAGTGTTGACGATGAAAAAAGTTAGACTTCCCTAGCCCATGTTTTATAGTTTCTTACTCGGATGCTGTTTGCAATGTTCAAGCAGTGAAAGTTGTATCGCAGTCATCTGTTAAAGTCAGCTGCGGTAGCAAGTTTTCCACTTCCAATTTACCAAGTTTTCTCACCTTTTCAAGACTGAAACTAATAGCATTGACAGTCGCGCGCACAACTGTTTTAGTCATTTGCGTTTATCGTTCGTCAGTAGAGCGATGAAAAGGCTGTTATCAGTGTTTTGCGTATCAACTTGTGACATTGTTAAAAGAAAACAGACGTCAACCACTAACTACGAACCACTGGACCATACAGTGGAAATAGGTTGTTTCGTTACGTTACGGTCCATTCAACTGTTTTTAAGTTTTCTTCACAAGAATTTCGATTGACAGACAGTCAGGCGTTTAAGCTATTCAGCAAGATAATGATTTGCTTTTCAGTTAAAAACCGGTTTAGTTTTCGGTTAACGATTTTGTTTAAGCTTTCATTGTGTTCGAAATTTGGTTTTTTGAATGTTTTTATTGGCGCGTTTTTTTAGAGTTTTATCAAAAGAACTTTTGCATGCAGCGCAGATGCTTTTTTAGTTTGTCATGAGAAGTTTTGAGATGATTAGCGAGAGCTTAGGTTGATTTCCCAAAGAGAAAAAAAGATGTAGAATTTGTACAAAATTTTGTCGGTGGGTTGTTGTGAGAAGATACGATAGTTGAGATTTTCTTTGTGTATTATGTGAATGATGGTACCAATTATCACGTTTAACAATCATCTTATGACTGGTGGAGAGCATCTTTGGCGATATATCCTTGCATTAGCGCGTGGAAGGTAACCGGCTGGTTGGCGTAGTGGTCAAAGACATTGCTATTGGGCGGCAGGTCTGGGGTTGGATTCCTGGTTCGATAAAATCGCCTACGACTCGCCTCCAGTCTGATGATTCTTCGGAGATGTGTTGTCCTGACGTGATGCACCGGAGGTGGGCCCCGCTACTCGTTTCACACTTGGGCGTATTACCGCTAGTATAATGAAGATTTAATTATGATTTTTTGAATTTCTATGGTCATTCACATGCAATTTTTGTTCCAGCAAAATATTTGTCCAGATTTATTGCAGTTGCTTTTCTGTAGAAAATTTTTGGGGTATGCTAAACTAAGGTAACTGAAATACCCACGTGGAATTGCGTAACTGTGGAAACGGCGGTTTTACTGATTCAAACTGCTGAAATGGGGAACTTAACTAATGGTGGCGCGTTGTCAGTAATTCAGGAAACATGTTTTAAGAATATTGACGGTTGCCTCTAGTTTAGAAAATTTATGAAACTTAATCGTTTGTTGAAGAAAAAGAAGATAATCCTTAAGCTTTTTATAATTGCTTTGTTGCTTCATATAATTTGTGTATTTGTCAGTTTTGGCCGTGTTTTGTTTGTTTTGGATTGCACTTCTCGAGTGTGTACGCTTACTTAATTTGTTAATACCAATGCCTACACTTAACTCGCCATCGCGTTGTTTCAAAATCAGTATTACGCTGCAAGATAGGTCGTATTTGCAACGCAATAATTGTGCTACTTAATAGTTTCAAATAGCGCAGTCCCTTGACGTTTGATTAATTGAGCCTATACTTTTCGTATTACGCATTCCATTGCAGACACGTGGGAAGATAGTATTACGAAACCGAGGTTTCGCAAGCCAGCTGCTGTCTGTGAAGTCTTTGCAGTTGTCGCTCGTCTGCTTGACGTATCATGGACTAGCCTTAAATTGAAATCAAAATGCTAGTTTTCTCGAGTAGCAGTGTTGGAAAAGTGTCATAAATTATTGATTTCTTTGGTAAAATTGCTTTGTTTCTGTTGACTTTGTGCAACACCGTGTAGTCATGCTGCCACCTAATTTTCCTTGTTATTGTTGGCTTTGAATGATCAACATATAATTTTGAATTCATTACAGTAATAATTTTCAAAGCGTGACTTTGGTAGCTGCCAAAACACATCAAGTCAGCGTGTGTCTAACGTAACATAGCCACAGAGACCAAACTTGCTGGAACGTTTTGCTATCGTTTGAGTGCGTGGGAATAATTTACAGTAGTGACCGTTTTCATCAAAAAAACACCCTTGCTTGCTTTTCTAGATCTGCTTGTTCTTTGGGGGGGGGTCTTGGGGTCACCTGATCGAGTTAGAGCTTCCCTGCATCTTGATCCTCCGCGACGAAGGGTACATGCTATGCTGGAATGCCACGGGGAGAACAACTAACATCTTCAACGTAATCTTGCCATCGAGTTCTGCGACGAACTCAAAAACACCCTTGAAGGGCTAAAAAATCTATAGCGACTGAAACTTACAAAAATTGTAGTTAATGTTGCTTTGCGTCAACTCTGTTTCATTGCCGTGGCATACTTATCCATTGTTTATAACCAGTAGCTGTCGTATATTACCTGCTTTGAATTTCCTTTTTTAATCATTCAGGAAGTTTTTAATTTCCTGTTGCCGTTCGAGTTAATACAGCGAACGATTTTACAACGAGGAGCCATGCCGTGCAGTCAATTTCAATTCTTTCGTTTATGCCATGTCACTTGGTATATAGCTCGCAGCCTTGCACTAAAAGTCCAGTTATATCACAGCAAAAGAAATAATTTGTATCAATGAATTAATATTAAGTACTGCGAAGCCTCAACACACCGCATAATTTCCTTAATTATGTGCTTTTAATGCGGCTCTTGGTCCCTTAAATTGTTTTGTTAAACCGCTTTGCTATTGTAGACAACTTTTTCATTTATTCACTTGCGTACGTTTGTTTCCGTTTAAATTTTTTTACTGGTATGTTCTTTTCCCAATTTTTTTCTGTTCGCAAATTCATTGTGCTAATTAAGTATGAGGATGACGTTTATCACTCGGATCTAATTTTGAGACTTCAAAAAACATCTCCGACTGAGGAGCTCTTGCCCATCTTGGGAACGAGCTCAACCGCGGTATTTTTAACATCATGCACAAATAAGTGTGTGTATTACTTAACCTACATTAAATTATACTTGTAATTTGGTGTGCAGTGGATAAAGTTAACGATCTATTACGCCTACTTTTATGTTATTTTGCCCTTTTACGATCAACAGTTGGCTCCTTTCGGCTGACTCGGTGACTATGTATTAAGTAAAATATATCTTTTTAACGTATTAAAAGATTCTCTCTTTTATCCGTTAACTTGAATCAGTTGAATGTTGATTCAAGCATTCGATGTTCCCCGCTTCGCACCACGTGTTTGTCACGTGACTTCTGACGTCACTGTCTTGAAATAATCGCTTTTGAATTTGACATTTTTCGACGCGATGGTGGAATCACGAATTTTGAATTTTGGTCGTTAATAAGTCTTCCGGTTTAAGAACACATTCAACATGTAAGATCTAGTATTGCTGTATTATATTTTCCGGTGTATTTATACTTGGGTATTGCTATACGTTGAAATAACTGTACTATATTTTCCATTTCAGGTCTTACTACTTTCCACCTTTTTCTTATGTTTTGCAGCATTGCAGATTACGCTTAAGTTAAAGTTTTGATTATTGTTCGGAAAATGTTAAAAGTTTTTGATAAAAGCGTTTTTTATATTTATTCAATTTTGACTTTGTCCGATTCGTGCGGTTACTTTTGCGTATGTCTGACTGCTGATGACCGGCTGCGTCACTAAAAAGTACTGCCAAGTTCAAAGTGATATAAATCTTGAACTTGGCATGTCTGTCAGTTTGATATGAACGTAATTGGTCAGCTACAAACTATTAAAATAGAAGCCATAGAACTGCGATGGTAAATTAAGCTATCATAAATCATCGCTGGGTTGCCGACTATTCTTGCAGTTTAATGACTTAAGGTTGGACGGTATGTTGTGGGTTAGGCTAAGTCGTTGCGAAAGCATCCTTCCATTCATCTTCGGATAAGTCTCAAGCTGTAGTAAGTATCAGCATACGCCTTCACCGAGTTAGAGAGATGCACAAGGTCGCAACACATGTGGACTCGCATCCGCACGTAGGCGAATCCAGGCTTGCGTCTAAAGTTATGGAAAAACCTGTTCACAGTATGAATATGCGTAATGAAGAGTTGGTGGGGAAGAGGTTTAGCCTCTTAGCCTTTTTTGATCCGCCTATGCAGTGACGCACTTCGTCGTTTGCGCAGCTATAACTGTGGACGTTCAGCAATTTATTCTCATTTTGTGTAGGTCTGTTCAAGTGCTTTACATTTTGTTGTTGTATTGCACTTGCCCCGGCCTTCGTAATGTGGTGAACAGCATCGTGCTTAGGTGCAAGCTAACAGGTCATGGCCAGTGCAGTGATCGATATTGCTGCCATTATTGCACTTTCCTAGACTGGTTCGCAAGCATCACTTTCAACTGCTCCCAGAAGAAAACGCTTCTACGTCAGTATAGATACAAATCTTAAGTCAATGCAGATATACAGAAAGATAAAACGCCTTCGCTACAAAGGGGGTGGAACTGGTTAAATTTTCTTTAACATACAAACTTGGTATATGGCTTAGTCGGTGACAAATCTTTATTCTTTTAAATACCTCAATTTTGGCCTAGCAAACTTCCATCTTTTGTCATTGGTGTTGTATAGTCACTAAATTTGAACTGCAGCTTAAGCTGTAGGCAAAATAATCTTGGATGTGTAATATTTTTAAGGTTATTTCCATATACTATCGTGTTTGCTGCCAAAGTTTACTTAAACGCAGATTTCACGCGGACAATCGAGAAGTTATTTGTGTTAATAAAGTTCGAGTGGAGTGGAATGATATGTCTAGTCAGAAAGCGAGATAGGTCATTATCTTTCGAAGTGCCTATATTAGGTCAATATCAATTGCAACACAGCCTTACTATGCATTGCACTGTTATTGATCCAAGTATAGTCTACCTTCTACGTCGTTTTCCTTGTGATATCAACGTCGGAATAGCTACTATTAATCTTTAGAAACTACTGTGCGTGTTTTGTAATTGGCTGCCCTGGCTTCATCATACCAAATATAATGTTACGCGGATCATGCAGACTTGGGCTATGATTTTTGAAAAGATGCGTAAGAATTATCTTCTGTGCCATCTAGCGCTCATAAAATTTTTTTGAATTGTCGCTTAGCGGAGCTGGTAGCTATGAAAGGTGCTTGGTGTTAAGAGTGTGTTTACACAGGCGCCTTTGGCGTTGATTAAACGTTCTTATTTTACGCTTGGTGACGCCAGGACATTTTACTCGCAAAGGCTTGATATCGATTTAAACTTTGATTCCACGAATTGCTCTCAGTTTCTGAGATCTTTCAATGAATTTCAAATTCTTTAAAAATTGCTGGGCACAATTGGTCTAGGGCTAACATTTTTTGCACATTATTTCCTTGATGTCGTCTTGCCTGTTCCATTTAATCAGTTAATGCGAAACTGTTGCTAGCTCAATTTTTTAATAAACTTGGCTTTACTTGATAAATTTTTTTGCGAGGGCTAATAATTTTTTGCATAAATTGCAAACAAACATGCTTTTCGTGTTCCTAAACATACATAAAAACATCAGAGTGTGGACTGCCCCATGACCACTATGGTAGGCTAACTTCGGTTACCCTTGTATTAATTATAAAGAACAAATTAGGGAGCGCCCAGAGCTACCCTGCCCCCTGCATTGCTATTTTTTTGCGATGCTTTCTTGTCATCTACCCTCCTAATCTTTAAGTTTTATATCCCGTTACTTTCGAAACTGCGTTGCTTCATGCACTGACTGTAGCTCTAATTGTGCATCGTGGGAAGGCAAGATATTCTCGCTTCGAGGACTTACGTGACGAATCATTATCACGGAATCGATGCAGAAGAATCTATCTTGACCAAAAGCCTACCAAACTGGGGAACCTGGGCGCTCCCTATTTGTTCTTTAAACATACATAGTAAGTATTTATAAATTGTCCTCAATATTTAAGTAAGTTAGACCATGGGACTCTTTTCACCCAAAAAATGCTCTTGTCTTGCATGCCAACTATTCATTTATCAGCCAAGATTTTTTATATTAAGCAACAGAATGTTTTGGCTTAGTTTTATTTTGTTGCAATGTTAACTGTTAGCGACACAGCTTTGCGGCACTGCGCTCAAGTGATGGATCCAACGTGACGGGGTTGATTCTCGGCTGGAGCTGATCGCGTTTGACGTACAGTATATACCGGGTGGCTGCTTACCCAGAAGATCGTAAGCTCACTTCGCAGTCTTCTTCAATATATTAACCTTAGCTCAGTTGTTAAGCACGTCGCTATGGGTGCTGAAGGTCTGGGGTTCGAATACCTGGTCGGTCAAATTGACACTGGACGCCAACGGCTCGCCATCACTGCGACGTTTCTTCGAAGCTGTGCTACCTGGGGCGTAGCCGCGAAGATGGACTGCGTCACTCGTTGCACGCTTCGGCGAGGTGCCGTGAGATAATGAAGGTTCAAGTTTGATTTGACATAATTGGTTTGTAATTTCGTTTCTCCAGTTTTTATTTGTTTCGCTTGCTATTAACAGAATTCACTGCCGTATTCGTTTCCTTTTGTCAGTGTGCCTCTGTCTTCTAGTTTTGCATAATGATTTGATTTTCGATGTACATTGGAGCTAGCTACACAGTAAGAGCAGCTATTGCATTTGTACAAAACTGGTTAGATTCAATAACCATCCACCCATTTCAAAATTTATGAACTGTTTGGAAAATCGGACCGAAACTGAAGTAATTTATTAGAAAGCTGATACGCTCTGGGACTTTTTGGAGATATTGGAAGTTTATTGAATTAAGTTCGAAGGCAAGCGATCAATACTATTGGCCGCAACTTTAATTCAGTGACGTTTATCGAGTTTAATGGAGTTTTTGATTGAAAACACTGCAAACTGTTACAATGTTGCATAGCATTTAGAGTGACTACTGACTAGGAACAAATTGTTTTGTAGTCCACATTGAAATTAGATTTTTAAGAATGCAGTTGTTTTTTATTGCGTGTGGTTTTCATTTTTTATGGATATTTTTTTACAAATATACGCTATTGCATTTTTAATAGCTTGGTTTCTGTGACTATAGTCGAGTCGTGTTCTTATTGATTAGCAAATAGCAGTGTGAAATACAAACCGCAGAGCAGCACATTAGCGGTTTTTAATTCTTCAAAACAACTTTATTTGCCTTTTAAAGATAACCTACAAAAAAGACATTTTTAAATCCCTAAAGTTCCTTAGTTCGTGGAAAGTGCATGAGGTACAGATTTGACTAACTTCGAATTTAACGAAAGCATTTTTCCTAGTTCAGAATTAGGTCAGTAAATCCAACTGCACAGTGCACACCTTACTACTACAAAGATGCAAGAACTTCAGATAACTTTGTTCAAAAAAATTGGCACCTCAAAAGAGTAAAGACAGTTATCATAATACAAAAAAAAAAACATACAAAGTGCACTTTCAAACTTTAGCACATGCGAAGACACCTACACAATAAAGCGATATTTGCCACAAGGGTTCCATCTACCATAAAGATAAATGGTGCATTAGTTAATTCACGGTCAGTCGTAGCCCTAGGCTTGAGTTTTCCCGTGCGTGACAGCTGTGGCAAAACGCAGATCAAGTGACTTGGTACTGACCGTTACTCAGCGGGAGCTTGTTTAGTTAATTATGAGTTAGCATGAGCGCTGTGAACTTTTTTCTTTTACTACTCAAATATTTTAGAGAGCAACGATGAGCGAAGAAGACTGAACTGAGAGTTGAGTGGTGCGTTATATTTAAGCAACGTTATCGTTGAAACAGCAGCAGATCGAAGTCAAAACATGGAAAACCAGTGATGCTATGCAGTTGAACTCAAAGAATTTTTGTAATTTAAAAACATCGATTACCGGTACTTTTTTACCAACAGCAGTAGGCTTATATTCGTGCAGAATCAGCATTAAACATGAAGAACCTAGGCTGGATTATATCAACTTTGCTCTGCTGGTTGGCAGCATCGTTTGCCACCAACCACAACGGCCTATCATGCGCAGATGTTAAAAGAGCTTTTACGCGACAGAATATTGGCTCAGCGTTATTGGTCCCTCGTTATGCAACTAGTGAGTATTTACTAAGAGTAGAAAATACATAAAAGTAAATGTACATTTTATAACAAAAATTAGATTTTTCGTTTGCGGGATTTCGTAACTGTTTCACATCGCCCAATGGCTTCCACTACAGACGCTTGGAACGGAAACCATTTTTACGGAAACATTTTGATGTTTTTTTTACCAATCATAGAAGTGTCATTAGCAGATAGCAGACTGGGGGTGATCGGTCGACGGTTTTATGACGACCAGTGGGTAGCCAGTCAGAAAACTTCGGGGGGCTGGGAAGCAAAGCAGAAGACTACTGCACTTCTTGCCGGTCGATTTTTAAAATAAGGCCCATGGTAGCGATAAACTTTTGTTCCCATTGGGTCAGGACAGATGTAAATTTACATGAACTCTTATAATTGAAATATTTCTGGGGGGGTCAATTGCCTTCATGACCGTACCCCTAATGAAGACTGTAATTTCAAAAATTAAGTCCAAGTATTAGGCTACCCGTGGAAGTTTTTGGAATTATTAGTTTATTACCTTACGAAGGCGAATTGAGTTTATTCAATAAATGTCGCTTTGTGAAAAGAGTAGTAGATAAAATCAATAAACAACATTTAGAAAGGCAAACTGGCGGATCATAAAAACTATCTCCATTTATTTGTAGTTGTGTCAATTTTCTTTTTCTGAATTTTAGGCCTAAACCTAACTCGATAATTGAACAACAGGTAAAGTTTTGCTAAATGGTTTGTATTGCTGAGCGCGATGAGATTATCTTCGTACAGAAATTTGCTGTTGTCGTCCTGATGACACATCATTTATGACGTCATTTGGGATTAACTACCTTGCTCTGAATGGCACGAAAAATAGTAATCAATTTATCAAGCAATGTTAATCGTGAAAAACTTCCGGTGAAGGTCATTGTCAGGGCCGGATTTTGAGGAAAAAAAGATGTACACGTCCTCACATGTCCTGATTTCTACTGAAATTTAAATGAAGAGCAAAAAAAATAGGTCTGCACGTCCTCGCATGTTCTGTTTCCTTCTGAAAATTATGTTGCCCATGCCTGGTCTTGATGGTCGATTTCCAAAAAAAGAATAGGGGTCTTCGTTGTTTGTAAAGAGGCCTCTTATTTTCTCCGACGCCCTAGGCTTCAGCCTGCTTAGCTTGTACGTAAACCCGGCCGTGGTCATTGTATACATGAAAATGAATACAAACAGTAGCGTAGCAAGAAATAAGGCGGAACTATAAACCACAAAATTCATCGAGAGTCTTGCATATTTCAGTTACTCAGCAATATTTGTTCTGTTTTACTGAAAAGGAAAGTCAGGGGGCACGGTACAATGCCTCCTTATGATACGCTTCTGAAGACTAAATTTACTTCTATATCCAGTGACTGAACTTCGAGGCCACCTGTTACAAATTTCATGCTTAATTATTCTTAATCCGTCCTCTGATGTCAGGTGGGAGCGACTTTAGCTGGAATCGAACCCGTTACAAACGATTTGTCACTTTGTTAGTGGTACGAGTGGGCCAAGTCGTAAAGATCTATGTTTTCACAGTGCAACATCTCTCAATTTGTCCTAACCATGGGCCTAGCTGTTGCAATGCTTTTACTGAAAAGAAGTTTACTCGCTTAGCCAAAGAACCAATGAGCACAATCGTCAATGAAAAATTTAACTCGTTAAGATCAAGATTTTTCGATTTTCTACGCAAATTCGAAAGTAAGTTTTTGATTTTAATCGTTTTGTTTGTATTAATTTTACTTTTGTCTTTATTTTTATACATTTTGTTGCTTTTTTTTGTCCAATATTCATATTTCAAATAAGCCTATTTAGCTTTTCTTTTGTTTTACACTAAGTTATTAAATGCAGCGTCTATTGACACCAAAGCTTGAGGTGTAGACCAATGTATACGGTTACGCAAGTTTGCAACCAAGCTAAAAAGATGGAGATCGTTTAAATTTCAAAAAAAGTTTCTAATTTTCAGTTGGCATAATTTTTTCGCAGCTATAGATTTAATCAGGAAAAATTACTTTTTTCTCAGCCATTACATGCGTGAAAAAAAAAACACTAGTCAAGTCAAAGAGTTGGTTATGACAAACTAACATCTTGAAAAGCCTAGCGACGTAGTTATTTTACTAAATAAACTATAGCTCGGCTATTCGGTGGCATGTTGTTTTACTTCTGTAAAACATGTCAATAAAAATGTGAGCCAAAAACATTAATAAAATTCTTTTCTCATCCACGTAAGTTTAACCAGCCAGGGATCGAGATATCGCTGGCAGTTACCGTTATGTCATTATTGCGGCTAAAAATTATTTAAAAACCAAGAATAACAAAAAATATAAGTCAGTATTAAATAACGCACTAGGCTCTTACAAGATTGTACTTATGACTACGTTATACGGTATAATTTAAACGTTTGAACACACAATCTTATGTTTTTCGTTCAATTTGTCGTATGTAAGGAACAGTGACATTTAAATCAGCCTAACTGTATCAAATTTCTCATCTAAAAGGTTATCATTAAATATAATTATCCTTGTTAATGTCTACTGCTAGAAATTGATCTTACTGTGCCGCAGATCTCTAGTAAGGCAGGCAATAAGCACTTTTGAATTTAAATTTATTAATTAGGCTTAGTAATTAGCCCTTTTAAGCATCATTTAGCAAGGTGTTGTGTTTAAATTTTTAATTTTCTTCCTTAGCGTTTTTTTATTGGTTTCCTAAGCCACATTATCATGAAATAAATTTTTTGCGGTTTATCAAAATTAAGTATTACCGGTATTTAAATTTTGACATGAACTTGGTTGACTATAGCTTACAAAAAATTTGCTCATTAAAATCTTGGAAATTTTGTGATATTCTGAGCCAACCGTTTAAAACAACATCAATTTCCAAGGTAGGCTTATAGTGATATTTTGTGAACGCTATGCAATATCTTATCGTTGTTTTTACACACGTTGTATGCATTTGGAGTAGGTTGCGGGGAGGATTGCGGCAAGTCCTTCCCCTCCGTAAAACTTCTGTAACAGCAAGCAGTTGTAAGAGCTGTCTGAGTAAAGCATCATAAGTTGCGATCAAAAACTGTTAAGGCTACGAAATGTTTTATCGCAATTCGTCGCTAACTTGAAATGCGTTTTATCGCTTCGCAAGTCGCCCGGCACAATGACAACAGCAAGTAAGAAATAAACAAACTTGTTTTTTTTGCAATAAACGTAGTTTACTCAGGATCGAAGCCAAAAACTTTTTCGGGGGTTTTAATCGAAAAAATGCTAATTTTGCAGTTTTGTAAGACTAAAAACATCGAAGTATGAGTGCAGTAAGGGAGGCTTGAGCCCTAATTAGCTAATTAGGCTTGAGCCCATTTTTTCGATTAAAACCCCTGGATAAGCCTACATGGTATTCAATTCCTTTTAACAGTTTTTTTAGTTCACAAATGAACTTCTTAGCTTGAAAATAACTTGACTGTCAGAAGTTGCTGCGACTGGTACTGCCTTCCTCTTCGCTACGGTTTTTGGAAGTGTAATTTAACGAGATTACTGCCCATTTACTAAATCCACTAATTAATAACATATCAATCTCTTGCTGAGGACATCTAGATTAAAGATTTATATTGCCTGAGGCTTTTTAATTAATGTGAAATTATGTCAAGTTTCAAAACAACGCTAAATATTCAGAATAGTTAATTAAAGACTTTTAGACTAGTGTTGCCAATTTAAAACTGCTAATTTGGGCTGGATTTGTTGCTCTGCAGCTGATGATAGTGTTCCAACATCTGTGTTATCTAGTTTATTTTAAACGACTTGATCTATATTGAAAATGATTGCAGATTTGTCAGCTTTTGTGAAAACAAAACCTGCGTTTTAAAAATAATGATTCTTCAAGCTACGCGATATGTTATCAATGCGTTTTGAAAGTCAATAACCTTTTTACTGTCAACCATTTTCGCTGTTAATTTGAAAATGAAAACGTTGCTTTCTAAAAGTTACCAGTAATTCTGAACTTTAATCATTTTTCTACTTCACACAGAGACGTATATCCAGAAATTTATGTAAGGTAGCGTAAAGGGGATTTCCCACGTTAAGGGATTAGGGAAGCGGATGCATTGGAACTACCTCCCCCAAAACCATTATTTAGCTATGCTTCTAATTTTATGTTGTTGCATGGGACAATATCTAAACAGTTATATATCCTCGGCTGCTTTACTCTTTTCATATTTTCATGCTTGATCTTGGCGAAAACTTTCAGCCTGATTTGTGATGTGATTGCTGTGCAATGCAGGGTAATGACAGAAATTTTTGCAAATTTTTTAAATATCAAAAGCCGTAAGAGATGTTATCTTCGCTCATCGTCTACCTAGCATTGGATACTATTTTTTGAACTTGCTTGTTTTGTTAAAAAATTCAGAGTAATCGGTGCTGCTTACTTTATGGTTTCATGATAATTATCTGTTTTATGGTCTAACAAAGATTTTGATCAAAGACACCGATAAAAACACTTTAGTAACACTTTAACGAATACTGGCAAAACTTTTGAAACATTTTGAAAAGTTTTCAAACAAAAAAAGTCTTTGTTATACTCTCGGTATTACGTCGAAGCGTGTAACGAGTGTCGGAGCTCATTCTCCGCGGCTTAGCGCCTGGGCAACACATCTGCTAAGAAACATCGCAGCGGTGGCGAGCCATTGGCGAGACTGCGTCTGCTTTGACCGGCCCGAAAATCGAGCTCAAATTTTGACCCAAAAACTATGAATGCTTTTTCTGTGTTACGCCGTATAGCCTAGCAACATTGAACTTTGTTCCTCTTACAATTTTACGCCTCTCTCTTGGGTGCCAGCTGCAAGTTAGAGTAGCTAATCAAAAATATCGATTAAAAGTTAATGTTTTGACTTAATTGTTTAAAACCTAATTGTTTCAGGTGAAATGAAAAACACCGTTGATAGAGTGAAAAGGAAAGTTACTGATATGGTGATGAAAAAATTAAAGAAACCTTCCATTACCCAAAACATCAGCGCAACAATTTCAACCTTCTTCAAAGAAATTAACATTTCCAGAGACCAAATATCACCTCAAAACATTACAAATGAATTATCTGGGTCTGTGCAAAGGTAACATTTTTGTTGAAATGATTCTGTGGTTTGTGCAATTCGAGTGTTTTCAAGAAATCGAATCTTCATTATAATTGCGGCATCACGCCAAAGCGTTTAACGCAGCGTTTCTGAAACCATGGGTCGCGACCCAAACTTTTTCTGATCTTAAAATCTCGAGAAATTATAACTCTTGCGTTTGAGATTTAACACAAAAGTGTGTGTATGTCACTTTGCGATGCTCTGATTGTTGATGTTAAGTCTCTATGTCATGACTAGAGCGATTTTTTGTGACCTAAAAAACTTGAAAATGTGACTTTATTTTTGCAAAAATGTAACCGAAATGTGACTTTATTAAAAAAAACTACAGACAACAAAAGCAGCAGCGGTTTATGCTAAAAAGCAACAAAATAGTCTCAATAGGTGCTCGAATTATGGTGCACGCGCATAACAGTACTAAACCATGTTTGGTTGAAAAGTTTCTGTTCTTAGCAAGTAGGCCTAGCTTCAACATGGAAAAACTGTTTACTATTGCAACTTGTACCACTGAAAAGTGGAAAGCTGGAGCAAACGCCCAAATGGAGGTCCACGCGTGGGGGTGGGTGAGTTTCGAAAAAAAGTGCATATTAAAGATTTTTTTTTTTTTACAAGATGCTTTTTGATTATACCTATTTGATTTTTTGGCCAAAGGCCACAGAACCATCTCAGCAGTTTTGATGCTTATGCATTATTGGAAGGTGTAGAACTTTGTTGGCTTTACATTTAGCACATACACACTGTGATGGAGTATGCAGGTTGTTAATCTGTTCCAATAAAAGTAAAGTTTCCCTTTTTCACGGATTTTCAACTTCCCGAAAAACGGGAAATTTTCAAAAAGTTTTCCGAAAATTCCGGGATCCCGAAAATCCTAGAGATTCCCGGAATTCGGGAAATTCCCTGGAAGATTTCCCGGGAAGTTTTCCCGAGCTTGATTGCTTTGTTTTTTTTTTTCTGGTTTTCAGCATGTCAGATCTCATTTTTAGCATTTTGTTGCGTTGTTTTGACAAACTTAGTTTCAGTTTTTCAATTTTTTCGCCAGAGTGAGGAAAAATTTTTGATCTCACAAGCATTTTGCCTTAAAAAATTTTTCGAATTTTGAAAAATAATTATTAGTTAGCAAAAAAAAAATTGAAATTTGCAATAACGCATTTTTAATGTTGGAATGATAGATATCAGTACGACTGAAATCCTTGCTAATGTAAAAAAATTTCCCGGGATCCCGGCATAAATTTTCCGGGAAACGGGAAGTTATAAAACCCCAAATTTGCCGGGAAATTTTCCGTCCCGATTTTCCAGGGGGAAACACTAAACAGAAGCAATAAAAGATAAAAATGTTGGAAAATTAGGCAAAAAATGGTACTAAAACAATGTTCCTTAAAATTAAGACCCAAAAACACGAAAAGTAACTTTTTGTAACCTTTTAAATATTAACCCTACACCTGTGAAACTTTGTTTCCACGCTTCTTGCGTTAATTGGAGCCAGCAAAAAAATCGTAACTTTTGTGACCAAAAATCGCCGTATTGATAAGTCTTTATGTTATGACAAATGTTTCGTGGATTGCCTATTTCGTCTTGAATCGAGTAAAAAATTCGTCCAGTTGTCGTAAACTTTAAATTTTTCGCAAAATACCCTGTAAATAGAGCAGTGCAAGTTATTACTATTTTTATAGTAGACGTGATTAATATTGACAAGATTATTACAAAAGTAAACGATTACCGTAACTTGTGTGTAGAAATTTTGAAAATTATAATTTTATAGGCCTAATTTCTTTCCAAGTTGTATACGCGTTGGATGGGATTTTTTGCTCAGGCAAGTGTGAAGGACAAATGCAGAAACCGTCTGAATGCAAAGTATCCAATGCGTTTGGGGTTGAGCAATGTTGAGCCTTGATTGCGCAATTTTGTTGAAGCGAAAAATTTTTTTTGTGTAACGGTATTCTTTTTCATTTACGCTCACTTTTGCTCAGTTTAGTTGGGTCGCAGTTTGGGCTTACAAATAAGGCTTTTAAACGATTTTGGGTCGCGCAAGAAAAAGGTTGAGAAATACTGGTTTAACGAGTGTCGTAGCTCATCTCTGCGGCTTAGCACCCGGACAACACAGCTCCCAAAAAACGTCGCAGCGATGTCGAGCCGTTAGCGACACTGTGCCGATTTGAGCGACCCGAAAATGGAACCCAAGACCTCCCGCTCTTATGCGATGTCTTCTGTCACTACGCCAGCCTGCCGGTGATGGGATCATTTCATTTTAGTTTCGAGGCTAAGCATTCCTTTTAAAGAGCGCAGCTGTAGGGCCTAAAATGATTGCAGCAATTCAAATGCTTAAACTACGATTAGCCATTGTTGCGCAAAACAATTTCATTGGTTATTCATGTTTTTGCGTTAGGCCATATTTGTTATACGTTTCTATTCATGAATCTGATATCAAAACGATACGCAAATTCTTGATTTTATCATCTTTTTTTGTTCCATGATTAGTCTAAACACAAACTGGCTTTTCGACGATGTCTTCCCAATGGTGGTCTACCGCAACAAAATTTTTCAATACCATCTTATCGTCTGTATTTTGGCAACAATGGCGAGTTAAGTGCCTGGCACGGCGTTTCATACAGCCACACAGTGAATACCGCGGTATGCGCAATTATCGTCCATTTTAATTTGACGATTTTGCGGTTTTTAAGTATTACATACGTCACAGTTTAATTTAAGCGGAACATTTATTCAAATTTTAACGTATTTTGTTGTTTTTTATTTTTTCGTAAACTTGTTTTCCAGTTTTGGTACAAACTTTAAATCAAAAAAATTTTAACGCGTTTGTTTTTTTACTATACTGTGGATAGCTATCACTTTAATACTTTTATTATTTTTGGAGTCTACCGTATAGTTAGCCCTCCGTAAATACCAATAAGTATCAACACTTATTAAAACATACTTTTTCCAAGTGATTCTGCTGCAATAATTCTTTTTAGTTTTTATAGCCTATTATGTGCAAAAAGTTGTTCGACGGTAAACAAACATAAAGCGATAGCTATGATCGCTTAAAGGTGCGTTTACCGATACGCGACACGCGCCAACGCGATACGCGGCACGCGGCTAAAATTTTTCGCCCCTTGTTTGTTTTATTTTACTGTTCACCGATCACGCGAAAACCTGCGAAATCCTTCTACATTTACTTACATTATAACTAGGGCCCGCTAAAGTCATTAAAGTCAAAATTTTTCAGGACGTTACATGATTAAATGTGTACTAACGTTCGTTTCAAATGTTCAGGAGTCTGTTTTGGTAGATTTTATAAGTCAAAATAAAGTCAAAATTTTGCATAAAGTCAAAATTTGTCAAAATTGTCTCTATCAAAAAATTTCCTTACAAAAACGAACAAATTTATATTTTTTAAATATTTTTTTGAATTTTTTAGCTGCTATTAAAATTTTATGCGCAGTTTTATTTGATTTTAAACTTTTGAAATAGTTGCAATATTTGCACTATCGTCACAATAATGCGTGCGGTAATTGAGATGGAAATAGCACTTAATATGCATGAAACGTCATTGTTGATGCATAAATACATAATTGTTAGACAATATATTAATCTAATCCTATAAAAGCCATGCGCTCTTTACACGAGGTTGTAGCTTGCAAAGCAAAGAATTTCGCTCTTCACACGAAGTTGTAGCTTGCAAAGCAAAGAATGCTAAAACAAGCCAAATCTTCTATAGCGAAAGTTAGGCAAACTTGCCAGGAATGTCCGGATGAGTTTTCGGCAACTCCTGCCGGCGACTTGCGATGCAACCTTTGCGGCGTGTTAGTCAAATGCGACAAAAAGTTTTTTGTGGAAAGCCACCGAAAAAGTAAGCAACATCAAGGAAAATTGGAGACAAAGAGCAAATCTCAAAGTAAGCAAACCTTTTTACATTTCGATGAAGTAAACTTCAAGGAACAGGTTGTTTCTTCATTCTTAGCTGCAGATATCCCACTTCATAAACTGAACCATCCTTCTTTAAAGTCTCTGTTTGCTAGAATGGGAAAAGTATTATACTGCAGCCCGGGCATGGGAAAAGTATAGGAGACTGCAGCCCGGGCATGTGTTGCTAAATTGGCATCCCAAAATGAGGAACAAATTCAAGAATTACTTCGTGACAAAAAAATATTTTGATTGTGGATGAAGCAGAGGTTGCTAAACAAAAGTATACCAGTGTGCTTGTGGGCAGCTTAGATGTTCCAGATCAGACATTCCTCGTTAATTGCCATCCACTTGACAGCGGTCGCAATGTTAATAGCAGTATTATTCTGCACACTGTGGATGACGTATTGCGACATCTTGAAATAAAACGCGAGAATTTTTCATTGTTCTTGACTGATGCTGCTCGGTACATGTCTTCGGCTGGAAAGACATTACAGAAATTATACCCTTCTTTGATGCATGTCACCTGCGTTGCGCACTTACTACACAACTGCGCTATGCGTGCGCGTGCTCATTTTAAAAATATTGATGAAGTAATAGCAACGATCAAAGCAGCAACAATCAAAAACAAAGATCGCAAGAAAGATTTTCATGATGCTGGTCTGCCATCTCTCCTGACCCTGTAATTACAAGATGGGCAACTTGGCTTAGAGCTGCCTTATATTATAGTGAGAACCTTCCGGATGTTCGTACCATTGTCAACAATTAAACAAGTATACAGGCCTCATAGTCAGCAGAGCAAATGACGCTATCAATGTGGAAGGTTTGGTGTCGGACTTGGTTGAAATAAATTAATACCGGACTCTAGCAGCCAACGTAGAGTTCTTAGAAGGAAGTGCCTACACAATAACCAAAGCATACGGACTGCTGAAGAATATGCAATTCGACGATGATCCTTGCGCAATTAAAGACTACATTAACAAACGACTATCCAACTCTGATTTAGAAACGATAATAAACTGTACCAACTTGACAATTGGCCCAACAAGCTACGCACTATTGCAAAAAGCCCAGCCAACCTCTGCTGCTGTTGAGAGGTCGTTTTCTATGCTCAGTAAATTACTGAGAAAAGACAAAAATTTTGATGTTAAGAACGTAAAAAAATATAATTTATGATGCTGTATTACAATAAAACGTCCTTGTAATTATACTGCGTGGCTTTCGTTAAAAACATCATAGACATACTGTTAGTGTACAGTACAGTTGCGATAGCAACGCAATTTTTGTATTACACACTAATTGATACCGGTACACGCAATGGCTCGTTATCCTACGTTTTAACGTCATGCGTCGCTTTGTTGCATTAGCTTCAACATTGAGTAATTGAGAAAATGTTCGAAGTAGGCTACCTTTTTCTTTAAAAACTTATTTAAATTGCAGATTATAAAACATATTTAATTAATAAAGTGCAACAAGACATAAATAATACGCGGAAGCGGTTAAGTTCAAATAAAGTCAAAATTTTATTGAAATAAAGTCAAAAATATATTTTTTAGGTAAAAAAAATGGCCCTAATTATATCTTTAGTCGCGTCATCGCGTGCCGCGCGTCGTGTGTCGCGTATCGGTAAGTGCACCTTAATTTGGCAAGTTCACATCGCTTTTAGAACGGCCCGTTGACGTAGCTGTTAAACGGTGAGGGAGGACAGGGGTTCGATTCCCGGGCCGGTCAAATCAATACAGTGTTGCCAAGAGCAGCTCGTCACCATTGCGACTTTTCATCGGAGCTGTGTTGCCCAATTAAGCGCAAAGCAGCGGAGATGGGCCCCGCCACTCGTTACACGCTTCGGCGTAATACAGCGAGTACAATAAAGATACCGTAGAGCGAGACAGCGCTGTTTCTGGCTATTAGCCTTCATCAGCCGCCCTCAGACGTCATGATTTCCCGTCCGTCGACGAGAAAAGAAGAAGTCGTCATAATTTCCCGTGCGGTAGGCCAGGAAGCACATTGCTTTTTAGTTGTTACAATAAAGATTTGACATTTTTTTAATGTTTTAAAAAAAGTTTATATTTTAGAAGATTACTTTGATTTTGTGACCTAAGTGCTTGTACGCAGCAGGCCCGGATTTATCTCATTTGTCTCGCATTGGCTGTTTGGAAAAAGTTTGATTTTCTGAGATGAAGCGTAAATTATGTAATGCATTTTAAATATGAATAAAACTTGAAAACATGCAAACGAGCGATTTTTTAATCAAATTTTAAGCACCATTAAGTCAAAATGTATACTAACAAAACTCAAAAAGCTGTTAAAATCATTTCTAAGCCTTATTTTTCATTATAAAATATTCGTTTATGAATGCAGCGAAATTAGCAATGCAAAACTCAAAACAAAAACTTCTGAAAATAATTTTATCAAAAAAGCAATCGTTTATAAGACTGTTTTTTGTTTTCCTTTTTACGTTGTCGAAGGGGCAAATGCGAGGAGGGAGACTGGGGTAATTATGAGTCAAGATACGTACCCTGTCAAGTCACATGTTCAACTTTAGGGGCTTTAGGCCCGCGGTTATTGGTTCTAGTTTCTGCATCATAATGACATCATAAAAGTGATTATGACATCATAAAATTGATTATGATGCAGAAACTAAAACCAAGAACGGTGGCTTGAAGTCCACTAAAATTGGATTTGTGGACAGGGCGATAATAAGACTATATAAAATCATGAAGTAAATTACCTCCCTTAGACAGAAATTTTAGACCACCCCTATGTGTAGTTGTAATTTTGTACTTCAGGCAATTCTAATCCCTTTTGACAAATCTAGATTACAAATTCTTTACCTTGTTTAAAAATGTTTCAGCACGAAAAATAATTACGCCATGAATTTGTTTATTGAATAAACAACATTTTGAGCGTTGTTTATTTACATAAATTGGATTTGCCAGTCATCAACGTGCTCTGGATGAAACGTTTTTGGATATTCTGGATTTAGCAATTGCCAAAATATGTTACGTTGAAAATTATATAAAACAAAAGGATATTCACAAAATTCTTCTGCCAGATTTATACAGAAACCGATTTTTTTGCTTTATGCATGTCAATTTTGAAACTACAACAGAGTAATACCTCAACAGTGGGAAATCTTGCCCCTAATTTACGTAAGTGGGTCTAATATCTGGAACTCGATTTCAAAAATATGATTTTTAACCTGTTTCCTACGGAAAATTAACAACCACAGCAACATTTCAATGCCTATGCTGATTTAAAATTAGCCTGAAAATCTCAGCTCAATGCAAAAAGCGCAGCTGGCCATATAGCTCTGTTTAATAAGTAATATAGTATACCAGTGTTTAAATAAACCCGATTAAATAAAGTTCGATAAAAAATTGTCGCGTGTGACAATATTATGTTGGTGATATAGTCTCCATTTGCTTTCCATTTATATGTTTAGGTTGTTAAGCGCCTTTTTTACCTTTCTTTTTTGTTTACTGTCGTACGTGTGTTTTATTTTTGTTTTAGTGCTTTTATCTTCTAAAATTGTCTGGTATTGCAATTACGTCATACTTACGTAATAGCATTGGTTTTGCCCAATAGATTTTTTCAAATAGTACTTTTATCAAACCGGTCAATAAGCGAAGTGATTATAGACATTGCTGTCGGTGCGAGAGGTCTGGGGTACGATCCCCGGGCCGGTCAAATCGAACACAGTCGCAACGGCTCACCCCCACTTCTACGTTTCTTCGGATTTGTGTTGGCCCGGCACTAAGCCGCGGAAATGGGCCCCACCACTCGTTGCGCACTTCGGCGCAATACCGCGATTATAATGAAGATTTGATGTCTTTTTTTTATCAAGGATTTTTTAAAATCCAAGGAGCTAAACTCAGGTTATCATTGGCTGAATATCTTGATTTAGGTTCTATGACTCACTCCTCGGGTATAAATTTATCGAAAAAGTCAATTATAGTTTGGACGACGATGAACTCAAATGCTTTTTGAGCCAGGCTGTACTAGTGCCTCGATATCAGCACATTCCTCAACAGCTTGCGAAGCACCTTATCAGAACATTTAATCAAACATCAACCTTCGTACAGGTACATATCAATCAATAAGAAAATTTGCGGTTTTATTACTTCAAATAGTTGCCTTCTTCAGTATCTACAGCAAACTGTGCTATGTGGTAGCTTCACCTGGCCTCCTTATGGCGCTTCTACTGGTTTAACTAAGCTGGCTATGCTAAATAGTGACAAAAAGCGTGTGAAGTTGCACTGGGCGACTCTAGAGTTGGTTTCGTTGGTTCGATGCTCAGCTAGGTCATCATCCATGACGCATATACATAAAAATCTTAGCTAAATTATGTGACTTGACGAATAATAAATATATAAACAGCGGAAAGAAATTTGAAAGTTCTGTTTCGTGGAGTGGTACAGGAGACATACGATAGGACCAATATTTGGTTCGTATACCGTAACCGTGTAAAACAAAATTACGAAATTAGGAAGACGAAAGCGCATAAAACGAGTTTTCTATTAATGTTGTTTTAATGTTAAAAATTGGCGTAAGCTTTTATACTATGACTATGACCTATAAATAATACGAATTTTATTGTGAATTTCAAACATTTGCCTTCAGTTTTTACATTTTTTTTTTGTTTATTTACGTTTTTTTTTTCCGTTACATTTATTTTCCTCAACAGTTACAGTAAATGTTAACTTGAAATATTTCAAGGATCTCTGTTGTTGGAATAAACAGTTTAACAGCGCTAATGAAGCTTTTGGTCGTAGCTTTGTCAAAAAGCTTATTCATTTTAAAAACATTTTTATGTATGCGTGTTATCTTGCTTTATGCATTGAATAAGCTATTTTTATTTGTTGCATTAACTTATATAACAGAATAAGCTGCAAGGGAGAAAAGTTTAATTGCTGGCATACATTGGTAGTACTAGCTCTTAAATCTCGTATTATAGTCCGTTCATGTAAAACTTTGAGCTTTTTATTTTCTTGTAGGTGACGTAAATTTCGTTATCATGACGCAAGTTTAGGCTATAATTTTTGTTGCAGGCAATCCACGCAGCAATAGAAGCTTTAAACGTATCCAGTAAAGATTTCATTGACCCAGAATGCGAAAATGCGTTGGTGCGAATGAGATACTGTTCTCATTGTCAGATTTTCACTGAAGCTAAACCCTGCAGAGGATATTGTCGAAATGTTGTCAGCGGGTAGGTTTTCTTGTGAGTTTTGATTATATTTTTATTGCAAGCAGTTTTGCATGCTAAGTAGTCTCAAGTACTTAATCTGTATAAATTACAGTAAGCTTACAGTTAGTTTCACACACTGTTTGTTTAGTCTTTGGGAGCAACAGACCTATAAAATATTCTGATAAAAACTATGGACTGTGAAGGAATTGACGCATTTTTCGTGTTTTATGTTTGGAGTTTCAAAGTTTTGTTTTCTATTTCTCAATTTGCATTTACACTCGGTAAATTTTGTTTTTTGCAATTACTGTATTTAGATCTACGTGCCTAGTTGCGCTATCCATAAGCGGTACAGCACTGTTTCGGGCTATTAACCCTTATCAGCCGCTATTATAAACTTAAGGTAACTACTTAATTAGAAATAAATCAGCAACGCTGCATTGAAACTTTTGGCTTCGGGGGACCCGGGACTAATTTTTCGGGGCCCCATGCTTTTTTGTAGATCTGATTCTGACATTAGCAATAGACCTTTGTTTAGAAGACACGCTTAACGATCCCCTTTTTTGAGGCAGCAGTCACGGGAAACCCCGGGACCTTAAATCCCACAATCCAGTAAGGTGCGTTTACGGATGCGCAGCAAGCGGCGACGCTACTACCATATTGCCAACTACACTGGTCTGCGATTACGGCGATATAAAATTTGCTAGTCTGCGTCAGGCAAGCTGACACCGGGCGATAAAGCAGTAAAAATTGTACTGGTACAATTTGTTGATATCGCGCGGTTTTAGTCGCGTTGCCGCACCAAAGTTCAACGTCAAAATGAAATAAACAAAAAAATTAGGTAGTCGCGTTGCCGCTTGTCGCGTATCGTTAAACGCACCTTCAATTCGACCCCGTGGATCAGCATGCTTGCAATTTTGCAATGAGGAATTCTAAATAATAGATTTTGTAAAATAGATATTTTCGTTTTCTATTGACAGTTGTCTGGTTGGCGTTGACGAAATCAGTCGCTATTGGCAACATTACGTCACTTCCCTGATGAAGCTGACCAATCAAATGTTGCAACGTCACGATGACGTCGATTCTCTGCTCAACGATTTGGTACAGAAAGTCAAAGATCTTGTAGATGGAAGAACAGAAAGAAATGTTGTCGAATCAGTAAGATTAAATAAGGAAATTACAAACTTGGCAAATACACTAAATATGGGACGAAAGGAAGAAAAGTAAATCCACAGTAAATCTCAAAACTGGACGTTTCGACAACATAGATTCAGCTGTCATCAACAGCAGTGTAAGCAAGGCTGTACAAAATTGAAAGAACCAGAATTTACAATTTTAGCTACAAGTTATAGCATAACCCAGGCAACAGGTCAAAATAAGTTGTGCAATTATAACGTCAGTTTTGACAGCGTGGCTTTATCTTTCCTCCTTAAGGAAATTATAGCTTTGAGTTGCAAAAGTAAGAGCCAATAATACTTGAAACATTTGAATATTTTTGAGTCGCTTCAATTTTTGTCAATATTATTCAAACAGAATGATATTTAAATAAATATTTGAATACGATTGACAATGGTTTAGGTATAAATTAATATGTTTCAAATATTATTCGCACTTATTTTTGTGATTAAAAAATTTTCAAAAATTTTATAAATTGTGTTGCGATATTATAAGTGCTGCGAAAGTGGCTTGATATTTCTTCGGTAACTTTTTTGTTTTTATTTTGTGGGTGTGCGTTATAACACTTTAAGTCGAATGAATATGCAGATGGGTTTCATAGCAGCAATTAGAAATAAAAAAGTAATATGTTATCATGGAGCAAACTTTTACTATATTTTGTTCGATTTTTCTCATGCAGATTTACACCGCCTATAAAAAGCGAAAGTAGTCTGCCTACCTTTTCACAACTAGCAACTACAGTAAAAAATGTTTCCACCCGGGCTCGAACCGGGGACCTTTCGCGTGTTAGGCGAACGTGATAACCACTACACTATGGAAACTCTATGGTGGTGATAGCTTTTTTTTGCTATACTTTTCTACTATTCCTCTCTTTGTAACCCTCCCTATTTGTGAAACAACAGGAAGCGTCAATTTGGAGGCGTTGATTCAATCATGCATTGTGTAGGTA
Source organism: Trididemnum miniatum (assembly GCA_964006365.1). Classification (NCBI taxonomy): domain Eukaryota; kingdom Metazoa; phylum Chordata; class Ascidiacea; order Aplousobranchia; family Didemnidae; genus Trididemnum; species Trididemnum miniatum. Next base: position 4,645,758 of record OZ023250.1, read on the forward strand.
CACAATTCGCTTCTTGTCTAACCAAAAAAAAAAATGAAAAATAAATACTCCATTCATATGTTTATTGTCCAGTAAAGGTGTTGTTCGAAAGGTCCGTGGGTTTTTTACATCACTAAGTTATTTAATTTTTGATGCCATAATCATTTTTAATAATTATGACATCAGAAATTTGATTATGATGCAAAAAGTCCGCGGGCGTTTAGAACCATGGAACTGGGCATGTGGTAGGGGTTTTTATTTTCCTGTTTTCCTTTGGCTAGAATCTATTGGGCGACAATGAAATGTTACAATACACACAAGGGTAGAAACTAAAATTTAAACCGAAACCTGAAAACCCGGTTTTAAAGGAAATTTGGGAAACCCAAACTGAAACTGACACCTACTTAGCCAAAATTTTGAAAACCTAAACTTGAACCAAAACCGTTTTTTCTTGAAACGTCAAAACCAAAACTAAAACTAAAACCTGTTCAAAATTTTCTAGGGTTTTAAGTTTTGAAAATTGTCATCACCATCCTTACCAGCACAGTTCCTTTAACGCTAAGCGTCGATTAGAGAGCTGTGAATACAAATTTTTGAGTCTTTGATTTCACCGGACTCGGAATCATACCCAAGTAGACAACTTCAGAAGCAATTGCTCACTCGGCCATCTGAGCAGCTACTTATCATTGTAATAAAACAAAATCCCCAAGAAGTGGAGGATTTAACTAATTCGTATTAACAGTAAAATAACTTTCTTGGATAAAACTTAAACCGAAACTGAAACCCAGAAACCGAAGCTGTGCGTAAGCAAAACTGAAACCGAAACTGGAACCGATTTTTTAACAGCCGTGAAACCAAACCATGACATCTGGGCTTCAACACACCGAAACTGAAACTGACACCCTCACGCCAAGCAGCCAGGTTTCCACCCATGAATACACACAAAATTCTACATAAACTTTGAGTTTTTGTAATTGAGAGTTTTTATAATTTTATGCATTTTCATCAGTTATTAAATCATAACATGCTCCGCTTTGTCTGCGTCATAGAGCACTTTCTTCAACTGAAGACCCTCAAGCCTTGACTACATAGATTTCGATATATCAGCCTTCATAGCTTAATCTTCATTAAAATTCTACATGATACTTATTTGGTGAACCGATAATATCTCAACTGGCTGGGTATTCAAAAAAGGAAAGGGTGATATAGTCTACCATTGAGTTTCTTATAAGTTTTTTTGAAAACACCAAAATATGTTTCCACCCGGGATCGAACCGGGGATGTTTCGCGTGTGAGGCGAATGTGATAACCACTACACTATGGAAACGACTTCCTACTCCGGAGAATTTTCATTGTCAACAATCTATTGCTGATTTCGTTTTATCTTGAATTGAATCGGATGGTCTGTCCTTATTGGTCTGCTGGTTGTCGAAAATGCCATGCGAACAAAGATAAGACTAAACAAACCTAAATGGGGGGTTCTTGCCCCCTTCATCCGCCAATGTTTAACATCACAAGCTTTTCGATATTTCATGTAGAAAATTATGTTATTTTTAAATACAATAAATATGGGACGAAAATAGCTTAGACCCGCAGTAAATCTCAAAACTGAACGTTTCGACAACATATAGATTCAGGTGTCATCATCAGCAGTGTAAGCGAGGCTGTACAAGACTTCCAGTTTCAGTTTTGTGCTGTCTTAGTTCAACGAGTCGGTAATTTCAAAAACAAAGTTTAACAATTACAAAAATAAGTGTCAGTAATATTTGAAATTTTCGACACGTTTCGATTTATTCCTAATCTTATTTCTATTTGAATAAGATTGACAATGATTTAAGTATAAATTGAAAATTTCAAATGTTTCAAATATTACTCGCTCTTGCTTTTCTGATCAAAGTATTCAGAAATTCAATAAATTGTGTTTCAAAGCTAGCTTAACTCACTTCGGAGATATTGCAATTATTGGTAAAATGCAATTGAAATATTATGAGTTTTGTCATTCAATTGGACTTGACTTGCCTAGCTGGTGATGGAAGCGTGAACTCATCTGCCCGAATTCTCCTCGTTGCAGAGTCAAAAATGTTTCCACCCGGGCTCGAACCGGGGACCTTTCGCGTGTTAGGCGAACGTGATAACCACTACACTATGGAAACTCGATAGTTATGACGGCTATTTTTTCAATAACTTTCTACTATTCCTCTCTTTTCAACCCTCCCTATTTGTGAAACAACAGGAAGCGTCAATTTGGAGGTGTTGATTCAATCATGCATTGTAGGTACACAATTCGCCAAAATAAGAAAAGGAAAAATAAATACTCCGTCCATTATGTTCGTTGTCGAGTTGTAGTTCAAAAGATCCATGGGATTTTAACGTCACCAAGTTATTTAATTTTTGAAGTCATAATCACTTTTTTAATTATGACATCAGAAATTTGATTATGATGCAGAAAGTCCGCGGGCGTTTGGAACCATGTAACTGGACATGTGGGAGGGGTTTTTATTTTCCTGTTTTCCTTTGGCTATAATCTATCTACTGGGCGACAATGAAATGTTACGATACTCAAAATTCTTCGTAGACTTCAATATAAACCTTCGCTGCATAATCTTCTTAAAATTTTACATGATACTTATTTGTAAACCGATAATATCACAACCAACTGGGTATTTTTAAAAAAGAAAGAGATTATACCATTAAGTTTTTTAATATTATTGTTAGAACACCAAAATATGTTTCCACCCGGGCTCGAACCGGGGACCTTTCGCGTGTGAGGCGAACGTGATAACCACTACACTATGGAAACAACTTGCTACTCCTGCTAAGTTCCGACGTCAAAAATCTATTGCTGATCTTCTTTACAGTAGCTTGAATTTAATCGCGTTATCTTGAATTTAATTTAATCAAAGATACCATGCCAATAAAGATAAGGCTAAAGAAACCCTAAAACATCCTCCACAAAAGTCACTCTCTCCCGGCGAGGGCTCCTATACTCTTGTAGGCCCCTGGACATTTTCAGCGGCCTCCCCCAAAGCGGTACAGTCGCGGATAGTTTGTTGAATCGTCGACTTTCTAATTTTAAATAGAAACAAAAAATGGCAACCCAAATTTCACAATTTTTTGTTGCTTCTTGGTTTTTAAACTACTCAAATGTACGTACCCTGAGCAGCGTACTTTAGCTTGCAAGTTGTAAATTTTTACTGTGCCAAATCCCAACGCTTTCCTCTCCGAAAAATGTTGAAGTTATTTGCATTAATTTTGATTGCACTACGCGATCAATGCACCATTTCTTTTTGTAACTCTTTAAAAAAAAAGTGTTTCTACCCAGGCTCGAACCGGGGACCTTTCCCGTATTAGGCGAACGTAATAACCGCGACACTATGCAAACAACTTATGCATTGGCTATTTTTCTTGGCTTGAAAACAGTTGGGAATTTTTTTTCTCTCTTAGTTATCCACAACTGTTCGTTCAAATCTTTTTTGTTGGCTTTGTATAGTGCACTTTTTACGCTATTCTTTTAAAGTATTCTCGTCGTCGTGTGGTTGTACCTCTTCCGACGGTTTAGATGTTGACGGCGTTGATTTTAAGTCAGCGTCGGGTGTCATCATCCAGGACCAACAGACCTTGTATTCCTTTTGGTGCACGATGAAGGGGGCATGTAGAAATGATGTGGTCTGCAGTTTGCTCAGAGGCACCACACTCACATATCGGTGAAAGCTCGAACCGGGGACTAAATGCATTCTAAATGCAAAGAAGGAACAATAGCTGAATCAGTCAACAATAATTAGCAGCTTAACTACATTCGAATCGTAAAATCGAAATCTTAAATTTCTAGCAAGTTTTGCATCTCACATGCTCATCAAAAACTTAGCCTACTATTTAAATTTAGCTCATTGTCCGTTTGAAGCTGAAGGGTAAAACAGAGTTTTTAGCAAAACATTCGACGCAATGAAAAATACTCAAAAATCGTATGTCTATATTTGATTTTACCTTAACCAAACTTTGCAAAATTTACTATACTTGCCGAGTAATGTGTTTAAGTATTCGCTTCTGTCAGTCCAGTACACTATCGGCATATGTTGGGCAAAAGCATAACAACTAAGTAAAATGACTACCGGTAGGCTACCAAGTTTTCAAGCTTTGGTTCAACATTTATCAAACGGTTAAGAAAATCTATGTTTCCACCCGGGATCGAACCGGAGACCTTTCGCGTGTAAGGCGAATAGGCGAATGTGATAACCGCTACACTATGGAAACGACTTGCTGTAATCAATGCTTTTTCATTAAAAAATTTTGATTTTACTGTAATCACTGTCAGCTATTGACGCAACGGTTTTTACGCTTTCATTTCATCATAATATGGGTTTTGGCAACCTTTTTTTAAGTTACTTGGCGAATGCATTAAATACGTATGATATGATGCAGGAGCAGAAACAGAAATGTTATTTGAGGGGGTGATGAAGATTTTAAAAAAAATGTTTGTCTTGCTGTTTAAGTCCTGAAATTATCTTTAACGAACTAATATACTATATGAATAGCTCAAATGGCCGGGTGGTAAGAGCATCCGCCTCTGGAGTTGTAGATGATGCTCCTGCTTGACGCTCAGCATTAAAGGGACAGTGTGGAGAACAAGCCGGCAAGTTTACTTGTGCCGTTGAGAAAGGCACTTAACGATATTCTCCTATCGTGGTGTGGTAGACCGATGGCCGGCAACTCCTGAGCGAGCTCGTTATAGCAATTTAATCGCTTTCTCGTGATAGGAGAATGGACATGCAACTAAATACAAAATACAATATCCATGAATAAAAACTTAGCGATCGAGGAAGCTGGAGCTCCTTTACTTAGCCTCCCCCCCTTCATCCACTAATGTTTAATATCGCAAGCTTTTCAGTAGCCTATTTCTGGAAAATTATGTTATTTTTCATTTCAACAAATAAGTAAGTATAAAAACAAAACAATACTTAGCAAACGTTGGTGATATTGCAATGATTGGGAAAATGCAATTCAAACATTATGAGGTTGGGTATTCAATTGGCCTTGACTTGCCTTGCAGATGATGAAAAAGTAAACCCATCAGTGGAAATTCTCCTTTTGACAGAATTGGTTTAAATAGTGTTTCCACCCGGGCTCGAACCGGGGACCTTTCTCGTGTAAAGCGAACGTCATAACCATTACACTAAGTTAACGATTTGCTCCTTAGTCCTTTTTTTGGATTTCAAATATTCTTCAAGATCATGCAGTTAGTGGTAGTGGAGTTTTGATTTTTAAACCTCGTAATAATGATCAGCATGAACACAAAACAAAGCATGTCAAAAATAATAGGAACACAAATTAAACAATTAACGACGTTCGGACCCAATATGGAAGCAGTTCTAAGATATGGCACACACATACTGTTACAGACAAATTCACAAAATTTTTTAGTTTCTCTTTAATTTGTGCGCTATTGAAAGAAGAATTTTTATGCTGAGATAATCGATCCAATTCCGCCTCAATTTTACCTTGCCTTGTTACATTGATTGTATTTTTGCAGTTGAAAGAGACATGTTCTTCACCGTCAGATGGCAATAGAAGACCAAAAAGATCTTCTGGTAAGCACAGCACTTGCACCAAAAGAAATGATTCTTTGCGTAACGTGGTGTTACTCCCTGATGTTTGCAGACTTGCATTTGTACTTAATAGTTTAGTTTAACTGAGATTGTTATCAAATCATTTTACTGAAAATTCAACGGTAATTGAGGGAGACAGCGAAGAGAGCTTGCGCTCTTCGAGTCAGCAGCCACCCGGTATACATGTCAAACGGGATCGGTTCCAGTCGCGAATCGAACTAGTTTTGAAGAATCTGTAACCTGCGCGGTACCGCTATGCCATGTCGCTGACGATTATTATCAACGATTAAGCTAGCTTAACAAGTTATAAAGTAGTCTATTACAGTCTAAGCCTGCTGTCGCCAATTACTGTCTGAGCTAACTTCAAGTTGAACAATTACAGATACCAAAAAGGCAAAAAAGAAGCGGTTTCAAAAAGTGGAGCAAATCGACAGCAGAACACATCTGGAGCAAATCACTTTGAAACCATTGATGAGAGAGTAAGCTCGATTTGATCCCATGTTTTACCATACTTAATGGGATGGCTTTCTGCTTTGAAGCAGATTAAATAAACGTCTAGATAGATCAAGGGCAACATTAGAAAGTTTTCTGTGAGAGGGCCAGCAGTATTTAAATGAGTAAATGAATCCGTATGTTAAAACATTAGTACCCCGTCCACATGTTCAATTTACGTGGGGCTAAAGCCCACTGGCTTCCCGCATCACAATCAAATTTTTGATGCCATAACTGATTAAATTGTGATGCAGAAAACTGATGGGATTTTGGACCATTTTAACTGAACATGTGAACACCGGACAGGGTATAGATGTTACCAATTTAATTGCAAAAAATATCTTTTGTTTAGGTTTATTCATTTTCTTCGAGAGAAAACCAACTTTTTCCTCAACTTACCGGAAGCCATTTGCTCTTCTCAGCATTATTTTTCAGTAGAAGGAAGTTGCTGGGACGGAAATACCGTGATTGAAAGGTTGGTTTTCTTGTAATGATGATGAATTGATTAACCGTCGTTGTTCCCGTACTCGTCTATTGAAGGCGGCCGGACTATTCTCATCAACAATATTCTCTTCGGCAGCTCAGATGGCCGAGTGGTACACTAAGAGCGTCCGCCTCGGGAGCTGTAGACTTGGGTTTGATTCCGAGTCGGGTCAAACCAATGACTTTAAAATTGATATTCGCAGCTTCCCTGCTTGACGCTCAATATTAAAGGGACTGTGTGGAGAACAAGCTGGCAAGCTTACTTGTGCCGTTGGAAAAAGCGCTTAGCGGGATTCCCCCATCTTGGTGAGGTGGTCAGATGGCCGGCAACTCCTAAGCGAGCTCGTATAGAGCATTGATCGCTTTTTCGTTATATGATGATAAATGTGCAACTAAATACAAAAAAACAGCATTTTTCTCCGACTAGTCGGAGGGCGAGTTTGTTAAAGTTATCGCTGTTGGTGGGAGAGGAGTAGGGTTTGATTCTCTACTCCATCAAATCGGATGTGTCGCCTACGACTCGTCATTGCTGCGATGTTTTGTAGGAGCTGTTTTGACCTGGCACTAAGCCGCGTAGGACCCCGCCACTCGTTACACGCTTCGATCGGCTTGATACCGCGAGTATAATGAAGATTTCATTTTTGAAATTGATCTTTCTTGCTCCATTTGGTTTAGTTTCAAAATCAAATTGCGTGGTGTTGTTGTAGTTATCGCAAAAAAGTTGTTTTTTTTGGAAATTTTAGTGATACTGTACAATTTTGCTAATAATATCCAATATTTTTATAGATACTCAAAACATTTATCTCGCAAAGGTTTAAAAGAACAATTAAATAATCCCGAAATGCAAGTAGACGGAGTAAGTTCTCCAATCCAACAAAGCGTGGAAAAGTTACGGATTAGTAGCAAGGTTGGTAAATCCTCATCAGTCTTCAGCAATTACTGTATTGATCTCTCAGCCTTTAATTTAGAGCTAAAGAAATAGTTTTTGAAGCTTTGCGCCTTTTTTTTTATTTACTGTTTCAGCAGGCTTGAAATTATGATTGCGTGTGTATGTGTGTGTAACTGTGTAGTAAATACATCGGCTTTGGAACCATGCGCGCTGGTGCAGCTTGTGTAAAAGGTGAATGTTATATGCAGTTTAACTTTCTTTGGGGGAACTCCCAAAATTTTCACTTTGTGCTTCTTTTGCCCTGTCCACATGTCCACTGTCCAGCTTGAGTGCTTCCGAAAGCTCAGGGGCCATCTGTACCAATCGCTTTTTTGATGACGTAATTTGATAGTCACAATATTAGTACAATGTTAGAATGTTATATGAATATTAGAATGTTATTAGAATCACGTAATTTGATAGTCACAATATTAGAATGTTATATGCAGTTTAACTTTCTTTTGGGGAACTCCCAAAATTTTCACTTTGTGCTTCTTTTGCCCTGTCCACATGCCCACTGTCCAGCTTGAGTGCTTCCGAAAGCTCAGGGGCCATCTGTACCAATCGCTTTTTTGATGACGTAATTTGATAGTCACAATATTAAAAAAAAGTAATTACGACATAAAAATTTAATTGTGATACAAAAAGCTGGTGGACCGTTGGGAGTACTTAACCGGAGATGTAGACAGGGTATTTGAGAAGCACGTAACTGTTGCTGGTACTCCGTTATCTTTATCATTTAAACACAGCTTCATATGCTAATTTTAGTTGTGCTAATAATTTGTACTTAACATCATCATAACCAGCCGTTTGGCGTAGATCTAAGGACGTCGCTGAAGGTGCGGAATTTAATTCCTGGGCCGGTCAAAACGGATGCAGTGTCGCCAACGACATGCCACCACTGCGACGTAGAGTCTCTTCGTAGCTGCATTGCCCAGGACCTACGTGCGGATATAAATCCCGCCACTCGTTACACGCTTCTGCGTAATAGCGCGAGTGTATCGAAGATTTGATAATTCTCAATTGATACCGATGCCGATTTTAGGTACTAAAAGTACGAACCGACGACCCCGTGCCAATATTTTTGCTTCAACCACCATATTACGTCACTGACAAAAGCAACCAATCAGAATCGTCTACACAAAATTTCAGCGACCCATGTTGGGATGACGAAGATGGTTGCCAGGGTGTTGCTTCCGGAAATGGTGACGTCATCGACTTGAAGAGCGGAAGTGACGTCGTGTTGGAAGCAAACGACGACAGTGATTACACGAAAAAAGTTAATATAGGTCAGTTGTTCAATGCTTCTGCTCGGTGATGAATGGGTTATAAGTTGTGTAATGCTTACGTCATGTAACGTCAAGTATGCTTTCCGTAATGCAACGCAAAATAATCACATTTGTTTTAAGACACTTTATAATAATCAGTTTTGGATGTCAACAAAATTTGAAATTTTTTCACATTTATCTTTTTCTCAGACTTGAGCGATTCCAAAATAACAGATCCTATACAACAAATCGAATTGAGTCAAGGAATGTCTTCACCTCCTACAGCTCCTGTAAAAGACTCTAATTTATCGAAAAGCAAAGCTCAGAAATATGGACCTAAGTTAAAAATTGAAACTCAGACTCCGCCCAACTCCGCTCAAGGATGCCATTCAAATGCTTGGGCAATCAGTTTCTCGTTATTTGCAATTTGTATTTGGAAACTGATGTCGTAATCTCATTTTCATCATCTCCATGAAGAGATAATTTGCTACTTGGTTGCAAAGAAGAAATGGCGTGTGGGAACTGAACGTTGGAATGAAAGATTGTTTTCTTGTTGCATCAGCAGCGATAAACTGTTGAAGTTTTCGCTTGAACAGTAGAAAATGCTTCAGATCAATAAAATAAGGCCCAACGAGAGCCAGTCATAGAACATTATAATTACCATTTCAACATGTCCAGTTTAAGGCAATGATCGAACAGCCCAAGGGCTTTCTGCATTATAATCAATTTTTTGATATCATAGTTAAAACAAGTGATTATGACATCAGAAATTTAATTGTGATGTAATAGCTGGTGGGCTTCGGGAACCACTTTAACTGGAGATGTGGAAAGGGTAATTCAAAAGCGCATTTTGAAATACCCAGACCACTTGTAATCATTTCTCCTTGCCAGACCCGGCGGCAGAGCAGTCGACTTAGAGGGGCCAAGCGTTTATCAGGGGGGGCCAAAGTTTGAAATTAAGCGCAAAAGCCGCTGCCTTCGGAAGAGTAAGCTTATTGATTGGGGGTCAAGCATGTCGATTGGAGGGTCAGGTCCCTTTGGCGCCGGCCCTGCTCCTTGCATAAAAACGTTGCGGAAAGAAATAAGATGAAACATTTGAAGGTGCATTTACCGGCTCGCGTCAACCATTATTATGTAAATAAATGTATAAAGGCTTCGTGCGGTCGATGAATAGAAAATAAAACAAACCGCATTGCTTTGCCGTTGTTGGTATATGTGTATGCGTCTTTGGAAGGAAATAAAGTTACAATTTTTTATCGTGGGAAGTGTCCCGTTCAATTTCCGGGCCGGTCAAATCGGACGCAGTGTCACTCAAGGCTCCTCACCGCTGCGATGTTTCGTCGGAGCTGTTTTGCTCTGGCGCTAAGCCGCGGAAATGGGCCCACCACTCCAATACCTCCACGAGTTTGGGAAAGAGTTTCAATGAAGTTACATTGATCCCTTTTTAATTCAAACTAAAGCCATGTACAAATACAACAAAACATTTATTAATTGTAGCATAGTCATTTTGTGTGGTATTCATAACTGCAGACAGTGAAAACTGTTGCAAGTTTTTAGGTCTCATTTGCGCAGTTAGTGTGACTGTCACTTACTCAAGGCAGCATATACGTTCGAGAAGGATATTTTGCTAGTGGTTTGTAACTATACCAGTTTTTGCGGGTTCTTGTAACTAGTGTAGTTACAAACCACAAGTAAAAAATCCTTATCGGGTACATATCACATGCTGCCTTGAGTAACAGCACATTTTGTTGGTGTTATTGTTTAACGTTTAGCAAATATATTGGTGCAACATTTAAAGAATTCTGACAATTTATTTAAATGATTCGAGAAAAATTGCTTAGTTGTATTTTATTCGATTTGTTTTGAATTTTAGATGTAATAGAAATGATTTTAATTGTGGTTTTGAAGATCACCTTGTTTCAAGTTCAGACGGAACGCCAGAATTTCACGATATGTTAATTTCTTTTGAAAACATTCATTTTTAGTGTGTTCTATCATTTGGAATTTATGTATGATTTTTGATTTTGTATATTGCATTCTTGTAAGAGCGACATGAAAAATATAGCTACCCGCAAAGACAAAAAATTTGTTTTGAGAAGAACTTTTTGAAAAACATTTGATCTACAGCTTGTAGCTTTCTGATGAGAGGTATTGTAGTTCGAAACAGTAGTTAAGTTTTTTGAATGTTTTGTTTACGGATTTTTGCTGTCACAAAATGATACTTGACTATTCAATTTACCTTAAGTTGAATCAATCTTTTTTGAAGTGGTGCAATTTGTGCTTTTTTCGTACATTTTATGTTTTGTTTTGTTAGCCCACTTTTCGCATTCGTTTTGTATATCTTCAATTTTTTTTGTTTTTGTACCATTGGAGTTTCAGATTGCTCCAACTTTTTGAAAAACCTAGACATGATCATTTTAAAGAGTAAAGTCAAATTAAAGCACTTACATTTTCACGTCAAAGGGATTTTGTTTCAGTATTGTGATATCTTGTTGTATTTTATTCTTTTTCAAGGTTATTTTTTGTTGTAACGATAAATAAAATCTGTTCCGCCATTGATTTGTGTTCTCTGAAAAGACTTTTATACTAGAAAGTGAAAAACTGCGATGTTTTCACTGCGACTTTTTAACTCAAACTTCTTACACACTAGCGTAGGCCTTTTGTATTTGAAATTTTTGAATAATTTTCAGATTAGTCTAGTCTGGCACCGGCTGATTGGTGAATGATTAGAGACATTGCTATCTGCGCAATAAGTGTTGGTTTTGATTCCCGACAAGGCCGGCGCCAAGGGGGTCCTGGCCCCCCCAATCGACATGTTTGGCCCCCCAATTAACAAGCTTATTCTTTTGAAAACAGCGGCTTTTGTGCTTAATTTCAAACTTTGCCCGCCCCCCTGATAAACGCTTGGCCCCCCTAACTCGACTACTCTGGCGCCGGCTCTGATTCCCGAGCAGATCCAATTGGATCGGTCAACGGCTCGCTACCGCTGCGACGTTTCTTCGGAGCTGTGTTGCTCAGACTCTAATTACTAGCAGCGGAGACGGACCCCGCCACTCGTTACACGCTTCGGATAATACTGCGAGTTTAATTAATGAAGATTTGATTTTAGTCGAGTTTTGCCGAGCATTTGCTCCGGATAAAGTGCGACATCTCTGAATCCGAGAGTTCATTCTTTTACCGCTCCGATCTCTAAAAAACACCCTCGTCCAGTTTGGTGATGGAGATGCCTTCATATCTTCACAATTTGTTAATTGCAGAGAAACACTCTTTCTGCATCACAAGGTCATGGGCGTCAGGTTTGCTTTCGCAATAGATGCTTGCTTATATCTAGCGCGACAGCAAACCAGTTGCCCATGATTTTGTGATGCAAAAAAAAACTTCATGCCTCAAAAAGGGAGAGACCAATCAGTGCCCGGTGGCCCCCTACCTTGGCCTCGCTATTAGACTGTTGTCTTTCATTTTATCTTATAGATTACTGTAAAATTAACCTATACCGGTACTTCAAACCTAACATTTATCGAGTTCTAAACCAACACCTACCATAATCCAACGTCTTACCGGTATACTGCAAATTTGTCTAGCGCACAGACCAATTAGCTGTCACCCATTAGGCCTTACTCAATAACTACGGTACTTGAATGACGTACCTTGTGTTTCAGATCTGTCAAAGCTCATCAGAACTAAATACAAGATGATAAAATTCTCATAATTTTTCGGTTGAAAGCAACTATTGCGTCACACAATGATAAAAACGTCACAACTTCGGTGATGACGCAATAAATTGACCATAAATTAATACCAATCAAGAAAAAATTAAAAAAGCGAATTAAAGTTGAAAACGAGCAATTAATATATCCTACGATTAAATTATGAAGCTATGGGTGATACTGATGATGACACTGCCAACTTGATGCGAAATGTTTTTGGCTTACTACTTGATATAATGGTAAGTTTTAATTAAGCACTTAGGTATTACACAGTCTATATGCCTATAATATATCATCTGATATAGCTACGCATAATCGTAATAAATAAATTTGGAAAACAGTACATATCAAATAAAAACTAAACAGGTCTAAATAAAATAATATTTAAGTTACACAAAATCTTTAAAATATTACGACTGTGCACAATCGATTTTTAGTAAACTTGATTTGAATTTTTGCCACATGAAAACTAGCCTATAGACCTCTACACAATTGCAGTTTCTAAAACAGTAGATGAGGACTCGGTTTTTAAACCAGTCGAATTACTGGTTGCTTGCCGCGTCAGTATGCTTGCCTCTGTTAATGATGTTTAATAGCGAAGATAGGCCCGCAGTCTCGTGACATGCCATTGTGTTACAAAGCAAATTTAAGAATTAAGGTAATGCTGTAAAAATTTTGTCAAAACCTCACTGATTTTGAAATGCCCAATTTAAGTAGTTTCACAATCCAACGGGTTTTCTGCTACACATTTAAATCTTTGATGTCATAATCACTTGTTGTACCTATGATCTCAAAAAATTGATTCTGATGCATCATTTAAAAAGACATGGGGACAGGGTAAAAAAGACTCGTCCAAGCAATAGCAAAGTCCATGCTTTAGTAACCAGTCGGCACCTAATGGCAAAACCCCCGAAATCGATGCGGGAGGACTGGGTTTCGATTCCAGGCCTGGTCAAGTCGGACACAGTGTCGTCAACAGCTCGCCGTCTCAAGAGGTCTCTTTAGAGCCATGTTGTCAAAGCACTAAGTCGCGGAAACGGTCCTTGCCACTCGATACACGCTTGGACATAATATTGCGAGTATAATGAAGATTCAACGTTGAATTTTCGCAAACTTCTACTCAATGTCGGTTTAATTCTTTTTCATGGCGTACCAGTTCAATACGATTTAAACTTGTTTTGCTTGCTCTATTTCAATATGATCTCGATTGGAATTATTTTCACGTCGAACAGAAAATTCATCAGTAATTAAGAAGGCTGTGAAGTGAGCTTACGCTCTTCGAGTCAGCAGCCACCCGATATGCACGTCAATTGTCATTGGCTTCAATGTGATTCGAACTCGTAACGAGAAATCTGTAATCTACGCTCGGTGCCGCTATATTCATAAAATGACATCATAAAAAATGTGTGACGATATTCATGACGTTACACTAGTTTCTTATAAAACGAACAGTTTCGTTTTCTAATGCGCCAAAGCCAAAAATATTCAATATGTTTGGCTATGTTCGTAGATGCTAGGCCGAGAGAGCAATTACTAGAATTTTCAAAAGTCAATACAAGCTTTCAAGTAAAACCGCTCCGCCTTTTGTTATTTGCACTGCCACCGCTGCATGTCTTTCGTGATAATGTGCTTGTGTATAGCGCAGATGTGTTTAACCGAAGTGTTTGCGATTCAAACACATTTCCCCGGTAATTAAACCAAGAAAGATTAGCCTGTTGGCACAGAGGCCAAATACATCGCTATCAGTGCAGAAGGTCTAAGGTTTAATTCCTACGCCGTTCAAATCAGACCCAGTGTCACTAACGACTCGGCATCGCTGCGACGTTTCTTTAAGGCTGTGTCGCCAAGGCGCTAAGCCTCGGAGATGGGCCCCGTTGCTGACACGCTTCGGCGTAATACTGCGAGTATACAGAAGATTTGGTGATTTTTATAGTTAAAAATAATCACGATCACAGAAGTGGTAGCTTAATTCAAATTTACACCAAAGACTTGCTTAAAGTTACGAATAAAACGTAAATAACATACGTTTTAACAAAGATGCAATAGTTTAGAACTACACTGCTGCTAATGACGGCTGAATCTATGTTGTCGAAACGACCTGGTTTAAGAATTATTGTGATGTTGTTTTTTCTCCTTAAGCTAGATTCGTATTTATTGTATTTTCAAAAGCACAACAGTTGTACTACAGTATATAACCGCTGCTGTTTTGATGAGAGCATGACCAACTGTATCACTGGTTGCTTGATTGTCCTGTCTCGTGGGTTTCATATCAATGAGTGGTGCGGAATCTCTTGATTGCATTCGACTCGCATATCGGGCTGCTGCTGGTTCGAAAAAAAACGTGGAGTAGTTTTCCCTTTGCGTTGCCTTTTAAATCACACAGCAAATTCAATTCCAAGAAAGCTAAAGAGGGCTCAAGAACCCAACCTTTTTAATGCCAATTGATTGACATTTCGATACTTTTGGAAGCTTAACAATGCGAAATGAGTGTCCACTCCCTTTTCTAGCTCCCTTCCAAGCAAATTCCAGAATCTTTTTGTTTGCACTTCGGCACGTTAAATTTCTATTACTAAAGTAGTTTGCTTCAGCCGAGATTTCAAAATTCCAAATTCATTTCTATTTTGACGTTCTAGATTTTTGGGTGTCTTGTGCAATGTTGCGCTGAAGGGTGGTACTCGTTATTGGAAAAAAGAACCTATCACTTGGTGACGCAACTTGGCTTGGCCTCTCTTTGTTACAAGGCCCTGTTTTACGTAAACGATTGGGGAGGCAAAAAGAGGAAAAAAGTAAATTAGAAACAAGAAACAAACGAATTTGTTATAATGTCTATTTTGAGAAGAACATCAAATGCAACTCCTTCCAAGTAGGCCTACAAATCATATTTTGGTGTGGTATGAAGACTTGCTCAAAGCAATAAAATTAAAATGTTTTTAAACATCTTTGGATAGCATGCTGCAATATTATTTGTTTGTGTGAATACAAAAAAAGAATTGTGCTCAATAAAAAGTGACAATTACCCTCGCATTTTTCTTTTGTTGCGCGAAGCTTCAAAATATTGTGTATTTTTTGCGATTTTTTATCAAGAAATTAAAATCGTTAGCGTTCTTAGACAATGAGAGCTTCGTTTTCATTGAGAACTCCGTTTTCATTCCCTTTGAGTGATCAATTTTTAATAAAGTCATCACACGTCAAAAAAGGACAGCCAGTGCCCCCCAGGTACGCCGCAGGCTGCTCCCCTCCCTCCTTCACTTCATTTTTATAGCTAAGCTATACCTTCGGTTTTTGCCGTTTGACTCGACCAAGCCAAAACATTTTTCCTTCCCCCAAAAAACGCTGATATTGCTGCTTAAGTCAAGCAGTTGTAATCCTTTAGCTGGTTTTAAATTACGAAAAACGAAAAAGTGGATTTCGCTCGTACTCAACGCAGTAGTATTGTTTTACTGCTCCGATGGCCGAGTGGTAAGAGCGTCGGCCTCTGGAGCTGTAAACTCGGGTTTGCTGCCTAGTCAAGTCAAACCAACGACTTTAAAATTCCTACTTGACGGTTAGCATTAAAGGGACAGTGTAGAGAACAAGCCGGCAAGTTTACTTGCTTTGGCGTTGGGTAAGGCTCTAAGCGGGATTCCCCCATCTTAGTGTGGTAGACACATGGCCGGCAACTCTTAAGCGAGCTCGTTATAGCGCTTTGATCGCTTTCTCATGATAAGAGGATAAATATGCGACCAAATATAAAATACACTTTGGCACCGTTGCAAAACTTTGCAGTATATATAATCTGAATTCGCGGGTAAACAGAAGCGTTGTTTGCGCAAAACTGCTTGCTCTGCATTTGCTCAACCGTGGGACAGGCAAAGGTGGTTTCAATTACTTTAATTCGTTGTAGTTTTATTGTTATGTAAGATTATGAGTATTATAAAAGCTGGATGTAAACGTAGGCACAAGGTATTTGGAAGAACCATAATTACAGCTTCTGTTGTGAAAGTAGGTTGTTTTTAAAGATTTTAGGTAATTTGCAGCAGTTTACTGCACAGGATAGCGCTGTACAATAGCGTGAATACAGCCTAGCAAGTAGCAATAGTAAGCGAAAATAGTTATAACCAGAATTATTTAAATTTTAAATATTAATAACTGAGAAACTGTGAGTTAATTTGTGTAAAAATGCTAGTTTAATTCGCGATTTCGCATATCGTTTTGATTGATTTCTTCGTCTTTATCCTCCTATCACGAGAAAGCGGCGGAGGCGCTATGTTCAGGATGAATCCAGACTCGCTTAGGAGTTGCCTTGTTTCCGAGTTTTCCGATTGAATTCTGTTTCTGACTTCTTTAATTTGCTGCTTGCCGGATTCCATCAAGCAGAGATAATCAGACACTGCTGATGATGACAGCTGAATCTATGTTGTCAAAACGTCCAGTTTTGAGATTTACAGCGGCTTTATTTTTCCTCCTTTAAGAATAATTCGACTTTCCAAAGCCCTAGGCTTGAACGAGACCATATTACTCCTTACAGTCATTTCAAGCCTAGAATTAGAATTTTTTTATAAGCAAGCTATACATTGACTTTTAAATTAGTAATGAGTAAAGTATATTTGATCACTGGAGCATCAGGATGGTTAGGAAGCAAGATTGTTGAAACTTTATGCAAAAACAACATTGATCGAGTTAGCAGGTTGAAATTATTTGACATAAAAGTTTCTGATGAAGCTAAAAGCACAATTGTAACAGCCGCTAAAAGTAAGTTTGAAAATATAATAAATATGGAATGTAGCTCTTAAAAAGAAAAAGAAAATCAAAGTAATTCAAATTGTACGTTTCGACGGTATAGATTTAGCTGTAATCATCAATGCTAGGCAGCACAAACCTAGTGATGACGGCTGAATCTGTGTTGTCGAAACGCCAAGTTGCAAGATTTAGTGCGGCTTTATTTTTCTTAAGTGAAATTTATATCGTAGAATACCATCTGTGTTCTAGGAGTGCGTCTTGGAGGCAGCGTTGCTGAGTGGTTCGGAGCGTCGTTTTTACGACGGTAGTGATCGCAAGGTTGATGGTTCAACTCCCACCCATGCTACGTTGTTGCGTCCTTGGATAAGATGCTTCACGATAATTATCTTTCCTTAGTGTCATCTAACGAGCAGCAAATTGAAGAAGTCAGAAGCAATAGTCAAGCGGAAAACTCGCAAAAGAGGCGACAAATCCTAAGCGAGTCTTGATTCGTCTTATGCATAGCACCTCAGTCGCTTTCTCGTGACAGGAGGATAAAAATGAATAAACCATAAATCAGGTGTATGCTTATCTTTTTACGTCTTTATAGAAGCTCAAATCAAAGTTGACTGGATTATTGGAGATATCACCAATTTTAAAACTTTGCACTACGCTATATCTAATGTTGATGTGGTTATTCATACTGCTGCAGTAGTGGACCATCTAGGCGAAGTAGAAGACAACATCCTACAAAAAGTTAATGTACAAGGTAGGTTATATGTTTATTACCATACACTTTTTTTGCTTTTCTAGCTGACTGCGATACATTTTTCATACATTGTTTCATTATTAACATTGATGTACACGATGGAGCTCATGCCCCATCTTTATAGCCGCTTCCGACGCACGTTAAGAGTTATCGTTCAGATTATCCTACTAAAATCGGGCCTTAATGCGAAAAAGTGTCTGTTATTAACTCCTCAGGCTCCTTCCGAATTTTCTGCATGCTGTTTCTATTAATGATAGCAACAGCTATTTGGAAATTTGAATTTTGTTTTCAGGCACGGAGAATGTAATTAAAGCATGCTTGAAAAATAACGTGCAGTATTGTCTATATACAAGCTCGACCAGCGCCGTGGGGCCGAATGCAAATGGGGACCCTTTTCATATGGGAGATGAAGCTACTCCTTACCCCATCAAGCCAGCAACCACTTATGATAGAACGAAACGAGAAGCAGAAGATAAAATGCTTGCAGCGAATGGCAAGTCATTAACAAAGGGAAAAGTAAGTTAATGTAGACCTATTCGATTTTCTGCTGTGAGGCACATCTATTCACGTCTCATCCGACTAGGGGCAAATCCGTGGTTTCTGTACCACTTACAGCTCTTTATTGTCTTAAACTTATTAGAGCGAGATGTTTTCTCAGATGCTTTGTTTAATTTTCTACATGTGTCCCATTTCTCATCACTTTGATTTTACATCAATATTCAATACCAATCATAGTTCGCTTACAGTACCGCATAATTGATAGCCAACATAAATACCGAATGAGATCAACTATCTCATAATTGTTAACCTTTATGTTAAGCTCGAATAGAAGCCCGTGAGTTTTTTAAAGAGGGAGAAGTGTTACTTATCTGGGACCAGTCCCTTAAATGATGCATTTGTTATAGAAATTTTGTACGTGTGCTCTTCGACCTGGTGGGATTTATGGAAAAGGGGACCCCCTCATCATCAGAATGTACGAATCATTTTATTCAACGAAGGTAATGGTTGCTCCTTCAGCAAGCACCGTTGCTCACACTCGGATAAATGTGTGTAATGTGGCTTGGGGCCATGTACTTGCCGCTAAAAAAATGCAAGTAAGTTCAAGAGCTTGAAAATATTGAACATTGACATTTCAAAGCTTCGTAGTAGCATACTACTACTTCTATATGATTAGGAAAACAGTACGTTTTTCTGAAATGCACTTTTCAGGGATACTTGGCCTTTTCAAATAGAATGGGATTAGATTAAGTATCCTTGATGTAGGCCTACGTTTTCAAATAGAATTTATCAAAGATGCATGTTTTGCGCGGAAGGGACACGTATGTAAAGCATAGGTCTATAATATTGTATGAAGATACTGATAATTTATGAAGTTTTCGGATTCTTTTTTTAAACGGAAATTGATTCCTCAAAATAGTTCTGCACAAAAAATATATACGATTTCAAAATCAAACCAAACGTTTATTATACCTGGGGTATTTGGCCGAAGCGTGCAACGAGTTGCTGGACCCATCTTAGCGCCTGGGCAATGCAGCTCCGAAGAAACATCGCAGCGGTGGCGAGCCGTTGGCAACACTGTCCTACTCGACCGACTGGTAAAGCGAACCCAAGCCCTTCCGCGCCGATAGCGATGTCTGAAACCACTGTGCTATCCGGTCGGTCCAGATATCCGATTTCTTACATGCAAATCCATGTTACTAATGACAACGATCATTTTGCTTGTGCAGGAGCCCAAAAGTCAAGTTTGTGGAAAGGCTTATTTTTTGGGAGACGGTACTCCCGACCTGCCTTATATGAGACTCAACTCGATATTTCTCGAAGATTTCGGTTTTCGACTTTCCCGGGAACCATTTCTGCCCTACTGGTGTTTTTACATGTTGGCCATTTTACTAACATTAATTAGAAATGTTTGCTCCTTGTTCAATTACCGAATGAAGGTAATAACCAGGGAGTCGAACCGAACCCGAACCTGAACCGCGAACCGGTAAAAACCGCTTTTTTTCAGGGAACCCGAACCGAACCTGAACCGTTTAAATTTGAAATCATTGAACCTGAACCGAACCCGAACCTTTAATATATTAAATCTGTGAACCTGAACCGAACCCGAACCTTTAAAATTTTATGCAAGTGAACCCAAACCGAACCCGAACCCATAATATTTTGTGGACATAAACCTGAACAGAAATCGTTTAGTAACAATGTTTGAATCTGAGCTGATTCCTAAAAAATGCTAATAAAAATCTCTAGATATGTGCTGCGATGCGTAACATTCTTTCTGCTTACTTGGAGTTTTTTCTCGTTCTTCCGGTAACTTTGTAATAACCTCAACTAAATCTAGTCAGGTTTTTTATTTGTTGACGTTTCGTTGGTACTGACGACCAACATCATCAGAACGATAAAGCACTGACCTATTCCAACCTCTGCAACATTCTTTCTGCTTTTCAAAATTTAATGAATTTTTACATTTTTATTTAACCTTAATTGATTCAGGTATGCAATTTATATGTCGTTATTTTAATGATATAAAACCCCAATTTAGTTTTTGGCCAAATTAAGGATTTTGAAGTGAACCCGAACCTGAACCGCGAACCGGTAAGAACCGCTTTTATTTTTCGGTGAACCCGAACCGAACCTAAATCTTTAAAATTTGGATTTAGTGAACCTGAACCGAACCTGAACCTTAAAAATTTGGTTTCGATGAACCCGAACCGAACCTCTAAATTTTGCTGCAACTGAACCCGAACCGAACCTGAACCCAAATTTTTGAAAAGTCTTGAACCTGAACCGGAACTGAACCGTTAAAAATAAAATTTCTTGAACCGGAACTGGAGCGGTATTTTAAACGGTTCGACTCCCTGGCAATAACATGTTGGTAAAGTTAATTTGAAGTAGAAATAAAATCTTTTGTATATTTCTTAAATTAAAACAAAAGATTCTGACATTATGAATGAATTACAATAGCCTCTCAGGGAGGCCTACTCTTTCGGAAAGAAATACATTTATTCGTTAAAAAAGTTATTTTTAACTGCCTAATTAGCAAGGGCAGAAATTTTTAGGGGCGGTGGTGGCTAAGAATCGGAAAAAGCTTGTCTTACGCTTTTGTGAGCATAGAAACACCAAGTAATATAATGTATTAAAAGTACGACTAAAAATTAAGAAGGTGAGTTTGGGTCCCGTTCATCTCTTTTTGCTCTGGATTTGCCGGTGAATAGATGCCATAACGATATTACTATCTGTGTTAATCCTGAAGCATTGCTCTACCAGTTGCGTTAGTGGTCTTGCCGAACAAAAATAGTATGATTATTTAAAACAAACTTGCTTTCCAGGTTCCAATTACTACAACAACTGTAGTGATTAGTTCGACACCTTTTACATTCAGCCACAAGAAATTCGCGGATGACTTCGGCTACAAACCTATTCTCAGTTGGGAAGAATCATTAGCGCAAACTAAAGCCTACGTACGAGCTTATGTGAAACAGAATTCCTGAAAGTGCATACTAAAGACATTTTGTGCTGAGTCGGACGTTTTGACGTTTTTTAAACAGCTGCCATCAACAGTATACCATCTCCGTACAGCTACCTCAAGTGACGTAATTTTAAATTGAAAAAATAAATTTTGCTGATCAGAAATTTTGTCCTCTTTTCGTTTATCATTCGTTTCCGAAAATTACGTTTCGCTTGATGTTGTCCAACGTCGTTATTATATTGCTTAATGTACAAGTATGGTGATTGCTTTCTATTATTATTTGTGTTTTTGCGCTTTAACCTACCAAAAAAATCTGGTGCATCAACATCTGAAAGCGGTCGGACCAGCGATCAGATTGTTTTACGGAGGTTTGATGAACTAAAAATGGTCTCTCAAAATCTACTTCTATCTTGCCGGTGTCCGGTAGTGTAGAAAGCTGTGTTTTACGTCATAAATTGCTTAATGGTTCCTCAATCCAAACCTTAGAAAAAACTGGGTAGGATTGTGATTTCGCGCCCTTAGCATATTTGTAGGCCTACTTGTCCCAACTAATCACCAATTGAAAACTTGTCGCATTGTTTACTTCGTGGTACGTTTGTTTACACTGCACAAAGCTCAAAGTTGGAACTGTCGTACAACGTGCGATTAAGCAGTAGTTTTTACGCCGGAAGCGAATGGCGTGAATTCAGCACGATTAATTGAACAAAAAACAATCGAAAACGTATGACAGTAGTGATGCTCATTTCAGCTTAGACATTTGCCGAATGGAGATGAGTGTAGAATTAAGCCGAGTAGCTGATTTGGTCTTGAGAATATGACAGTTGTGTTTCTCCCTGGACATAAGATGCGGGTCGGTTTTGGTTTGAAGACAGAGCGTTTTCCGCTGTGCAGTGACCATCATAATGGCTACATGACAAAAGTTTTTCAGCCGATTGGACAAGTAAGGACATTTTTGCCGGCACCAATTATAATTGGCCACAGGTAGTGTTATGAAAATATTATATGAATTAAGAAGAAGATGCAATCACAATCAAGCTAAAGCAATCAGTTGCAAATTTTTTGCTCAATGATTAACCTGTGTCTTAGGCCCTACTAACCAGTCACTGGTTCTATTATAGGCTTATAACAGTAGTTCGTATCAGCAATGGTAGCTGTGCAACTGGATTGGGCTTAACGTGAAGGAAAAAAATGCTACTTATAAACAAATTGGAGTGGAAACAAAATGATTTTAAAAGTTTGTTTACAATAAATTTTATGAAGTATTATAGCTTACCAACCTGGTAAACCTGCTGGATAGCTCAGTTGTAAAGGCATTTTTGGGTGTGGGGCTCGATTCCCGGGTCGGTCAAAGCGGACACAGTGTCGCCAATGGCTCACCATCGCTGCGACGTTTCTTCAGAGCGGTGAAGTTCAGGCGCTAAGCCGCAGAGATGGGCCCTGCCACTCGCTATTAACTTCGGCGTAATACCGCGAGTATAATGGAGATTTTAATTGATTTTTTGGTAGCTTACTAGTATCTCTAGGGCACTGCTACAGTAGGTATTGGAAGCAGTATTTTCTATTGTGAACAACACTAAAAAATAATAGCAGTTCTAACGTAGGTACCATCTCCAGGTACTAGTAGGCCTATATTTTTTAAACACCGGTCAACAAGGACGTTTGTGAGGTTTTCATGCAATTTCGCTTCAGTAGCAAGCATGAGCAAAGTGTATTTGATCACCGGAGCAGCGGGATGGCTGGGATGTAAAATAGCGGAAACCCTATGCCAAAACAACATTGATCAAGTAAAAACGATGAAGCTATTAGATATAAAAGTTTCCGACAACGCTAAAAACATGATTGAAGCAGCCGCCAAAGGTAAGTCGTGAATCTAGAATTTTTGAGCGGGAGGGCGGGGGCTAAGACCCCCAAAATGTGTATTTAGCAGTTTTGTACGTATAAAACTATTGCAGTACTTATCTGTTTACATATACAAGTCAAAATTAACTTTCATCTTTATACAGTAGGCAGAAGAGGCTTGTCAGTTGACACTGTACATATGGTCATTTTTTGGTCAATTGCCTGAAAATTTTTGTCAGGTACAAAAAAGGTGAAGGTCTTGAACTATCGTCACATTGGTCAAAAAATCAAATCCTAGGTATTACGCCGAAGCGTGTAACCTGTGGCGGGGCCCATTTTCATCGCTCAGCCTTTGGGTGACACAGCTGAGAAGAAACATCGCAGTAGTGGCAAGCCGCTGACGACTATGTGTCCAATATGACCGGCTCAAGATTCGAACCCGCAAACTTTCAGCGCTGATAGCTATGATTTTAATAACTACGCTCTCGATTCGGTTAGTTTCACTGGAATTTTAAAATTTCTTTTATTTAGGTAAGCTAATGGATATCGATTGGATTGTTGATGACATTTCCAATTTCAAAGCTTTAAATGAAGCTGCAGTCGGTGTTGATGTGGTTATTCATACTGCTGCTGTAGTAGACTACATGGGAGAAGTGGATGATAATTTAGTACGAAAAGTAAATGTAAAAGGTGAATATGAGTGTTTTGCACCAAAATAAGAAAGCATCGTCACAGAAAAATAAATACGAAGAGCTAAAACGGTTTTGCTCAAAATTTTGAAGTTTGTTTGATGATGGACACCAGACTTACGAGGTAAAAGTGTTCTTTACCAGCCAATAGACCTAGTGGTCAAACGCGTCGCTATTAGCGCAAGAGGTCATGGAATTGATTACCAGGCCGGTCAGATCGGCACACTAAGGCCGTTTACATGTTAAACTTAAATCGATTTGTCTGCGCCATTTTTTCGTCTTATCCGCTGTAAGTTAGCTAAAAGCGTATTTACTGGATTCGCTCGGCACAGGTGGTTTGTCAATGTGATTTCAATTTTTAGCATTGCAAGCAGCGATGACGGAAGCATTTCTAAAGTGGGGTGGCCAAACCAATGGCCAGATTTTTTCGCCTACAACCAGGGTGGGCAGTGGCGAGAAATCTTAAAGGAGGGGGCATAATTACCACATTTTTATTTCAAGTGGATTTTTTCGACGGAACTACTTTGAAGCTGATTAAGAAACAAGAAAAGCTCTAGGGAGGTCCGGGGGCATGCTTCCCCGGAAAATTTTTGAACATTTACATGCTGCAATGGCTACTTTAGTCTCTTTTGAATAATTTTTAGGCAAATTGTGTTTAAATTTTTTGACCCTAATTCTGAGTGCTTTGCCAAATATGACGGATTTTGTTTGCACATTTTTAATTACGCATGCTTAAGGCGTAAGGCTTATAGCTATCGAAGAGATTCGAAATTATAGAAAAGTTGTATACATCAAAAACATTTTTAAAAATGGCTGGTGAGAGGATGCATACCCCTCATCCTACCTCTCTGAATTGGCCCCTGGCCATAAGCTATAGAAACCATCCAAAGAATCGGGCATATTTCAGTCACTTGGCACCATTAGTAGGCCCTATTGTTCTTTTTTACTAAAAAGCAGTGTCAAAAGGGGGGGCCATGGCACAATGGCCCCGCCCCTAGATATGCTCCTGAGGACCAAATTTAGACAATGAGAGGCCCAAGGCTATTCGATCACACTGACTGGAAGAGCAAAAAAAGGTCTTCACATCCTCATATACCTATATCCTGTTTTCACTAAAAATATAGGTGTAGTGAAGAGCAAAAAAAGGTATACACGACCTCAGATGTTCTGTTTTTCACTGAAAGTATGTGTGAAGAGAAAATAAAAGGTTTTCATTGCTCGTGATGAAGCCCCCATTTTCCAAGACCCTAGGTTTCAGCCTGCTTAGCCTATTCGTAAATCCGGCCCTATGCCTACAATCCGTATTTAGTCTGTCCACATGTGACTTATGTCCAATTTATGTGGCTTTCAGACCCACGGTTCTTGCTTCAAGTTTCTGTTTCTCCCACCCCACAAACAAAATTTTAAAGAAGACATCTCTGGATTTAAGCTTTTACCTGGGTTTTAATTTCGATGGTAGGCCTAATTGGTTTCAAATACATTCATGCAGAGGCAATATTGTAGAAGTAAACGCGTAAATTAAGCCCCCCCCGGGGCCCCCTTGAAAAAAAGTGGGGGGACAAGGGCCCTCCCCCCCGGTTTCACCACCCATGGTTGCAAGTCACATGTTTGGTTGCATAGTCTAAGAAAAGCATGTGGAGGAGGTATCGAAGAGTGTGTTAGGATGTGGGGGAGGTAAGGAGAGATGGGGGGGTGGGGAAGTGCAGGAGGAGATGAGGGGAGAGGTATGGGGGTGTGGGAAAATATGTTGGGGTATGGGGGAGGTGAAGGGAGATGTGGGAAGTGTGAAGAGAGGTAAGAGAAGGTGGGGGGTGTGTGAAAAGGTGAGGGGAGGTCGAATTGAGGAAGGTGTGGGGATGTGGGTAGGTGGAGGGGAAGGTGTGGGGGAGGTCTGAAGAGGCGTTGGGGAGGTCTGCAGAGGTGTGTCATTTACGATCTGCAAACGCTCTTATTTCAAAGTAAAGCTGCTTGTGAACAAGTAGTCGCAGCGAATTGAAAAGCGAATAGAATTGGCCTACGTCACAACGCGCTTTATAGCAGACCATGTAGATGGACGTACTGTCCTTAAAAGCTCACCACCGCTGAATCGTTTCTTCGGAACTGTGTTGCTCAGGTCCTGTTAAGCCGCGGAGACGACCCCAGGCACTCGTTTCACGCTTCGGCGTAATACCGCAAGTACTGTATAATGAAGATTTAATTTAATTTGAAGCCTGCATTTTTTAATAAAGTCCCATTGGTTCAAACAGGTTTTAGTTTATAAATAGTTGATAGTTGCCGTAGGGTAGGCTCTTTACTAATGAAAAATAATGCTTTAGCTTAAGCACGAAAACTTGCGTGTTTTTGTAACTACTTAAAAAGACACTTGACACTGTTTAGGTACGGAAAATGTAATCAATGTATGCTTGAAGAACAACATACAATATTGTGTGTATACGAGTTCCTCGTGTGTAGTAGGACCAAATGCAAATGGGAACCCTTTTATCAAGGGTAATGAGGCCAGTTCTTATCCCAGCAAGCCAAACTCCACTTACGAAATAAGTAAACATGAAGCGGAGAGAAAAATTCTGGCTGCAAATGGTAGAACGTTGGCAAACGGAAAAGTAAGTTGATTCTATCTGATTCATAGCTTATATTCATATGTTATTCATTGTTATTATATATTCATTCATTGTAGTATATTCATTCATAGATTCATTGTGACGTAAATATTAAGCGAATCGCTTTTTCCAATCTCCTTAGAAAGCTCAAAATGAACTTCGGAACAAAATTTATAGAATTTTTGAATACCGGTATACTTTAAGTGTGACTGCTTGACTTGATGATCGAAAGATCTGTTCGTAGCCTCCCTGCTTCCTGTATTGATCGTGATGTTTTGCGCTTAATTTTTACAAGAGGCCAAAATAAACTTGTTGTTGTTGTTTAATTACAAAAACAAGAGCCAATGATATGTGAAATAATTGAATATTTTTGAGATGTTTTTATTTATCTTTAAACTATGGCAATCTTATTCAAATAAAATTTACTGTAATTGAAGTAAAGTATTCTTATTTTTGTAATTGAAGTATTCAAAAATTCCATAATTTGTGTTCCGAAGTTCATTGCGAGCCATTATGGGAAGAGTGAAATGGTCTCTCGAAGCAGACTAGGAAGAGCGACGCGCTCAATATTTAAGCGAAGTTGATTCTGTTGTTTGTTTTCCTTTTATTGCTTTGATTAGGCCTACTTACTTTTCTGGCATTTTATATTTTTCGGCTACGAAACCGCTCTGGTGGTTTTTGACTGTCCCAAGGTGCATAACACAGATACATTTTTTTTTGGCAAATTCACATCTTCAGATATGGAATTGAATATAGCTGGGTTTTGGATTGTTTAGAGCTTTAAATTAAGTTCGGGTTCGGCTTAAATAGTGTGCTTGGGCCTGCACTAGTTGACTACTGACTATGAAAAAGCCTCGTCTCTGAACCCGATAAGAAGACAAACTCAAAATAAAACATCAAGCTCAGCCGGCTTGAGTTATCTTTGATATCGTCCAAAAATTTATATTTTTGGCGCAGTGGATAATGACATTGCTATCGGCGCGGGAGATCCAGGGTTTGATTCCCGGACTGGTCAAATCGGATGCAGTGTTACCAACGACTTGCCACAGCTGCAATCAGGGCCGGCGCCAAGGGGGGTCCCCAATCAACAAGCTTATTCCGTTGAAGACAGCTGCTTTTGCGTTTAATTTCAAACTTTGGGACCCCTAAGTCAGCTGCTCTGCCGTCTCTGGCTGCAATGTATCTTCAAACCTGTGTTGCCCTGGCGCTAAGCCGTGGAGATGAGACCGTCACTCGTTACACGCTTCGGCGAGGCGCAACGAGTATTATGTAAGTTCAATTTATTATGTTGGCGCATATGTTGTAGAAATTATGCACTTGCGCACTTCGACCTTGTGGCATGTACGGGAAAGACGACCCCTTGCTTGTTCAAGTGTACAATCTATTTTCGGGTTCAAAAATGCTCATCTCTGCTTCAAAGAGCAATGTTGCAACTGCGAGAATGAATGTCTATAACGTAGCTTGGAGTCATGTTCTAGCAGCTCAGAAAATGCAGGTAGCAATAGAAACTGAAGTTGTTTTCTTGAAATAGAACTGAAATTTCAGCAGCAATTGAAGAGAAAGCGAAGTAAGTTTGTGCTTTTCGAGTCGGCAGTTACACAAATGCATTGTAATATGTCAAATGCAATCGGCTGTGGTCGTGAATCGAACTCGTCTCGAGGATCTGTAGCCACCTGGGAGCGTTGTCTTCGGCCATGTCGCTGCACTGATGCTACAGTATTTTAAAGTTTGCAAAGCTTGGTCACGTGACCTTAGCTTTCAAAATCCAGGAGAAATAGTTTGGTGTGGGTTCCTACTGGCAGTGTTGTAGTCAGGGAAGGGCAGTGGTGCCCCCCACACCCTCTTTTTGGCGAAGGGAGACCTTTTTCCGGGATCAATCGCAAAGGGTGAATAAAAAGGGAGCCTTTTACTGTCTTAGCCGGGCTCTCCCCCTCAATCATTCGCGGGCTATGTCCCTGTGTACAAGGACGTTTTGGGCACCATAAAGGTGCGATCAAACTAACTGAGGTGTTGAGACATTGTGCAGGTTTATCTTATTATGACATCACATCCGCACAAAGTCATTGAGATGTGATGTCATGATAAGATAAGTCTGAACAATGCCTCAAACGTCTCAACGTCTCAGTTAGTTTGATCGCACCTTAACATTTTTCGTGAACAACCACGGCGATTGATTCAGAATAAAGGCCGAAATATTGCAGGAACTTCATACCAAAGTTGGAGGAGAAGCTTATTTTGTGGGAGATGATACTCCTGACTTGCCTTATATGAGAACCAACCTAATATTTTTGGAGGATTTTGGTTTTACGATCTCCAAAGAGCCGTATTTACCATACTGGGTCTTCTATATTATTGCGTTATTATGTAGTATTTTTAGAGCTATATGCTCTTTTTTTAATTATCGGGTCAAGGTAAGTTTTCTTTATGTATAGGCTTAGTATCATATTTTTAACAGTGCAGCGAAGTGAAATTGACAATTTGAATAAGACTACTAATTGAATGAACTGATAATGACTTGAGCAAAAAGTTTAAACGTTTCTTCAAATACTAGTTGTTACATTGGCTCTGACTACCTTGAAAAATTGGTTGGTTTAAGGTATAAGAATTTATCTTCATTCCATAACGCAACTTCGGCTAAAACGGGGTGGAAGGTCAAGCTACAATTCAAAAAATATATTTTAATTACAAAAATAAAAGCCAATAATAATTGAAACGTTTGAATAGTATCGGGAAGTTTAGTTATTTACTTAAACCATTGTCGATCTTATTCAAAATAAAATCAACAATGGTGGTTCTTCTTCATTATACTCGCGGTATTACGCGGAGTGACGAGGCCCATCTACGCTGCCTAGCGCTTGGGCAACACAGCTCTTAACGTGGCAGCGGTGGCGAGCCGTTGGCGTCACTGTGTCCGATTTGATCGACCCGGGGTCTCAGTTGTTAAGCACATTGCTATCTGTGCGGCAGGTCATGGGTTCAAATCCCGAGTCGGTCGAATCGGACACAACTCAATTTATTTATTCCACCAAGTGGCAACATATAAACAAATTATTGTAGCTGTAGGGATACAACCGGAACCACTTGGTGAGGAGACAGCGAAAAGACCATACGGTCACCTAATCTGCTGCCTCGAAGTCGAAAACACCACACAGCGTCGCCAACAGCTCGCCAGTCGCCACCGTTGCGACGTTTCTTCGGAGGTAGGCCCCGTCACTCGGCGCAATGCCGCGAGTACAATGAAAAAAAAATTTTTTATGGTGGCTCATATTTTTGTGTTTGAATATTATTCAAAAATTCCATAATTTTGTGTTTTGAAACACGGTGTTTTTTAGATTCCACTCACCCCAAAAACTTTAGTGCTGGGTACGACTCCTTTTACATTCAGCCACAAAAAGTTTGCAGATGACTTTGGCTACAAACCTATGTTCAGTTGGGAAGAATCTGTAGCGCAAACCAAAGAATACATGCGAAATTATATTCGACAACATTCTTGATCTTAGAAGCAATAGATATTCCACTGAGCAAACGTTCAGACATATGCAATGCTGCTGTCTTCTTCGGAACCATGCCAAGTAGTGCCATACGCAGATGGAGTTCCTATGCCCCCCCTATTTCATGCAAGGTCTCCTGTCCTGTTAAAGCCTTTATCGATCAGATTTTCCCAGAAAAGTTATATTTTTTTAGGTAAAGTTTCAACAAATATTTTTTGTGTACGCTTTTTTCATGCCTTTAAGATTTTTTTTTTAAGCCACATAATTGTAGCTTGAGTTTTTATATTAGTGTGTTAGTGAAGTATATCATCATGGAAGATGACCTTGCTGGGCAACGAACTCCCGAGTTTCGCAGCTCGATGAACTAATCACTCGGCCAACTCCATGTGTTTTTTAGTTGGATTTCAAATGTTTCTAATTGAGCCATTTTTCCTGTAATATTTGATCGAACTTTTTTTTCAATTTTTATCTTTTTTACGGCAAACGACGACGGCATCAAGCACTAAATACTGTAAGTCAAGGCTCGCTTAAAATATTGATCTGATTGTAACTGTGTTGTTATTTATAGGCCTATATTTTTTAGTTGATTTGTGTTTTAAATTTTTTATGAATTGTTTGTTGGAATCTTTTAACGGAGGTAAGACGAGGGTGAAGATGTTTATGTCAAAAAAATACAAGTACATCTACAGATCACATTAAACCTTGACTATACTCGCGATAGTACGCCGAAGCGTGTAACGAGTGACGGGGCCCATCTCCGCGGCTTAACGCCTGGGCAACACAGATTCTAACTCAAGCTAACGTGGTGTGTCCGTCAATGGCGTGGCCTGCCAGAAGTTTCAGGGACAAATTTTTCTCCTACAAGTGAATATATTCTTCCATGGTTGGTCTCGAAAACAAGGGTTTCCCTGGACGATCCAAAAAAAGGTTTTAGTGGACGTTGCAAAAAATACTAACCCCCTTTTAAGCATAATGCGACGTAAACTGCTACAGTAACACAAGTGCCTGAGATGTTTTAGTGGAGAGGCCATTTTCTTCCTGGCTACGCTTCAGGTGGTCTTTCAAAATGCACGTTTGACCAGATGCTTGGATCATTCGCCAGTAAAGATCTAGTCTTCGTCGTCTTTGCTCTGGCATGCCCCATGCATACTTCATGTAAATCTTTACTATACTTGCGGTATTACGCCGGGGCGTGTGCGGTGTAACGAGTGGTTGGGCTCATATCCGCGACATAGTGCCTGAGTAAGACAGCTCCGAAGAAACGTCGTAGCGGTAGCGAGCCTTTAATTTGATCTGACCGGGCCGAGAATCCAACCAATGATCTCCCGCGCCGATAGCGATGTCTGTGACCACAACGCCCTGCGGCCAACTGCAAAGCTGTAACAAAACGCTGCGTCACGACTTGAACACCATTTTGTTTATCTCAGGCTATTTTTAACACGAACATACTATAATTGCACGGAATGATCTTCCCTTTAGCGCTTTACACGCCAGGCTTATAAGGCAAAACAAATAACAGGTTTCTGATGAATGCTGTAGCCGTAAACTTGAACTATATTAAGACACCTTGAACGCTTTTACTATCACTTCAGGTTACAGAGTAGCTTACTTGGCAACGAGTTTTATAGAAATGAGTTAAAAACGTATGGGGACGGCCAATTTGTGTGTATTTTGCCTCCTGGTTGATTAATAAGATTAACAGCACGATTCCAAGCTTGGAGCTAAAAGATGTAAAATCAAGGTTGATGCTTTGATAGAAAGCCATCAACATGTTTACTCAAAAATATGGCAAATATGCTTCTAATGTGGGTCTAACTAATTTCTGTTTGCAGTCGCGTAAAACCTGACACAGTATGAATTGAAATTTAGACTATGTTTACACATAACAAAGGCGAAACGCCTTTTAGTACAACAAATCCTGACGTAAAAACTATAAAAAATGCTAAATGTTTATGAGCCCAACGCGCGACTATAAGTGTTTTCTTGTTGGGCAAAATACTTGATTTGTCGAAGACAGAGCGACTGGAAGCACTCTCGAGAATTATCATGAAAATCGTCATCTTTTTGTCGTTTTTGGTCGTGGTCAGTCTAGCCAAGGGAATACCAGATGGAGAAACATTACATGAGAAAAATGAGGTAGAAAATTTTTGCCTTATTTAGAAACTTTGACTTTGACCTTATTTAGAAACTTTGACAGTTGTAAACAGAATAGGCCTTACGCATAAATAACCACAAATAAATCAGACGCCAGTTTTGTGTCTGGAGAAAGTTGGCTAGTTTCTGGTCTGGTCTCACTAAAAATTTCGAAAATAGCATTTACAGCTGTCAGATTTTGCAGTCAGGATCTAAATTTCACCTACATTTAATAGAATTACCCACTACAAAAATTTAGTTGGACCCGTGGTGGGATGCAGCTGGACCGCACCAATTCTATGCAGTAGAATCGTCTTAAGGAATTAAACTAGATCAGCGAGCCGGCCAGCTTATACTGTTCATACTTGTACCATTTTAGTTGAAACAGAACCGACTGATAATATAACTTTTGTAACAGAACCGGCAGACGAAAAAAAAAAATTTGAATCCTATCTTTCGTTAAGAGCAATTGATAAGTTAAAAGCATCTACCTGCGTAAACTGACGATTCATGTCAATTCTAACAGAAAAAAATCGAGAGGGCCCAATGGGCCAGAATATGAGCTGCAGACATCTCTTATTTGAATGAAACTTTTCGTGCAGGGATTTTCAACCTTTTTAGGTTACGGACCGGCAAAATGTCAAAATGGATTTTGCCGACCGCACGACCTGAAAACCAATCAAAACTGCCGTGTTAAAACCAACTGCTCATACTACCAACTTGATTTTCATTAACAGCGTTTTTTGAAAAAAATGGTAAATGCTGTTGCTGTTAGTTTGTCTCCATGTTATGATCAAATTCCGGTAAAGATACTGCTGAATTTCAGTTAAACGTATTCTTAGATTTCACATAATACTACAATTTTTCGACATTGTTTAAATCAGTATTAAGGTTTTCAAAATACGTGCATTCGATTGTTCAAGGATGTAACAAACCCGTAGTAACAGTTTTTTTCACAAATTATTTTTTTGGAGTGGATGAACTTACTCGAATGTACTACCTTACCATTGTTTAAGCAGACAAACAGTTTTGGAAATTAAGAACTAACCGTCCGTTGAATCACTGCGTTTTAAATATTTGGAATCTTGCACAAAATTTTACATCTTCAGTGCTTATGTATGTTATTAGATAGTGGAATGGTCACCCGGAGCCAAATACTTGTTGAAAGAAGCCAGTTTACGAGCTATTTCTTTCTTGTGTTTTGGGGAAAACAGCAATGAAGAAATTAATGAAAGAATTTGCAAGAAAGCAATTTGGAGAATGAGCTCCAACTCGAGAGCAGGTACGTTATTTGCTATTGGAAAATCCAACGGCGGGGCGACTCGAAGACCTGAAGGTCCCTTCGCACTCTACCAGTCCTGTTTATTTTATGGGCCAATTACTTTTTGTTTATCGTAACTATTGTCTTTTTCGGTGTTGTTGAGGACAAACAAATCGCGTGAAGTGAACTGAGTAACATTTTGAAACGTAAAGTATTAAAAAAATGTTTTAGTTATTTTGGCTGCATGCTTTCTGCTGAAACTACAGTGAGAAGTCCCAAGGTTTATCCTTTGAAAAATAAGCATTTTTTGTTCTTAGCAAAATTTTGGATCTTCCTTTTTTGTATATTTAAGATTAAGACACTTTTGTTCAAGACCTTCCTTTCTTTATTTGCAGCTCCCTCGTGGACCAACAACTGTATTGACTGTGACGTGGCCGACCCAATTTGCTGGGATGCCTGTCCCCAGGGCATCCAAAAGTAATGGCTTTTGGTGTAGGCCTATTTTGTGTCGTTTAGGTTTGTTTGGGCAGTTCTTGCGCAAATGTTTGTTCTTTTTTGTACAATAAATTGTGACTTTAGTCTTTAACGATTTTAGTGAGTCAGAAAATGGCAGAGATTCTTATTGTGGGTGTGTGAAAAACCCCCAAGGCAGTGGTCGGGAAGCTTTTTGACCGAAGAAGCCAGACAATATTCATACTTTGATTAATTAAATTCCCGTGAGAGTTGCATGTTATTGCTCAGCATTTAGAGCAACTAAAGGTTTTTACTTGTACGAGTGACAAGACTGCAAGTTCTACACTTCTGCAGCCCCCGCACCAGCGACTTTTTTTTTCGTTGACCACCCAACACTTTGCTGTAGTTAAATATTTTACTCTGTAGCACATTCAGGGCACTCATTTTTAAGGAGTTTCTTTAGTTGAAGCAACTTTGGAGGTGTTAAGGAAATGCTGTTGCTTCAAGGAAATCTGAATATATTCTTGCTGCCAGATTATTACACATGCTTTGGTGGTTGTAGATGAGTAAAAAATAGCAAAAAAAGAGCTACTGTATCCTGCACGTACATAAATCATAAAAGCATCTGGATGCAGGAAGTTTCAAGTGTTTTAAAGAATAAAGAATTTGCTACTTAAAAAAAGTTCGATTACTCAGATATGCTTGGTTAAAAAACGAGAAATTCCAATATTGGTTAAAATCTCCAGCTGCTGGTATCTCAAAACCTCGATGTTCTGCTTGCGACTGTAACTTGACTGCACTATACAGTAAAAGAACAATTGCTGGGCATGCAAAAAGTACTGCCCATTCACAAGAGGTTAGCAGTCAAAAAAAACATCCAAAAAGTTTTTCCGCAACCAAATCAGCACTATCAATTACTCAAGAAAAGCAAAATTGTTGCACTTTTGCCAGACTATAGAACAGAATTAATTCAACCTTCAACCCCAGAAGAGGAAACTTCTCTCAAAATATCAAGTTAAAAACAACTAAATGCACAAAAATTATCCTGCAAGACCTTGGAATATATTTTTGAAAAACCTCACTAAAACAGGACAAAAACCTAAATTTAACGTCCAACCAGATGAAACTACTGATGTTACTCCACAAAGTTATTGGCAATGTGTGCATATGGTGTTGATTCCCAAGGGAAAGGAGGAGGAGGGCGAAGGGATAAAGTATGTCTGGCGCCCTCAAATTTCATCTGTTCAGCTATGTGTTTCGAGATTAAAGTTTTTCGCCTGTTAAATGTACCCTAAGCTGTACAAAACTAGGTTTCATGCAATCCTTTTTGTTATAAATTTGCTGGCATATTCTTTTTGCTTATTTTTCAGATTTCTTTTATGTTATTAAACCAACTGAGAAAAATTCTAAAATGAGCTTGCGCTATTCTAGTCAGAAAACATCCTTATGTGAGTCAAATGTGATCAATCACAGGTTAACTATATAAAATCTGTGTCCATCGCTTTCTAAACTAAAAAGCTCAATAAAGGCAATCTGGTTTCGTTAAAATCACTCAAGTTTGCCAAATTAATGTTTATTATAGATAAAAGTACATGAATTTAAACGATTAAAAAGCCATATTTTTAAAACATTGCGGTTGAGTTCACACTAGCAAATTTTCGCCACCTGGTACAACATCCCTAGCAGTCTTTGGAAGATAAACCACATCAAGTTTAGCTGAAACAAACTTTAAAATATCTAATACATTCGTAAATAACAAAATATATTTCGCACCTAGTTGAGAAAACCATATTGTGTGAGCACACCACAAAAATAATAAATTATTTAGTAATTATAAAACGCACGTAAATAAGAAAGATGATCAGAGTGCGGTCGAGATGCCTGGTTGTGCTATTCAAGTACTGTTGTAATTCATTTTTACACAATCTGAGGGCAGGCTTCCCAGCATATGGGATCAGCAACTTCACAATCGATGCAATTATGGGCCATCGAGTCAACACCTGCACAAAAATATGCTATTTACAAAATATCTTCGCTCTACTGGCGTCAAGACCCCAAAGCGTGATATAACGAGTGGCGGGACCGATCTCCGCAGCTGAGCGCCTGGGCAACACAGCTCCGAAGAAACGTCGCAATGGTGGCTAGCCGTTGACAACTCTGTGTCCAATTTGACCGGCCCAAGGTTCAAACCCCAGACCTCCCGCACCGATAGCAATGTCTTTTACAAATTTATATTATTTGTTTCTGATCGATCCTGACACATTGGCGTGGACTCAAACTCACCCCCCCAATTTTTTTTTCATACTTCTATAACCTCACAAAGCTGCAAGAAACGCATTTTTAGTTCTTTTTTCTCAGCCCCCACTCCCAAAGATTGGATAAGCTTCAGTTAGGAGACTGTAAATGGCAATGGGAGACAATTTTTTCAAACAATTTCCGAATCAGATACAGCGTAGTAAACCTGAGCATGTTGATACCATCTTTGTACACTTTAATACCGCTGAGTCCGAGTTAGTTCTGCTGGGTCAAGGCGGCGGTGTTAGCTGACCGAGCAATTGTTTCATCACACAATATCACTTTACGGCGCAGGATTTTTTACAGACGTTGCAAAGTTTTACCCATCTAGACAACACAGCTACAAACGTAGAACGCTGCAGCGGTGAAGAAACCCTGGCAGCGCTGCGCTGGAGTTTTTACCCTCTGAGAGTAGCCAGCCATCTGCCTACCCTCAAAGATGAGAAAATTCGCTGTCTATGAGCAGGCCCGGGTTTATACAATGAGAAGCTCATAGGTTACGTAGATTTCAGATATGCCGGTGGTGATCATAAACCGGTGATCCGACTCGTCTCTAAGTTCATAAATATCGCCATGGTCAATCTCCAACAAAAGGAAAATATCTTTATGGTAGATTCCCCCCCCCCCCCCCCCCAAGAAAAAAGCCTCTCCGTAATCGTGTTGAACCTTTTTGTTTGTGACGAGGCCTCTTTGTTTCTCTGAAGCCCTAGGCTTCAGCCTGTTTAGCCTATTGGTAAGTCCGGCCCTGCATATTAAGTCTTTTCCACAAAAATATCGAATTCGTTTTACTCACTGTGAGTTTGTCGTCCCATCTTAGCATAAAGAGCTCTCATGCAGATCGTGTTCATTACATCAGCTTCAACGTCGTTTCCAACACACAGAGTCTCAATCATCCTATCAGCAGCGGCCCGAAGTTTTGCTTTCGATGTCTCAGAATAGGTTACCCTCTAAAATTTCAAAATAATTGTGTGAATTTACTGCAGGCTTTTCACGTTCAACCATTCGATTAAACCTGCAACAAAGACTGATCCCTGCTGTCATCCGCATGACGGTAGAGACTTATCAGTACGACTCGGTGATAATTGCAAGGTCAGTGGATCAAATCCCATCTCTGGTCTTCGGTGTTACGTGCACAATTATTGGTAACATATTTTACTTCAAACAGTGGTTACCGTGCTTGACGTGATCTTTCACAAGCAACAAAACAGCAGCAAAAAAATTTCAACGAGACGAAATACAGTAGATTCAGAATGAGCCTTCACTTGATTTTACGTCCGGCAACTTCAATGCCTTTTCGCAATAAAAACATTTAGCAATTCGTAGTTTTACAGTATCTAATCACATTTGCCGTATCAATGAAGATTAAGCAATGAAGGCTTATCTACCAAAGTCTATTCAGTCTGGCTATCTAAGAGCGTGATTCAAGTTTATAAATCAATATAAAGAATTTCAATTAATGAATTGAACTTGAATCTAACCCACCAAGATCTTAGACTAAATCAAACGCAAAGTGATGCCGGCCGATAGTAATTTGTCTTCACATTTGCCGTGTTATAACAGTGTTCGTGGCGGCAAAGCGTTGTAACCGTCTTCGACGTCATCGAAACCACTCGAGCCAAATTACCGTCGGCCTGAATCACTTTTTGAGCGTGATTAAAGATGATCAAACAATCACTAGAACCATGATCTTCAAGCAAGAGCAATATCCCAAATACGAGCGCGTATGGTGTCCGCCAGCTCGCAGAGTGCGAGTCCATTTCTCAGATTCCTTCATTTCTGTTGAATTTTCATTTCAATTTGAAACCAATAACCAGCCAGTTGTCGGAGCAGTCAAAGACATCGTTATCGTCGCAGAAAGTCTTGGGTTCGATTCCTGGGCCGGTCAAATCGAACACCGTCGCCATTGTCTTGCCACCGCTGCAACGTTTCTGTGTTGTTCAGCCAGGTGCTATGCCGTGGAGATGGATCCGCCACTCGCTACATGCTTTAGCGTGATTCCACGAGTATAATGAAGATTTGAGTTTTGCATGAAAATAAACTCAGCGATTCTTTTATTTACAAATTCTCACCTGAGCATTTGGGAGTTCTGGCGCGATTCCATAGGCACTTACTGCTGCAACCAGGCATACGAAAACGATAGCGGTGATTTTCATTTTGTTTTGTCGGTTTACGTTGTTACTATTTTGAAATAATAGTTTCTTAATTTTTGTGAATGATCTAGAAAAATTTGTCTTCCATTTATATGGTTTTCTGGTCCTTAAAAAAATTAAAAATTGATCTTCTCCTTATTAAGTTATCGATTTTTCGGAAATGAAGATCCAAAAATTTCAACTAAATTTTAAAATGCTAATGTATCGATGAAATTTTTACGTATGAACGGTAAATATCCTGTAAAAACACTTAAGTTGATGACGATAAGTGTTGCCATCTGCTAAAATACGAATAATGAGAAAGACGTAATGATGTAAAATTTTATTTGCAAATAATTTTGAGAGCTTTTCAATTATACTTCCAAATAAACCTTTAAATTTCTTGCAAGCGTATTTACAATAGATCATATTTGCGTATTTATACAACAGATGTTTCGAAAAGGTGTTTTCTGTTTACAAGCTGGTTACTGTACGTGCCACTGCTTATTCACTTTTTTCGAAATATAATTTCATCTGTTGGCTCTCTTAATGCTCAAGAGGTTTTTCGTAACGAAACAGTTCAGAAATACCGCAAAACCTGTAGCCTACCCAGAGCCGGCGCCAGAGCAGTCGACTTAGGGGGGCCAAGCGTTTGTTAGAGGGGGCCAAAATTTGAAATCAAGCACAAAAGTCGTTGTGTTCAAAAGAGAAAGCTTGTTGATTGGGGGGGCAAGCATGTCGATTGGGGGGCCAGGCCCCCCCTGGTCTCGCCTTAGCGTCGGCCCTGAGCCTACCTCAACGCTACCTCTAATCGAACACCATTATAAAATAACATCTAAAAAATAAAGCGACGTGTCGGTGAAATGTAGCGTTTTACCGTAGTTAATATTCCTGCCAGGCTCACAACCTGAGTTGAAGTGCGTGTAAGGTGGAGTGTAGGGGCAGACAGAGGAACCTACCCGCACACCTCAAGTCCCCTGTAGTTTGCCGAGTGATTGTCGCATTGAGCTTTGGAGCTGGTGTCGTGGGTTCAATGCTCCATTAAATCATCTTCCATGATGCATGTACTTCACTAACATAAAGCCTAATAAGCTGCAATAAGTACCGCAGTACCCCGTCCTCATCTCCAATTTTCGGAGACTTTGAGCTCGTGGTTCTTAATTTGAATTTTTGCATCATACTCAATTTCTTGACGTCATAATCGCTTTTTTCAACTATGACGTCATAAAATTGATTATGATGCAGAAACTAGAACCAAGAACCGTGGACCTAAATCTCATGAAAGTTGGACATATGGACAGGGTGTATTAGGTCAGGGGCATGCCCAGAAATTTGAGAAGGGGGAGCCGCATTTTAAAACCAAGCAAGCTGGGCCTGATATAGTGATGAGCAAAAAAAAAGATCGTCAGGCCGGCAGTTTGCCCTTTATGCGAATATCACCTTTACTTAGTGCATTTGTCTGCGAGGGGAGGGCGTGCAAACCCAGCGCTCCCCCCCTGGGTACGCCCCTGTAGGTGGCTTTATGGCTTCAAAGAAAGATAAACCGTTATTGCTTTGACTTTCCAAAAAAATTCGTTGTAAAAGCTCCCTTGTGCCCCTTACGAAATTTCTGTGGACGCCCCTCGTTGAGTGTGTACACTCTTTGACTTATATCTTGTACTCTTACAGTCTTACTCAGTGCTATATTTTTGTGTAACGGATTCGTGAACCAGCATTAAGAAGAAACCTATGTAAACAGTAAAAAAATCAAACCATTTTTACCCTCGCGGAATTACACGGAAGCATGTAACGAGTGGCGGAGTCCATCTCCACGACTTAGCGCCTGAGCAACACATCTCCGAAGAAACGTCGCAACGGCTGCCAGCTTTTAACAAAACTATGTCCGATATAATCAACCCGGTAATCGAACCCCAAATCTCCTGCACCGATAGCGGTGTCTCCACCACGTCTACAGCTCAGTAAATGCAAAAGTGTAACTACCAATATTAAACAGTGGAGCAATATTAGTAAACTTAGATATTTGTATATTTAAGTTTGTCGACCTCTTGAACCCTTTTCGAGGTTTGTGAACGCCAAATAAAAGTCTCTAAGCAAGTTACTTCACTGCTTTTTCTTGCTTTTATCTCCATGTAAAAAAATTGTGAATGCATATCGAGAATATTGTCTCTATCGAGAATAATAAGCCGGTTAGCTTAGTTGCTGACACATTGTTATCGATGGGGAAGGTCTGGGGTTCGAATACCGGGTCGGTAAAATACAGCGTCGCCAACGGCTTGCTACAGTTGCGACGTTTCTTTGTACATTATGTTGCCCAGACGCGCCAAGACGCGGAGACGAGCCCCGCCACTTGTTACACGCTTCTTCAGCGTAATACCGCGAGTGAAGATTTGATTTTTTGATCAAGAATGTGGCAATGTTCTCACTTAAGATAAACGAAACAGCATTTGAAATTTAATGTTTTCCGCAAGTTCAAAAATTTACACTTTCAAAAACTCAACACATAAAATTACTGTGACTTCTTTTACAAACTATAAACAGTTTCAGAAATCATGTAAAAAAATCCTCGCTGAGTCAAATGCAGGATGCTACACTCATTTTCGTTTTAAAAGTTAGGGCAGGCTTCCCAGCAGATAGGATCAGCAACTCCACAAGGCAAACAATTGGTATAATTTGCGGAATCTGCAAAATAAGGAAGGTATTTAGTGCGACGTATTTTATGTAGACAATCTCAAACAGTAGAGAGGTACCGTGGCAATGCTCCTCCCCTTTTGGCGTAGGAATACCTATCTTATAAATCAATCTCCTGGGGCGAATGTAAACAAGGCCTCTCTTTGTCTGCATCCAATCCAGCCCTCTGAATTTTTTGTTGGCTATACGCCCAATAACCCATTACAACAGCCGACGACGCCTTTCTGCCGCACATTTTTCTCTTGCTTAGTAAAGTGCCTGCATCGCTTGTAACAGCACAGTGTAAGATTAAGAGTTGTTTCTTGCCACTTTGCTGCAAAGACACAAGTTATTTTGTGCACTTTTAAAAGCGGTGCAATGTGTAAGCTCTAGATCAGAGGTTTACAACCGCGGGCCATTGGCTCTCTCAAGGGACCGACAATACATTAACCAGAGGGCCACAAGTGCAAGATCTATAAATGGTAATCAACGAATTCAAGCCAGCAGACGGCTATATACACCCTGAAAAAAATACCCACAGAAAGTTTTATTGATGAGCAGGGGTCACCGGTGTTTCGAGTCTTTGAAAGGGCCACAAAGCGTAAGAGGTTGGTGACCCCTGCTCTTGGCAGCAGCTTTTTGTGGGACATTAGAATGAAAGTTACGAGTTACGACTTTAACAAAATCATTCACGCATCTGAAGTAGGAGATATGGGTTCGATTTCTAGACTGTCAAGTTCAGCACTTGGCCACTAATCACTCAGTTTCCTGCAGCAGTTTTAACGTCCTGTTCTCTAAAATCCAATATTTGAGAAGCTAATATAGGCACCACAAACTTATATCGTCAAATCAATTATTTATTACACTCGCAATATCACGCCGAAACTTGTAACTAGTGGCGGGGCACATTTCCGCGGTTTAGCTCCTTCTGGGTAACAGAGCTAGAAGAAATATTATAGCAGTGGCTAGCCGTTGGCGACACTGGATGATTTGACTATAGCCCGGTAATTTAATCCATGACCATCCGTGCTAGTAGCAATGTCCTTAACAAGTACGCTAACTGGGCGTAAAAAATTTAAAAACACTTTTATTTCGCTACTTACTGCCAGATTTTCGTCTCATCTTTGCGTTTAGCGCTTTCATGCAAATTGTGTTCATAATATCAGCTTCAACGTCGTTTCCAGGACACAAAGCCTCAATCATCTGGTCTGCTGCTGCCCGAATTTTTGCCTTCGACGCTTCCGAATAAGTCACTCTCTGAAACGACTATCATTACTAATTTTGTTCTTCATAACATCGGCTTCTACTTTACTAAGCAAAGGGAAGAATCGCACACACAACCTACAACCATGTATTTTGTTAAAGTCAAGACCCGAACGTTGCCTTACACACAGAACCCGAACAATTTCCACTGATAACGCCGCGTTTGAACAGGTTTACTATGAAAGTTCAAGCTGCACAGGCAGTATTCCTATGCAAAGACGAATCCAGAATTTTTGGGAGAGAAACTGGAAATAAAAAAATACTTATCTAGCATTTTTGCCCGGCTACAAGAATCAAGCACTAATGTGCATCTAAAAATAAAATTGAAATAGGCGAAAATTGCGAAAACTTGCGAAAACTTGCGACGCGTTTTGTATTTTGGGACTCATCAGCAAATCCTGAGAAATTTAGCACAATTTACAAAAAATTGGCTTAAAATTCTCCTGATGATGAGTCCCTTAGGCATGAAACGCGTAGCAAATAAACAGTGTTTTTGCTGTGTTATATTGTGTTGTTGATTTACATTGAGTATGTGTGGGTTTGCTTGTGCTGCATTTTCTTAATTTTTGCCTATTTCATTATGACGTTTCTACCTATTTCATAATCAAAACTAGAGGCTTTGGAGGACTTGAAACCCCATAGCTGTATGGTCCACCAATGATATGTGCACAGAAATTCTTACCTGAGTATTGGGTTTCTCTGCGGCTACTCTGTATGCAGTTACTACAGCAATGAGACATACGAAAACTAATGCGGAGATGGTCTTCATTTTGAGTTGTTGACTTGATGTACTATTTCAAAAAGCGATATACGACTGGTTATTTTTCGTGAACGGACGAGAAGATTTTTCTTCATATTTATACCATAATTTTTTACGCAGAAAGAAAAACTTTATCAAAAAATAACACTTCAAAGATGAGCGTTTCCATCTGCTAATATACCGATAAACTAAGAAGATTTTTCAAGCACAGAGAGTGAGAATTCTATGAGACTTTGACAGATGGACCCAAAAATTTAAGTTTTTTCGCCGTTGGTTATTTTAAGCAAATCACGTTAGCCAAAAATCTTCGAAGTAAAATCAAAGATTCTTTTGAATCTGTGATTTTACTACTTTTGAATCTGTGAGCGAGTTTCAGTGTTGTGGGTTCAAAAATCACGCAATTATTCAGGTATTTCTCAGTAGATCGGACATCTACCGACGTAGAGACCTTTACTTTTTTTGGTCTGCACTGATATTTTCAGAGGAAAATAGGGCAACCGTTTGGCACGCAGAGAAGTTTTTATCTTAACATTATCAAAAAATGGCACGCTGCGCTTAAAAGGTTGCCGACCCTTGGCGTAGAGCAGTGGTTCTTAAACTGGGTTCGACCGAACCCCAGGGGTTCGGTGAGGCTGTAGCAGGGGTTCGGCTAAGATCAGAATAAGTTTTTGCAAAAAGGCATACAGTTGTAGTAAATGACTATCTCTGCGTGGAATGATGCATCCCCCCACCATACTTTTTCGACTCTGTTTTTGATGAATACAATTTTTCCATAATTTCAAACCTATTTGATAACAATCATCTTTATCAAAAATGTGCGAACAAAATGTATCATATTTGGTGAAGGGCTTAGAGTTAGAGGCAAAAAAATTAAACAGAATTTGCCATAAAAATTGTTCTAAAAGCGCTAAAATGGCCATTACAGTGTCTAAATTTTTGAAAACTTTCCGGGGAAGCATACCCCGGGACCCCCCTAGAGCCATATTTTTGTTCCTCAATTTGCTTCAAATTAACTTTCCGGAAAAAAAATACGCTAAAAAAATGTAAAAATTTTATGCCACCCTCCACCGCCTTAAGAATATTCTGAATACGCCCCTGACGTGAAACATTTTCAAAGAGCTTATGCCCTTTTCCGGTTTAGACGTCTAACGTCTTTGCACTCATTTAACATTCAACCTAATTCAAAACTGCATCCTCCCTCTAAAATTTTCTGGATCCGCTCCTGGTTATAATTAAGGGTTCGATGTATGCTTGCATGACACCTGTTGGGTTCGATACTTCCGACAAGTTTGAGAACCACTGGCGTAGAGGTTAAAGAC
The DNA here is from genome assembly GCA_964006365.1 of Trididemnum miniatum. NCBI lineage: Eukaryota > Metazoa > Chordata > Ascidiacea > Aplousobranchia > Didemnidae > Trididemnum > Trididemnum miniatum. The sequence goes on from OZ023250.1 coordinate 4,690,047, forward strand.
ATCGATAGCGGCGAGTTAGGTCAGGGGTTCGATCCCCGGACCAGTCAAGTCGGACACAGTGTCGCTTATGGCTCGCCACCGCTGCAATGTTTTTCTCAGAACTCCGCTGTGCAGACATCAATATTTATTTTTTAATAACTATCCGTGAATTTTCATCCTTTGCACTTTTTTTTGGAGCAAAAGAAAATGCCCTTTTAATGATAATAAAGTTGTGATTATTTCTTTAAAAGCATGCACGTAAAATTATAACAACAGTAAGTTTTTGGTGATCATACACATTTATGTAGGAACAGGAGCGTGGATAAAAACTTTTTGTGGGGAAGGTGTTTCCCTCATTAAGGTACAATTTTTTTTTAGTCTCAGCGATAAAAGGCTTTACCGTGTTTCAGGGGAGACCTTCAGGACCAAAAACACATGAGACCCATCTCCCCTGATCACACTACTGTGTGGATAGCTTAAACTTCGGTAACCAATTCTCAAATTACGTGTATCTCATGTCACTTGTAACAGATGCCGCTATGTTTGTTAATTATACAGTGTAATCAATTTCTTTTTGGCTTATCTACGAATGCTGTGAACTTGATCGTTTTCAACAGACTAAAGCGCTTTATCTGTGCTTAAGATATGGGTAGTTAGTTGTTAACTTTATCGCCACTTCGGAATGAATTAGGTTGACATAAAAGAATTTGAAGAAAATTCTGCAAAAACATCAAAGTTTTTTGTTGAGAAAGATCAGCTTGAAATTTTAGAAAGATCCATTGTTTAATTTTAAATTAGTATTTATTTCTACGCAACGGCTCGTCCCGCTGCGACGTTTCTTCGGAACTGTGCATAGCCAAAGCTATAGGCGCAATGATGAGCCCGACGTTTCTTCGGAGCTGTGTATAGCCAAAGCTATAGGCGCAATGATGAGCCTCGTCACTCGTTACCCGGGCCGGTTCTAGCAATAAGCTTTGCAGGCTGAAGCTGAGAGAACTCGTCACGACCAAAAGAACTTTACTAGATTACGGAAAAGATCTTTTTCAGGGATAAGACCAATCAGTCACTAGCGGCAAACGTGAAATCAAAATGACTCGGACCTCCTATTGTCTAATGTCGGCCTTGCTCGTTAAACGCTTCGGAGAAGTACAGCCGATATAAGTATAACGAATATCTGATTTTTTTATTTCATTTTCCGTTAATTGTTTCTCGAGTAAATGCGACCTGTCCTTATGTCCACTGAAAAGCACGTTATCTTGCAATAGATGTTGCACCACGGACCATGGTCATATTGGTTGCATAAAGAAATAAATATCGCCCCATTTTCTAATAGGAGACCTACTGTGGATAGAAACACAAAACAAATCGCACCTGTTTAGATTTTTTTGTTGGAGTCCTATCGCCCATTCGACTGGTTCTTTTTTGTGGAAGATTTTAAAATAAGCTAAAATTTCGTCGGTAAAATTTCACGTCTCTCTTTACCTCATTGAATTGGCATTATTAGTTTTTCTGCGTTATCATTTTACTGGCAATTTTATACAGCTCAAGTCTGGTCATCAGGAGAGAAAAAAACTTCAGCGTTAGTTTTACCACAAAAAAAATCGTGTTACTACTGTAGAAGTGTAACCATGCATGGGACTGGACGCTGAGATGCTGCAATTCGATAAAAGTTACTAAATTCATGAAAATTTGAGTATAATGTGTAATTACAAAATAGACAGCACTACATGCACGCTGTGTAGTATTAAAACTCGTAACGCTTTTCATTCTGATGATGTTGGTCACCAGGATCAACAAAACGTCAGTAATACACCTGATTAAATCTTAGTTAATGCAATGACTTGCCAGAAGAACCAAATAGAAACTACTAACGTTAGTTTCGTATTTACAATATTGTTTGTTTTAATTGTTTGATTTACGCATTTCAGTATCCTGTTATACGTCCACTTGCGACACCTACTTCTGCGTTGTGTTTTAGTCCGTTTTTCTGGTTAATTTTGAAAATGTTGAGAGAAGTAAGCATTTTGTTGTAATTATACTTTGTACAAGATATGGGTCAGTAACTGCGCAGTACCTGATCTTCGCCTACCAATATGAGCATTACATTTTATCGGAATAACTTCGTTCTTTCTGTTTCACTGCTGAAATTTTTACATCAATCTTTCTATTTAACTAGAGACGGTTGGCGTAGAGCAGGGGTCAGCAACCCCTGGCATGGGTGCCAAAAGTGGCACACCGGAAGGTTTTGCATGGCACGCCAAGCGATTTCATGCGCAAGCACATTTTAAGCTCTTGAGATTTATTACTTTTGAATCTGTGAGCGAGTTTCAGTGTTGTGGGTTCAAAAATCACGCAATTATTCAGGTATTTCTCAGTAGATCGGACATCTACCGACGTAGAGACCTTTACTTTTTTTGGTCTGCACTGATATTTTCAGAGGAAAATAGGGCAACCGTTTGGCACGCAGAGAAGTTTTTATCTTAACATTATCAAAAAATGGCACGCTGCGCTTAAAAGGTTGCCGACCCTTGGCGTAGAGGTTAAAGACATCGATAGCGGCGAGTTAGGTCAGGGGTTCGATCCCCGGACCAGTCAAGTCGGACACAGTGTCGCTTATGGCTCGCCACCGCTGCGATGTTTTTCTCAGAACTCCGCTGTACAGACATCAATTTTTATTTTTTAATAATAATGATGAACAAAAAAGATCCGGCTTGACGTTTAATGACGCTTCCAAAACCCTTGATCATTTTCTACTGTTATTGGGATGGAACTATTCTATAGATAAGGTTGATGAATTTCGAACCTCTTTTATTTACCTTATTCTTCCAAATTTAGCGATATCATTGAATAAACAGACAAATTTTTACCGTTTCAATGAATCTCCATGGCTGGCAAGTTAAGACAGTATTCCTGTTCACATGTCCTATTGAAGGAGTTTTCAAACGCCTACAGGTTTTCTACATTGTAATTAATTTTTGATGTCACAACTAAAACAAGTGATTATGACATCAAAAATTTAATTGTGATGCAGAAAGTCCATTCAAAAAGCTTTGCAGAACCCTAGGGTTCTGCCAGTACAGGAGTTCCGCACGTTTGCAATTTAAAGCTGGGTTGTAGTAAATTAGTATAAAGTTAAACCAATGCACAGGGGCTCCACGAGTCTCTGCAGTGTTTCATGGGGTGCCGCTTCACTAGAAAGGTTGAAAACCACTGATATACCATGAACAGGCACATTTGTAAAATTTTCTCTCAACACTCAGTATTGTACAGTTTATTGCAAGATTAACCATTTGGATACGAGAAATCACAAAATAAAACGAGTAACAATTATAACTTGTACCAAGTTAAACATCTCCTTTCACAGTAGAATTGTGTGGAAAAAGATTAGTCACAATTCAAAAGGCTTTGGTGGACACAGTATGGTTTTATTGAGGGCATGCTTCCCAGCATATAGGATCGATAAGTGCGCAATCCATGCAATTGAATCCTTTTAAACCTGCGATAAACATATAATGATCATTGATAGATGTTAAGTGAGCTGAGAGACCTTAAACAGAGACTGTGCTTAAACCTCTCTTATTTGATAATTCCTCACACACCTGCCAGTTTGCTCAGTTGTTACGCACACGATATCGGTGCGGGAGGTCTGGGGTTCGATTCCTGCGCCAGTCAAATTGGACACAGTGTCGCCAACATTTCGCCACCGTTTGCCTACGATGTTATTTCGGAACTGTGTAGCCTAGGCGCTAAGCTGGGGAGATGGGCCCCGCCACTTGTCTGTCACACGGTTCGACGAACACCGCGTGTGGGAAGAAAATTTGATGTTAATTTATTTGACAATTCTAGACTCCTAAAAGCACGAAAAATAGCCATTTTCTTTTTTTCGCAACAAACTTACCGCCAGATTTTTGTCCCATCTTTGAGTTAAGAGCTTTCATGCAATATGTGTTCATAATATCAGCTTCAACGTCATTTCCAGCACACAAAGTTTCAATCATCTGCTCAGCTGCGGCGCGGATTTTTGTCTTTGAGGCCTCTGAGTAAGTTACTCTCTGAAATACCACTTTGTTACTCTAACATAGATTTTGAAGTTTTTTCCCAACAATTTTTCTCTAAACATTGAGAGGCCCATTTTGCATGAAATGAAGTTAACCACCCCCCACTTTTTGTTTTATTTTTACGCTAGCACTAAGCTGGTTAGCTATAAACACTAACTTTAAAGATTCGGCATCTCTCGGCTGGGAATCGAACCCAGTTTTCCATCAGCAAGAAAGCTAAAATCATACTGAAACAAACATGACAAAATGGAAATTCAATTAACAATCAGAAAAACTTCAACAATTCTGGCAATCAAGGGCGTGGACAGAAACTTTTTCATTGAAGAGTTAATCATGACTTTTTCCAAAAAGGAGACCACCAAAAAGCTCAATTTTATACCCAAGCTACCCCTAATTTAAAATATGTTCAGTTTCCTATAAGGGTTGAGGAATTTAAAGACCTCCCCTTTCCCTTTTTCCGACACTGTTGATGGCCTTGGTTATTTTTTTCAAAATTTGACTTCGGTCAATTGACCTAACTGTCTACAAAGATTTCGCTTATTTCAATTTTTTCGGTCATGTTTGAAGTAACAAGACGTTGAACGAAATATACACCTACTCCTTTGTAGCTGCAACACAAATAAAAACTACTTTGATCAGTTTGACGTCTGTTAAACCTGACATTGTGACTCCGGTAGTTCGTTTGTACTTGTTGCTTGCATATTAGCAAGATATTCACTTTCGTCAATTGACCGAAATGGCTCTAATTTTTTCGGTTTTTACGAATTTAATTTGAACTATGACCGAAATTTTACCGAAAAAAATTAACAGTTGATGGCTATGAGAGGACGGGGTTCAATTCCCGGGTCGGTTATGTCGGCACAGTGTCGCCAACCGCTCGCCACCGTGGCCATGTTTCTTCAGAGCTGTATTACCCAGGCGCTAAACCGCGCACATGGGCCACGCCACCCGTATACGCTTTGGCGTAATACCGCTAATATATATAATGAAGGTTTGTTTTTTGATAATTATTTAAAAGTGCTTACCTGAGCATTGGCAGCTTTTGGCGGAACTCCATAGGCTGTTACTGTAGCAACGAGACAGGCGAGAACAAGGGCTGAAATGGTCTTCATTTTGATGCTTGAATTGATCGTTGTCGAAGAATATTTCGTCTGCAATCAATTTTTCTTTTTTGTGAATGAACCACGAACATTTCGCTCATATTTATATGATTTTTCATGTTTCACAAGTTATCAAAAATTGACACTTAAAAGATAATGATCTTGTGAGTTTCCATCTGTTTATGTGCAATATGATAATTATTTCCCGCGGTTTTCACAGTTGGAATACATTCCTTGAGACTTTACCAGATGGAAGTCAAAACTAATTGGCCCAACTGATCCTAAATCAAGCACATGCACACCGGTGAATTACAATGTTGTTTTCTTTGATCTTGACTCTTTTTAGTTGGTAATATTTCATTTCACCAAAGCAGCAGTAAATGCTTTCAATTCCAAAAAAATGTTTCCCAAGCTACCCTTCACTTCTCTAACTATTGCATTCTTGATAGATTATCCCAACAACAGCTATTTACACCCCCTTGGGTAAGGTGTAGCCAGGGACAAATTTTGAGGGGTTAGAGGGCCGCATTTTAACTGTAAGAGGCAACGTTTTACTCGCTCATAGCAATCGGTCTCTGAATAAAGAAGGTCTTGATACGTCAAAGGGGAGGGCAAGCGTCTTCCCCCCTGGCTAAGCCATGGGGGGGGGGAGCATTCTGCCCCTCCACAGGGGAGCGATTGCTTTCAATCGTTAATTAAATTATAAGCGTTCGTTTTGCAGTTGGTAAGCTGGCTTAACGCTTGGTCAGGTTATGCGAAGACTGACGACATTGCTGCCACTATGGGCGTGGATAGAAGGTTCTTCTTTTCCCCCATGTTCCGATGCAACTTAAAATCACTCTTTTTCTACTCAAAAAAAGTTGTACTTTCATGTGAAAAACTACTTCCTGCACCTTCCTCAAAATATTTAGAAACGCCCATGCTATCAAGGACTGGAGGGACCCGATCTCCGTGGCTTAGCGCCTGAGCTACCCAGTTCTACAGAAACATCGCAGCTGTGGGGAGTCGTTGGTAACTGTGTCCGATTTGACTGGTCCAGGAATCGAACCGCAGACTTCACGAGCCAATAACGTTGTCTTTGATCACTACGCTGACCGACTGGTGAATGCTTGAACAATCTACCAGGTAATTTTCAATTCTTGAAAGCTTCTAGAATTTGTATAACTGCTGGTCCCTTTATTTGATTTTGATCTGCTACGCAGGGACGTACAAACATTTTTCGACGGAGTGAGGCGCGTGAAAGACTTTTTTACATTAACGTATGATTCTTCTATACAAGGATCGGAGCGATAAACAGCTTTTGACATGTATCGAGAAGGCCAGAGGGAGTTGGCGCTTCGGGCCCCTCTTCCGCGAACGCTACGGTACGAGTGTGCGTTGGGATGAAAATTAGTTTGCTTATAGTGCGATAATGCGACAAAGCAGTGCGTATTTTTTGTTGTTGTTTTTTTTGGACACCTTGGATTCGTGGACGATCTCATAAGAGTGAATGCAAAGTAATTGTGATCGACATGGCGTAACGGTACCGCGCGCAGGTTACAGATTTTACGCGACAGGTTCAATTCACGCTGGAGCCAATTTTATTAACATATATGCCGGGTTGCTGCTGACTCAAAGAGCGAAAGTTCACTTCGCAGTTTTCCTCAATTACTGGTGAATTGCCTGTTCGGTGATTTAAAACATATATTATTTGTTTTTTCATTCACGCCAATAGAAGTTGGCGCGTTTTGAGTCAAAAACAAGCGCTATACCTGCTTCTGCCGTAAAATCCGCCGCAGTGATACTCAAAATTACGCGGTTATTTTTTATTGCAATTTCTAATGGTGAGGCGTCAAAGCAAATAACAGAGCTGCTTTTCATCAACAGATCGCAATCATTTAAACAGTGTTGAGAAACATACACGTAAAGAGCATTTATGACTGGAAGGTAGTTCAAAATTAATCCATCTAAGATTGAGGACAATCCTCCCAGCATTTTTGATCGTCTAATTCACACTCTGGACAATTGTTGCCTCTTGAATTCAAATCTGTGACAGAACAATACATTTTCAAGCTGAAATCTCCGAAAAAATCAAACCTTCATCTCGTTTTGTTTTTCCCGTTTGTTTAAAAATCGAATCTTCATTATTTTCGCCATATTACGCCAAAGCGTGTAATGAGTGGTTGGGCCCATGTTCGCGGCATAGCGCCTGCGCAGCACAGCTTCGAGCAAACCTCGCAGCGGTGGTGAGCCATTGCCGGTATTGTGGTCGATTTGTCTAACCCAAAAGTCGAACTCCAAACCTCTTTCGCCGAAAGAGTCGAGAAGTTGGAGTCAGAACAAGCGCAATTATTGCTTCCACCGTAAAATCCGCAACAGCGACACTCAAACCTATGCGATTATTTTTTATTGCAAAGTCAAAACGGTGTACGCTTAAGCAAACATGTAGCATACTACCGTAGAACAACAGATGATTATAAATCGTAATTATTCCAACAATAGAAACATACACATAAAAATCACACATGGCCTGAATATGATTCAAATCCATCTTTAAAATTGGGGGCAAGCTTCCCAGCATATAGGATCGGATTCTTCACACTCTACGCAATTGTTCGCTCTAAGATTTGATCCTGTTGTAGAATAATCCGTTTTTATTAGGTAAAACGTTAACAAAATCTAATCTTCATCGTACTCGCGTGATTACACCGAAGCGTGTAACAAGTGGCGCGGTCCATCTCCCTTGGTTTAGCGCTTGGACAACACCGCTTGAAAAAACCGTCGCAGCGGTGGCGAGCCGTTGGTGACAAGGGGTCCGATTTGACTGGCCCGGGAATCGATCCCCAGCCGTCCATCGTCATTCGTTCAGTTACAAGAATTAGTGGGGCATTGTTTTTAAAAATTACGATTTAAGTAGACAAAATTCAAATTAATTGTTAAAAACCAGTAAAGCAGCAACGTGCAAGTTTAGATGAAATGAGCATCGGAGTGTTTTAATGCCGTGTGCTTACCGTCAGATTTTCGTCCCATCTTGAAGTACAGAGCTTTCATGCAATATGTGCTCATAATATCAGCTTCAACGTCATTTCCAACACACAGAGTCTCAATCATCTGGTCAACTGCAGACAGGATTTTGGCCTTCGATGCATCTGAGTAGATTACTCTCTGAAATTATATATTGGTGATTGTGGTGAAAAGCAGTATTTTTTAAACTGAATCAGACACTACCCTCGCTATTTCCGTAATCTTCGATTGCTGTATTAAGTTGACTTGAGCGTGATTTACACCAAAGAGACGCGAAACGTGGATATGCGTTTGTTTGTTTAATTATGACGCAATGAAGATGCGCAACAACGCAAATCGCTCTTTAGAGCTGGCTTTTTACAACTTCCCTGCTTGACGCTCGGCATTTAAGGAACAGTGTCGAGAACAAACCGGCAACTTAACGGAACTTAACGATATTGCCTCATCTTGAACAGAATGACGAGTGGTTGGTAGCTCATTAACGAATTCGTTGTAGCGACTCCATCGCTTTCTCGTAATGAAAGAACAAAAATTACTTTTCATATTACCCGCAAAAATCTTACTTCAGAATCGGGAAGCTCTGGCGAGATGTTGTAAGCAGTTGCCACCACAACCAGGCACAGATAAACAAGCATCTTCATTTTGATTTGTTGACTTGATGTAAACTCGCTGATATATGGTTTGAAAGTATTAGGTTTGTTTTGAATGAGCAAGAAAAGTTCTGCTCGTATTTATACGGAAATTCTGTTTGAAGCGGGCTGAATTTTATCAAAAAATAACACTTAGGAGATAAAACCAGTGAGTGTTTTCATCTGTGAATTTGAAAAGTAAATTATGAGAAGTTTTCAAGCTTCACATCGGTCGCAGTTGCAAGATGCCTTGAGAGTCAGCAGGTGGTTGTCAAAAAGTAATTGGGTCAATGGGTCCAACATCAATTTCATTCACGAATCGGCAAGACCTTAATCAATTTTTCATTAGTCTGATTCTGTTTTGCAAAAAAAAAAAAACTGTGTAGGTATATGTAACCACGGAATACAAATGTGGGACGAAAATAACTTAAATAGGAGAAATAAAACTGCCCTAATTTTTAAGACTGGACATTTTGACAACATAGAATCAGCTGTCATCATCAGCCGTGTCAGCAATGCAGTATAAAACTGAAAAAACTATACCCTTTTTACACTGCTGATGACAACAGCTAAATCTATGAAGTTGAAACATTCAGTTTTAAGAAATACTGCCTCTTTATTTTTCTTTCTAGCTATAATGTTTAAAATTATTTTACGTCATTGCATATCAACTTAGTTTGGTGTACAGTAGTGTGCAAATTAATTGACTCACCACAAAAAAACCCGAAAAACTTCATTTTTTTTAATTTATTTTCATTTCAAAGCAACAACAACTATTTCAATGGGAGATATAGTCACCTCTACGTGTAATCAACTCCATGACTCGTTTTGGCATTGATGCTACGAGTTTTTCGCAGTTCTGAGTGATTTCTTTGTCACGGTACCACTCGTCAATGATAGCATCAATAAGCTTCGTTTTGGTTGTGCAATCCCTTTTTAAGAGCCGAGTTTTTGCTATACTCCACACATTTTCAATCGGGTTTAGGGAGGGCGAATTCCCAGGCCAGTCAAGGACCTTGATGCGATTTTTTCAAAAATTTTTTCACTTTTTTTGCAGTATGGCAGGAGCCAAGTTTTGCTGAAAAATTCCTTCTTCGTTGGGGGATGCTCTTTCCATGTCTTTCACTACGTTACGTTGAATTACTTCAATATATTTGTCAGCATTCATCATTCCTTGAACAGGGAAAAGAGATCAAATACCTTCATAGCTGTTTTATGGTACAGGCACAGCAGAGTTGGCTTTCCCAAAGGAAGGAGGAATTTTTCAGCAAAACTTGGCTCCTGCCATACTGCGAAAAAAGTGAAAAAATTTTTGAAAAAAATCACATCAAGGTCCTTGACTGGCCTGGGAATTCGCCCTCCCTAAACCCGATTGAAAATGTGTGGAGTATAGCAAAAACTCGGCTCTTAAAAAGGGATTGCACAACCAAATCGAAGCTTATTGATGCTATCATTGACGAGTGGTACCGTGACAAAGAAACCACTCAGTAGGCTACTGCAAAAAACTCGTAGAATCAATGCCAAAACGAGTTATGGAGTTGATTACACATAGAGGCGACCATATCTCCCATTGAAATAGTTGTTGTCGCTTTGAAATGAAAACAAATTAAAAAAAATAAAGTTTTTCGTGTTTTTTTGTGGTGAGTCAATTAATTTGCACACTAGTGTAGGCTTCTAACGTTGACAATGATATTAAAAATGAGGCAAAACGCCCGACCTAGTGTTTCTATCTGCTTGTATCGTTATGATTTGAGAAGTTCAATGTCTACGCATTGATGCGATGTAAAACCGTGGAAATAAATATTTCCTTTAAACAATTGTATTGTTATTCGTATTTAGTTGCATATTTATCCTCCTATCACGAGAAAGCAATCATAGCGTCATAACGAACTCGCCTAGGAGTTGCCAGCCACCTGCTACCACATTAAGATGGGGAAATCCCGCCAAGTGCTTCTCCCAATTAACGGTACAACAAGTAAACATGCCGACTTGTTCTCCACATTGTCCCCGTAACGTTGAGCGTCAAGCTGGGAAGATGTGAATGCCAATTTTAAAGTCATTGGTTTGACCCAACTAGAAATCAAATCAGAGTCTAGCTTCAGAGGCGGACGCTCTTACCGCTCGGTCATCTGAGCTGTTAGAAATCGTGGATCTGCTGTTTCTCACTAAAAAGCATGTTGATGTTGTGTCGCTGAGAGGGAGAAAAAGCCGGAATAAATGCTCTGGGCCCCACACGAATCTAGTGCTAGCCCCGGTCCAAAAATCCTTTCAGCCTCTTGAGCTCATGTATATAACTTATTATCGCTCTTAATCGTGGTTTAAGAAAATAACACTCAAACAGCAAACGCACGAGAAAACGATAAACAACGTCGGTATTGTAATTACGCTGATAGATAGATGCGTTGTTTACATGTTTACTGCATAATTGTGAACTTGAACAATTTTTCCGCCTTTCTGTTTGTTCAAGTAAACATATTTTATCGCTATATCGGAATTAAGTTGACATCTCAGGACCAAATTGCTCAAATTTTCTTTGGGAAACGCCAGCTTGAGTTTTTAACAATTTTCATTGAAAACGGGATTCTAGGGAGATGGGTAGTGAAAAATCTCAAGCTCTTTTTATTTTTAGTGTAATGTACGAGTTTTATATTAATATTACAATACTACCAGACGCAACACGTTCATAATTGTGACGTACGATTAAATTGGTTTTCTATTATACCGGTATAGGTTAGCTCAGTTGGTTAGCACACGCTATCGGTGCGGGAGACCTGGGGTTCGATTCTCGGGCCGGTCAAATTGGACACAGAGTCGCCAACTGCTAGCCACCGTTGCGACGTTTCTTCGGAGCTGTATTGTCCAGGCGCTAAGCCACGGAGATGGGCCCCGCCACTCGTTACAAGTTTCAGCGTAATACCGTGAGTATAATGAAGATTTGATTTTTTTCTTTCCAAATCTGATAATCTTATAGTCAAACGTATCAACTTCTTAGTGAGACTGGAACCAAAATCTGTCTTGAACGTTTTTGGTGTCTTAAGTCTCTCGTTTTCGCGTTGTAACAGCAACTGTTTTGGCATCGCGTTTTATTATCAAAAAATGTTTGCCGCTAAGTAGCGCTCATGGTGAAAATTAATGGGTTATTGAGTCAGCAACAAAGTGATCATTTGATCAATCTTCTGTTTTGTTGAGCCAACAATACACACGGACTAAATCTTTAAAAATAAGACAAAATCTAATGTGATTTATACTGGCAGCAATGAATGAAAACAATCACGCACACGTTTAGATCCGGAAAAGGGCATGCATAAGCTTTTTGAAAATGTTTAATGTCGGGGGCGCATTCAGAATTCATTTTTGGGGAATCACCAAATTTTGACATTTTTTAAGTGTATTGATTTTCCGGCACAGTTTAACTTGCAGCAAATTAGGGAACAAAAACAGTTATAAGGGGCCCGGGAGCATGCCTCCTCGGAAAATTTTCGAAATTTTACAAATCATTTTGGTGGTTTTTGAAGAATATTTAAGGCAAATTTTATTTAAACTTTTAGCCCCTAGTTCTGAGTCCTTCACCAAATAAGCTATGATGCATTTTGTTTGAAATATTTTGATTTTTACGTGCTTGAGGATTAAGAACTATTGTTATCCAAGAGGTTCGAAATATTGCAAAACTGTTGAAAGTGGCTCATGGGGGATGCATCCCTCACATCTCTCCCTCTGGATCTGCCACTGCCCTCCTTAACTTTACCCTGGCTACGCCCTTACTTGAGACCACTTACGGTTTTTGGACTGCTTTTGCGGAGGCAATTCTGTAGAAAACTCAAGCTGGCGTTTCCCAAAGAAAATTTGAACAATTTTGTCCTGAGGTGTTAACTTAATTCCCGAATCAAGATAAAATATGTTTTCTTGAACAAACAGGAAGGCGGAAAAATTGTTCAAATTCACGATGCGGTAAACATAAAAACAACGCATTTATCTATCAGTCTAATTTCAATACCGACGTTGTTTATCCTTTTTTCGTGTCGCCCGCTGTTTGAGTGTTAGTTTCTTAAACCACGATCAAGAGCAATAACACATACATGAGCTCACGCCCGCTAAGAAAATTTTTGGGCTGCAGACAAAAAAGCTAATTAATGATGGAAACTACACACTAGCTGAAAAAAAAAAAAGCTATGATTAAAGCACATCCACAAAAAATCAGATCAACTCATCACCGGCGTGGGCTCCTAAACTCGTGTGGGGCTCGAGGCTTTCACTCCAGCTTCTCCTCCCTCTTAGTGGTACAGCATGAACTTGCTTTTCAGTCAGAGGCAGACGCACGCTTTTTGTTTAACGAAGCTATACATTTCCATGATTTCATGACGCAATAAACAATAACTTAATGCATGGACACTGGACGTTATTATCTCATAATGTTACAAAAAGCGCCAAAAATACTTGGATGGACGTTTCGGTTCACTTCTGGGGCCATTATCAACGCTAGAATACATTAAAATCGGTTCTTATGCAATGACGCAAAAACAATTTTTACGTGCTAAGACCTACCTTAAGAAGGAAAATAAACCCCCACTAATTCTTAAAACTGGACGTTTCGACAACATAGATTCAGCTGTCATCAACTGCATCGCAAGCAGGTAGTACAATTTTTTCAGTTTTACACAGCTGCTATAAACCGACCTTTAGACTGCTGATGATGACAGCTGAATCGATACTGTCGAAACGTTCAGTTTCAAGATTAACTGTGGCTTTATTCTCCCTTTTTAAGCTATTTTCGTCCCATATTTGTTGTATTCCGAAATAACATACGTACACAGCCTTTACCAAACCAGAATCAGACTAATGAAAAATTGATCAAGATCTTGCCGATTCGTGAATGAAATTGATGTTGGACCCATTGACCCAATTACTTCTTGACAACCACCTGCTGATTCTCAAGGCATCTTGCAACTGCGACCCATGTGAAGCTCGAAAACTTCTCATTATTTACTTTTCAAATTCACAGATGGAAACACTCGCTGGTTTTATCTCCTAAGTATTATTTTTTGATAAAATTCAGCCCGCTTCAAACAGAATTTCCGTATAAATACGAGCAGAACTTTTCTTGCTCATTCAAAACAAACCTACTTTCAAACCATATATCAGCGAGTTTACATCAAGTCAACAAATCAAAATGAAGATGCTTGTTTATCTGTGCCTGGTTGTGGTGGCAACTGCTTACAACATCTCGCCAGAGCTTCCCGATTCTGAAGTACCGGTAAGATTTTTGCAAGTAATATGAAAAGTATTTTTTGTTCTTTCATTACGAGAAAGCGATGGAGTCGCTACAACGAATTCGTTAATGAGCTACCAACCACTCGTCATCCTGTTCAAGATGAGGCAATCCCGTTTAGTGTCGTTAACTTCCCGGTTTATTCTCGACACTGTTTGTTTAAAGTCGAGCGTCAAGCAGGGAAGTTGTAAAAGCCAACTCTTACAAAGCTATTAATGTGCGGGTTTATGTAGCTTCATTGCGTCATAATTAAACAAACAAACGCATGGCCACGTTTCACGTCACTTTGGCGTAAATCACGCTCAAGTCAAGTTAATACAGCAATCGAAATCGAAACATCATAGAAATAGCGAGGGTAGTGTCTGATTCAGTTTAAAAAATACTGCTTTTCACCACAATCACCAATATATAATTTCAGAGAGTAGTCTACTCAGATGCATCGAAGACCAAAATCCTGTCTGCAGTTGACCAGATGATTGAGACTCTGTGTGTTGGAAATGACGTTGAAGCTGATATTATGAGCACATATTGCATGAAAGCTCTGTACTTCAAGATGGGACGAAAATCTGACGGTAAGCAGGCTTCATTTAATTTTAAGTTCATTTGATTTTAAGTAAGCAGGCTTCACTCAATGTTCATACTATTTAAACTCGCACGTCGCGGGTTCATGGGTTTTTACTTGGTGCCTGACATGATGATGACAGCTGAATCTATGTTGTCGAATTCATTTTTTCACTTTAAGCTATTTTCATCACATTTTCGTTGTTTCTGAACAAATTAAGACAAAACTGTTTTTGCTGTTTAGTGGCGCCATACTGCTGAAAATTTAAATACAAACGATTTTTCGGCTAGAAAACAATCGAAGCCATGTTGTGAGCAGTATAAAATTGCAAAACATTTATTCGAAATATTTAAAATCAGCTCGAAAGCGTTGTGGTTTAAGACATCGCTATTGGCGAGTTGGATCTCGGGTTGATCTCGTTATAGCGACTCCGTGTTCGGTTCGATTCTAGGGCTTATCAAATTAGTTAGTATCGCCAAAGGCTCGTCATAGCTGTAACGTTTCTTCGGAGCTGTGTTGCCCTGATGCTAACCCGCGGAGATGGACCGTCATTTGCTACACGCTTCGCGGTAATCCCGCGATTATAACGAAGATTTTCTTTTTTTTTACATCTTGCGTAATGAAAACGTATTATTCTACTGCAGGTTCGAACCCAAGAGCAAACAATTGCATAGACTGTGAAGTATTAGATCCTATATGCTGGGAGGCTTGCCCGCAAATTTAAAGATGGATTTGAATCATATTCAGACCATGTGTGATTTTTATGTTTCTATTGCTAGAATGATTCTTATGATTTATAATCATCTGCTGCTCTGCAGTAGTACGCTACAGGTATTTGCTTAAACGTACAACCTTTTGAATATGCAATAAAAATAATCGCATAATTTTGAGTGTTGCTATAGCGGACATTACTGTAGAAGCAATAATCACGCTTTTTCTCCTCGACTATAGGTCGATTTCCGACTTTTTTGGCTGGAAAGGTTTGGAGTTCGATTAGAAGCTAGTCAGAACTGACACAGTGTCGCCAAGGACTCGCTACTGTTGCGACGTTTGCTTGGAGCGATGTTGCTCAGGCGCTAAGCCACGAAGATAATAGGCCCCGCTTCTCGTTACACGCTTCGGCGTTGTACCGCGAGTATAATGAAGATTCGATTTTTTAACAAATAAAAGAAACGAAACAAAATCACTGCAAGGAAAAAATACAATTAGCATGGTAAAGTTTGGTAGGGAAAGAAGTAAAAAATGTACAGTTCAACAAATCAAGAAATTTAACTACAAGTTTTTCGTATTGTCTTTTAAATTTGTTTTAACTTTTGCGTTGAAACATTAATTGCTTCGGCACCGCATTTTATTATAATTGCTTTGGCACCGCATTTTATTTCAAAATATTGTTTGTCGCTAAATGGCGCTGATGATTCATATGTTAACGGGCGAGTTAGCTGTTGTGATCATCGTTTGTTTTGTTGGGTTAATGATGTAACGGGTTGAAGTTAATTTAACACATAATTATTTCTCGCTTCATGCAGTTAATACCGGCAGTTTTCAATGCAAGCAACGCAAAACAGTGTCTTACACGCAGTGGCGGAACCGGAGGGGGGGAAGGAGCACCAGGACAAAGCTATTTTTTAGGGATTGATTACCAACGGCAAAAAACGGTGCCTTTCATTGTCTAAATCCAACCCTTGTTCTACCCTACATACCCGAAAAACTTTATCTAATCACTTCTTGGCCGTGGGGCACGATGTAAGCTGCTAGTGCTACTGCTTCATTGGTATTTGGCCATTCTATAAAATTAATCCCCATTATTTTCCAATGAGTTAGAAATACATTTATTTGAATAACTTAATTGATGCGTTGCGATTTCACTTTTTCTACTTCGCTCGAGCCAGATTTACCTACATAAAGGCTAAGCAGGCGAAGCCTAGGGCTTTGATAAAGCAAAGAGCCTCGTCGCGAACAAAAGGGCTGTACTCAATTACGTAAAGACCTTTTTATTGGGAGATCGATTATGGTGACCTTGATGTTACTTAGAGACAAGCCCGATCACCGATTTATGATCACCAGTGGCATACCTGAGATCTCATTGTCTGAATCCGGGCCAGACCCCACCTAACATTTTAGCGCAAACTGCTCGTTTTTGTTTACTTAGTTGACTTTAATTACAAGCAATACAAGCCATTCTGTATTCACTACTTCTAATTTTGTAGGTCATTTAGCTTACAAGAAGCTGTTTGCACTCAAAATTGTTGTTGGATGGATGTAAGCTGGGGCGCCGCTAAAGAGTGCAGAGGGGGGGATTGGTTTCCCAATATATTTCAAGTGCAAATGTTAATGTAGAGATTTATGTCTATTTTGACCCTAGGATGGACGTCTGGAGGCTGCACACCATTGGTTAATGACCTACCTTATTGCTTAGACAGACCGACTAGAAGTACGGTTTTGACCCCTCCCCCAAATTTGTGGCTGGCTACGCCACCAGATGAAGAGGAGCTTTTTGACATCAAGACACGATTTTTGCTGGAGAACCTGAGCGACAACAGCCCAACAGTTTTAACATGTACCAGTGATGAAGGTTTTAAGGCCGGTCATGGTATTAAGACCGGCCTTAAAACCATTTTTTTAAAGTCTTGGTCTTGACCATTTGCGGTCTTGGTCTTGACCATCTAGTTTAGTCTTAAGACCGAAAGAACTAAAAAGCATCTAGTAAAAGTTTAAGTGATCCTGCACAGCTAGAAAAAGCATCCAACTATACGTGTATGTGATTGTGTTGTTCTTAATTCTTTTAATATTCTACATATATTTTGCCCGTTTTTTTTTCTGTTGTAATAGAAAAATAGCGATAAGTGATAAACTGTTAATTCCCATCCCATTTTTATGGTCTTGGTCTTGAAAAAAATCAAAGGTCTTGGTCTAGGTCTTTGCAAAGACGGTCTTGGTCTTGAAAAATTTACAAGGTCTTGTTCTTGTAGGTGATAGTCTTAACTACATCACTGACATGTATCGTAGAAGAACTAAGCGGGGAGGGGCCTTGAACGCTCTTCTCCGTATGACACAGGCCAATTGGCTAAATGTCCTTCGCAGTCACAGTGTTGGTATTATGTTTATTTTCTTTGGCAGCGACATTGCTACTATTTTTTGCTATAACTTTTTCAAGAAATGCATGCTGTCTACAAGCAAACTCCGCCTGAGCGCAGAGCGTAGCCATGGAGAGCCACCGGGGCACAGCCACCTGTTTTGTGACGTACGAAGATCTTTTTTAGAGGTTGTTCACAAGGGCAAATAATAACTGGGCCACTCGCAGTTTAAATGCGGCCTTGCCCCCTCCCTTACCTTTTTCGCTGCCTAAGACCCTTGCAGGAAGATATCTTTCTTATGCTTCTCGCAGTATATTTCGCAACCGTTTTACTGTAACATTTTCTCTAATCTTACAAACGCACCAAAGGTTGACATTTAGTCACCTTAAAAGCATTATGACGTTTTGCGAAAAATTATGAACGTAACCGCGGTTACGCACGACCGCATTGACACAAGTTATACCCACCTTCAAAAGAGTTCATTGACAAGCCCTAGAAAATAGAAACTCAATCTGTTAACATTAGACACGCGTTTTTCAATTACTTTGATGACTGCGCTGTTTTCGGAAAAGCATTAAAGCACTCAGATTGTTACGTCAATGTCAAAACATTAGTCAGAAAAGACGAATTTTGTGTATTCTTTGGTGGTAATCAAAAACTACATTCGCGATTTTGAACTGCAGAGGAACAGGCTATTATTGATAGAAATTGAGTTAGTAAATGAAAGCAAAAATGATAATAGAAAGGCCTAACTGTGCATAGCTATTTGGTTTTAAATAACATTAAGTTTGCTTGCTAAGGTGAGATATACTGTAGGTTCGAAGTTAGACGAGTTTTTCTCTCGTTATGCTAAACCCAGTTCGGCTATTACGGCAATGGCACACTGGTTTTGCGTGTTGCAGTCTCTTTATTGGTGAGATACATTCCAAAATACTAAAGCTTTATACAGGGCGCAATCAAGTTGAAACCAAGGGCTACTGCCTGCGAAAAGTTATATGAAAAAGACCAGATGATGAGATTTGCATTAAAAAGGTTCAAGAGCAGATCAAGAAATCTTTTTCAGGGGAAGGCCAAGGCAAGGTCATGCCAAGCTTTTCTGTTCTCCAAGGCGAGTTTCTATTGATGATGCCGTTGCGTCCTCCAAAGCAAAGGGCTGTTAGTTAAAGGTACCCCTTTGCCAAAAAAGAGCGTGACAACCAGCATCTGCTGCCCCTAGTGCGTGATGCCTAGGACGAGTGCCTCTGCGCCCCGTAGGCTCGCTCCTGAGGAGGGGCCAATATCAACTGTTTTCCAATACGAGTTCAAGGATTTTTTTTAGTTGAAGTTCTGCAAAATGACAGAATTCAAGTCGAGTTTGCTGCTTTGCTTCTCACACTGATCGCTTTTTCGTAGATTTAGCATAAACAAACATTCAGTTAAAAATCGATCCGAGCAAACATAATTACCTCTTGAAATTGCTTCTTGTGGCATGACGTTTCGGTACAGTTTTACAGTGAAACTAACGAAAAAATCGATTTCAAATCAAATCAACCTGCTAAATTTGAACGAATATTCAGATATTATTAGAAATTTGTGCTATCAAAGTCAAAATTTAAAATAAGCTTGTCAATCAAAAAATAATTTACGCTGGCACCAAAATTAGATGCAAAGAAGAGTATAAAAAAGGCGGCTGCTGTTTTTTTTTTTTTTTTGGGGGGGGGGCTACTTTAGGTGGAGTAAATGTTAAGTTAACTGTTATGTGCGTCTAACTTTGAAAGTGTCGAAGTATCAATGTAGCCTATATTTCGGGTGAGCACTCTAGACCAAGCCCAAATGTAGTATGGTGGTGAACACAGACGCGAGAATTACCTATATGTCTACTCACAAAAAAGTGTTTTAACTGTTAAAAAATGCTAGAGCCTAATATTTCATTTTGAATCACTTCAAGAAAGAGCAGCGGTAATATGTTACAGCTGATAATTTTATCGTACGACCGTTTTTGCCACAACTGTATCAATCTTTTTGACTATTTCGAAAATGACCTGTCATGTAGCAACATAATGCTCAAAAATTGGTAAAAAAAACTTAAAAAACGTTCATTTTTTAACATCAAGAAAGTGAAAAAGTATGCTTTCACTTCCAAAAATGTTTGTCAGCTGATACTGAGGCTAAATTAGCTTCTTGCAGATCGTTGTATTAGTAACAGTCATACAGCCACACAAACTACTGTAGATTTTGGCACTTTAGCAAAACTAGGTATCAGATGACTTAACCTATTTGCTGTAGTGTAGCATAGCCCTTGGCAACTGACGGAATTAGGCATGTGTGTCAGCAAAGCTTTCCGCTGAGATAAATTTAATGTTGATTTTTTTAATTTGAAACTCCTTGTAAATAATTTAACAGATGCAATTTCGCTATACTTGATCCTCGCGTAAAGTTATTTTTTTTAGCTTTTTACTCAGAACTTGATATGAGGCTCAAGCGATTATATTGATCTTGCACAAAGCTTCGCCAACAGCAATTACGCCAATGAAATAACAGAGAATCCAGCTTTCACCAGTAAAATGTTTTTTCTGCAACAGCAAATAAGTGTCTTGTGGGGTATGTGGTTGGGCTAGCTTAGTTTGCTCAGGTCTCAGGCTTTTTGATCTGCTGGTTTATTTTTAACGGAGAGGTTTTTCTGCGTATGAAAGTTCAGACTATCTATGAAAGCTGCTTCCATTCGCCAAATACTCGAGCAATTTAGGGATCTTTTTTTGCAAGTTAGAGGAGTAAAATCAAAGATGTTAGTGAAACGTAGGCAAGGCTAGATTATGGGGGAAGCTATGAGGCTATAGCCCCCCTCCATGGTAGGGGCTTTCCAACTTTGGGACGTGCTCATGGCAATTCACGTAAAAAGAATAGTTATGCGCACCCCCACCAAAAAAGGGTTTGCTGCTAAACGTCAAAATCAAGCTTGCAAAACACATGGGATCCCCCGAAGTCTTAGAAATCTCATTCAGTTTGCAGTCGTGCTATGGTCAACTGAGAACGTATTTAAACTGTATATCAGTGAAAAAGGCTAGCTTATTTTCAAAAACATGGAATACTAAATTTCTAATCAAGTTCCAAGTACAAGTGCAAAACATAGCCACTGCAAACAGTGAACTCCGTTTCAATCGTTTGGGTCTCATCAGCGTGTAAGCTATGCCGTCTGTAATATACGTTGTCCCACTGTGTTCATACGACGTAGAAAGCAGGGCTGCGTACTCGATCGATTTTTAATTGAGTTCGAGTTCAAGAGATATTTGCAAGTCCAAGTTTAATTTCGAGTTCTAAGAATTTTATTTTTCGAGTTCGAGTACGGCAAAAATGGTCCAGTTCAGCGAGTTTGATTTTAAGTTCGCAGCCCTGGTAGAAAGTCAATACAGTTGTTACATTTACCCTGTCCACGTGTCCAATTTTCGTAGGCTAAAACCCATGAAAATTGGTCGTGTGGACGAGGTAACTAACTGCCTGCATTTAGAAAAGTTTTGAATTCTCGTCGCTAATTTATAGAAGCTTCGAATCAAGATGGTTGTATTCAAAATTAATTTGCAATTTTAAATTTCGCTCATAACCTTTTTCTTTACATTTACGTTATTACCTGCTTAATCGTTGCTTATGACTGACGTCACATCTTTTAGTTTTGTTTTTCAAAAGCGTTCGTCACGGTTCGCTGACTTTACGTCACGCTGTATTGACAAGTTCAAGTGTACCCCCACATACGTCATCGCAAAATTCTAGGGTGGCTGCTTGACTCGAAGACCAGAAGGTTCCTTCGCAGTCTCCCTGTCCTATGTTATTTTTTGTGTATTTCAAGTATTTGTACTGTTTAACTGTTGGACGAATAAATTACGAGAATGAATGAAAAGCTTTGTCCGCAAAAAATTTACGTAAATCAAGCGCTTTTGTCGGAATGAAACACTTCATGCTAGAAAGCACAGCCCCTTCGTCACGTGTCTACGTGTGTTTTGATTCGTTTCTGAGTCCCTTTGGCTACTAAAACAATAAGTCCCGTAGCCGGGGGGGTCACCCTCCCATTTTTTACGTATGAAAACATCTTTGGTTTTAAAGATCGATTGCTAATGGAGAATGAAAAGAAAGTGGGCCTCTCATTGCCTTAATCCGGCCTTTCCCCAAAGAAATGTTCTCTGGCTGCTCCCCGTGTTGAATCCAAACTTTGATCCTCGATCGTTCTTTAAAAATTTCTTTAGCTGCGGAGTTTGCGAACTCTTGTTCATGCAATTTACAGTTTATGCGTGTGCTAGCAGACTAGTAAAAACAATTTTTAGAACAAGCTCTTCATAGGAGCACTGCAATGAGCGACTTGAAGAGTTGAGGGCAGTTAGACAGAGGTAGATAAATTTTATTCGTTTTACACAACGTTATAAGTTTCAAGGATTTGTGTTTTGTAATTAAAATGGTACAAGACCCTTACTTTTTTTGAAAGCACCTTCAAATGCAGTGATACCGCTGAATTGTAACTTTTACGAAATGCGAAAAAAAAACAGGAAAATCTTACATGCGTTTCTTTGCTTTAATGGATCAGTTCATTTTTATTTGTTTTGTGCTACGAACATAGCTTGAGATCTTGGCTCGAAACGTATAAAATTTTATTAGACTGACGAACTGGCATTTCGCTGCTTAGGTTGCCATGAAAGTTGACTTTGATTAACATCTTCAAAACTTAGCAACATTCGTAATATGACAGATATGTTGTAAACTGCTGGTGAGAGGAATATTCGCGTTACCTAGCGAAGTTGTATTGTCTTTTTGCGGTAAGAATGCGCAGTTGAACAGCAAAAAATCGAGTTTAATCGCAGTAGGACCGTGCAGAAAAGCGTAAATGATTGTGATGTTGCTTTTTCTCAGCTAAAACGCAATTTATGGCATCGATAAAAGTTAATTTATGTTTGCTGGTGTATGCAAGGCAAAAGCTTGTGAATCGCTGAAGCTGAGAAAGAGCTTATTGGCTGTAATTCAGCAGCTATGTTTTTTTGATTCTGCTGGACTGATGGCAGTGGCAGAGCGAGAAATTGAGAAATTTTGAAAGGAGGACATAATCAAAATAAGAAGGGCATGGCACAGAGCCCCCCAAGTCTTTGTTGCATAACTCGGAAAGAGCGAGACTATGCTTATAAAACTTACAAACTTACGCAAAAGGCGACTGTTCTGTTCTGTTCTGACGTCATTTCATCAAATTTTTGAATGAGGGTCAAGGCATTGACAGTCTACTAGCTGTTGGTTGTCCTATGCCAAATCTATTAAATCAAAGTTTGCGGAATGGCCGAGATGCTACAACAGTGCCAGCGCAATCGTTGATACTAAATCTCTCAACACAAAGTTGTTCGAAAGAAATGTCGAATTTTTGAATGCAGCCACAGCTCTTAACTGGCAGCTGCGGAAAAAGCTGTTTTTTGTGAACTTTGGCGATTGTTATGTTGGCTTGGAACCATAAATGCTTTTTCGTAATACCGGGCCTAGGGCTAAACCTTAACGCCAAATCTTTGAGCAATGCCATAACTAATTCGCTTTTTAGTTGAAAGTGAGAAGTGTACTGTGTGAATATAAAGCGAGCAATTGCAGATTTTGCAATCATAAATCAAATTTAAATTTAGCAGTAGTGATGAAATGATAGCAAAAATAGTTCTGTTTTTTTAATAAAAAGTGTTTCCATTGACCATAAATGAAAGTGTAAATTTTTGAATAGAAAAAAAAAAAAATAGAACAAAAACGTTGGAATACAGTAAATATGGAATGAAAGTAACTTAAGGAGGGAAAATATCAAAGCCACAGTAAATCTAAAAACTGATTGTTTCGGCAACTTAGAACCTGCTGTTATCATCAGCAGTGTAAGCAGTCCAACCTTTGCTTACACTGCTGATGATGACAGCTGAATCTGTGTTGTCGAAACGTCCAGTTTTAAGAGCATATTATATAATATTCAAGAGATCGTAAATAGAAAAGTGGTTATTCCAAGTTAGCATATTGCATCTGAAATGGTTTTCTTCGTTTAAGACAGTGTTTTCATTTCCAAAAGTCTATTGTGAAAAGTTGAAACTTCCCTCTAAAATTCAGCGCTGGATTGCATAGCATGGAATAGAAAAGTGAGCTACTTCATTTTTTTTGTTATTTTTTAAAAATTAAATCGGGCATAATTTTGGGGCAAAATTTAAAATCGCTTTTTTTTGGGGGGGGGAGAGTAGGGTCTAAAAATCTTTATTTTGCAGTTTTGTGGGTCTACAATTAGTATGGAACTACTAATGAGTTGTAAAAATTTGAAGAGTAACTTGAGCCTACTCAGCCCCCATTGGCGTAGCATGAAGGTCCTTGGGGCCCTAGCCCTTTCTGAGGTATCAAGACCTTTTTTAGATATCAATCACTAGGGGAGAATGAAACCGGGCTTGTTATTGTCAAATCTGGCCCTGCCTTTTCCCTTAAATTTTTTGCTGACTGCGCCCTGTTGGCTCCCTTGGATTTTCCGATGTTCAAAGTTCATATTTTTAGAAAAGCTTTAGGTAGATCTCTTCTCAGAAGCGTTTTAATCTTGTTTCTTTTAGAATGATTTTGTATTAGTAGAGCTTCGTAATACCGGGCGTTAGCTCAGTTGCTAAGCGCACACGCTAGCGGTGCGGGAGGCCTGGGGTTCGATTTTCGGGTCAGTCAAATCGGCACAGTGTCGCCAACGGCTCGCCACCGTTGCGACGTTTCTTCGGGAGCTGTGTTGCCCAGGCGGTATAAGTCGCAGTGATGGACCCCGCCACTCGTTACAAGCTTCCGCGTAATACCGCGAGTATAAAGAAGATTTAATTTTGATTTTTTCGAGTTTCGTAATTTGAGGAGGAAAAGAAACTTTCTTTCTGTTCCGCACGGCCTTGCTCACGGTGCTGATGATGGCAGCTAAATCTATGTTGTCGAAAGGTCTAGTTATAAGAAATCCTGTGGTTTTATTCTCTTGTCTGCGCTACTCTCTTCCCATATTTATTCTATTCCAAAGTTTCTATTGTCTTTTTTTTTTTTTTTTTTTTTTTTTTTTTAGGATTTTAAACATTTTGTGTATTGAGATACTTGCTGAGTTTGTTGGTAGTATACTTAGGTGTCCAATTTCAAAAATAAGTGCAAAGAATGATACTTGAATGGCAGGCTAGCTCTTAGTTCCTATAACAGATTAAGTGTTTACCTAATAGAAAGAGCTGCTGCCATTTTATTTTTATGTTTTCGTTTAGATTGGCGATATAGGTCAATTTGAGCTGCTGTGTTTACGTACAAACAAGGTTTAAGTGCTGATATTTATTTGAAAAGGGCAGATCTGGAAACTATCGATCGGTGTGCTATGACGTCACAGTATTAATGTACGGCTTGTTGGCTACTCAATCAATTTCATTGCGACGAAACATTACAACAATCCACAAGAACTGGAAAAGCTTTTGTGTTTTATACAAACTAGAGCGCTTTTGGTTTGGCGCCGAGATATCGCGTTTCCAAAGCGAACAATTGCAAAAAGTGGGACAGATTTGACTAAACCTTTTTACATGTTAGCTATTTGTTGAACAACAACTTATTTTGGCAAAAGAAACTGGAAACACCGAAGCCAGTCGTTCATTTTCAGAGCTTTTTTTCGTCAAGTTTATCAGCTGATCAGTTAAACCCTTCTACTGACAGCTTAAACGTAAGCCGCAGAAGCTCAAAATCGCTTTGCCTCTTGCTTTTCTGTATCACAACTCCACTGATCACTTAATTTTACCATTTTTACGTTATCTATTGAAAACCGACTTGACCTTTTCATTTTAACCCCAACTCCGCTTTTCTAACCACCATCGATCAGCAACTCCGCCTTAGTTGTCTCCCAGATCCGCTTGCTTGCTGCAGTGTCAACTTCATCTTGCTCTGTGCTTGGCTTGGCTATGGAGAGTATGTTGATGTTGTGTTTTTTTTTAACAGTTACGTTCGTGTGCAGCATTGCTTTCCGATTGGTAAGGCCGTCCGTATGAAAACTTTAGGGAAAGATAGTTTTCCGGGGGGGCACATGTTTTTTGCGGACCTGATTTTGATGCCAGCAGCAGATCTTTTTTTTAGAGGAGACAATTTAACTACTTTTTTTAAGTGTGGTACCTGCCCCCCCCTCCCCTAATCTGGCTTGGCACATTGAGGGTACCTGCTAGCCTAGGGGTTGAAGTAGCCGGTACTGAAGGTGCTGGAATCCATCACGGTTGGGAAAATGTGCATTGTAGAGAAAAGGGAGAAAAAAATCGGGCTCATCAATACGATGTGCCGCGTGGTGAAAAACAATCGGGAAGCAATGGTTTACAGGCACGTGACACGGCGGCAGTTTTTTCGCGCTTATTTTGCCGTTCATCCACAACGTGAAATCCTGCGGCATTGCTGTCGCCTTCCTCGCGCCGGTAAACGCACTTTACTGTAAAACTGTCCCTGAATTCAAATGCTTTATAGTTTAATGCATGCATGTCTATGATAATTCATTTAAAATCAGAGCATTATGTTTTATGACATGTCAAAAATTACGCATGTCATTCTGTCAGTACTGCGCTGACTATGTATTATGATAATAGTTATTGTAAATCGGTATTTAATTAGTATTATTTTCAATTCATTGAACTTAAAATTCAACTGATCAAGGAAGACTGCAAAGTGTACTGGCGCTCTTCTAGTTTGGAGCCACTCAAAATGGATCAAACGTGATTGCCTCCAGCGGGGAATCGATCCGTTACGAAGGATCACTCACCCACTCCTGGTGCTTAAAGACCAAAATTGGGATTTCAATTTATGTGTTACTTGTACACTGATGTTGTTATGTTTCAAACATTTTATTTCCAATGACGTTAGTGCTGAAAAAGCAGACGTGGTTGTGAATTCAGGTACCAGATTTATATCAGGGTCGGATTCGGAAGAGGACGATTGGGAACGACACCCCCCTAAAAAATAACGCCAAACAGATGTTAGTGCTTTTTGAAAAACTTACCAGATGAGTTTTTTAGTGTCCTTGCGTTATTCCGTACTGTACGTTTTATAGGACCGCGAAGGTAAAGCACCCTCAAAACAGTCTAAACAAAAAGCTTTAGTCCCCTTCTCCCCGGCTAAAATTAGTCTACCATTTTGCGTTGAATCACTCGAAATATGTTTGAAATGTAGGGCTAGTGATTTTGGGCATAATATTACAACTTTATTACCCCAGTTTGTTAAAATTAATAATGGTCACTGTTTTTAGCACTCAATGTGGCTCCTATTTCTCCTACCTCTACTCCATCGTCGGTTACCCCTACCCATTTGGCTGTGGGTCCAATGCCAAGCTTGCAACAATTACCCCAAATTAGAGACCCAGAGTGGTTGAAATTAGAAGTGAGTACAGGCTGTATCTTTATTGAAAATTTTATTTTTTATTGAAGAATTTGTGTATTGTGACCGGCCAGTATTTAAAGCACCACTAATGGTGCGAGAGGTCTGGGATTCGGTTACCGTGCCGGTCAAATCAGACCCAGTGTTGCCAGCGGCTTTCCACCACTGCGATATGTTTTCGTAGCTGTATTGACCAGGCGCTAAGCCGCAGAGATGGATCTCACCACTCCTTACTCGCTTCGGTGTAATGCCGCGTGTATAATGAAAATTCCATAAGTTTTTTCCGCTTATTAGCTGGCCACCAGCGCAGGTTGATTACAGTTCTCATTATGAGAGAAAAGAAAATTTTTATCTCAATTCTATGTTGTTTAAATCCCTCTTAATTGCTGTTTCATTACGTTAAACATGGTTTCGAAACATGGGGTTTCACGTGTACATGTAATTTACACACCGAACCAATATCTCAGATGTAAATTATCACGCGCTTAATCAGGAGCGTAGACTGCGATAAATTTAGGGGGAAAACAACAATGGCCTAAAACAGTGGTTTTCAAACTATGGAGACCGTAGTCCCCTTGGGGTCCGCGAAACAGTTTCAGGGGGCCTCAAAGAGGTTGCGGGTTTCTATAAGTCGTCCCCTTGAATTGTGCTTAATTGGACATCTGCGGACGTGATGACCTTGTTTTATGCTCTTCACTCGGATTATGCGACCTTGAGTGATAGAAAAAAATCTTTAGGGACCGCAAAGTCGAAATCTTTAAAAAAATTTTAGAACCACTGGCCTAAAACTTCAAAAATATGATCTATTCGAGCCATGGCTTCAGTTACACAGTATGCACACTCTATGTTTCGTTAAAAAATGGGCACTGCCCCAGTGCTTCCCCTTGCTGACTACGCCACTGCGCTCAATGGAGTTGTCAAAAAAAACTTCGCCCAATCTTAAGTTTTCTAGAGTGAGAGAATAGTAACTAGCACAAAGCCCAGTTTACTCATAAAAATCAAATTTTCATTACACGCGCGTTATTACGCCGAAGCGTGCAACGAGTGATTCGGATCATATCCGTGGCTTAGCGCAAGGGCAGCACAGTTTTGAAGAAACGTCACAGCCGGGGCGAACCATTGGCGACACTGTCCAATTTGGAGGGCTCAGGATTTGCACCCCGGACCTCCCGCTACGATAGCAATGTCTTAACAAATCATTTTTAAGATTTCAATTCCAGCTATCACGCAGGCGTAGCTAAGTTTCAAGCAATTCATAATTCTGCTTTTAATTTTATCAGTAATATTTGACTGAAGTGATGCAATACTTAATAACGTATCATTAGTGAAATATTCAAGTAACTTTGACGTTTTTGTATGATTTGGTAATGTTATGCGATATCTAGCGAAAGTTTGTGTAAGGCTACGCGGTTGCTATAATCTCACCCTGCGGCATGATCAATTTTAAAAAACGATTTGGTTAAAAGTTGTTTCTTAGCCTAAATTTCTTTTTTTGAACCAAGGCAACTCGCTCATGGATTATTATCTATGTTCTAAGCAATCACGCAAACAGAATAAAAAATTCGGAAAAAATCACTAAAGGCTCGTGCTGCAACCAAGGGGGGAGGACACCTGGGAACTGCTGCTCCCTTTTTGACATATAAAGAATGTTGAAACGATCAATTTCTAAAGGCGAATAAAAACGAGCCTCTCATTGTCCAAGTCCGGCGTGGCTCCTATCCTATTTTTTCTCTAACTACACCCCTGGAAAGGTGTGTACTGTTTTTCGACTTCCCAGGCCACACGCTCATTTTCGATGCCTAAAAAGCCGTGAACTTTTTGCGTCACAGTCTTTTTTCAAGATCATACGTGAGCTATGTTGGCATAAACATTAATACAGAAAGCTGAGCGTTGTGCCCACGATAAATGATCGTGTGGATTTGTTGATTGAATGCTGTACTCTGAGGTTTGGCGTGTTCACTTTTTAGTAGTCGGGCATGGCATTAATTTTAAATCATTGGAAAAAGTAAAAAATCGTGAGGGTTTAGCAATTTTTGAACCAAAATTTTTAGAAATAAGAATCTATCACCGCTGTATGTCAACAGACATGAAGAGAAAATAATTCAAAAAAACATGTAAATCTTATTTTGTTAATTTTTTTCTCTCATTTTTTATGTTATTGCAATCTGCTTAAAGTGCATTAAAAATTAACGTCTGCTGCGTTTCTTTCATGAAACCAATATGGAACGTCGACGTTTCGATAATTGCTTTTCAACGTTAGACCATGCCAAATAATCTTATCCCGGATAGTACGAACGAGATACGGTTATCGAGTGGGCTATTCATTTTATTTAGTTCCTATATTTGATACCATATTGATCTTCCTATCCCAAAAAAAAGCGATCAAAGCGCCATAACGAGCTGACTTAGGTGATTGGACTCTTATTGGTGATGGGCGTTCTATAGCGTGTGAATTACAATAAAGGCTGTATATGTTGGGTTGAAAATATTTTGGGGAGCAATATTCCTGTTGCCCACTTTGGGGAGGGACCTGACTGCATGTCTCAAAATCATTAAAAAAATCGCCCCCCCCCCTAATTAGAAATCTCAGGTTTGCTCCTGGATATATATATACAGCAAGTGTAAATGGTGATTGAAAATTTGAGCATTTGTTTTGGCTATTTTCAAAGTCTGTCCATGTGAACATGTCTGTAGTTACAACACTTAAGGTAAATGTTGAGTACAAGGGCTCTTGGAAGCTTTCGAAAAAAGCCGAGAACAAAAGAAATCGATTGAAATTGTCAGATATTTTTATTTAGAGAGTCCTTACTGTGACGATGCTTTTTCGAATTTTTCAATTATGAAGGACGACCCGCAGTTTCGGCGCCACAAAGTTCGTTATGACCACCACCAAGAATTGTCTTTTCTTTGTCTATCAATACACAATTTATAAAAAATTTGCCATCACTTACGCATAACAAATTGTGATTGATGAATTTAATCTTGCGATTTATCCCTGGTAGCGGTTGCTGCCTATTGAAAACAAAGTAGTTGTATCCAGTGGTGAGATTCAGCCGGTTCATACCGGTTCTACAGAACCGGCTCACGAAATGTAATTAAAACAGCGAACCGACCAGCATTGCTGTTTATACTTGTGCCATTAGTTGAAACAGAACCGGCAGAAAATATCAATATCAAAAAACCGAATTTTTATTATACTCGCGTTATTACGCCGAAGCGTGTAACGAGTGACGGGGCTCATCTCCGCGTCTTAGCGCCTGAGCAACACAGCTCCGAAGAAATGTGCAGTGATGGCGAGCCGGAAGCGACACTGTGTCCGGTTTGATTGGCTTTGTGATCGAACCCAAGATTTCCCGGTTGATGACGATGCTTTTAGCCACTATATACGCCTACATGCCTCTTTCAGTTATTAATTTTTGTATTTTTTCGTTTCATAATTACTGTAGCTGTTGTTACAAAATTACTCAAGATTTTTTGTTTGTGTTACAAGCTTCTTAATCAGCCGAAATTGAAAACTTGATTTAAACAAATGTGTTGAAATCTAAACAGTAAAATAAATTCACATTTTTTAAAATCCTCAAGAAATTAAAACTGCGAAACTTAAATAAACAAAGCAAACGTTAATAAAGTTATATTTCAATATTAGCGGTTTTTAATTCGACTAAAAGTAAACTTGAAAGCATAATTAAAAACCGTTAAATACATTGTTATCGGTAGGTTTACGGTTCGATTCGCGGGCTGGTCAAATCGCACGCAGTGTCGCTAACGACTCGTCACTCGTCACCGATGCTATATTATATGAGAAACTCTGTTGTCCAGATGCCAAGCAGCGGAGATGGGTCTTGTCATCTGATACATCTTTCGGCGTTAAACCGCGAGTATATTGAAGCTGTGGATTTTTACTTATTTTAGTATGTTTGCTGATATCGCGACAAGTGATAACACTTTCCGTATATCAAAACCTCTTGCGAATAAAAAAAATTAATGACAACACACTTAATAATTGTAGATTCGCTTTGAGTTCGATGTAATGAGTTTTTTTCTTTTTTAGATCTGTCGCGAATTCCAGAGAGGAGCTTGTAAAAGATCTGCGGATGAATGCAAGTATGCTCATCCGAGCAAGAATATTCAAGTAGCTAGTGATGGAAAAGTGATTGCTTGCTACGATGCACTAAAGGTAAGTTGTATTAAAGTAACGTGCTCTGTAGCATTACTAGTTATGTACCGATACCACTTTTTAAACCGATACCAATACCAACATTTTGAGGAGGTATCACCGATACTGAAGTATCGGTACATGTTTAGTTATTATGTGGTTGAATGCCTGCTGTAACATCGATTTTAAATCATTAGTGAAAAAGTTATTATGTCATCAAATTTAGTTTTGTAACGGAGAAAGGTCACAAACTTTTTGCCCACAAAAGTGGACAGGACAAGCAGTGGCTTAGCGAGAAATTTTGAAGGGAGACATGAACTACAACATCCTTCAAAAGACTATGGCATGTTTTAGTCATTTAGCAACCTGTGTTCTTTTTGCGGAATAGCCAAGTTAGAAAGGGGGGGCATGACGCAATACCCCCCAAATACACTCCTGAGGACAGATCTTTAAGTTAAAGTTGTTTAACTGGATTGAAGAAGCTGTGTATAGGGCTATAATATTTTGTTGAGTTTACTTATATTACAAAAAAGATAGCGTAATAGCGCTACTCACACCTTCCATTTAACACATTCATGCAATTTTTATGATTATATGAATACAGGGCCTTGTTTATGTAAACAATATTTCGCGGGTTTATGTAAAGTTTTGTGTGATGGATCAGCAGTTTTCACGCCGTATTGAAAAATATTTGAGTATACAAAATATCTCAAAAGCGTGGTTTCTAGTGGGAATTAAAAGGTTTTTGTGATATTCTGTACATTATCATATCAAAAAATCAAACCTTTCTACTCGGGTATTACGCCGAAGCGTGTGACGAGTGGCTGGGCTCATCTCCGCTACTTAGCGCATGGGCAACACAGCTCTGAAAAAGGTTGTAGCGGTGGCGAGCCGTTGGCAACACTGTCTGCGATTTAACCGGTCCTGGAATCAAACTTAAGACCTTCTGCACCGATAGCGGTGTCTTTAACCAGCGTGGCGCAGTGGTTTGGACTGGAGCGTCGTTTTTACGACGACCATGATCGCAAGGTTAATGGTGCAACTTCCAACCTAGTCTCGTTGTTGCGTCCTTGGATAAGATGCTTCACGATGATTATCTCTGCTTGGTGGAATCTGGCAAGCAGCAAATTAAAAAAGTCAGAAGAAAATTTAACCGAAAAATTCGGAAACAAAGGCAACTCCTAAGCGAGTCTGGACTTGTCCTAAGCATAGCGCCTCCGCCGCTTTCTCGTGATAGGAAGATAAAGATGAAGAAATCAATCAATCATTGCGCTCATCTGCCGTTTGTGATAAAACAATTCTCAAACAAGGGACAAATTAATGTTTCGACTATAACCAAAGTCTCGTCAGCCTTGCTACGCACAGCCAATCCAGGCTAAACTCATTCCAGACTGTAAAGACTCTTATTTTGCATTGCTTTACCTGTACATCTCGACTTCATCTCTTTTCTGTTGAAAAGAGATTTGCTTTACCTTGCATTGCTTTACCTGTACATCTCGATTGAAAAGAGATGAAGTCGAGATGTACAGGTAAAGCAATGCAAAATAAGAGTCTTTACAGTCTGGAATGAGTTTAGCCTGGATTGGCTGTGCGTAGCAAGGCTGACGAGACTTTGGTTATAGTCGAATTCTCAAACAATTAACCTTTCTTGTGGCTAATTATCATTGTGATAATTTGATCTGCAGCATTTTCTTTTTTTATTTCTCTAGAATGAAGTGTAAACAATAACAAAATATTCGGAAAACAAACCAAAATATGTTTACTTCGCTATAACGTCACATGAAAAAGCCATGTGTAAATTCAAACGTGTTACGGCTAAGCAGAAAACTCTAAGAATTTGGTGCATTTTTTCACGAAAAGGCGGTTTTAATTAAATTTAACAAAGTAAGCTGTGGTTGTCCGACTATGTCATTTTCGTCGACAGTTGCGACAAATTTGAATTTTGTGGCAGTCTAGCAATTTGAGATGTTATCAAAGTTACTATTTACGGTGTAGTTTTTCGAATCTTATTTCAGTGAAGCATCACGATTTTAAGTTTTAAATTTTTTGTTGTAATAACTTAGAAAATCAATATTAATATAAAATGAAATTGCATGTCTACGTTATTGCGATTTTTTTATTCAAAACAAGTCTAGTGGTTAAAGGACATTGCTTTCGGCTCGGGAGGTCAGGTGTTTGATTCCCAGGCCGATCAAATTGGACTTATAATCGCCAACGGCTTGCCACCGCTGCGACTTTTTGGAGCTCTGTTGCTCAGGCGCTATAAGCCGCTGAGATGGACCCCGCCACTTGTTACACACTTCGGCGCAATACCGTTAGTATAATGAAGATTTGATTTGGATTTGAAAAGTTGATATATTGCCTCCTTAATTATTTTTCTTTTAAAATTGTTCCTTCGTGTTTTGGACCCAAATCTGCTTAAACCCCTTAAAACTGTTTAATCGATTAACAATTACCCAATTCATGAATAAAACTCGCTTCACAAGGTTAAATGTTCGATAATTTATTGATTAATACTTGTAACAAGTTAATGTAATGCTCTGAACATTAGATCTGAAAAGCTGTTTGGCATAATCCTAAGAGACAAAATTTAGGTTTGCCATGACGGTAATGTTGCCCAAATAGCTTTAGACTGTCATTGATTTGTTGTTGCAATAGTGACGACTTAGCTATTTTCCCAATAGGCTTGACATGCCATACAAACTCAATTAAGATAACAGCTACGTGTGACATGGCCTGCTTTAATACATAATGGTAAAGTTTAATTTAAATACGAAGTTTAATAACAGTTCAGATGGCCGAGTGGTGAGAGCGTCCGCATCGGGAGCTGTACACTTGGGTTTAATTTCGAATCGGGTCAAACCAATGACTTTGAAATTGGTATTCACAGCTTCCCTGCTTGACGCTCAGCATTAAAGGGACAGTGTGGAAAACAAGCCGGCAAGTTTACTTGTTGTGTTGTTGGGAAGGGCACTCAGCGGGATTCCCCATCTTGGTGTGGTAGACAGATGGCTGGCAACTCCTAATCGAGCTCGTTTAGCGCATTGATCGCTTTCTCGTGATAGGAGGATAAATATGCAATAAAATACGAAAAAATGTAGGCTACTGGTCGGTTAGCGTGGCAGCGAAAATCATTGCAACCGGCGCGGGAGCTCTGGGCTTCGATTCCCGGGCCGGTCAAATTGACAGTCGCCAACGTCTCGCCACTGTTGTAAAACGTCTTCACAGTTGTGTTACCCTCGCGCTAAACCACGAAGATGGATCCCGCCACTCGTTACACGTTTCGGCGTAATATCGCAAGTATAATGACTTGATTTTGAAATTTCAATGTCGCTTGCTGAAAGAGTTCTGATAGGCTATGTTTTGAGTAAATGTCGCAGGTTACTGATGCCGTTATTACTGTAGGTTCAATTATGTTATTACTTGGGCTGCCGCCTTGAATTTGATCTTGAAAAACCACTTGTATCACTCTCGGTTAAAAGTTTTGCTTTTTGTACTTCCGCAAGGTGGCAGTCACGGTTTGTTTAAACCTACAGTACGTGTCTTTGCTGCTTCAGGTGTATTAGTTTGTGTAGATTGACACGAATGACACGCAAGCATTTTAAATTGGTCGAATTTAAATCTTTTTTAAGGCTTAAATGAGAAGCTTATTTTTACGTAAGCAATATAAAAATATCCACTGGAGAACCGATTTTTGAGGAGGATTTTGCGCAGAGCCTGACAGTGAGCGAAAAGTATTTTTGTTCATTTCCAAAACAACATTCCGTATACAGTTTCAAGCATATTGCCAGCAAATAATTCGAACCAGTGTGCAAGACGTACCGTACTTTCTTGAATCCAAAGCTGAACATCTCCAAAAATATCGAAAATAGTTCATAACGCCGCGCCAGTCCTAAATTAGGCTGCAAAAGCTGGTTTTCGCTAAATAAAAAGGTCTTCACCCTCGGGAGTGAAATTCCGGGACATTTCCCTAACCGAGACAGGACGCTTGGACAGGCTTATTTTCCAGGACTGTCCCGGTCAAACCGGAACATGTGTTGGGATGAATTCAATTCGATAATCGATATGCTCTTAAACTTAGCCACAGTCAGCGACATGACGTTGTAATACCGCGCGCAGGTGACAGATCCTACGTGATGGGTTCGATTCACGGCTGAAGCCGATCGCATTTGACATATGTACCAGGTGGCTGCTGACTCGAAGAGCGCTAACTCGCTTTGCAGTCTCCCTCAGTTACTGCTGAATTTTCAGTGTAATTATTTATAGTCCTTTCTGCAAAACTGATTGGGCCTGGCTATTTTTAGCTTTACTGCAATGATGTTATCAATGCAGTGTTTGAACAGCTTGTCGGGTCCTTGGGAAAGGTTTCATAAGCTTGGTGATCTGTTGCTTTAGGTAATGAATAGAACTTGCTGTAGGTTGCATTACCACGTAAATTGGCTGCGTTCTATGCTGTTTTTTACTATGCTTCTGTTTCCGTTGTATAGAAATTGCATTTCCCTTCCATTCATTTAAACTGGGATTAGTGTTACTAACATTGCTTTCATTAAGCAGTAAAGTCAGTTAGGGCATTTGATGGCAACAGGTTTCTGAGTTTTTACTAGATACTTAGTGCTAAACTTCACTAAAGTAAGGCCACTTAAACACATTGTTCTGTTGACCATCACCTTAATTAGATAATGCAATTATGTTGTTTGTCTGAAACAAATCATGCGAAAAAGACAAATATAGCGTATTTTTGAAGGTTTATTGCCAGTGGGTTATTTTGTTGTAGGGAATTTTCACTTTTGAATGGGTTCGGTTAGTACAAATGTGTCCTGTCTACGTGTCCATTTTTAGTGGGTTTTGGGCCCGCGGGTTTTGGTGATAGTTTCTGCATCGGTATCAATCTCTTGATGTCATAATCACTTTTTTTAACTATGACATCAGAAAATTGATTATGATGCAGAAACTAGAACAAGAACCACTGCTCTAAAATCCACTAAAATTGACATGTGGACTGGGCAATGGTATAATATGGTATCAATTTAAGCTTTTTTTATTTTCTGGCTTCGGTTTACGAAACAAAAAAACAGCTGCTTTCTAATTCTCGCTAAAATTGTTTGGAAATTTAAACTGTAAACAAATATTTTCTGAATGTAAACAATTTGATCAGAAGAAAAACATTTCTTTTGTGATAGGTTTCTAAATTAAGTAGAAAATCGGCAGATTTCAGTTGGCAATCTTCTCTAAATTCAGCTATAACCTGTCAGATGAGGT
Organism: Trididemnum miniatum; assembly: GCA_964006365.1. Classification (NCBI taxonomy): domain Eukaryota; kingdom Metazoa; phylum Chordata; class Ascidiacea; order Aplousobranchia; family Didemnidae; genus Trididemnum; species Trididemnum miniatum. The sequence continues at coordinate 4,726,487 of OZ023250.1, forward strand.
CAGATCTATTTGTTTTATAAAATATAAAATATAATCACAAAATTGTGGAACCACTGCAGCCTTTTTCGCTGTTGTCGGCTCTTCAGGTGTTTTCTAAACATGAACATGAATATAAATCTTGCACTCTGACAGAGGAAGTTGAGTCTTGTTTTAACCAACTTATAAGATAGACTGTTAGATTGATGGTACAGTACAGTCATTACATGATGGTGCAAAATTCGAAAATTTGCTTGAAGTAAGTTACAAGAGCAATTAATCGCTAAAATCAATTGTAGTGTAAAAGGCCTTGGTCTACCAAAATGAATCCGTGGACAGGACATACGCTATTTATCAATTGGACAGCTCTATGTCTCTCGACGGTGGGCCATCTGACCCCAGATATGCGGAAATACTCAGAAATTGCCTTCCTCTTTCAAAAATTTATGCAAATTTCAAAATAGAAAAATTAGAATAGAGCTTTTTTATTACAAACAATACAACCAAGATACAGCTGAAAATACTCAACAGACATTTCGATTTACATCTGGTGTCATCATCAACGCTATAACAATGCGCTGAGTTGGGTTTTGTGCCTTGGTGCAAAAGGAAGCAATTTGCTATCGGCTGATTCTCTCATCGGCCATAACCAAAATTCCAAGCGTAAGGAAAAAGAAGCATATTGGTAGACAGGTTACAGTTTTCGTGCGTTATCTAAGATGGCTCACTTTGTATTTGTTTGTTTTGTCATTTAACCGTGCTAGCGCTTTGTCTTTTGCTTGGATCATAAACGATTGCTCATCAGACGCTTTTAGTCGCGCAACGAACGAAAGATCCGCTTATTTGGCGTTTAATTTTTTTTCCATGTCACTGCGTTCTCGGTTTTTGGCGTCAAATGAAAGATGAGAAATTACTTGCTGCGTAGGTGTCCTACTGTTTGGAAATTGCAAAACTTTTTTGTTGATTCGGTTTCCCAGCATAGTTTTTCCGTAATTTGGTTATATTCTCTTGACAAGCCAGTTAGCTTAGTTGTTAAGCATACGCTATGGCTGCGGGGGGTCTGCATGGGGTTCAATTCCCGGACTGGTCAAATTAGCACACCAACGGCTCGCCACCGCTGCGACGTTTCTTCGGAGCTGTTTCGCCCAAACGCTAAACCGCGGAGATGGACCCCGTCACTCGTTGGACACTTCGGCGATATACAGCGAGTATAATGATGATTTGATTTGATTTTTCTTGAAAAACTATGTGCTTCACTGCATGGCTTGTTTTTATACAGTTGATTTATCAGCACATTGCGTATAGAGTATTACCTTGATTCATGGTTTCCGTACATTGACATTAATTGACCTTTTTGCCATTTACGTTGGTCTTATTACAGCAATCCGATGCTATGATAAATGTTTTTTCTATATATGCTTATATTATGTGGGTAATGCAATTATGCTGGTGTAGCTTCAAATTTTGGTGAATACCGGTGATTCAGAGTTGCAAAATGCAGTTTTCTGCTCATCAAATTTTATTAATATTAGTGTTACTGTTAACTCAGTTTCAGTTGTTAGCGTATCGTTGCCGATGAGGGAAGTGATGGGTTCGATTGCCGGGCCGGTCAAATCGCACACACTGTCGCGAACAATTCGCCACCGCTGCGATGTTTTTTCGTAGCTGTGTTGACCACGCGCTAAGCCGCAGAGATGGGCTCCGCCTTTCGTTACACGCTTCGGTGTAATACCACGAGTATAATGAAGATTTAGTGTTGAAGTATGCAGTCTGTGCATACAGGTATATAATAATCAGCACTGGTAGTGTTAGTTTGTAAATAAATGTAGATACATAGGTTGAATGAGCTGAAATGATCGGCCTTGACTACTTGTCACAGCCAAATCGGCATTTGCTAAAAAAAGGTGGCACGAATTAACTTAAGTGTTAACTTAAGAATAAAAAAGAGATAGCTTGTTGCTATTGACTTGCTACTGTTGCAGCAGTTTTTTTTGTGTGACCGCCTTTAGGGCTTTCAAAAAGAGCTAAGGCAGGGGCGTGCCCAGAAATTTGAAAAGGGGGGGCCGCAATTTCCTGTTTCCGTTTCCACGGAAAATATCGATGAAGACCAAAAAAAAAGTCTTCACGTTTCGACGTCCAATTTACCCCCCAAAATCAAGTGATGACCAAAAAAAAGGTCTTCACGTCTCTCATCGTCCAATTTACCCCCCAAAATCAAGTGAAGACCAAATATAAAAAAAAAGGTCGTCTCGTCCTCAGATGTCCTGTTTTTTCTGTTCCGCTGACTGATCAGCTTATATTTCAGCGGGGAAGGGGGGGACGCTACCCCAGCGCCCCGAACCCACATATAAACAGAATGGTACTTCAATACTTATAAACGCAAAAACTGCGAAATAAGCAATGTACTTGTTGCTTAGCTTTCCCCGTTTCTGGTCCCGGCGCTAAGTTGCGAGATGGACTGCAACCATGCTTCTGCACATGAAACAACAATAATGGAGACTTGATTTAATTGTTGAGAGCAATATGATTGTGTAATAAAGTAAATCAGCCTTCTGGAATTCCCGATCAAACATAGAATTACAAATGGTGCTTGAAAAAAACACCATTCCTGTTTTTTCTCATGATTTTGAACCTTAATAAATTGTAGCGTTAAAATCCTTGTTGATATTTTGAATAAGCGTTTGTTTAATTTAATGTTATCCGCTGCTTTCAAAAAGCAAAGATTCTCAAACTATTTTACAAAAAACGCTTTTTCATTTGACAAAACGCAGCTGCAAATAAAATATTTCGAAAATATATTGTGACGTTAACTCGAAAAAATTTAACTGATTTTTTTGCTGTACCGTACTGTATACGTTCAAAATTTTGTCAGTCTGTTTTTGCTACTTACAAATAAGCCGAGCCGAATTTCGTGAACTTAAGCGTACCGATGGCATGGCAAGTTCGTTAGGTTGTCAGCTTTGTGATCTAGAGATCTGAGCTCAATTTTCTTTTCGGTCATGCCAAAAATATAAAATCGTAGCTACCCTTCTTGGTATTTTGCATCAATGGTAATGCTTAGGAATACAGATGAAGTTTCAGTAGGCTAACATTGAGACGAGAAACGGTAAAATAGGATTAACTTTCCCGAGTATATTTGCTGTTACACGGTGTGTCCAGCTAAAGCAGGTTGTATCATTTTGGTTAAATCGTATTAAGTCGAGCCAGATATAAACCACATAAACGAAGTTAAAAATTCCGAAACAGAAAATTGTGCTTATACGTAGGTAAACGTATGCGTGAGACTGACGTGAAAATACGTAAGTTACGCAGTCCCAATACTTCATAATGCAACATGTGAAAATATTATTGATTGTGAACTGAAGAATCCGGGTTACCGGCACGCATGACTTGTGTCGAAGATAGCTTTCTTATTACATATAAGAGTTTTTCTAAGTCATTGATGCGAGAATTCTGTTACTGTGCAGTGCGCAGTCGACCACCCACTTTAGAGATTTAGGCTGCAATGTAGGTGACAATTCATTTTGATTTTGCTAAAACTAGACTTGTTTTCATTTAAGTTCTCGTGTGTTTGTAAACAGTGCCGCAAAATACAGAGCTATATAAGGAATTGTTGATTGTTTTGGGTTGTTTTTTTAGTTTTAATGCATTGCCGCGTGATTGTTTCTAGTTACAGTTTCTACTTTTGTGGTTTTCGTATGCCTAGTAGCGGATGATAATCTCCTCCTTTATCTATATGAGCATTAATAACAAGATCATATTAAGCGAACACGAAGAAAGTCGCGGAGAGATATGACAGCGAGTGCAAGCTGTACACATACTAGCTCAGAATGCTGCTTAAGGTGCAATAGATTAGGGGAGCAATTATGATATTATACTGTTACCTAAATGCGTAAATTTTTTGCGTTATGGTCAAATTACAATTACAATTACAATGAAGGTAGTGTACTGAAAATACAATTGCAGTCAGTGGTTTTTATTAATCAGTCGACATGGCTTAGCGGTACCGCGCGCAGGTGACAGATTCTACATGACGAGCTCGATTCACGGCTGGAGCCGATCGCATTTGACGTATTTTCTAAGTGGCTGCTGACTCGAAGAGCGTAAGCTCACTTCGCAGTCTCCCTCAATTACTGTTGAATTTTCAGTGTAATATAATTTGAAAATATTCTCAGTTACTTATTAAACATCCAACTTTTGTTGTTGTTTGACAGTAAGGTGATTGCAGAATTAATAATAGCTCTCAGTCGCTTATTTTGGTGATTTCCGAGCTTTAGAAGATGAACATTTTCAAATAGGTTTTTTTTTCTATTTTTTGAGTAGAAATGTGTTTTGTTTCAATGTCAAGTTTAAATCGATTTTCTACTTTGAGTAGATTTGATTTTCAAGTTTTTTTATAATCTTTCGTGTTTCGCTGCAGATTAATGATATGTAAATACTAGCCTTGGGCCAATCGAAAATACCTGTAAGCTTATATTAACCTCGACTTGTTTATATTTAATGCGTAGTATCAAACAGCCAAAACTAATAATCCGCTGCTTTTCGTTTTGAATTATGTTGGTCGTGATTAAATTGTACAAGTGCGACAATTTTACGAGCATTTTTGAAAGCTAGCAGTTGAAAATTAAGCGATTATGAACTCAAAAGTTACTAGACTTGCAGACCGTTTTGAATTAGTTTGAGGCAGTAACAGAAAACAGTATGGCGCCTTGGTGCTAACGTTGTGTTCTTTAACTTCTTTTAGAAGTTGAAAACGCCTATAACATTCTGAAGAAGACCGTTGGCTTTTTTATAGGGGAAACGCTACGCAAAGACCTGTATAAAGTAGTCGTTCAAGGAGATAGGCTATTTAAAATATTCATGTATTGTTTTGTGTTCCCATTTGAAGCATGCCTTTATGATGGGCCCCTTGCTTTGGTTATTCATAGACCCCAGTTAAAGAACCTCTTTGCAAACGCATCAACTCAGATTTTTAATGCACAATTCATTGTGTTGGAGTTGCTAAACGCTTACAGCAGATACTAAGAAAAACAGCTTGACCTAAGCGAAAATTTAATAATTGTGTAGCTTCTCCGTGATTTTTGAGATTTCTTTTTGGCTACTGGTAAAGTTTTTCAAAACTGGTTGTTTTCTTAGACGGAAATTTTAAGAAATTGTACTTCTAACTCAAAACATCAAGTAAAGAGCCTTCAAAGTTTGATTGTTGTTTTAGTTAGCGATTTTGAAAAAGTCTTTTAAACTTTGTTGTTTTTGTATTATTATTATTTATGTATTTCCGAAAGAACTGTATTTGTACGATACGCTACTTAAAAACACTTGTTTTAGATTTGTAATAAGCACCGTGAGAGGTTAGTCTAAAAAGTTGAAGTTGCTGAAACAGATTCAGCTTATTTCCATGTCCACATTTTAAGGGCTTTCGGCCCGGGGGCTTTGCTTAGGTTAGGTGAGATTTTGTGGGCAAATTTTTGCGAAGTTGTGGGCTTTCCAGGGTGCACTTAAAAAGGTGGTCTGTGTTAGTGGGCTTTCAGAAAGTTGTCCTTATCCCGGTCCACTTTGAGAAAGCCTACATTTTTGTAGACATGGAAACAGACTAATTGAAATTGAGCTAGTCGTTGAAAACTTTTTTGAAAATGCAGATTTAACAGCTTATAAAATTGCTCTGTGAATTGAAAAATTGGATTATATTTTCAGTTTCTTCAAAGGATACGATTACAGTTTCAAAAATACTTTTGCTAGCTTTTAAGCGAGTAATTGTATTTGCAGACGGGTAGTGTTACACTTATTCGCGCCAGTCGTCACCTGCGCGACTGACTGTATGCTAGATAAGTCAGTTTTTTTTTTGGCCAACCTGATAACAAATTTGGCATAAGTCGCGAGATCAGCAGATTGAGAGCTGCAGTAATTCTAGCACCAGCTTAGGTCGAACTTTAGCTATGCAAATGAGATACCTTCGATACTAGGCTAAGTCATACTAAGATTTTAAAAATCATATCCATAGCTATAGCTCAGCGCAGAGTTAGTGAGGAAATTGAATTAGAAATGGTAAATTATGAGTCAGTCTACTTAAAATTAGGCAGTCCTGGCACTACAAGACTTTAAAAGCGCCAAAAGTAACCATTTCATGTTAGCTCTCGCACATTCACAGTCAGTGTTCAATTCAAGGAACACTTGAAGTTGACAAGTTACTGATAGTCCGGAGAGGAATGCTGTAAAATGCTTTGCGTGACTGTTGTACTTGTGGTAAGGTAAACGGTACAAAATATATTTAATGCTACTATTAAAAGATAACAACACAAAAACGCAAGAAATAATACAAAAAATCTTCTGTGGTTGCTTTTTTGCTGCAATGGTTTTTTGGTTCTTCAACTGCATAAGTCTTGCCTTTGAAATAGTTGCGTCATTCGTCTTTTTCCAAAATTGTTCCAAAATCTCGATTTAAGTCAAAGAGAAATATTTAAAATCGCAATTTTTCTGAAGATCTGAGCGCGTGACGAACTCCTGACCTCGTGAACGATCGCGAAATATAGATCATAGATACAAACTGATGATAGTTTCTGGTTTCAGGTGCTTCTTCCACACCTGGCTTCAATTTAAAAACACGAAACGAGCTGAGGAAGAAGCTACTGAGAGCAGCCTTTGACTTTGACTTCCAGTACTTTCGGCTCTAGTTGGAGTCGAACCCGTAGCGCAGTTTTCGATAAAACAGACGCAGGACCAAACCACGTAGGTCACGTTAGCTCACCTAGGTTGAAACCTAACTCACCGATGTTACAACTGCCAGTTATTTTTAATCTTCCTTTTTTCTTACGGTTAAAGCATCTTTGAATTTGACAACCGGTTGAATCTAGTTTTCCAAGAAATTTACAGTAGAATCATGTTGAAACTTAGGGGGTGGTCGGGACTAAGGGCTTATTTTTCAGGGAGGGATTGCTTTTTGCAGGCCCGATTTTGACGTTAGCATTAGAGCTTTTTTCAGGAGACGCAATTTTACGATCTTTTTTGCGGCAAGCCCCTGACCGCTGGGGCAGAGGCTATGGCTTCTGTTATCTCTCCTCCTTAATCTGGATATGTTTTAAGGATGTATTTTTGACAATAATACAAAAATATTCGGATTAAAAAGCAAAATTTAAGCGAAACTACCAACTTGGAATTATATACCGTTAATTGACGCTTTGTGGAAATACCGCACCACAAAAAAATTGACCGGGGACTGCTGGCTGCATAGATAAAAATTGTTCGGAAACTTAAAATTTTCGGTTATATTGGAAGCAATATGCAGAGTTCTGAAGTATTTTGTTTGCAAAAGTCAAATTTATTTCAAAAATAAGAATTTTGTTTTCAAAATCATTGTTTTGTTGTTAAAACTGTTTTATAAACAATCTCCTAAACTTGAGCTGCTTGTGTCAACATCAAGAAAAGATCTACAGGAACTTTTTCATGCTTCAGTTGATGTAAAAGTGTTGGGGATTATTTCTTTTGATTTTTGCTGTCTTGTTCAGACCGAGATCATTGGCACAACTTTACATGACAAATTTAACAGGGAATTGAGAAGACTGCGAAATGATTTTGTCCTTTAGAAGTCAGTAGCTACGCCAAATGAGAGACTGGTTAAGCAACACCATCGCTATTTTCTGCACCAAACTGTGCACCTACCTGGAGGTGGTGAAAAGGTAGATCCTCGGCCTCAGAGCTGTTTGCATTTGATTTTGAGTAGATGCTCGACTAGACAGTAACGAAAAGCCTCGTGATTCACGTATCTTTGTTTGGTTCCATCCGCGAATCAAACCCATCACGCAAGCTCTTAATCGGTAGTAACGTTAAACCAGATTGTGTACTTTGCCGCGACCGCGTTGTTCATAAAAAAAGATGTTAACTCGCCTCGTGTAACCAGGGCTTAGCGCAGCAGGCCAAATTTATAACGAAGGTAGAGAAAGCTACTTGGGCAGTGCAGTGAATTGAAGTATTGAGTATGAAATTAAGAAGCATTGCCGACACAAAATTTAAAAATTTACCAAATATACGTGCGTGGACTGTTTCAATTTTTACTGAGTTAAGGGCATTTGTTTTTAAATCTACTACAACTGAGACTGTTTTCAATAGTGATTTTATGGACCTGGTTAAATGATGTTAGTTCTTTATTTTAGAGACTTGCATAGTCACAGAAAACTGCTGTGCGCGTTCTACAATTTTTATGTCTACATGCTTAGCTTTCATTTTTGCAATTGGGTGACCCAGTTAAATTCTATCTTTTACTATCGTTCTGCATTCTTTAATACTGAACTTAAGGTAAATTTAATTTGCTTTAACTCTGGTGGCTATCCCTGGCAAAGCTGGCTAAAATAGGCTGCATAAAACCATTAGCAAAGGTGTAAAATTCTTAACAATTTTTCTGGCAAACTATGGGTGTTATCTACACTATCAATGTTTACCACCGATAAGTATTCAACTATTAAGCGAGCATTTAACGGAAAATGGTTAGAAATTCTGAAAACTGAAGTTTTTCGAAATGCTTTCTATATTACAGACTGTGTTGTGATAGCCTGTTTTCATTGAGCTTGTCCTGATCTTCGGCTGTGTTTGAAAAAGCTGCTTTGGGCTACTTAAACTCAAGAACCCTTACTCCAGCTCTTCAATCCACTTTCTCTGACGTTTTTTCTTCAGCGGCCCAAGCCCAGTTTCAATTAAACGTTAGGCTTGTTTAAAATGGCTTGCTGTTAAAACATAGAAATTCCAATCGTGCGGGTAGCTCCATTATTTGTATTTCTGTTATGAAGCCTGGATTGAGCTTGAATAAACTTGTTCACGAACCTCTTATTGTTTACGTCATGACGCTATTTATTAATAAATGCTTCATAGATAAAATACAACGCACCACCTGCACCTGTTTTGAGGCTAAATTAAGCTCCGTGGTGACACCACCAAACCGAACTTGCATCCATTGTACCCCATCTGCTCCGTTGCACCTCCAAATCAAATCTTCATTGCACTCGCGGTATTCCGCCGAAGTGTGCAACGAGTGGAGGGGCCCGTCTCCGCGGCTTTGTGCCTTGGCAACACAGCTCCGAAGAAACGTCTGGGCGGTGGCGAGTCGTGGCCCGCTGGCGACACTGTGTTCGATTTGACCGGCCCGGGAAGCGAATCCAGAAGCTACCGCGCCGATAACGGAATTATTTGGTCAAACGTGTTATTGGGTCTTCACTTTGGACCAATTAAATTAAATTTGATTGAGCTTGTGTGAAATTGACAAACTCGTTATATCAAGATTACACTAACTCAAAATAAAGTTCATTGCTATAAGAGCGTAAAATTAAGAGTTATCACCAAACATTCGTGCCACAAGATAGGATTCGCAAACGCATGACACGAGATTGGATTCGGAAACTCTTGGCGCGAAAGGGGAGTTAGAAACTCGGTACGCGAGAAGGAATTCGGACACTCGTGTCGCGAAATACGATTTTGTATACTCGTGCACGAAGCGAGATTTGCAAACTCGCGTCACACGATGTGATTTATAAACTTGTAACACATAGAAACAATAAAAGCGAATCGAGGAGTCTTGATTTTGCGTCGCTTCGTCTTCGTGTTACAAAATTGCTGCTTTGCAAACTGCTCTGTCTTTTCAAATTTATGGGTCACCGTGCCAGCAAGTGTAAGCTTTCGTTGAGTGATTTATAGCTGTGCTTAGTTTTTGGTGAACAACTAGGCGTTGTAAGAGTAGCAATGAAATATGGTCACATAGCTAAAGTTCAGAAATGCTGTAAATGATTTTGAAAAGGTAATGGCAAACAGTGGTTTGTTTTACTGGTTTTTGGTTCGAATTGTTCAATGATTAATATCAACGAATAACAAAAAAGCTATAAAATGTCGGAATACAATAAATATGGGATGAAAATAGCTTAAGGAGGAAAAGTTAAGCAACAGTAAATCTCAGAACTGGACGTTTCGACAACATAGATTCAGCTATCATCATCAGCATTTTGCATACACTTTCTAGCTTGTGCTACTGATGATGACTGCTGAATCTATGTTGTGTAAACGTCCAGTTTTAAGATTTATTGCGACTTTGGTGTTTCTACTTGATAAAATTTCGGTTTGACGTGGTTGTTTTGGTAAAAGCCAGTTGCCCACGTAGCTGAAAACATGTCATTACATTTGATTTTGATGTGGCTTTGCAGTTATGGTGTTGTAAGACTAACCACATTAAATCTGACATGACTTGTGTATGTCAAAGGTAGTTAATTCCACGCTTGGGCGATGTACATATTACGAATTTCAGAGCAAGATTTTAATTATAACATCTTTCGTGCTACATTGTAATTTTCGTTGCGTACAAGCAGCGTGTAAATTGAAATTATTAATATTTTGTGTGGGATGTACTTTAGTTGAATTTATGAAGCAGATTAGACTGGAGGTAATCTAATAATACGCATTGTTGCTGCGCAAGATATAGTTAAGTACTTAGATGAAGAAGCATTTTGTGTTGTCTTAACTATCGCGTCTCGGTGTTACAGGTTACTGATTAATAATTGCGTTATTGTTTGTTTTACAAGACTTGTTACGGCAACGTTTTGAACAAGTCTGGCTACTTTGACACGGGCTACCATTCTTGCTTATTTGGCGCAAAGTTTTCTGCGCTGAAGGTCAGAAATTATAGTTCTGTATTTTGCAAGGTCAAAAATCAGCTTTTCTTAGTCACTGCTATTCATAAAATTCTGAAATTCAATTGTAGTTCTCAAAATAGTAATAGCTTATAGTAATATTCGTAACTAAACCCTTCGACAACAGAGGTTTAGCTGTCGCCATCAGCAGTGTATGCTACTCAGTGGGAAACTAACATGCTGGCTGCTAAATGGCAGCTAAATCTATATTTTTGAAACGTCTAATTACGAGAATTATTTTTGCTCTATTTTTCCTCCTCAAGCTATTTTCATCTTGTACCTGTATTTAGAAGCAAAAATTGAATGTATTTTGTTGCGTGAGATGCGACAGTTGCCGCAGCAGCAAGATATAATGATTAACTGACTTCTCGTAGCATAGCAATTTGAGCAAAAGCTAGTTTTGTTTGAAAAGATCGCAATTGCTCTGGTTGTTAAGACGAATTCATTTTAAATCAGTTTTAAGAAACGAGATTACTGTATAGAGAAAATTATCTGCAGTTTGAAGCTATTTTACTCAGTGGATAAAGACATCGCCATTAGCGCGAGAGGTGAAGGGTTTGATTCCCGGTCAAATGGAACACAATGACACCATCGACTTGATACCATTACGATGTTTCTTCGGAGCTGTGTTACCTAGACGCTATCCTGCGGAGATGGACCCCGCCACTCGTTACACGCTTCTGCGTAATACCATAAGTACAGTGAAAATTTGATATTTGCTTTGTTTTGAAGCAAAGCCTCTGAAATTTTTTTTTGATGAGAAATTTCTTACAGAAAAACTGTGCAACTACCTCGTTCACGTATTGGCGAGTTTGTAATCTTGTTCTTCGCGTTAAAGTTAATGAATCCTTTTTATTTCCAGTATTTCAAGAATGTGTGTTTGTGAGTTGTTAAAATGAAAGTGTTGATTGATTGTTTATACAAATTAAGCTACTAGTTCTAATAGATTAAGTAGAAAACATGCTGTCTGAATAAATAAAGCTTTTTTGTTACTTGACGTTTTGTATCAGCTAGGGGCGTACGCATAAATTTTCCTAGGGAGGGGGGAGGTGCAAAGAGCATTACTACCCTAACGTACGATGTTACTAGTAGAATCAAAGCGATAACGACTACAACAAGTAGCAGAGAAGGCTCGGGGGGGAGGGCATATAAAAATATTCCTGTTTAAGCCACTGTTTAAGTTGCTACTTATCACATGGTCAAGTATAATGCTGTGCTTGAACTAGTGGTCGCCATGTTTTTGCTTTCAACAATGGGATGAGTATCATTTTTTTAAATCGTCAAGGAATTTATATATTTTGGCTGCACGTTTTCTACTAAATGTTGTCGAAGATTCAATATCATGCATCAAAAATCAACTTTATCTAACTTTTTTCCAGCTGTACAAAATTTAGATCAACTACTGCGTTAATTTTCTTTTTTCCATTGAAAATCTTGTTAAAATTGTTAGGGAAAGTGCTCCCGGGACTCCTGCAAGTATCTCCACCCCACAAACCTCTTGAAGCAACAGCTTGAAGTAAACGGGAAGCAAGCTTTGATGCAAAACCGCGCTATGCTTCAACAGATGGTCCCTATCCAGCCCACAGCCGTTCATGGGACAGCAACACTGTCCCAAGGAGGCCTAGTTGGTTACGAGGTAAGTTATGCAGTAGATGCTGCCATGAGGTTGGAGCTAGCCACCAGCTTGCATGTAAAGCGTAGGAGACCGAATACAGTGTTTCTTTTATGCACGGCAATGCCAAAAACGATACTGAATTTTTTGAGGGAGAAGAATTGAAAAATGGATTGCAGTTTTGTACTTTTTCGAAGAAACAACAAATGCGACTGCAAAAAAAGGACTTATGTTTAATTAAAGGTTTAGGGGGTAATTCATTCCCTTTATTCAGATCGGATCTGCCAATGAATGCTTTAAGCTTGTAATTTAAAATTTGAGTTTTTCTCATGAAAACTGTAATTAAAAAGTAAACTTCGGCTATTGGTGTAAACGAAGACTTAGTTACCCCTTGCAAAAATAATTTCGGACCATTTTTAGAGTAAACACTGGTTTGGGGAAAAGGAGCTTGCTTTGTGCTTGTTATTGTCGCTTTCATTGCAGACTTTCTTACCAGCACAACTTCTCTTGTAACCTTGATTAAGCTTTTTTTCCGAGTAGCAGTGGCGTCGCCAGCCAGAAAATTACGGAGTGGTAAAAAGTGGCAAAACACTACCTTCTGCCGATCGATCTCTCTAACTACCCCTATTGCTCTCTTTGGGTCAATACAGATGTAAAGCTCTACATTAACTCTGGTACTTGAAATGTTTAGGGGGTGATTGCCCCATTTGTCCCTACTGGCTACGCTTCTGTGGAGTAATATCTATCTGCTCACAACACAAGCTTGCTTTATTGAGCAGATTAAGTGATGCGCTCCATTAAAGCTGTAGGTCATGCGCTGTTTAACTAATAACTTTATGTTGCATTTTTGTGAGACTGTAGGTACTGTGCAAAAATTTTACCTCCTATGTATGTAGCACTATTTATGCAAAAGGGTTAGCTATTTCAATCGACGAATTTCAGTAAATTGGACGGCAACAGCTGAAGGAGAAAAAGCGAAATCACAATCATTCTTAAAATTGGACGTTTCGACAACATGGTTTCAGCTGTCATCATCCGCAGTGTAAGCAAAGCTGTACAAAGCTGAAAGATTACAGCCTTACTTTACTCTGCTGATGATAATGGCTGAATCTGTTTAATTTTCGTCCTTAAGCTATTTGAATCTATTTTTGAAAGGAGATTTTTTTTTAAGGGATTTATCGAAAAGCTTTTGCATTAAACGTGTTTGCGAAAGCTTTCAACCTTACTAATTCACACTCAAAAATTTAAACTTTTTTTACCCATGTGGCTACGGTTTGTGATTTTTAGCTGAACCAAGTTGCAACCAGCGTATCGAGTACTTACTTTCGCTACTTGAAAACTTCAAAAAAAAACGTCGGCGCGCTCAATAACTGCCCGAAATATTGATCAACACTTCCAGCTGTTTTGACATGCTTCGAGCATTACTCATGGACTTAGAATTTGAATTACGGTGATTGCACCCGATTATTAGCTGGTGGTACTGGGCCACAAAAAAAACGTTAGCTTCATTGTTGAGATATTGCTATTGGTGCGGGAGGTCTAGGTTTCAAATCCAGGATTGGTCCGATCGCACGCAGTTTCGCCTACGGCTCGCCACGGCTGCGACATTTCTTTGGAGATGTGCTGTCCAGGCGCTAAGTCGAGGAGATGGGCCCCGTCACTCGTTGCACGCTTCGGCGTAATATCGCGAGTGTAATGAATATTTGATTTTTTTGCATGATTTGGCGCTGGTCCACCTAATGCTCAAGTGGTCTCATGCTTTTTTGCATATGAAAGAAGGCTTCGACCGAGGGTTCGGCTCTCGGTCGAGACCTATCTACTTAAGAATTTCCGGAATAGTAGCCATAGCTACCAAGTTGAGTACTCAAAAAAAATATTTACCCTATCCACATGGTCAGCTTAAGTGGATCCTGAACCCCACAGGCTTGTTGCATCATGTTTGAATTTTTGATGCCACCATCACTTGTTTCAATTATGTTATCAAAAATTTAACAAAGATACAGAAAGCTAATGGGCTTTTGGAACTACTTAAACTGGACATGTGGACGAGGGAACGACCGGGGCAACAATTTAAGGCGGGACCGGGGAATTGCGCCTCCCCTGGCCGGGGCCGGGGTTTGTACAATGCCTTATATTGTGTCTAGAATACAAAGCTAAGTACCTTTTTCGATATCACACCAATGCTCTTTCGTAATTGTACACGCTTTTCATTGAGCTTTTCGTTAGTGCGTGACGAACCTCAAAAACGCTTTAAGCATGCACGTTCTTTATTTTTACGCACCAGCGCATTTTTCATGCAGAATGAAAAAAATCTTCATGTGAAAATTTAGATACGACTTTTTTATCGATTGTATGAGACGACCCCAATTTTTAAGGGTAGGTTTTTGCACGTTAGGGTCGTCTTGTACGCCGGAATATACGGCAAATAAATTTGAAATTCAACCCTGGTCTATTTCTGTAATCCCCCGTACGGCGCCGGACCGGGGCAAAAATGGCATCCCCGGCCAGGGCTGGGGCCGGAACCCCGGTCTGTCCCTAATATGGACAGGGTAAATGGTCTAGAGATGAAAATGAATTTGCTTGCTTCATGTTTTCACCTTTCGAAAGCAAAGCCTTGTAAATGCATTTGTTTTACCCGAGAATTGCAGTTTATACCAAATTTTACACATTGTTCTGGATGTTATTCGTTTTTATTTAAATTTCCAGTCGTTTATTTCCACAACAACAAATAGGCAGTATATGGTCACATTTAATTAGTGGATATATCGATAAATTTATTATTATTTCGATAGATTTATTGTTGTTTCATAGTTAGCTTTGTTACGTCATAAAGCACACCTAGCATTGTGTAGGTAGCATATCGCCGTGACTGGTCACTTGTAATTACAGCCATACTTAGCTATACGTGGCCTGCTTAGGAAAACACAAATGACAGCAGTTTATTTGTTTTGGCTTAGTTTTAAAAGGTACAGGACGCCATGCTTTGTTATTGAAATTGCAACGTTGTTTCGTGAAAAACATTGCTTTGTTTCGTCGAGAAACTATTGCAGTACCACTTCCAAAATGTCTTGGTCATTTTCTAGCCTTTTCAAAATTCACTGATTTTGGTGAAGCGAGCACAACACAAAAAATCAAGTGGACCAGTTGTTCCCGTCAAAGTCCTCTGTCGGGCTAGGCTTTTTGGTTCTGAGATCACGCATTTGGGCCTGAATTTGAGAAAACTTTAGGGCCTTACTTCAGCTTTACGGGTAAACCTTTTGAAACAAACATAACTTTCGTTTTTTCTTGCCTGTGTAGGGCTTAAGATTAAGTTAGCAGTTAGGGTCCGGGCTTATATTTTGGGTTCTAGCCGGGTTTGGTCCGAAATAGTCCCGTTTAACAACTCTTGTTTCTCGAAATTAACCCTATTATTGGGACTACTGTAGCTCAAGATTATGATGCCAAAAAAAGCAGGTAAATGTCCCGGTATTGTTTGAGGATAAAGATCTTGGATACTTTCAAAGGTTTAGTTGGAACGGTTTGCAAAAGACAAGCAATTATAGGCGATATCATTTAAATGTTTGATGTGTTTCACGAATGAACAACCGGCTTTGTCAAATTATTAATATTAATTTTGCAAGCAACTTTTTGCTTATGAGACTGCGTTACCTCTGGCTTCTGAAAGGTCGATTTACTCAGTATCCGTACTTGCGTTTCATCCGCATTTGACGAATACGGATATATCACCAGTTGTGCGTACAGTAAACAAAACCGTGATGTCAACTTAGAACCGGTCAAAAATGGGGTCACCATTCTGTCAGAGTTGATGAATCGATTCAACATTTATTCCCGCTCGCTAAGACGTTAAAAATTCACTCGAACGCATAGAAAATATAAATTGGCCCGGAAAACGGAACAAAACCAGCGAAAGTGGAAACAAGTCGGTCGGAACGGACTGATGTTAAAGTGCCAAAGTGCAAATACTGCTAAAGTGCAATTACTGACGTATTGGAACTCGATCAAAAATGAGCTTATGTTTTTCTTCGGAACAAAATATGATTAAAAACGGTCAAATACGGGTACTGCGTGAATCGACGCAAGTCGCGCTTTTTAGCCGCTTTTCCTGCTGCAATTTTTCGTTAGGTTTTATGAGGTTGTCAACCTTTATATGGTGTACCTTGTGCTTAACGTTTTGCCATAATCTGTTATTTTTAGCCTTTGACTGCTTCATAATTAACTAAGCTGTGCCATGTCCTATGCTAACCTAAAGCATTAGACTATTTGCGTCCGTTGCCAGCTGCTGCAAATGCAATTCTTATTGTTATTGTGTGATAGATGCTGTAGTTATATGCTTTTTGGTGAGCGGTGTGGCCAGGGTAAGCATGATTTGCAGAAGCGTGCAATTACTAGTCTGGAAAATTGTAACTTCATTTTCACAACTACCTTGTTGTAAAGTTTAGTAACTGTGTCAAAGGACAGAAGAGGCTGTTTTTGGCTGCCGACCTGGGCCGTAGCCTCATGGCTGTATTTGCAGACCTTTTTTTAATGGACGCGATTGTGGGACGCTCCTTCCGAATGGGGAGGGCTATCACGGGGGAGTGGGCGCGGCTCTAGCCTTTCCTTAAATCCGGTACTGCTCCGACGTCCGTAAGGTAGCGAAATTATTTTGCAGTAAAGTTTAACGGAAATACTCCATGCTCTAACCTTATGTCAAAAAACTGTATTTACTGGCTACGCCGCTGGTGTGGCTGTGGGTTACTCTATAATCTTGCAGCGCTGCATTGTTTTATTGTGCCCTTTGCATTACATACAGCAAGTTGCAACCGGCAATGCCCAACCATTGACCAGTGGGCTGCCTTCTGCGAATCAATTCTACAGTCCAACTGTACCCGCCGCCGCATCTGCTGCTGCTTATAGTGTTCTGCAGCCTTCAGGTACTACAGCTCATCTACTTTCTTTAATTTCGTTTCAAATTTCAACTCTTTATGAGGCTTTTGTTCGGTTGGTGCATTAATTATTGCGTTTGTGAAAGTTATCCTGTTTACATGACCGTATTTCTTATCGATTACAACTTGGCAGTTTTGAAACAAGTGATGCCAACGGTGGAAGTAGATTTGGGTTTGTAGTTCAGACCTAAAAACTGTAAGAAATTAGGTTATTCGGCCTGCAGTTAAGCGATTTTATTGAATTTCTTCGGCTTCGAAATTTTGATTTCGGACCATGCGAAATGTAATCGATTTAAACTCGTGTCATGTAGGCTGTATAGGGTTGTATCTTAAACTTTAAAGAAAAAACAAGTTTTGTAAGATATAATTAAAACTTTACTGGCTGCTTAACTCCGGTGCTAGCTGAAATATTAAACTAATTTTGAAGGCCCAACCTTTTTCAAACTGGACATAAGCGCTCTAGAGGTGAAAAATTTTGATTTGGAAGCCAGATTGTAAGCCTATTTTGTGAATTTCATACTGTTTGAATATGTTTATAATTAGCAGAACTGCAATTTTCCTATAATTTCAAATGATATGCAGCGATATGCGCTACCTACATCTGACGGCTGTAACCGTTCTGCTCTCTGCAAATTGCAATAGCGAAGCGCTGAAAAATTTATGGCTTTTTTGTGATTAAAACGTCGACTAGCATCTTAATTTCTAATTATATTTGGATTAAACTTCTCGTTTAATTACATGACATTGTCTGCATTGGTATGCGTTGGTTTTCAAATATTTACAGTTTTCAACTGTGATTGAATTATGGCAATTAACCGGCTTTTTTCAAAGCGATTAGACTGGATTTTATTAAGCTTGCGTTACCAAACATGGAGCAGAAAATTAGAGTTGGTTTACTGGCACCTGCCTACCCAGCTTTTTGCTTGAGCTTTATGTCTCTACTATCATAGCTGTAGGTGATATTGATATATGACACGGAAAATTAAAGTATCAAATTTTTGTAACTTTTTTGTGTGGCTAATGCAGGGACCAATCCAAAATCTCCTACGAAACACGCTGGAAGTTATGATCTGATTCTACTGAAAAATCTACCTTAATGTAAAAAAAATTCAGACCCCCGACTCCCCTTTAGAAAATTCCACAACCGTTTTTGGTTACACACGAACTAGTATCGCAAATTTTTTTCACGTCTTGTAAATATTCCAGATCTTGCGGCACTCAGTCCCCAACTTATGCCTTATTATCAAATAGCAGCTGCTCCTGCGCCGGTTGCTGCAATGTTGCCTGCTGCTGGAAGCCTTCGTGCTGATAAACTTGAAGTAAGTTACAGTTAAGCATATTTGGGTCGCTTTATACTTATTTGCAAACAGCTGTAGTATTTTGTGGATTACTTAAATCAGATCTTCATTATACTCGCGGTATTACCTGTAACGAGTTGCGGGGCCCATCTCGGCGGCTTAATGCCTGGGCCACCCAGCTCCAAAAGATTTGGTAGCGGTGGCGAGTCGTTGGCACTGTGTCCGACTGACCGGCCCGGGAATCGAACACCAGACCTCCCGCACCGACGGCGAGATGTTAACCGCTGTGCTTCGGCCAGTGTACGACTTATTAAGTTCTTTGAATAAAAATGCTCATTTGGTTCAGCCTCTGACCACGTTATTTCTGATATAGCGTTTTCTTTTAGGTTTGTCGGGATTTTCTGAGGGGTAATTGCACTCGGGGCGAAATGGAGTGTCGGTACGGTCATCCCCCTGATAGATCGATGATTGACACTGCGGACAACACTGTTACTGTTTGTATGGACTGTATTAAAGGCCGATGCACAAGAGAAAAATGCAAGTACTTCCATCCTCCACCGCATTTACAGGTAAATATTAGCAATTAGTATAGCCTCGAACTAATGCCTAGCCGAGGACTCCGCTGCTTTAGTGCGTTTCTGGCAGCACTGTTTGCCATACTTTAAAGGTTTCAAGTAACTCGACCGAGTCTCGAAACCAGATTCCCAACTGCAAAACAAACGCTTGAACCGATTTAACTGCTTGAAATTTATGTTTAGGCAAAAATCCGTGCTGCCCAGAATCCAGGCGCGGCTTTTTTGACCTCTCTCAATCCGACTGCAATCGCTAGCCCCCAACCCACTGTCATGGTAAGTCTGAACCCAAACACGCAACTATCATGTAGTGCTCTGGCTCCCTGATGCATGTGCTGGCAATTAGTCCTTGGTTCTGTGAAATTAATCTAATTTATCACAATAATACTAGAAGAAAATTTGCTAGGCCTATCTAGCTAGAACTAAGTTCATTTTTTAATGAAATCTTTAATGTGAAAGATTAATGAGCAAGCTTGTCCATGGTACATATTTTTCTGCCCCATCCCATAGCTTCATGCCAGTCCCATCTCATGGGATTGCCATCGAAGCGCAATTCAATCAAAGTTAATCAATTTATGAATGTATTTAGCGTAATGTGTACTAGATAGAACTACATGTAGCCTACAAAGAGAGATACCATACAACAAAATTTATAAACTTTGACAATTCATAATTATTCTGGTTCGTATATCGTAGCCACTGTGTTCATTCATGGGATGGGGCATTTCCTATAGAACTCCCATTACATGCCTGTTAATTAAACATGCCAAGTTTTTACTTCGTAATTGAGATAGTTCAATACGCAAT
This sequence comes from Trididemnum miniatum, assembly GCA_964006365.1. NCBI lineage: Eukaryota > Metazoa > Chordata > Ascidiacea > Aplousobranchia > Didemnidae > Trididemnum > Trididemnum miniatum. Next base: position 4,746,335 of record OZ023250.1, read on the forward strand.
GTTGTTTCGGTAAATTGGCTTTATATTAGGTTATTGTAAAACTCTTCCAAGCTGACGAGAGGCGACTGGTACCGAAACCGACTAGTTCGCATACTCAGTTGCAATGTTCATTACATTTTGCTCTATTTGACAGTGAATCATTGATTACCACGTGATTTTTGGCGTAATTTTTGTGCTGTTGAATCAGTAGCTACTGTAGATAGCATGGTATTAATTAACAACAGTAATGATAACTTGGCTTGATTTAAGACGAGTTTGCTGTTTTGCAAGCGAATTCGATTGTGTTAGAGAGACTCTGGTTCGATACTTGGTTAAGCTATCCATAGATTTTCAATTGTTCTTAAAACGTCGTAGCTAACCGCACTACAGGCTGAGGGTGTGTAGTAAAAATCGGTTGGCGCAGCGGTTGAAGACATCGACATTGGTGCGGAAGGTCTGGTGTTCGATTCCCAGGTTGGTCTAATCGGACGCTGTGTCGCTTACGACTCGCTAGTGCTGCGATGTTTCTCGCAGGTGTATTCTAAACCGCAGAGATGAGCCCCGCCACTCGTTACACGCTTCGGCGTAATGTGCGAGTATTATGAAGATTTGATTTTAGTTACCACTATTCCTAAGCTTGTAACTAATTTGACTGATAAAGCAAATCAGTTTTAGTTTGGAAATTTCATATTCAAACGTTTATGATTGATGAGCTCAAAGTCTTGGAAGTTTATCGATAAATTTCTAAAAATTCAGTGCAAACGAAGCAAAGATCAGTAGTTATTTGATTGGCTGTATTGTAACACTTGTGGTAGTACTGTAGAATTTTAATCATTGTTTTTTTTTTACTTTTTCACCCCTTTTCTTTTCCTTTGATATTTTTTTCTGTTTTGCTTTTTTGCTTGCTGGCTGCTGATGCTTTTTGCCTCTTCGCAATAATTTAATTCAAAATCACCATCCGCTAGGCTGCGCCAAAGAGAGTTTTAAGCATCGAAGAAGCGGTAAATGTTAGCCTTTTTGAAAAAAAAGTTTGTTTTTTCTTGTTAGTTTATCGATATTTGACTTCTTTTAGTGAAAAAAGGCTTGTTTTATACAATTTTGTATCTACAATTGTTGAACTGGTGTATTCCAGCTTTCAATAATCCAAAAAGGCACTTATGGCAAATGTCTTCAAAACCTCGTAGTATCCTTGAGGCTTTTCCATTTTTTTGAAATTTCGCTTGAAACTGCTAGTAAGTTAGTAAGTTGGCAATATATGATTTATTGGGTCTGCTAGCAACGATTTTTAAAAAGATGATTGGCGGTATAGAGCCCTAAGCTGCCAAGATAAAGTACTTTTATTGATTTTCGAAGCTTTGGGAATACAATCTTGTGTTTAGAAAATTTCATAATACACGTATACGTCACGTGACCACGACCGTGTCCACATGTTCATTTTTAGTGGGCTGTAGGTCCATGGTTCTTGGTTCAAGTTCCTGCATCATAATCAATTTCTTGCTGTCATAATCACTTTTTTAACTGTGACATCGAAAAATTGATTATGATGCAGAAACTAGAACAAAAACCGTGGACCTAAAACCTAATAAAATTGAATATGTGGACAGAGTAATAATGTATTTGTTGCATGGCACTTTTTTCTATGCATGGCCGAGTTTTAGCAACTAGAAATTTAGCCGGTGTGTGTTTTGTTTTCGTGGTGGTAGTGGCATCATTACACGCAGAAAAAACTACATACCTGTGTTTAACACAAATGCTGTATATGCACTACAATTTTTAGATTTTTTTCCGTGAAGCTTCTAATCTAGCTCTTAGCACAAGCGACAAGCCCTCAAATACTTTATATCAATTGCATTTTATCGTGTACAGATTAGTTAGGGCTGAAGAAAAGAAAATTGATTTAAACTGGTCTATTATTTTTTCGCTGACACACCCCTGCACCAACACAGTTATAAATGACTGCCATTGTTTTGCTATCAAGCTTAAACTTGATTTATGTCGTCATTTATCAATTTTTTGCAAGAGGCACAGCAGATTAGCAGCTGCAAAAATAAGTTTTTCAATTTCTGTTGACCCCCTTTTTCGCTCATTTGCTATCTCCTCTTACTCCCCGCAGATGACCAACGGAAACCCTTTGGGTCAACCTCCTTTGAAGCGTCATGCATTGGACAGTTCTTTGATCACTTCCGGCGGAAGTGGCGTTGCAAATACCTCCGGTATGACGTTGTCAACTCCTTCCACTCAGCAAACACTTTCAGCTCTATATGGGTACAGTGGCACAGCGCTTCCAAATTTAACAGCAGTTCATCATCAGAATCTTCCAACTGCTCCGACTTACTATCAACAAAGTAGGTTGTGTATGTTTTTTATTTGTTTAGTCAGCAACGTGGCTTAGCGGGACCGAGTACAGGTGACAGATCGTGCGAGACGGGTTCGATTCGCGACTGAAGCCAATCGCATTTGGCATATATACCCGGTGCCTATTGACTCGAAAAGCGCAACCTCACTTCGCAGTTTCCTTCACTTGCGTTTGAATTTTCAGTTCAATATAATTTGAAAACAATCTCAGTTATTTATTTATGCTACAAAACATGAAATCTGTGCTCGATTCTCTGCTAGGTCGCCACTTTCTACAATTACAGCCTATTTGTGCCAGCAACGGAATCCAAAGTGTTTTTCATTGCAGGGTGAAGTTTTCACTCTGTCTGCTGTTAGTTGCAGCAACGCAATTATGCATGTTTACGCAAAATTTCTGGTCGATGAGTGGCGATACATAACCATCTACTGATAAAGTGCTCACAGCAATGAAAAATTGTTCCAACGCAACGTCAGCAGCAGTATTTAGGCCAGAAATAGTTTGAAATGACTGACCGGTCCTTGTTGTGGTTAAAGCCAAATCTGTCGGCACGGGAAGTCTGGAGTTCGATTCCCAGGCCGTCAAATCGGACACAGTGTCGCCTACGGATCGCCACCGCTGAGCTGTGTTGCCAAGGCGCTAAGCCTCGGAAGGGGACCCCGCCACTAATTACACGTTTCGTCGTACTACTGCTAGTATAACAAAGATTTGATTTTTCTAGCTATTCCAATGCTGCAGCTGCAATATGGAGCTACTGCCAATGCTCTAGCTGCTGCTGCTTCTCCTGCACAAGCAGCGCCTCTCACTACGTTTAATCTTCCAACTACCAGCAGCGCCACTGCTAATGGAAATGTTGCTTCGTATGCTCTTCTGAATGGGCACAGCCAGGTATGTCTTTCTTCAACTTTATCTAGTTTCTGGTCATAGCTATTATGTTGGTTGTGAAATTTTGTAACCAGTGATTGGCAGTAAATGTTTTTTGCTATTTCAAAACATGTAACGGCCAATGACCTGTAGCGAAGGCCAGGTAGGGGGCCGCCTGGGCATTTCTTTCCCGTCCCCTCTTTTGACGTAAAGAAAAACTTTTTTGGAGATGGATCACCAAAGGCGAATGAAAGCGGGACTCTCGTTGTTTAAATTCGACCCGCCTTCGTAAATGTTTTGCTAGCTACACTTCTGTCAATCATTGACCAGTTTTGTAAAACGTTTTTCATTTTTTTGTTTCTGTAAAGGGGTAAAATTACAAAGAAAAAATTAAAAACCCTTTGAACGCTGACCATGGTTTTTCAAGCCGATCTTTGACGCAACTTTTTCCAAAAACTAGCTGTAAATTATGGGTAAAAAATTCACGTAATGCACGAAAAGAAAAACGTTTACTGCTTTTGTATTTTGCTTTGCTCTTGCTTTATGCTTCGCTTATATGACGTCATAGCTTGCTGGCGATATATCGTCCAAGCCTGCTGCAGCTCATCACGTGACTAACACGTCATATGCTCCACTAACCATGACGGTGTGCCGAGATTATCAATCGGGAAAATGCACCAGGCCATACTGTCGCTTCGTACATGTTCAGGAAGGTAGGCTGATGGCCGCGCTATAAGCATGCAAACACGTAATTTGTAAGAGCTGGTACACCGAAAAAAATCGCTGCACGTGAGGTGGAAATTGCACCTCTTCCGAGCAGAGGAGATTACGAGTTTGGGCCTCCCAGGGCTATTTTTTGTGGGGGAGTATGCCTTTTACCGACCAGTTTTTGATATTACCAGCAGACCTTTTTTAGATGAATTGACTTATCGACCTTTTTTAAAGTGTAGCCCATACCGGGGAAGGGGGGCGTTTATTACGGAAGAACTGAGACAAAAGCCCCCCCCCCCTAATCTCCCTTGTGTACCGCAACACCTCCTAAAGTTGTGAAAGTTTTTAATGCATAAGAGATCACTTCCCTAATTTTCCACCTTGAATGTAATCAAAACGCTTCCCTTACTTCGTAGCTTCGGTGTACCGGGGAGCCTTGTTGCAATCAGATAAATTTTATGGCAAGCAACTGCGATTTTGTTTATACCTTGGCGTATTTTTACTGTCTTACCAAGCAATTTTGAGCTTAACCAAAGCTTTTACAATGAAAATATAAGAATCTAGTTTCTCTCGTATCTGAACCGCAGAGGTCAAATCTGATTTAAAGTAGCTAAAGAAGAAAAAATAAATGATTTGTACTTTCACTTTTATACTGCCTTGCATACACTGCTGATGATGACAGCTGAACTCATGTTGTCGAAACGCTCAGTTTTAGGAATTGCTGCGGCATTATTTTTTTCTTTTTAAATTACTTTTGTTCCATAGTTACTGTATGCTGTGTCAAAGTAATTGTTTTTTTCATTTCAAAGCGTTGAATTTGCATGCATAATTTTGAAATTGGTTGCTGCAATTTTTGCATTATTTGCAATAATTATGACAATATCAATAGCTCGCAATTTACGAAAAGATTGCGTATTTCTCTTTATGCTCCCGTCATATACTCGGATGCATTCCCCTCCTATCTTACTGTAATAAGTAAATGAGGCGTACTGGCTAAGGTGGACTGGCAGCGCCTTTTTTTAATTCCTCGGTTATGAATTAGCTTGTCCACATGAGTGTCTAGTTTAAGCGATTTCAAAAGCCCACGGAGATTCTGCATCATAATCAATTATTTGATGTCATAATTAATGCAACTAATTACGACATCAAAAATTTGATTGTGATGCACAAAGCCCGTGGCCTTTGGAACCACTTAAGCTGGATAATTTAGAAGTCAGAGGAAAATTCAACTGGAAAACTTGGAAACAAAGGCAACTCCAAAGCGAGTCTGGATTCGTCCTACGCATAGCGCCTCCGCCGCTTTCTCGTGATACGAGGATAAAGATGAAGAAATTAATCAGCATGTGGGCAGGATAAAATATGTTATTCAACTAAAGCTAGAACCTAGCTTACATTGCCTAAGTTCACGAATAACAGCTTCAAATTCTCAGTGGTAATTGAATCTAATGGAGCTCTGCAACACCGACTTCGGTTTGTTACATTTGAGCGCGAGACATTTGGGCGCAAGACATTTTAGCGCGAATGCGTTCTATCGCACTTTTTAATAGACTGTAGATCCTAACCCTGTCCCTAACGCAAAAGTGCGTTCAAATTAAAATTTTAAAAAGAACGTTCTGTACAATATGTTATAGTCTCGTAAAAAGTGCGATAGAACGCATTGCGCGCCCAAATGTCGGGTTTCGACCGACACTGTTGCGTGAATGGGTCTCTCAAGCTTGGTAAAAATGATCCCTTTGTTCCTCATCTCTGAATATACTCACACACTAATGCGAAGATTTTGGTAAATACCAGCACCTTGTATGTTTTGTAAAAATAACTGCTACAGTTGATACAGTTTGCAATATTAAGTTTAATTCTTCGCATAATTTTGAGTTTGTTAGCAATTCAGTTGGCTGTTGTTGTTGTTTTTGTTGTTGTTGTTGTTGATTTTTGCGTGTGTTTTAAAATTGACGAAAACGTAGATTATGTTCTTCCTTTGCTGTCAATGTTTTTTGAGTCTTAGATTTATTATTTTTTTAGATTATGTTGAAGTAAAAGATGATAAAGTTACGATCTGTCGAAACGCCATTGAAGGTAAGAATAAGTTATTTAATGACTTACTGTATCTACTCGTTCAAAAAGTGACCCTCGTATTTACTTGATAGCACGTTTATTCTCCCATCACGAGAAAACGATCGAAGCGATATAACGAGCTCGCTTAGGAGTTGCCGGCCATCTGTCTTCAACTTTAAGATGGGGTAATTCCGCTAAGTGCCTTTCCCAACGGCACTGGTAAATTTGCCGGCTTGTTCGCCACACTGTCCCTGTAGTGCTGAGCATTAAGCTGAGAACCTATGAATACCAATTTTCTAGTCATTGATTTGACCGAAGTCTTCAACTCCAAAAGCAGTGCAGTAATCATTAACTTTTCAAAGCAAGCCGTTGCATCTGGCCATTTGTAACTTATTATCTATCGTAGAGTGGGACAGCACTGCTTCGGGCTATTCACCCTCATCAGCCGCACTCAGGTAAAGGTACATTCATCCTTCAGAATGATTGACTTTAATTAAGCCAACGTAAGAATTTTACTATTATCCATCGTTGGTAATTGTTGACTTTCGTGCATTTTACTGCAATCTAAGATATGGATGCTTTTCTTTTTGCTTGTTTTTGTCGTTGATAAAATTTTTTCATTTAGGCAAATGTGTTCGGGCGCAATGCAAATATTACCATATGCCCACTGCCTCGAATGTGACGTCACACAGTGCAAATTTTGTGGATCTTGGTTATGGGGAAGCCCCTACAATTGGGGGCGTAGCCAACCTTACCACCCCGGGATTAATTCCGGTTATAGCCAATGGGGCTTTGCCCACTGCGTCATAAGAATATTTCTGAAGTTCACAGCATTGGACACCATCCTTGCCTTGGATAAAATTGTAGCAAACGTGTAGATTTAGATCAATTTAGTATTTTATTGTTAATGGGGTATCATGCCTTTTATGTGTGTTATTTACGCTAAGTGCTTATTGATGTGTGGCCGCAGTTGTGTTTTGACTTGTCATTTTTCCCACCAAATAGCCAACTTAATCGTGCAACCCATTTTTGCCCAAACTTTCCGTAAAAATTGGGTCATCTTAGCTACTGTGGGGTAACTGGCTTGTTATTTTTCTTGTTTAAAAACTGTTACAGCGCCTCATAGCTTAAATACGTGCGGCATTGCATTGAAAAATGTGTCCAAAATCAGTCCAGATATTAGGTTTGTTTATTTAATTGCTTTTATGTGAAATAAACCATTAATTTTTTTTTTCAATTTTAGCAAGCTTTACACCAAAATCTGTAACTGTTGTAAGAAAGTTAGAAATTGAAAAAAAAATCGTAAACTCATCTATTTTCGGTGTAACAATAAAACTGAATATTTCAAAATACATTAAATATGGAACGAAAATAGCTTTAGGAGGAAAAATAAAGCCATAGTAAATCTCAAAACTGGACGTTTTGACAACATAGATTCAGGTGTAATCATCAGCAGTGTTAGCAAAGCAGTACAGAATCGAAAGCTTATGTACTTATTGTGATCTTTTTGTTTTGTTTACGCTGCTGATGATGACAGCTGAACCCATGTTGTCAAAACGTCCAGTTTTAGGAATTACTGTGTCTTTATTTTTTCTCCTTGAACTGTCTATTGTTTTTTAAATACTCAATGTACATAGTGTTGTTACTGATCTTGGTGTCTATAAAATGTAGTGTTTGTGCCATGTAGCTGTTACAAGCATTTTAAAAGGGTTGCTAATTTGTTTGAACCACTGCCCGATCTGTACATAATCAAATCTAATCAGCTGCTAATACAGGTTGCTGTTTTGATTTTTTTTACAAATTCGTGGTATTTTTACGAGAATTTTGTCGTTTTGTACCATTGTTTTTATCTCTTAAAATGGCTTATTACTGAATTTTTATCGATGTTGAATATCGGAGTGACTTTTTAATCTGTTAGTTTAAAGCAAATACCTGTATGTAAAAATTGAGTTTTGGAATTAATACTCTTTGTTGGGTGTTATGATAATTAAGCCTATAGTGGGTTAGCCAATTTTAGTAACTTTGAAAAGGGTTATTTAGCCGAAATACGGTTTATGAAAGAGTTAATGTTTTGGCAATTATTTTTTTCTTTTCAACTTGCAAAATTTGATGTTATATAACCGTTTTTCCGGTGAGATATAGTAAAAAAATGTTTAAGCTTCACTTTAGCTCCTTTCCAAGCGCTTTCAATTTAGTCAGTGTTAGTAGTAAATGGCTGCCGCTCCAACTATTTAAATGCTTTCCATCAATATGGATCTGCTCTTGCAACTGTTCTTGCTATCTAAGCTACTGAACAATTACGTAGAACACGAAGAAATTAGTCTATGATGCAAAATTGATTTTTTCCAAAAATTTTTTGGATAAAATTAACCTTAATGCAAAAAATGAAATTGTTTTCGCAATCTAAAAATTTCGTCTGACTTTCGAGCTCGGTGTTGTGAAACGTTCATTTAAAGATAATGACGAGATAAAGGAGTTTGACGGCGCATCCTGTAACAGGCTAATGGAATGGAAAGTCTTTATAGCTGTGGTTCTTAACCTTTCCATCTCCTGTGACCCTTAACCGTAAAAACATTAGTTTGGGGACGCCTTGCCTGCGCGCCCTGTAAAGGAGATGCATATTGAAAGAATAATATAAAACTGGGTAACCCCAGATTTCTCATTAAGGGCCATGTTAAGAACTGTTGCTTTATAGGATGTTGCTGAGCTGTCTGCAGTTCTGTATACATACTTGTGCTTTTGCATTAGAGATGTTACTGTTTGGTAGCTTGTGTGTCGGAAAAAAAGCTGGAATAAATTACTTTTTTATCTACACCCCGAAATACTTTTAGTTATAAAAAATTCTCTTTTGCTTAATGTTTGGAAAAAATGAAATGATTTTACCGGTGAGCTTTTCGAATTTTTTATTCCATTCCGAATTTAGTGCTCATGCATTTAGGATGCTTTCTTTAGGATAGGCCCAAGGCCAATGCTGTGACTACATTTTCGAGGCTAGGCAAGACGTAGTGACAAGTTGTCCAAAACCTTTTTCCCCCTTTTTGATTGCGGCTTGTTTTTGTTTAAGGATGCTTTGTGACACCTTATGGAACAATTAAGGATTCCGTAGCGAGATAACGGATACTTTTACGAAAATTTGGCGTTTCTTATCGATGGTGCATCATTTTGGGGGGATAACACTCCCCATTTTCAGAATGTGATTTTTGGTGCTTTTTGGGATGTTAAACCAAACCCGGTGATTGTTTCTTTGTGTTTTTGATGCCAATGTTCATTTTTTTTTCGAAGTGTCACAATTTTTCTGTAGCCATTTAGTGCTAATGCTTCTTATTGATACGTAGTATCAAAATTCCGGCTTCTTAGTATCTTGCTTACAAATTATGTGCCTTTATGTGAATAACGTTTTTGTAGGATCGGTTTTAGATTTGTACTAAATGCGTTGATAACCATATACTGAACAATTATGTAATAGTACAGTTTTTAGCATTTTATTCTATATGTTTTTGTGATTTTGGGCGCTTTTTTGCGTTTGACGCCAATGTGACTACGATCTAATGATATTCAGTGGTTTGTAAATCAATAAAAATGTAAATTACAAAAATTAGTGTTTGTTGTATTAGCTACCGTTCAGATGGCCGAGTGGTAAGAGCGCAGCGTCTGGAGCTGTAGACTTGGGTTTGATTACGAGTCGGGTCTTTAAAATTTATTACCAACGACTTTAAAATTGGTATTCGCAGCTTGCCAGCTTGACGCTCAGTATTAAAGAGACAGTGTAGAAAACAAGCTGGTAGGTTAACTTGGTGTGCCGTTGGGCAGGGCACTTCGCGGGATTTCCCCAATGTTGTAGCGGTAGATAGATGGCCGGCAACTCCTGAGCAAGCTCGTTCAGGCATTTGCTTTCTCGTGATGAGAGGAAAAATATGCAATTAAATTAAATAAACATACCGTGTTGATTTTCTTGCGAAAAACATTGGCTCGATTTCATGCTACAAATGTGCCACTTGCATTAAACGCAGTTTAGTTAGAAACCCAAAGTTTTCTTGAAATTGTATGAGGGTAATTTTGTATGTACTCGCATAGGCTATTTATCCTGCTATCACGAGAAAGCGATCAGATCGCTATACGAGCTCGTTTAGGTTTTGCCAGCCATCTTTCTACCACACCAAGATGGGGGAACTCCGCCAAGTGCCTTTCCCAACGGCACAACAAGTAAACTTGCCGGCTTGTTCTTCTCAGAGTCGTCAACAAGCCGAAGATGTTAAGCCCGACCCGAACCCAATTTTTCAAGCCCGAATCCTAATTTGCCAGTTTGTCTGAGCCCGATTTCAACCCGAAACCAAAAACATCACTCTAAATTTTGAAGAAATTTTAAAGAACGAGCGTTACCCATCCACACCAGTGACGAACAGCTGCATTTGTGCAAGTTGTTCTCTTTGCTGTATTCCAGCAATCGTGAAAACCATATCACTCACTGAAAATCTCGATTTTGCTCCGGCGTCCGGCCCGATTGAAGCCCGACAATTTTTCAACATTGAAGCCCTACCCAAAAAGCCCGAGCCCAATGGACACCTTGGTTCTTCACACTGTCCCTTTAATGCTGATTGTCAAGAAGTGAAGCTGCGCATACCATTTCTACAGTCATCGGTTTAACCCGCCTCGGAATTAAACCTGTGTTTACAGCTCCACAGACGGACGCTCCGCCCGCTCGGCCAGTAAATCTGTATTATCTTTTGGAATCGAACCACGTTCAACGTTTTGAAATTTTGAGCCTATATGCTGTAGGCCTACCTTGCTTTGCGGGCTTTTGGCATTTTTTAATGCTTGCAACTTCATGCGTAGCGTTTCGAAGCGCAAATTTTACTTAGCTTAAAAGCAGCTGCTGTTGCTAATTAAAAGCGTTTTCGAGCTGATTAAACCATGCAAGTTGTTCGTTGCGTCTGCAAACTTACAAATGTTGGTGAGGGAGTTGGTGCCAGCGTTTGAGAGACATATACGTAAAATTTTTTCTTATAATCGAAACGAACCAGTTTGAAATGAGGCGCCAGAGAAGCAAGTTTGGTAAATAATGAAAAGAACACATTAGCATGTCGCTCTTTTCGGAAGGAAATTCAGATCAAAGCGCTCAACAAAAGTAATAACAGTGGAAAAGAGCAGAATTAAATGCAGTAGATAAAAATGAAGTTTGTGCTGGAAAAAACAATTATATGTTTACTTCTAAGAAAAAATGGTCACCGGTTTCGTTTAAAGTACCGGGTATTTACGAGGCAAGAATACTTACAATAGGCCTCAAACTGAATGCAGGGAAAAGCTAGTGTAGCCCAGTTATTAGCATATCTTTTGTATTTCAGAATCTTCAGGCTTGTCCATGGGAATGGGATTCCCATGGGAAATGTCCCATGGGATGGGACAGCACGAATTGCATTTACCATGGGACCCATGGGACAGATAGCCATGTGTCAGCGTCTTGATAATGTCATACATAACTTTAGGTTTTAAACTTTTTTGCTTTAAAAAATTCTTTTTAGTCCATTTTTTTCTTTATAAAAGATTTTCCCTTAGCATTGTTGTTACAAGGTAGTGGTGCTTTGCATCATAGTTGCCAGATGGTGTACTTGGACACCAATTACTGGAAAAATGGTGTAATCTTAAAGTTCCGTGTTTTTACTGAAAATTTTCCATTAATCTTAGAAATGAGAAGAGAAAAAATCTTAGATGGTGTAAATTTTCATAAATTTAATAAAATTTATTGAATTGTATTTTGATGGGAATCCCATGGGATGGGACAGGCATAAATTGCTATGGGATGGGACAGAAAAATATGTCCCATGGACAAGCCTGAGAATCTTCTGGCGTTAACTTTGTATCTATTTCAAAGGTTACTGTAGGTAATAATTGGTCGAGTTATGTCAAACGCCCAAAAATGTTGTGCAGTGATCAAAACAAATGTAGCTCAGTGCACAGAACTTTCGTTCTTCACAAGCTTTTATCTTACGAGTTTGAGCAGTGGGATTGCCACCGGGCACCGCGGCCGTTCTTTTGATGAAACGTATTTATGTGTATTTAGTCGAGTATCTCCGATCACGAGAAAGGGATCAAAGCGCTATAACAAGCTCGCGTAGGAGTTACTGGCCATCTGCCTACCACTCCAAAATGGGGAAATCCCGCTAAATACCTTTCCCAACGGCACAACAAGCGAACTTGCCGGCTTGTTCCTCATCACCACATTGCCCCTTTATGCCGAGCGTCAAACAGCGAAGCTGCGAATATCTATTTAAAAGTCATTGGTTTGAGTCGACTTGGAATCAAACCCGAGTTTACAGTACCAGTGGCGGACGCTCTTACCACTCGGGCAGCTGAGCTGTATAAAATCTCGTAATATGAAACAAGTTTAAAACAGTCTTATAAAATACCGAAATTATCTAACATGTGGTCTATTGTAATATCATCTAACATGTGGTCTATTGTAACATGTGATCCAATTTACACTTCGTAATTTTTTAATCAGTTCAGTTAAATTAGTGCTACTACGTTTTACTGTTCTCGACCTGGGTTGATTTCCTTCCCAGGTCACTATATTTTCTGATGAAGCTTGGCATTCATTGCCAAGCGAAACGTCAAAAATAAAATTGGAGAGTAGATTTTTTTGTCTCCATTTTGTTACCGCACCGGAAGAACAAACAGCGCAGAACTTGTGTTAGCCTAGCTAGCCTAGACTACGATGCCCGGTATACCAGTCCAACAAAATCTTCTTCACTATGCAGTGTCTATTGCAAGTTAGCCCCCCTTAATTTTGCGCTGAGTACGCCCCTGTGCTTGAACTTTTTTTTTCCGATTGCGAGACTGGGTTCGATACAGGTCGAGTCATAAAGTGGCCTACACTGGGGCTCCTATGCGCTCATTCCCCCTCAGGCCATCTTCTACATAAGTTACAGCCGTTATCCCTCAGATTCTTGAAAAGTAATGTCTTTTTGTGAAAAAACTTTTTTGCGCGCCCCCTCGAAATTTCATGCGTACGATATGCTTCTAAACTCATACCAAAGATTCAAAAATAGCCCCAACAGTTGCCTGCCTCAGCGCTCAGCGTCAAATTTAGTGAGGAAAGGGTAATGAAATTAGTAAAATATATGTTAGTCGAAGTAAAAACAAAAGAGGTCTAGCCCTGCAAAGCTTTATGTTTCAAATCGTCGAAAATCAACCTAATACTTATCTCTCGACTTACAGTAATGTTACCACAATCTTTTCCAGCGTTGTTGCTGCAACAGCTCTTCAGGACTTTATTTTGATCACTTGTTTTTTCTTTTTTTTTCGAAAGATGAATCACAGCAACAATTACTGGCAAGAAAATCGGTGAGCTGGATTAAGTAGTTTGTTGATATTGCATGAATGGACTGGCGCTTGTTGAATTGGTTGAGCGTGCGCTTGGTAGTCAGGAGATAGTGGTTTCCCTACACGTCAAGTCACAGCAAAGGCTCAGTTGGCTTATTTATTTCCTGCTCGGCTTAAACGCAAAGTGTGAATGTTTATGTGTATGTAAAGTATATCTTGTACTGTATGTCCATTAACAGAGTTTATTCATGATTGATAAATGGGCCGCCGTTTTAGAATGACCTATATTTTTAATTTTTCAATCCTCATCTTCTCCCAAACACATTTCTTCATCTGACCCTGTGAACCTGGATCACCTGCTCCGGAAGCAGGCGGCGCATGCTTATCCATATGGTAGTCTCGTCAGTATATGCCGCTAGAACTACCCTAATTTGACAGATGAAAATGGCAAAATTACTCTTTGGAAATTTATTTGGTGATCATGCTGCATCAAGAGTACGGTTAAAAACACGGTGCACTACAGAAAACACGAAATAACTATGATCAATCGCACAAAAAGTCTACTACTGTAGAAAGTACGTAAAAAGTAGTCGAAAGTATAGAAAACACATAACGTTGTAAAACTATGCTGAAACACTGGAACTTCGTATCCAAATAACACAAAAATACACTGCTTGAAAACAAGTGAACTATGCTGATTTATTGTGTTGGCAACGAAAATAGTTTTTGTGATTAGTTTATTTGGGCGTTTTGCTTCGGCTGCCTAGTGCTGGTGATGGAATAGGCCGAGTTGGTTCACCACAATAGATGTTTGTTCAAGGAGAACAGTAAGCAAAGCTTAAGGGAAAAAAATAAAGCCACATTAATATTAAAACTAGACGTTTCGAAAACACAGATTCAGCTGTGATCATTAGCAGTGTAAGCATGGCAGCACAAAATTGAAAAATCTCTTTCCGCTTTGTCTAAGAATTACTACAACTATATTTTTCTTGCTTAATTATTTTCGTCCCATACTTATTGCATTAGAAAGCAAAGTATTAAGACGTTACAGTATAATCTCTCAGTAAAAAATTATAATCAAGTAATCTTACAGAATAATCATAACTTTTACTGAAAATGGACATAGAACGCTCATTTGTTGATGAATGTGCAAAAAAATGATTTCAACTTCAGTCGACAAATTCGAATTTGCGAGTAATAATTTCTGGCATTGCAACAAGTTTTTGGGCTATAGAAGCGACTGCTGGCCAGTATTTTTTAAATGTCTCAAGCTATTATCAAGCCAAGAGCCATGCAGTCTAAATTTGCGTATAATGCATAAAAAAGTGAAGCCACGAAAGTGCAATTACAACAAATGAGACTTCTCAATGTCTTTGAGAACTTTTTGTTTTGTTTTATTATTGCATCATATAAGTTGCGTGATGACGTAACAATAAAACAAACAAAAATGTGTTTCCTATTAACCTTGAAACTTCTCAATTAGTGTGATCGCACCTTAATGATGAATGTATAAACTGTAAATTGTAATAAATGGATGGACAAACCTTCAATTACCATAGCCTATTAGCCTGCTACAGCAAATTTTTTTTTCAATAAAATAAATTTGTGTTATTGTTTGGCCGAAGCCCACATTTTGAAGAATCATACAAAAAGTCTAACCGCCAAATTGTATAAAATAAATTCTTCTTTGTCAAAAAATCAGCTTTCTTTGAAGGAAGCGTGCTTGTATTTTTCGTCTTCATAAAGTTTTATGTGGTCGACCGATCTTCGTCGGAAGAATACGTCGCCTCGGTCCGGTTCCTGAGTAGGTGGCGCTGCGACATCACGTTTCATGCATACGTGGCATCTGCTGATTCGTTGGCGCAACGTTCCCGCCTTGAGGGTTTCAGATTCGGGAGTTCTAGAGAGATGTTAAACCAGTTATCAAACTTATGCATTTGTAACGGAGCTGCATTATCAAGGATTGCAACTGTGTTTTGAGGTTTCAAATATAGCCATACGCCTCCTTCTCTACGTAACTCTTGAAGTTAC
Organism: Trididemnum miniatum; assembly: GCA_964006365.1. Taxonomy (NCBI): domain Eukaryota; kingdom Metazoa; phylum Chordata; class Ascidiacea; order Aplousobranchia; family Didemnidae; genus Trididemnum; species Trididemnum miniatum. The sequence continues at coordinate 4,761,645 of OZ023250.1, forward strand.
CCATCAATTGGTCCAAAGCGTAGCCAGAGAAAACTTAAGGAGCAGTGCTGGATTTTTAAAAATAAGAAATCCCGTTTTCCTTTGCCTCTGATAATCGACCTATACAGGTCTGTATGCATGAAAAAGGAATGGGCTCTTTGACTACGCCTCTACAAATGGCGGCGTGGAAAGGGCGTCTACCCATGAAGTACGTGGATTCTGGATTTAACTCTCGCAGCTTCCCTGCTTGACGCTCAGCATAAAGGTGCGATCACATTGAGACGGCGAGACCTTTGAGACATTGTGCAGATTTATCTTATTATGACAGCACATCCGCAAAAAGTCTTGTCATAACAAGATAAATGTGCACAATGTTTCAAAGGTTTCAACGTCTCAGTTAAAGTGATCGCATCTTTAAAAGGACAGTGTGGAGAACAAGCCGAGGCTTACTTGTTGTGCCGTTGGGAAAGACACTTAATGGGATCTATCCATCTAAGAGAGATGGCCGACAACTCCTAAGCGAGCTCGCTATAGAGTTTCCGTCACTTTCTCGTAAGAAAAGATAATTGCCCTGTCCACATGTCAAATTGGACAACATGTTCAATTGGACAAGTTAAGTTAAATTGGACAAACTACATGTTCAAGTGGACACTGGACGGGCTGGGTAATTGTGCTACAAACAAGAAATAAAACGAGTAGAGAAACGAATAATCCATGCCGTACCGTAAAATTAAAATAGACGGCGACCTTTACTGTTGCTTATCTGGGTCGTCTAATTTTTATACCGCATTTTTGAAGTCACTTGACGTAGCATTAGCCAAGCATACATCCTTTTTAAGTACGTTTTTATATAGCCAGCGTAAGTTATGCTTACTTGAATTGGTTGAAAGGGTCAATGGTGGTCAACCAAAAACTGTAACCATTTGCATATTGGTTGCAGGTACCTCGACCATGGCACTCAATAAATGGTGCAGCACGAAAATCTTCAAGACATGACCCAGGTGATTGAAGGGACTGGCCGCTTCCCTCTGCTCCCGCGCTAGTGTGCTGAAAAAGAGAGAAAAGAGAAGGTAGGAAACTTGATTAGTGACTAAAAATGACAAACAAGGGTCTGCACAAAATTTTCTACGAGGGAGCAATCATGCTTTCTTCATCAGTCTTATCGAAAGGGGGCATAACTTGTAAAAAGCTCATTCAAGCACAATATATATTCTACGTACGTCAACTCTGCGCAACCTATAGCTGTTAGCGAAATGACCTATAGAAAAAATTGATACTGTTTGGGTAATCCATACCTCGCGTGGGATAAAACTTTTTACGACAGGTTCGATTCAAAGCTGAAACCAGTCGTACTTAACGCATAACATGTTTTGAAAATGGACGATTGAAATGTTAAGCGTAAATTAGTAAATTAAGTAACTCAGTTTTTTTCAAATTGTATTGAACGGAAAAGGTAATAGTAATTGAAGGAGACTGCGAATTGAGCTTGCGCGCTGAGTCAGCAACCACGCTGTACGTATGGCAAATACGATCGTCTCTAACCTTGAATTAAACCCGTCATGTTGGATCTAAACCTGGGCGTGGTACCGCCAGACCATGTCGCTGTTTTTGACCTAATCACTACAGACGAAGAATAAACTCTGGTATACAAGCACTAAATTTTGCAAAGTTACAAACCATAACGAAACTATATCCAATCCACAAACTTTCCCATCCACTTGGACAATCCGGAACTTCATCGGATTGACTGTGCACAGCTATACTCACAGACGGAGCTTCGCAGACAGTGCACCGACTTATAAAAGGCTCAATCTCGGGACCTACATAAGCTTTCTGTTAAAACCCACGCTTTGATAGGAATTTAACAATACTTAGCGCTGTTTTTGGAGGCAAATTACAGTATTAAAAGTGTTTACACTTTCTTTGCAACCTTTATACCTCCTTCATTGTTGTCTGAGTTTGAAGTAGGCCTACTGGGCCGTCTTTTTCTTTGAAAATAGAGAAATTATGGCCAGTTTGGCTACCCATGTGGCCAATTATCAGCAAAAACTCTGCAGTGCATTTGAGTCATTAAGAATGCAATGATTTTAGCCCCTTTCGGTGTACCTCCAACTTCACATCAAGGTATCCTACACTCGTTTCGTTAATCTTTTACACCCAGCAGTTCGCTTGTTCGACTTTATTAGCCCAAGATCCTTGTACAAGAGTAATTATACGAATATTGTTTGTATCAAACCTAATACGAAGTAACCATTAACAAAAGTTGGTACCGGCCAAGCGCAGTTGTTAAAGACAATGCTACTGGTGCGGCAGTACATGGGTTTGATTTCCGGGCAGGTCAAATCGGACGCAGTGATGCCAGCGACTCGCCATCACTGCAACGCTTCTTCGGATCTGTGTCGCCCTGGCTCTAAGCCGCATAGTTGGGCCCCGCCATTCGCTGCACGCTTTGACGTAATATCGCGAGTATAAAGGAGATAGTTTTCTGGTACCTTGCACTGGTTCCATTGACATAGGTAATGCTTCTGGCGTTGAAAGCCAGTATGAATAATCACTTCTAGATGCAACTCTGCAGTTGTTGTTCACGTTACAAAAGAGAAACGGCATCGTAGAAAAACGTCGTAGGCAAGAGCCGGCAGCGCCTGTAAAACAACATTTGAGCCAGAATTTTTCTGATTATTTTTCTAGAAAAATATAAAAATACAAGCATATCAACCTAGCTAAAAGCTTTACAAACCATGGAACCAACGAATTTTGCATCAAGGCAATAGATTCTAGACCACAACGGTTTGTGTTAGCATACCGTTATGCAAATATAATTATTAGTCTTACTCAGTACAGTGCATCGGTTTTGTTTAGTACGGTGAGTGTGTTTTGGTCATGAAATAATATTGTAGATGAACATCATTTAGCACAAATAACGAATATAGGAGATGTTGACTGTATGCGAAAAAAATTAAATCTTAAACCAGACAAAATTCGCTGCAAGATCATAGGGAAAGATTTAATATAAATATCAAGCCATCATTATGTAGATCCAAAGAAAATAATTCCGAAGAAACTGAAAGTTGGAGAGAGATTAGAATTAAGGTAGATCCCGACAGGAATTCCTCTCAACAAAACAGGATCCATCAGAGGGATACAATTCCTTGAAAAATTATTCAATAATCCATAAAATGCTCAAGGATTTCGCGGACAGAACCAGCTCTCATAAATAGCCGAATTTTTAATATTAGGAAAAACCATAAGACTCTAAGCAGGGCTCAAAAAATCAGCACGCAAAATTCAACAACCTCGTCCTAACAACTAGGTCTAACAACCAACTAGGTCTAACCAACCACAACCTCGTCCTAACAACTAGGTCTAACAACCAACTAGGTCTAACCAACCAACTTGGACAAGGTTGTTGAATTTTACGTGCTGATTTTTTGACCCCCTGCTTAGAGTCTTAGGGTTTTTCCTAATACTGAAAATTCGGCTATTTATGAGAGCTGGTTCTGTCCGCGAAATCCTTGAGCATTTTATGGATTATCGTTATGTACTTCTGCATTGTGTTAAAAATGTTGAGAAGCTATTATAGAATAATAATCTCAATTCTTTCTTCACGCTACCAATTGCCTAAGGACTTACCTAAATCTTGACCATGGGCTCTTTCATTGCCTTGAACAAATAGAAGAGAATAGCCGTCCCACATTTTGCGGAAATTTAATGGACAGTCCGGGACATAGCTGGCCTGACTGTGCTTAGTCACAAAGAAGCCATTATAAAAAGATGCGGATAGTCCTGGGACTCCATCTTGTCCGTCACGGCCATCCTCTCCGTCCGTACCGGGTGGTCCTGGCAGTCCTATGTAAAACCACCAGCAAAAAAAATTAAGCATGTTCAGCAAAAGAAGTCTTTTATCAATATCTTACCCACTGGTCCCTGGGGTCCTGGTTCCCCTCTATCTCCTGGAGTTCCTGGTTGTCCCGACTGCCCATCATCACCACGATCGCCTTTAGGACCATTTGGCCCAACTGGACCAGGACGGCCAAAAAATCCTGGTCTTCCCGGTGGTCCAGGAGGTCCCATTGGTCCAACGGAACCTTTGGGACCATCATACTCCATAGGTACGGCATTTTCACCGGGAATCCCCGCCAGTCCTACAAAATTTATCTAGCCAAAACTCGCAAGCGAGTAGACGAGAAAATGCTCTGCAACAGCCTAATATTTAACCAGTTCCTTTTTTTGTAAAAAATTTTTTTGTTTTGTAGAGCGTTACATCAGACCATTTAGCACCAGTTAAGCTAATATTGGCATGTAAGCCCATATGCGTTACTACATACTAAAAGAAAACTCCAATGTAAAGTTATAGGCTTGCATGACACGGACTTTAAACTCTCAAAAGGCAGCTGCTGAAGCTGCTAAAATTGAGCTAGAAGCATCTCTCAATATTGCAATATCTGTTGTCGTACCTTTCTGTCCCTTTTGGCCAGGAAATCCATCTTGGCCAGGCTGTCCCGAGGTCCCAGGTTCTCCACGTCCTCCGGGAAATCCTTCTGGACCGGGATCACCCCGGTCTCCGGGGTTACCCGTTATTCCAGGCTGGCCATCAGACCCCTAATATTACGTCAAAAGCTTCAAGTTAGAAAGAGCAAAACTCAGCAACTCAATAGAACATTAGCATCGAAAATCATAGACAAAAAAGAAAGTAGTACGATAATTTGATATCTTACGATAAGTACAACAATTTAATCTGTGTTGACATTGCTGCAATATTTTAAGCACATTTACATCGGAAACATAGCCGTGGTTTGTTTTGTATCACGACTCGTTGAAAAACTTTAAATATCACTCACCGGAAACCCAGGCAATCCCTTTTTTCCATCTAGACCGGGAAAACCTGGTTCTCCAGGAAATCCAGATTCCCCCTGTTCTCCTTTTTCTCCAAAAAATCCGCGGCGCCCAGGTACACCAGGAGGGCCACGGGGTCCTAAAAATATTAAATGAGCTCCAATATAATTTGGGCAAGAATATTCAAGAAACTTACCATCAAACCCTTCTAATCCAGGTGTGCCTGGAACTCCTTTTTCACCTTTGAGAGCTTCTCCTGGTAAACCAGGAGCTCCTGTCTCACCCCTCGGACCTCTTGGACCCGGAGGTCCTTGTTCTCCAGCATCTCCTGGTAGTCCTGGAGCACCCTAAAAGTGTCTCTTGTAGTCATTCAGATTTACTGTATCGTGAATTCGTTTTTTTTCTGAAGTCATTTGTTTTAGTTTTCTCGTAACACAATAATCAATGAAAGAAAAAAAATTACGAACTTACATCTTCTCCATCACGTCCAGCGCTGCCCTTATCTCCAGGTGGACCAGACACTCCAGGCACTCCTGGGGGTCCACTTAACGTACTTCCTGGAGCACCTCTACTACCCGGAGGTCCTGGAGCTCCATCCCTTCCTGGTATTCCAGGGGAGCCTGGTTCTCCTCTACCTCCTGGCAACCCTTCTGGTCCTAAAAAATAATACCATTTTTTTTTTAAATAAATACAGATAAAGATATTTAGTGGGCGCTATCCCGGGAGGGCAAAAGAGTGAATTACCGCCCATCTTCCACTAAGGCATTCACGTCCATTTCGTTCCACGCACGTTCCCAAGAGAAGGCATTTACCTTTCTAGTTGGAAAAAGACGACCTTTCTTATGGAACGTCAATTGAAGGCCTCTTTTTTCAGAGGACACTGTTTAACGACCTTCTTTTTCTTTTTTCTTGCGGCTGAAAAAAAAAAATTCCTCTCCCCTCCCCCCCTCCCGATATTTCTGGCTGGCTACGCTACTGGCCGTGGCATCGTTAAAGTTTGTAGAATTGTTGTTAACTAGACAAGGTTATTGAGATTGAAAAAAATCCCAGAGCTGCACATCTTGAGCAATACTTTCAAACTAGTAAGAATTCCATTGCTTAAAAATGAAACAAAGATAACTGCACTTGAAACAAAAGTAGTTACCTCGTAAACCGGAAGGACCAGGCCTTCCGGGTGGACCTGTTACCCCGGGAAATCCTTTATCACCAGGCAAACCAAGACGGCCAGGAAACCCGGTAAAACCTGGGTTTCCTGGATTTCCTTTAGGTCCAGGACTCCCAGGTATTCCATGTGGACCTGAAGCCCCAGTTTCTCCAGGTAACCCAGGTTGTCCATCTATTCCATCCAGGCCCTAATCAAACAATATTAAAAAAAACATCGTAATAAACTTAGGGATGATGGTCATTTCAACTCTGAAAAATTTTTCCCAGTACCAAGTTGAGAGCCTCATCAGTATAAAATATATAATTTAGTGACAAGGTGTGGAAGTAAGTTATATAAGAATTAAAGAGTTTTTAAACATCTTGCTACATGGCTAGATCCGGTGGTCTTTGACATTACTGTGTAATAACTGCTGACTCAAAAAGCGCAAGTTCTTTTCAGAATGTCCTGAATAGTTTTGTACGTTGCACGTAACACTCGACATTGCATAATAGGCTACAACGTTATTGACACTTATTGTTTGATTTGGTGTGGTTGTTACAGCGCTTAGTCAAGTTACAACTTCAATGTTGAGAAGTATAAGTTAGCGAACGATAATTACAATTGAGTCTCTCTGCATGATGCAAAGGAGATGCGACGCCCTAATTGTAAAGCTATTAAGATAATAACTTACTGGGGCTCCTGGTTGCCCAGGAAGTCCTGGTTGGAAACTTTGTTCTCCTTTACTTCCCTTAAACCCTGGTGGACCGGTAAGACCTGGAGACCCAGGAAAACCATCATCGCCCTTCAGGCCATCAGTACCTGCTTCTCCAGGCATTCCAAAGTCTCCTTTCGTTCCTTTCGCTCCTAAAATTTTCAAACGAAAAAAAAAAGCTAGAAAATCGTCGTATTGTTTTGCAGTGAGTTCCAGTACGTCTACCAATTCATATATTGGTGATTGAGGTGCTTCTATCAAATTCTGTTTATTACTATCACGTTCAAGAAACGTTTACCTGCTCGGCCTTCCACGCCTTTTGACCCAACTTGGCCTTGAGGCCCAGGAGAACCTCTAGGTCCTGGAAATCCGGGTATTCCAACATCTCCTTTGTCACCCGGCATTCCGCTAAGTCCGTCCATCCCAGGAGATCCTTTCTCTCCTTTGACACCTGTTGATCAAAATCAGCATGAAAATGCATGGTAGCAATATATAAGCTCTAGCTTATAATACAAGCTCTAGATGCTGATAGTTATAGAGCATTTTGGCGCAGAAGGTTGAGCCTTGTTTTTACCTGATGTAGTATCAATAAATAAATTGGTACCACAGGCACAATTTCGCACATGCGATAATCTTAGGTACCACATAAATATTTGTTTCAATGCATTACCTTTTATTCCTTTTCGGCCAGCAATGATAGATCCTGGTGGTAGTTCTCCAGGTTCACCTTTTTGACCTTGTTCTCCTCGAAGACCTGGTGGTCCAAGGTCACCATCCAACCCTTTGTCACCAGGGAATCCATCCACACCAGGCTGTCCCGGAGTTCCTTGATCCCCTTTTGATCCAGGAAAACCTAAAGATATTTTCGTAAGCGCATGAGTAGAAAATAATCTGACGTAGACATATGATCCATTTTTTAGGTTGAAAAGTTCAAGTGATGCTTATGCAAAAATTTTCCTCCAGGCACAGGCAGATCAAGGGGGGACGAAAAGATGATTGGGGCGATCATGAATTAAGACGCAATGAAACGTTATGAGTTTTCCAGCGCCCATACACTGATACGTGTCATAAAATCATAATAGTCAGTCTCCATCCAAACCAAAATTTTGGATTCTCCCTGTCTCCAGCATACAGCTGCTCACCAAGTATATCAAACGTTAACTAATTTCTACATTCCTAATCATAGTTCTAACACATCCGGTTAGTGCATCCAACCTCTTCCTCCTATTGTTCCTCTTTTTCCTTGTTCTCCTTTATCTCCTCTTGATCCCGGAAACCCTGGTGTTCCGTCAGCCCCATTAAGTCCTGCTTGACCTGGTTCTCCAGTCGCCCCTGGCAACCCTGGTTCCCCAACATCCCCCAATTCTCCGGGGTTTCCTTTTTCTCCTTTCATTGCGTCTCCAGGTGGACCAGGGTCGCCGCTTATCCCTCGTCTGCCGGGTCGGCCTGCGAGTAATACTAATGAAAGCAACGCAGCTTTGTCATTAATATAAAATTACGATGCCACAGTCGGTTGAGATTCGGCGTTACCGGTCTGGACCCAGGTGCATTTGACGCAAATTTGAGGTTGCTGCGGAGTTGAAAAGTGCAAGATCACTTTGCAGTTTCACTGCGGTGTTTATCTTGATGTTTGTTTAATATTTGTTTTCGAAAAATAAAAATCTTACACCAGTGAGGAACATTGACTGAGAAGTTAGATACAAAACATGCAACCGCAAATTTAAACTGATGCAATTCAGTTAAAACCATATTCAAGTACGATGTAAATTTGACTGTAAAATGGTCGCAGCATTCACACGTAGCTTATTCTCTCACAATTCTGAAATCACTGCAATGCAGTTTCAATGTTTTTGGATGATGCAGTACCATAGGATCAGTAGTTCCCAATTACCTGACTCTCCAGGCTCTCCGCGAGGTCCAGGGGGTCCAATGGGTCCAAGCTGTACAAACCCTGGCTCACCCTTTTGCCCAGGTGACCCAGAAAGTCCAGGAACTCCTTTTGAACCTAAAATATCAAAAAAAATTAATGGAAACAGAAAGCTGCTAATGAAATGATTAATATGCTATTAATTATCACCAAACAATTCAGCATTTTTTTGTTATTTAATATTTTTTCTTGCTACCACACAGTATTTTTAAGTATGTATCTTTGGCTTGATTACCTTTCACCCCATTATTGCCCATTGTTCCTGGAAACCCTGATTCCCCAGGTGGCCCAATAAGTCCTGGCTCTCCTGCTTCTCCTTTTTGGCCATCCTGACCCCTTTGACCTGGACCTCCGGGTCTTCCGGGTACTCCAATTCCGGTTGCCCCCTAAAATGAATCATATTTGGGATGGTGCTTGATGTTTTTACATGATGCATTTTCCTGATTTAAATATTATAATGTAAGAAGTCTTGCAACAACTTTCAACAAGTATTGGAGGAGAGATAAGGGGCTTGCATATGAGTATCCTGCCCACATTCCCAGTTTATGTAGCCAACAGACCACAAGTTTTTTGCATATCATGGAAAAAAGTATTTATCAGTATGACATATAATATTTAATTCTGATGCAGAAAAATCCTGGGCCTTCGGCCCAATCAAACTGGACGTCTGGACAGGGTAAATAATTATGCCCCTTCTCTTGCGTGCTCTACTGTTCAAGGATTTTCTTGCATTTTTGATTGTTTTTGTAGTCTTACTTTGGCTCCTTTTAATCCGTCTAGTCCGTCTAATCCATCCATTCCAACCATTCCCGGGGGGCCAGGAAATCCATCTAATCCAGGGCTTCCGGGCATACCGCGTTCACCTGGAAGACCACGCATGGCTTCCCCAGGGGCACCAGGTTGGCCCTTTGCTCCTTTGTCTCCCCCAAACCCGGACAATCCCCTTGGTCCTCGAAAGCCTAATTTGAAGTAAAATGTAAGAGTTAAATCATTGCACAAACGACAAACTCGACTGAGAAATAAGCTCGACTTTGTAACTACTGTACTTTTCCATATTAACAGAAATTTTATTCAAGAAATGACAAAAAATTAAATCTTTATTTTACTTATGGCATTACGCGGAAGCTTATAACGAATGGGTAGGTCCCATCTCCGCAGTCTGGGCTAATCGGAAACAGCGCAGCCAAAGGCTCGATACCGCTGCGACTTTTCTTCGTAGCTGCTTAGCCAAGGCACTAAGCCGAGGAGATGCTGACCTCACCAAGTTACCACTCGTAACCCGCTTCGGCGTATTACCGCGTGTGTAATGAAGATGTGATTTTTTTTAACGGCAAAAAACCACGCGACAGTTGATTGCGATTGACTTTTATTAATTGCTAGTACTAACAAAATGCACAAAAAGTTAAATTTTGCTTTCATTAGCGTAAACTAACAACATCTGCCTGTATGTTTTTAACCATCGCCCTAAAAAAAGTAATGGTCATTAGCCAGCTAATGTGGTGTTTGATGGTCCTATACAAAAAGGTCATAAAAGCCATGTATTTCACAGCCTTTTGGAGTCGCTTCTGCTTCATCGATTAGAAGAGCGAAGGGGCAGCGCTTCCCAGACGACGTAAAAAGATGGCACCGTTTTTCCATTGTCGCATAGGTCCCTATGACACTGGTCCCCACAAAGTCATTTTCAAGATGAAACAACTTACAGTAAAGTAAAGTTGAATTCAGTTGATTTCGAGCATGATTATGGTACATCTAATACTATTCAGGCTGATAAAACTTACCTTTACTGCCAGCCTCTCCTGGTATTCCAGGACTTCCAGTTAATCCTCGTTCACCTTTATCCCCTTTCTCACCCCCAGTAATTTCCCCAGGCCCTGGTTCTCCTTTTTCTCCTAATGAAAAATACAAAGAGTGTATAAACTGTGGAAGTTATAAACGGACAGCTGAAAAAAATCTTCAACGTTCGATTAAATAATCTGCAACAGTGACGTCACCAAGAGAGCACCGGAACATTCCCCTTGTTTGACGTTTGAAGGCCTTTCTTAGAGGTCAGTGACAATGGGCAAATGGAAATGGGGTTTATCATTGTCTAAATGAGGCCCTGCCCTCCACCAAAATTTTTGTGGGCTACTTCCCTGCTGTGCAACGTTGCGTTTGCAATCTTTTGTTTGTTGTTTTTTTAACTGTAAGAGATATGAATTTCTTTTTCCAATTTCATAATTTTCTACTACTAGAAAGCCACGTGTACGTACTAGACAAGACGAAACACTTACTACGAAACTAACAAATTAAAAAACAAAATATAAAACAGACTAATTTCATTCTTATAATCAATTTTATTTCTCACAATACTTTTTAGTCATAAGCTATAAATTACCTGCATAACCTGGAATTCCTATATCACCCTTATTTCCTTTAGATCCTTTCGGGCCTTCATCTCCTTTTTCTCCTGGAAAATCGCGTCCGTCTCTTCCGGGATCTCCTGGAGGACCGGGCGCCCCAGTTTCACCAAAGGGACCAGGGGGTCCTGAAAGTCCCAATTCACCTTTTTGGCCTTTATCTCCGGGCGACCCATCGCGACCGTCCCTGTTGAAACATGACGAGTTTGAGCGTATGATAACTATTCATTAGCAGGGGCTTAACCAACGAAACATTTATTGGGGCAGGGCCGTATTTGGGAAATGAGAGGCTCCGTTTCTTAATTAGTGATCGATCTCCAAAAAAGGGTTGGTTATTCGTTCTGGGTACGGCATTATTCATTAGCAAGTGCCATACTTGCATCATCGTAAACTTGTGAGGCGACTTCGTTTAAGTTTGCTGTTAAATTTTGATAAAAACAACGTAATTGGATTCTATTTGAATGAGAATCCGTGACACCGGATGAGTCGCTACCGACGAAAAAGACTGTTGTGGTTTAACTGTAATTAATGCTACTAAAACAACGTATTCAAATTTTGGTCTTAAAGTTAATATATACTGTAAATCAATGATCGGTAACCATCAGGCCGCGGCCCGGTACCTGTCCGTCCGAAGTTTGCTACTGGTCCGTATGCGTTTTCAGATGAAAAGCTTTGAATTTGAAGTATTTTTATAACGCCAGATGCAATTTCATGACGTTTTTGAAGAAAAAACTTGAAAGCTCGATTGTGGTGACCCAGTATCGCAAATTTACTCAAAGTCATAAAATTAACCAAATTACGAAGGCAATTATTATCTTTCAATTTAACAGCGAACATTTGATGATGCCGTCATTTTATCGGAAATCAAATATGCGCTAGACTAAAAGAAGCTAGTTAAGAGAGAGAGAAAGAGTTTATTTCGCCATTCATTCACTAGTAACTACACGATAATCAATAACATTTACAATAACAAAAAAAGAAAAAAATTCCAGTAAACAAATGGCCAGGAAGCATTGGCTAACCACGAGGTTTTCGAATCAACATGCTCCCTGACAGTCTAAGAATACATTTTAAGAATCACAGTGTTTTTTTTAAAGACTTTTAAATATTTTAGGTACCAATAACCGAATTTTCAGTGAGAAATCAATGACAGTGTAGGTAAATTCCAAAACATTTAAACAAGATTATATAAATAAAAGCATAGTCAATAAACATCAATATGATACAATGAACATACAATGCAATTAACGTCAATACGATTGCAATAAAAATTGCTCGTAAGCCTTTTTAAAGGAAACCCAATGCAAGCTTTTTATATCATTATCAACCTCTTTCCAGAGTTTAGTTCTTTTGAAAGAAAGTGTTTTTTGAGAAAAACGTTTGTTCATACGCGGTAGAAAGTAAATTGCTTTGTTATTATTTCTTGTGTTGTAGAAAGTAAATTGCCTTTTTATTATTTCTTGTGTTGTAATGATGATGAATTTGATTAATCTTCGTGAACGAATCATAAAATATTTTCGGCACATTTTCTTTACTCATTTGAAACATAAATTTGCCAAGTTCAAAATTATTAAGTTTCAAAAATTTAAGTTATTTATGCAGCTAAGTCATAGGCGTATAACGGTTGGTACAGGTAATAGTCCGAATTATATAATTCAATCTGACACTCATTTCACTTAGATAATTTTTGTAGCAGTGCCCCAAACAACTATGCCATATTGTATTCTGCTGTAGATGAGGCTGTAGGAAAGCATGCATAGAGTTTCCACGTTAACAAAATCACGAAGCCTGTAAAAAATTTCGGAGTATCTTGCGAATTGGTTTGAGAGGTGTTTTAAATGAACAGACCAGTTTAGATTTTCATCAATGTGCAAGCCGAGGTATTTAACCGACAAAACTCTGACCTACGCAGATTTATTCAAGATCAGCTTAAAGTTATCATCAACAGTTTTCTTTGGATTGCCATTGATAATCATATAGTTTGATTTTGTGTAATTCAAAGACAGTTTATTTTTCGGTAGCCATAGATCAATTTTCGAAATTTTTTTATTGGGTCAAATTTCTAAAGTCAAGTCAAGTTTATTTTGCTAGAAAGTTTACGAAAAACACACCAGAAGGGAACAGCGAAAGACCACAGAGTTATCAAATCAGCCGCACCTTAATACGCAGCAATTACTTAGGCAGTAATGGTGAAACACTTGGACTTGCAACGTATGTACAAAACAAAAAAAGAAATAATTAAGCAAAAAATGTTGCGTCAGTGGTAGAGCTATGGCATTCTATTTTTATGCACCAGTATACATTAGACTAGTTAATTAGACCAAGTTAATTACGCAACAGTTACGATAGTTTTAAAGTGAATAATGATTATCAATCAACTGATAAGCTTTGTTACTCACGAAAGAAAAATAAATAATGATTAAGACAGAATTAATTAGGCTGCATTAAATATTTGTCAAAAGTAGCTTGAGGAAGAAAAAATAAAATCGTAGCAATCCGTGAAATAAGACTTCCCAGATTATAAATTACAATATAACATTTAACACATCTGCTAACATGAAATATAACATTTAACACATCTGCTAAGCAGGAACCTTATTTGTGGGACACCGCAAGACACAGGCAGAAGCTCAGACTGGGTCTGTAGAATTTTAGTACATTGGTATCGGTTGCTTGAGTAGCTTTTAAATAGATCGAGTGGCTTACCACGAATCCCGAAATATTTTTGTAATTTAGCAAGTAAGATTTGGTGAACGCTTTCGAAAAATCTAGGAATAAGCAGCAGGTATGCAGTTCTAAATTAACATTTCTTAGAATGTTATCATGGATGTGGGCAATTGCAAAATTGGTAGAAGAATTTTCACGAAATCCAAATTGATTTTTACTCAGTAAATCGTATTTTTCAAGGTAAGAGGAAACTCTGATGTAGATCAACTTTTCAAAGATTTTATCAATTTGCGATAAAATAGAAATTGTCGGTAGTTTGTGGCTAAATTGTGATCCCCTTTTTTAAAGATTGGAATCACTTCCGCTATTTTCAAGCAGTCAGGAAATTCGCCTTGCGCAATGCACGCGTTGAATAAATCACTTAATACAGACAATAAAATATACTTCATAAATTTAGTCTCAACAATAAAAGTCCATTGATAAGTGTTTCTACTTGCTGTAGAAATAGCAAGTATTTCATATTGACAACTGGTGGTGGTGTAGGAACAGAAGTGTGTACATCTGGAATAGTGTCAGCCATTTTCTTACCGATGCTCACATAGAAATATTATTGTTCATTGCATTTGAGATAGCTTTAGGTTCAATTAGAATCATTTCATCCGTTATTACGAGCTTAGTAGGAGAGTTTTCTTACATTTATTCTTAACGTTTATCATATCGTCGATTATTTTCCAGATTTTGTCAGATGAGATTTTATTTAGTTCTATGTAGTTTTTGCAATAATTTTGTTTCGCGCATTTAATAGTGCGATTCAGAGTATTACGGTAAGATTTGAATTCAGCTTCCAGATGTCGGTCGTACGTTTTATGCAAGCGACTAAAAATTTTGTTTTTTTAATCATGATTTCGATATCAGCTTTTTTTCTCGTCTGGTTGCCCGTTTTAACGGCGCCTGCGTGTTAACAATCTCTATAAAGTCGTTGATAAATTTATCAAATTGTTGGTGTATAGGAGCAGTATCGGTTACCCTTAGATTTGTAAAATTTGAATTCAATTCTCGGAGAAACGTTTCTACATTGAAGTTATTCAGATCACGTGTCAAAATTTGATCAGTTTTTTTTTCTTTAACCTGCTTTGATTTCGATTACTGCAAAAGTAGAAAATGATCAAGAGGGAGAATAACGTTAGAAACCAGGTTTGAGAAGCCTCTATAAAAATATTAAAGCAAAGCTGCTGCAGAAGATTTAAAAAGTTTGTTCTTTAGTCCTAGTAATACAAGATCGAGGCTTTCAGTTCTGAATAAACACGAGCTGCTTCATTGCCAAAACATTTGTGCTTTTCAAAGGCCGGTCGGCAAAAAAAATCACTTTTAAACCGGTTCGCTGAGCGAAAAAGGTTGCCGACCCCCGCTGTGAATAATTTGATTTCGTAAACTCCATCAAAATTAAAACCACGCTACTCGTAAAACTATATCAACCACTTACTGTCCCGGTTGACCATTGCTTCCTGGTAGTCCGGGAGGTCCAGTTAGTCCCGGATCTCCTACATAGTAAAAAACAAAATGGTCATATGGCCCAGCGTAGTAGCGCTTCCTGATAATAACAGACAAAAAAAACAGCCAGCAATTTTTATGGAGAAAAAATAAGATCACAGTAAATCTCAAAACTGGACGTTTCGACAACGTAAATTCAGCTGTCATCATCAGCAGAGTAAGCAAGGCAGTACAAAACAAACTGAAAGTTTTATAAACAAAACAAACTGAAAGTTTTATACTGCCTTGCTTACACTGCTGATGATGACAGCTGAATCTATGTTGTCGAAACGTCCAGTTTTGACTCACTGTGGGTTTATATTTCCTCCTTAGCTATTTTCGTCCCACATTTATTTTATTTCAAAGCAATTTTTTGTTTGACTCCGCAATATTGTGTTTTGAGTTACAGTGCAAAGCGAGTTTTCTCGGCACAATCTGAACTCAACACCCAACAAGTTTTGTGTTTGTTAGATATTTCTAATTATCTTGATTAACTGTTTTTGTACTAGATTGAAAAGTTTAAGTTTAAATAAAAGAAATTGTGACAGTTTTTAAGCGATGCTGGATTGACAACCAAGCCAAAATTAACACAAGAAATCAATCCACCGTTTAATCCGCACGACCAACCTTGGGATCCTTTTATTCGTATAATTCTGAAATCTCCTGGAGCTCCCTTGGGACCCGGGGATCCAATCATTCCTTCAGGACCAGGACGACCCTGAAACATAACAGGTATCATGCCCAGAAGTCCACTTTATAAGGTCAAAAGCAAATAATTGAACAACGTCTGTCTAGAGTCCATACGGACCTCATTGACAGGATTACGTTGAAGATCTTGGTTGGTCTCGCCTTGGAACTCTACTAAAGCATCTACTCTTCGTCGCAGAAGATCGAGATGTTTAGAAACTCCAAACTTAAGTCGCAGCCCCCTTCCACCGTCGACCCTCCAAAGAAAAGCGAGTCGTATAAAAAGAAACAATGCCAATGATATGTCTGTTTTGAATGACTCTTGGTCAAGTCATAGCTCTCTTTTGCCCGGTCCTTACGTCCGGTTTAAAGGGTTCTAAAAGCCCATGAGTTTCTGCATCATGAACAGTTTTTTACGATGTCATAATTAAAAAAGTGATTATGACATTAGTAATTTAATTGTGATGCACAAAGCCTGTGGTCCTTTGGAACTACTTTTACTTAACATGTGGGCAAGGTATTTATCAACTTACTGGAGCTCCTGGTGACCCTTCAAATCCATTAAATCCCTTTTCTCCTTTTCCTCCATCTTTTCCTGCTGGTCCTTCAGGTCCAGGTGTACCTGGTAGCCCAGGTGGTCCTGAGGCACCCTTCGCGCCTTTGGGTCCAGGTTCATCGCAAATACCGCAGTCGTCTCCTTTAGGTCCATTGGGTCCGGGTAAACCTTAGTAATTAAAGTAGAATGGGAGGGAGATCAATTTAAAGAAGCGCAATTACTAGTACAAGCTATTTGGGGTGAAAATGGGGTACAAATGCATTTTAATTGTACATTTGTTTTACAGTTACAGTAATCTCCCGGTTAAGTACGCAACTTGATTCTGAGATGGCTTTGCGTACTTATGCGGAAGATGCGAACTTAACAGTTTTTGTGTCCCATTGCACATATGTGCGCGCAAAGCATAATTGTTACATCTTTAATAAAAATTATCGCAAAGTGCTCGAGGTTGAAGATCAGTTGCTGTGTCCAGTAATGCAGGAACAAGCAGGAGATGATTATGATAAGCTAAAAACCACATTTGAGTGCTTTCAAGAAAAACTGAGGCAGGTGACATTGCAAGTCAAGCAAAGGAGAATGAAAAACATGCGCCAGCTAACTTTGCACGACATGCGCCAGAAATACTACAGTACTCGTTATTTCGTCATGCTACAGTTTGTTACTGCGTGTACGTACATTTTCGTTTGAAATAAAAAAAAACTTGGAAGAATTTTTGCGTAGGCTACTTATCTGGGATGCGTATTTAAACGAGTGCGTACTTAACCGGAAGGTTACTGTAAACAAAGTGCTCGTAAAAGTTCAACGCAGCATAACAAGCAGGAACTGCATTCTTACCTGGTCTACCAGAAGTCCCAGGTCGTCCTGGAGGACCAGGTGGACCTGGGAGACCTCTTTCTCCGGGAGTTACCATATTTTCCATCATTTCATGAGTAATAGTTGCATCAGCACCAGGTTCTCCTTTTGGACCGACTGGTCCTGGATTTCCGGCTCTACCAGGTACACCAGGCCGACCGTCTACTCCCGGGAGGCCTACACCAGTTTGCCCTTTTTGTCCTGGCTCTCCTTTTGAACCTCTTCCTCCGGGGAACCCCCTTTCACCAGGTTTTCCTTAACATAAGATAAGACAGCTTAATATCAATCGCGAGCAAAATATACCGAAGACTAGTTGATTACAGGCCAAAATTTACAATCTAGTCACTTCCTATGTTGAAGCATTGAAAGAGTTTGCGATGCCGGAGTCCATTTTTGCAGTTTGATACCAATGCAGCACAACAATGACTGACTCTGAGCCTGCAGAGCTTCAGTTATGGTAAGCAGTGAGACCCTTTTGAAATCTACAATAAGAACCCTGCGAGGTCTACTTTTTATGTGTTGTTGGCACAATTGCACTGACATATTTTATTCATTTACGTACAGTAACATATTCATCACTGCATTCATCTAAGCATAGCACTGCAACAAATAAACTTTTAGTGAACCCTGCAGATGCTATTGACATTTACCTGGTGACCCGGATAGACCTGCTTCACCAGGAGGACCGGGCAATCCAAAACCTTTGTTTCCTGGGTCCCCTTCTTTTCCTGGAGCACCGGGTAGACCTGGGGCTCCTTTCTGTCCATTCAGACCCGGCAATCCAGGCATCCCCATTTCTCCTTTTGGACCACGAGCCCCAGGAGGACCATCGCTGCCAGGCAATCCAGGCCCACCACTTTCACCCTAAAATAAAGTCAATAAAAGCTGTCTGCTAGAGTCTGCTGTAATGTAGAAAAGACAACGATGATTAATTTTGTCTAATTTTCAAAAAAGCTCACCGGGTATCCCACTGGTCCAGGTGGACCGGGCTCTCCTTCTTCTCCTTTGCTTCCTTTAACTCCATCTCGACCTCGAAATCCTCTTAATCCTTTTTCACCTTTTTCGCCCTAAAATCGACTTTCATGAGAAAAAGTTCTGTCGGAGAATAAAGGTCTTAAACGAAATTTGACTTACATCAAACCCGTTTGTTCCGGGAATCCCAGGCTTTCCAACTTTTGTGCCCTAAAAAACAAATAAACTTGCAGTTAAAGACCCTGCTTTTATCAATGCAAACAGCAATGGACCGGAATTCAATAAATACGACATGAAAATAGTTTAAGAAAAATGAAGCCGCAAAATCCTTAAAACTAAACGTTTTCAAAACATAGACTCATTCATCATCATCAGCAGTGTAAGAAAACTGTACAAAACTTTGAGTTTTGTTCTATTCTGTTTTCTGCCTTGCTTGTACTGCTGATGATGACAGCTGAATCCATGTTGTCGAAACGTCCAGTTTTTAAGAATTGCCGTAACGGACCACTTCTTACCTGGGGGCCTTGAGGACCATATTCACCTTTTTTTCCTTTCATTCCCTTCATTCCCCTTAATCCCTGTTGCAAAAAGCATTTAGTTCACAGCATACCTGTTACCAATGATTAGCTTATACTTACAGGCGTTCCGGGGGTTCCACGTTGTCCTTTCATTCCTGGTTCTCCTTTATCGCCCTTTTTAACAAATACAGTTTTTTGCAAACAAACCAAAGCAGTTTAGTCAATTTCAAAGCAGAAAAAACTCATAGCATCATTATATTGGCCGTATTACGCCGCTCTGAAGTCACAGCTCTGAAGTAACGTAGCAGCGATGGCGAGCCGCTGACGACAGTGCCTCCGATTTGACCGGCCCAGCAATTGTAGCCCAGGACTACCTTGCCGAAAGCGATGTCTTTTACCGCTACGTTAACCGGACTGTTTCATACAACTCAAAATACTTTTGAAAAATTATTAGGCTACGTAGAAACCTTACTCACCGGCAATCCAGGAGGACCTGGGGTATCCTAAAAATATGTCATAAATTTCAACACAATCAAGGTCATTATGAATGCGATAAAAATTCAAAAAATTCTTTTAAGTTTTCGGAGGAAAACGACAAAATTTCGCAAGCACGCAGACAGCAGACACCATACAGCCAAAGAAACTCGTAAAACCGCACGGTTCGACAACATTAGGGTTACCATACCTCCTCTTTTTGGAGGACGGGTCCTCGTTTTTAATGAAAAATAAATTGTCCTCCGAGGACATTAAAAAATGCCCAAATGTCCTCCTTTTCCGCATTTTCAACAGTGAAAACATGTTTAATTCTTATTTGTAGGAAAAAGACGAAAATTTTGGGAAGTTTTAGCTCAGGGTTGGGCAAATTATACGGCCTTTTTCTTGCTCTTTACTTGATTTTGGGTAGAAAATTGGACATCTGCGGGCGTGACGACCTTTGTTTGCTCTTCCAATCCGTGTGGCCCTCGGCTTCAAAGAGCCTGTCCTCCTTTGGTGCAGTGAAAACATGGTGATCCTAGACAACATAGATTTAACTGTCATCAGTATCAGTATTTATGCAAGGGTTTTATTGTGTCTTGCATATACTGCTGATGATGACAGTTGAATCTGTGTCGTTGAAACGTTTAGCTTTACAAATTACAGTGCCTTTCTTTCCCTCTGGCTCTAGTGAAAATTAGAAGCGAGAACCTCAGGCCTGAACCACGAAAATTGGGCATGTAAACAAGATAACTGTATACCGTACTTACAAATGGAGTATCCTCCCAATCTGGAGTTTCACTGCTTTCTTCAAGGTTTCCTGGTGGACCCGAAGGTCCTCGATCGCCCTGAAACACGTAATTCACATTTTGTCAAGTTTTACTGAAACAGACAGCAAGAAGATGAAAAAATCATAAAAATTTAGCATAAACAATACATACATAAAATACATTACCACCAAACCAGATCAAAGTATTTCAAGAAAACATTCGTAAAAAAATAAAAGTTAAAACCTTGTAAAACATAATCCACCACTAATGGGCTAGTAAGTTTGTGGGATGTAGTGAACGAACGGCCGTTCACACTTCTCTCATTTCACGTTCTAATGACGTCAGGCAATGTCGAGCGACAAAGCCAAAGATTAAGGTGAACTCTTAACCCCTACCCTGACGAGAAACGTTGCGGACAGCCGATTCTACAATAACGGCCGATTTTTCATTTCACCCAGTTTTTGTTACCCCACGTTTAGGGTACAGGTTTACCTTTTCACCTTTGGGGCCAGTTCGGCCAATCCCTTGATTTCCCTAAAAATAAAAACAAAACGACTTAATCATAAATTAAAAACTGCAGTATAAGTTTGGTTGTTTTTGAGACTATTTTTAAAACACAAAAGCTTTAACTACACAGATAAACACCTTACGTCGGCGCTAATCAAATCTTTATTATACTCGCCGATTACGCTGAAGCGTGTAACGAGTGGCGGGGCCCATCTCCGCGGCTTAGCGCCTGTACAACACAGCTCCGAAGAAACGTCGCAGCAGTGGCGAGCCGTTGACGACGCTGTGTCCGATTTGACCAACCCTGGATTCGAACGCAGACTTCTCGCCAATAGCGACGTAGGTTTCAGTAATTTTTTTATATCTTATGAAGGATGAACTTTTAATTGTTTCCACCATAACTTTATCGTGTCGAGAAGGAATTGGACGCGCCTACGCCACTGGGCATCACGAGAAAATGACCCGAAAATGACAAGTTGGTTTTGATCTTACCTTTAATCCTCTGGGTCCGGGTGGACCTGGCGGGCCCTAGAAATACATCAAGTTTAAATCCCAGCTACTTGAATGAAAAGATAATAGCTAGTATTTTGCAATCATACACACAAACATTTCGGTAAAAACTTATACCATAATTAGTTGTTTCGGAGAAAACTTAAACCATTATCAGTGTGAAACTACATAGGCACTAGGATAGAATAAACAGCACAAGAAAAAAATTACTTGATATACAGCATAACTTTTATTAAATACAGCATTTAAATAATGCTCCTAGTAATCACTTGATTTTGAAAGCATTTTTTAGTGTTACCCACAAAAAACCTTTGTAAGACATGCAAAAATAGGCCTACCACAAGTTACAATGCGTCTATATCACTAACTAACGATATCAGTTATACAAAACCGAGAAACTTCATTTCAGTATTTCACTATTTTTACACCGTTAAAAGCATTCAAAAGTATTGGAAACGTTTTGTGCGTTTTCGAATGTTTTATGCTTTGTTCTGCACGGCGTGTACCTTTACATTCTGCAGTCGATTGGTGTTAAATGATTCTGGTTTGATGTTTTCAGTTTTTGCATAACGCCTAGCTGAGTGTAGAACCCAAGCCTTAAATTTTTACTCAGCATTTCAATCTCGACGTGTTTTTGTAGTTTCTTCAGGCAAGCCGCTTGACCACGCATGTTTTTGTGTGCTACTTAGACTTTAGCGAGCTTTTTCAGAAATAACCTTGCATGACACTTCGTTTTCGGAAACTTAAGTGCCGTACAATGGCAAAGGAGATTGCACACTATAATACAATAATGATGTACCTATTGTACAGAATGCTGAAACTGCTCTGTCATTGTTTAATCAGAAAAATAAAGCCGCAGTAGCTCTTAAAACTGGACGTTTCGACAACACAGATTCAGTTGTCATCATTAGCAGTGTAAGCGAGGCTTTCTTTCAGTTTTGTACTGCTTTGCTTACACTGCTGATGATAGCAGCTGATACTATATGTTGTCGGAACGTCCAGTTTTGAGAATTACTGTGTCTATATTTTTCGTCATAGCAATTTTCATCCCATATTGTTTCCTGCTTTGTTGTCTTATTACAGAGTTGTTATCTTCAATGCAATAAACAGTGTAGATGGCCAACGGTGCAAATATTCATAATATGAAAATTATCTTAGGTAACTTTGATGTAGGCCTACTCTTATAGATATCATTAACTGCATGATATTTTGCAACATTTTGGTCCAGTTAATCGATTTTATGCTTTTAGGGATTGTATAATTATGTAAGGTCTTACTTCTGCAGTGGAAAGATATTTGAAAAAGAAAATATACTAACAAGCAACCGGACAATTGCATATTGGAGAACTAAGTCATTCAGATGTTCATCAAAGTTCAACGTCTAGCCTATTTGAATATTGGCACTGGGGCAAGCTGTTATTGGGCGGTTTGCAGGGCTTGGTGTCCCCCATACTTTCCTCACAAGCTGCTGTATAAGCTGTGCAAAAATGATCCTGGTTCCAGGTATGTAAAAATATGTTGTTGCATTCCAATTTTCTTTGTTTTTTTTGCATTTTTATATTCAGATATTACAACTAATAGCATCGTTCAACCAAAAATGATATAAGTATCTTACTGGAGGGCCAACTCTTCCATTTTCTCCTCTCGGACCTTCTGGTCCACTGGGTCCGGGAAAACCCTGAAAACAAAATAATCATTTTGACTTCGTAATATGTAAACAAACAATGAACACGCGATACTAACTTTATTCCATTAACATACAGTTACTATGCTTACTTGTCTGTTATTTTTTCTACAACAACTCGTGGATATTTGTTGATTTTTTTTTTTAATTTTCTTATTCATCATGGCAAATTATTATTGATTGACGGGTTTTGGACCCACGATTATTGGGATATGAGGACAGGGTCAGTGAGCATTTAAAACCGTTGTGCAATAAAAAATTGGTTTGCTAATTACTCAATGGATGAAAAGTTTCTAGACATACAGTAATAGGGATTAGATATCTTTTCAAATGCTCAATAAAGCATAATATTTAATAAAGTGTTTTTGTAACTAGTGCGTATCGGAACAAGTACCGATATGTTCAAGTAATTCCAATATGAGATGTAGTCGCTTATTATCGATTTTGAAAGCTAAACAATTAATATAGGTTAACAAGGCGGTACAAAATTAAACTGCAGTAGACAGCAATTTTCAGTTTTGTACGGCCTTGCTTACACTGCAGTGGTGACTGCTGAATCTATGTTATCGAAACGCCTAGTTTTAACGATATGGTTTAATTTTTAAATCATACAAGAACAGTTTTATCCAACCTTTTCCCCTCTTCGGCCTGGGAAGCCTTTGTCTCCTTTTTTGCCAGGTAATAAATTCACGACATCACCAGGTTCTCCCTTTAAAAAAGAAAATGTTTATGCCGTTCTACTACTCTTGGTTCACGCTTTTCGCAAATATTGCGGGCCATTGATAAAATTGTAATGCCTAACCCTAACTAGGTCCATTATATTGCAGTGTCGTGTTGATGGGGAGAGCACAGTGGCTATTTCGAAATAAAGAAGTTGCGCAGCTATGGCATTTAGCTAATCAAATCATATTCAAAAAGTCGTCCTGAGCTGAATGGCCACTGTATAGACGGGTTACCAAAACATCAGGTTTACATACGATAGGCTCCTACTGGAACCATCTTGCATCAGTTTATTTAGTGCATTTTAACCTTTTCCTGGATATAAATCCCTCTAAGAAAATTTACAATTTCTCCTTCCTTAAATTTTTTTTCCCGCGCCCTTGTTTCAGTCATTGCAAAACTCACTTTCATGCCTTTAACTCCGGGAATACCGGGGCCAGCATCTTTTCCTGGTTCGCCAGGAGGACCAATTGGGCCCAATTCACCCTGAAATGAGACAAATTAGGATATTTTTATTGCGAAGACTCAAAAAGAAAGCAATAACAAAACAAAATAAGAAATTACGCATTCCTACCTTGGTTCCGTTGCATCCATCTGTTCCACTCGGACCTGGAGCTCCAACGCTTCCTGGCAAGCCCTAAATAATAAGAAGGTTTCTACATCCTTGTCTTTCACAAAGATGTAGGAGCAAAGAGTATTCTCAGTTACAAACATTTTTGAATTTCAGCAACCTTCCACAGAAATTACCGCATATTCCACAGATTATTGCTGTATGTTGCTTTTTTGAGTTCGATTTTGAGTAAGCAAAGTGGACGGTTAAAACTCATGCCGAACACAAAAGTTGTGGTAGATTACTGTAAAGGTATCTCATGCTTACTGATATTCCTGGAGTTCCAGGGAAGCCCGGAGGTCCTTGAATACCCTGCGAATAGAACAAGAGTTAATTTGTTTCCTCCTTTTTACATTTTTGTAAACATACCCGACTTCCCTTTGCTCCTTCCATTCCATCTGCTCCATCTTTGCCCTGAAAGCAGATATAACTAACATTACTTTAAAGTAAAAGTTCAGTGCAATGTTACATAAACTGTGAAAGATTGTCATTCAGTAAATATGGTGGTGAAAATTGCTCAAGGGAGGAAAAAATACACACAAGCTGCTGTAGAAATTGATGTGCTGCAACTTCGTGATGTCGGGAGCGCAATGCTGATGGTGGCAGCTAAATCTACATCTTCAAAACATCCAGTAGCAAGAGTAAGTGGACTTGCACAAATGCAAAAGCGCAAATATATTCTAATTTCGTAATATAACAATCATAGCGCGAGAATCCCTGAAGGAGGAAAAAAAGTCGAGCCAATTTTTAAAACTGGACGTTTTGACAATACACGACAAAGTAAGCAACGACATTGTAACTGACCGGACGTATATTCAGCTGTCATCATCACCAAAGTAAGCAAGACAGTGCAAAACTGAATGTTGTTTGAGCTATTCTGATTATATCAAAGAAGTCACATTTTTAAAAACAGCTTAATGTTCTATGATGACTAAGTGCTTTTGGTTTGGAGGATTGGAGCTCAAAAAGAAAAAAAAAAGATATCCTTATTCTTATCGTTTCAACTTACGGATTTAGCTTTCTGTTTTCAAGGTGATCACAGGCCTTTGGGGAATTTTTAGTCTGGCAAAAATAATGGGTTCCGTAACTGCTGAAATTTATACACTCACCGGATATCCTCTGGGACCTTGGGGACCTTCAGGGCCAGGAAAACCTGGCAAACCTGGGGGACCTTGAAATCCTGGAAAGCCTGTCAATCCCTGTAAAACAAGAAAAGCACCGATATGATTAAAAAATGAAGAATTCCACAAAATTTAATCAAACCCCTGTAGTTATCCACCGCCGTCTTAAAACCGAGCTTTGTCTTTTCAAACGCAAAAGTTTTACCGGTTTTTATTTGCTGCAATACTTTATGTAAATAAAAACACTCCAACATAATACCACCACATTCTGTTTCGTTTTCATTGGCTCTTCAGGAAGTGCTCTAAGCTAATGTTAGTTATCAAGCTTTGTCAGCACCATCAAAGGCTGGTAGTGCGTAGGCCTACTATTACCAGATTCTTAAAACACGGAAATAAATTTAATAGCAGTGCGACAACAAATCTCACCCTTTCTCCTTTTGATGCATTGCAATATGTCACTGGACCATCAGCGCACGCACCGCTTGTAAATAAGTATTTGCTCTAAAAATATACAATCAAAAAAGATTGGCAGGGGTTAAGATTTTTTTGCGTCGTGGTAAGTACCACAAGCAATAAATCTTTGGGGGTCCTTAAACTTGATTTTTGGATCTTCTCTCAGACTAGTGCTTCTCAACCTTTTGTGGTTTGAGGTCCCCTTCTAGAGACTCTCATCAGCAGTGGCTCCCTGTTCAACAACAACATTCTCTTTTGCATTTCATTCGTAGTAGCCCCACCCATCTGCTGATCTTAAGTGCTTAATTACCATTAATAAATGTTGCGCTCGTGGCACCTAGTCGATGCCCCGTGGCACATTAGGAGGGCCAATGACTCCTGGTTGCGAATCCCTGCTCCAGACTATTCTGCGCTCCTCTGACGAGGCCTACCAAAACAGTGGCTGTCTGGAGATTGATTAGTAGTTAAGTGTAACAAAAACACTGAAAATGTTATCGAATAATTAATTAAACTTTAAACGCCGTAAAAATGTTTTGGTTTGGCTAGGATAAGAAGCGATGTCAGAAAAAAAGTGATATCAAATGATATCATGCTTCAATGGTGAAAGCACATCAAATTTTTTTGTATTTTAATTTCGCGACAATTGTAGTGCTATCGCTAGAGGGCGTAGGGAGTTCATTCGACCTGTGGTAGTGTACATGGCTACTGTGCTAGTTAACAACATCTTTGTGCACATGGAGTTCGCCCAGTGGTTGGCCCATTGGAATCCGGTATTTGTTTGCGGGTTCGATCCTCAAATAGATTATTTTTCATTACGCACTTCACTATCGGTGCAAAACTATCCCCTTTTGACGTATGAGGACCCATTTTTTTAGAGATCAATCACCAAGAGAAAACGATAACGAGGTCTCTGTGTCTGAATCCGGCCCTGCCCTCATTAATTTTTTCACAGGCTACGCCCTTGATTTTATCAATGCAGAACTTACAGTAGGGCCTACTATACAATTGCGTGCAGCTTAAAAAACTTAACGCTGTTATCTTGTACATCATGGTTTGGTTTTGAAAATTTTGCCCTTAGCATGTGCACAGTTGACTAATTCGTGCATATTGTAATGATAAGTGGCTTCCTACACAAGCTCACAACGTAAGGACAGTGGTCCAACGCATACCACGTCGTTAGTGGATTGGCAGACTCACCCTGGAGCGAAGTCTGCGAAAAATTAAGAAAAGTGCTTCTGGGGTGGGATTTAGACAATGAAAGCCTACGTTTACAATCGCCCTTTGTTATATACACATAACTGCGGACAGAAAATGCTGTTTCGACCTTTCAGATCTCATTAGGGGAGTTGGTACAACCAAAAATTACTCAAGCGGAGGATACCGCTTTTTCACGGGCAAACTGCTTTGGCAGAGAGGTTTTTGTATTTGGTACAGTTACAAACCATTTGCAAAATGCCCAGATGAGACCTGAAAAGTCAAAGCGGTGTTCACTATCTACAGTTACTTAATGGATGGGCTTTTGCTTTTGTGTTGCAAACTTCAACATAATTTTTGGCTTATGAGGCGATAAAATTTTTATGGCAAGCTTTACATCAAGATTTTACAACTAAACAATCTCTTCACTTTCTCTTTAAACTGTTTTCTGATATTTACATAAGGAGTTAGTTAGATAGATGTCACACAATAGGAACAGTTTGAACAGCAATGTTGTGTCATGAACTTGTCAGTCGCAATTGTCGACTTAAGCTCAGCAAATTTGTAATCTTGCCTAAACTCGCTTGATATGCTGAAGCGTGTCACGATTTTGCGACGCCCAGCTCGGTACTTAGGCAAGATAGCTGCAGGACCGTATCACAACTTTGGGGGATAGGGAGTAATTTTCCGGGGGGCATGCTTTTTGCGGACCTGATTTTGACGTCAAAAGCACACCTTTTTTAGAGGACGTAATTTACATACCTTTTTTAAGTGTGGCATGCCGCTGACCGTAGGACCCTTATCACGCGGCTAAAGCCCACATAGCCTTCCCTTAATCTGGCCCCGCACAAGTAAAATAATGGAGGTAGCCATTATGTGCTTACTGGACCATTTATCGAACCCATTCTTTCGACTTCAAATCAATTTTTGGCGCAATTGAGTCGTCCAGTCGGCGCAGTAGCTAAAGGCATTGCTATCGGCGCGGAAGGTCTAGGGTTTGATTCTCGGGCCGGTAAAATCCAACGCAGTGTCGCCAACGGCTCGCCATCGCTGCGACATTTTTTCGGAGCAGTGTTGCCCCAGGCGCTAAGCTGCGGAGATGAGCCCCGCCACTAGTTACATGCTTCGCCGTGATACAGCGAGCTAGGGAATTTTAGAATATCGAATCCTACGGAACCGGTTCCCATTTCGAACCGGTTCCGTTTTTGAACCGGTTCCGTTTTTAGGATTCGGTTCAATTGTGAAGAAAAATTGCACGAGATAAATCTTTTCAAATGTTGCGCGTAAACGCAAGTTCGCTCTCGGCCTTTTGTGTGTGTGGTCAACTGATCATGCGGCGTTCGTCGGAGGCTGTAAAAAAGTTGTGGGAGGCCATGAGTGTAGTATGCACCGCCTGTTATATATACTGGAGCTGTATTCTTTCATGTGTTTCTAAAATTTAAGAGGAGCATGCCCGCTGTTAGCTCCATGACAACGCAACTGCGTGTATACATGCTTCGAACTTATAGTGCTGTAATACTTGTACTGGCTATGAATTCATTAAAAATAAAACAAATGGTTGATTTTTTTTGTTTTGCTGTGGTCGAGCGGTTGCTTGCTGAACTGATATCGAAATAGTACCAACGGCCATTTTATAGATTTTGGATTCGGTTGAGAATTCAAAATTTTGGATTCGAAAAAAAAAAGATTCGGAGTTATTCTAGAATACGCAACTATTCTGAAATGGACATCCCTACAGCGAGCATAATGAAAAGTTGATTTTTTGAATCGCTTAGAGTGAAAACGCAGCTCGCATTCAGGCAACACCAGACTGATCCACGATCAGCGCTGTTCCTGTTTCCATTGATCATAGCATAACAAGAAAATGCTTCGCAGCATTTTGTTGTTTTAGGTTTTCTCCCTACCATCACGAGAAAGCGACGGAAGCGCTCTATGAAGCTCCCTTAGCTTTTGTCTACTTTTCATAACTGACAACCTCCCTTAAGTGTCTTCCATCCGCATCAAAAGTAAATTTACCGGCTTCATTTCCACGGTGTCTCTTTCATTCTTAAACTAAATCAAGGAGGCGTCGCCTGCCAAAAATTTACGTGGGGGGAGGGGATTGAAACAAAAACATGCCCCGTGTTTACCGCTTTTAATAATCCACCTCTTACAGAAAAAAGGCCTTCATGTGTCAAAAAGGGAGACCAGAGCCTTGTCTCTCTTCCCCGGTTATGCCACTGGATTGGAGATTTAACTAACAAGTTCATTTACATTAGTCGTTAAATACGTTAAACACCCAGTTGGCAAAAATCAGATGGCCGAGTGGTATAGAGCGTCTGCTTCTGGGTCGGTAGACTTGGGGTTCGATTCCGAGTCGGGTCAAAGCAATGACTTTAAAATTGGTATTCACAGCTTCCCTGCTTGACGTTCAGCATTTAAGGGACAGTGTGGAGAAAGCCGGCAAGTTTACTTGTTGTACCGTTGGGAAAGGCACTTAACGGAATTCCCCCATCTTAGTGTGGTAGACAGAAGGCCGGCAACTCCTAAGCGGGCTCGTACAGCGCTTCGTCGCTTTTTCATGATAGGAGGATAAATATGCCAATAATAACAAAAAAAAAACAAACGTAAAAAAAGCGCACTTGTGTTGTGGAGCCGTATACATTGCTCATGAATTAGCGCTAACTCTCGAACAAGAGCCGAATCATGCCCCTGCTGAGCTTGCTCCCGCCACGATCTTAGTAGGTTTTAGAACCAACTTTTCCAAAACTCCTTGAGAGAAAAGGAGCAGCCAACCTTCAGATTGCGAATATTTAAATATGGATTTTTCAGCGCTCTCTTCCGCTGCTGAAGGTTGCAAAAAGGGTAGGTCTACTCGATAAACAGCAAAATTATAGCCACATCCATAAACCTATATGCAGCTACATAATTAGGGCAAAAAAGCTTGAAAGACAAACGCTTCCAAGCGTTTGCCGTTTGGGTACTTGTTTAGATCAAGGCCTCAAAAATCTGCCTAAGAATTGTTTGATGATTTCTTCATTTTTATCCTCCTATCACGAGAAAGCGACTGAGGCGCTATGCGTAGGACGAATCCAGACTCGCTTAGGAGTTGCCTTTGTTTCCAAGTTTTCCGCTTGAATTTTGTTGTGACTTCTTTAATTTGCTGCTTGCCAGATTCCACCAAGCAGAGATAATCATCGTGAAGCATCTTATCCAAGGACGCAACAACGAGACTAGGTTGGGAGTTGAACCATTAACCTTGCGATCATGGTCGTCGTAAAAACGACGCTCCGAACCACTACGCCACGCTACCGACAAATAGGTCATCGAACCTTTGAAGCCTCAAATTTGGTCTTGGACCTTGAACTTGAAATACTGAGTATCAGTATCAATCACCATAGCTCCAGATCCTGTAGTCTACCCGTCAGGGTGTCCTACTCAGAATAAAGACTTACAAATATAGCGTGTAGCTTATAGGAAAGACAGACTTAAGCTTCATCTTTAACGAAATGATAACTTTAACCAACGAGTTTGAACATTTGCAGCAAAACAATTGCTAAGATACGGAAAATTACGTGAAAAGAAGTCATGAAAGCGCGATGGCTTAAAAAGGACGAATACCTTTCCATACTATTCCATGAAATGGATAACTAACGCATGATAGGTCAGCATTCGATTCTCGGGTGAGTAAAATTTGATCTATAAGCAAACAGGTTTTTCATTCCTTGCTATTCCTTTCTCTATTGTTAACTACTTTATAATGATGATGTCAGACAAATAGATGTCGTAAAACAGGACAACAGTCGGTATGCAGCAATAATACCTGCAAGATAACAAAAATTTTTAATTTGTGGTTCTTAACCCGTAAAAAGCCCGATAGACGCTCCAAGAGGTCATCGAACCTAAATGCGTTTCATCAAGCATAAATATTTGTTTGTACGATGATAATATAGGAAGTTATAGAAGGCCTTGGGTCCATGGCAGAGACGTAACCTGCGAAAAATAGATGCTGGGCCAAATTTAGACAATGAGAGGCACTTTTTAGTCTCCCTTGATGAACGATCTTGTATAAAAAGGTCTTCATACATGGAAAAAAGGGTGGGTAATGCCCCTTCCCTGGTCGCATCCCTGGGTATGGATTTTGTTAAAATGTTAGGGAGTCCAGAGATCCCAAAAGTTTTGAGAACCCTTGCTTTAACGAACGGTTGTTTTTTTTTGGTAAAAAAAAAGACGCTACACTATTTCGTATTAATTACAACTTGAAAACTACAACTGCTTTCCAGCTGGTCAATTGCCTCGTTATTTCAAATTTAGATGTAAATACCCAGGCAATTGCCTATTGCATTTCGTAATTTCGTAAAGGAGAAGTCGCTAAAGTGGGCTGCAATTTCTCCTTTACTCCACTTACTCAAATACCTAGTTGGACATGATAAGCTTACTGTTTATGAAAGGCAGGAGCCTAATTCAAAAAATTGAGTATGCACTCACTTTTGCTTCGGATAACGACGCTGAGCTTAAGATGAAGAGAAAAGCAATCCAACATAAAATCCTGTACACATTTCCAAAATTTAACATAGCAACTCTATTGAAAGCTGCCTAGCTTTAAGTACAAATGCTTTGAAGCATAGCCTACGAAGCTAAAAGCTAACCAAAAAACTAAATACAGTATACATGCATTACAATTACCCGGTCCACATGTCGATTTTAGTGCGCCAAAAGTCACAGGGCTTTCTGCATTATAATCAAAATTTAGATGTCATAATTGGAAAAAGTGACTCTCCATCCATCCATCCATCCATCCATTTTCTAGACCCGCTTATCCTTGGGGGGTCGCAGGGGTAGCAGCTCAAGTTGGAGTCTACAAGCATCTCGATCCTCTGCAACAAAGGATAGATGCTCTGCTGGGATGCCAAGGCGAGACCATCGAGTTTTGGGACGGCCTCTAGGCCTTCGATCGACCAATCGGTGTTGAACAGAGCAGTTTTTTGACTGTTCTTTCCTGGGACATTCGTGTCACATGTCCATACCAACGCAGTTGCGATCTTTCTAATCGGAGAAGCAGCGATTCGATGTTACAAATACCTGCACTTTTAACCTTGTCCAACAAGGTCAAACCGCTAATTCTTCGCAAAAATCCCATTTCCGCTGCTTGAACTCGAGATCTCACTTTCTCATTCAAGATCCAACACTCATGGCCATAAGTCAGAGTAGGAACATAGACTGATCTGAATATGGATAGCTTTGCCTTCGTGCGAAGCTCCCGTTTCAG
Organism: Trididemnum miniatum; assembly: GCA_964006365.1. Lineage (NCBI taxonomy): Eukaryota > Metazoa > Chordata > Ascidiacea > Aplousobranchia > Didemnidae > Trididemnum > Trididemnum miniatum. Next base: position 4,793,709 of record OZ023250.1, read on the forward strand.
TACCACAGATCGGTAGAGCTGGCGCATTACTGCAATTGCTTTTCCGATGCGGATATCCAATTCGCTATTTTGTCTGCCGTCACTTGTGAATGAGACGCCGAGGAACTTGCATTTGGAGAGAGCACTGCTTTGATTGTCTGGATTCTGACATCTAAAATTTGACTATGATGCACAAAACCTGTGGACACCGACTAAGGTTTACTTCTACTGGGTTGAAAAACGCATTGAGATCAGCTGCTAGCATTTTTTTCGTTTTCTGAAATTCTGCCAACTTCTGTTTTGCTGCAGTTGTAAACTTATTTCTCAAGTTGATCTGTAGAATAGCCAAGCCTGAGCATACATCGGCTTGTCATATCCTCAAAGAGTCATAGCAAACGTTTAGTACACAGTGCAGTTGTAAAATTGGAGAAAGAAGAAACTAAAAAGAGTTAAAAGAAACAAAACATTCTCCCACACCCGCTCTACAAGCACAGATAAATGACGACAAATGAATATTTTACTGACCAACGGCTTTATATAACGTTGAGCAAACAGCTTTAAGTATCTAAATCTTGACATTGTTTTAAAATCGATGTGATACACCGTTATCAGAGGGGCAGGCAAAATTTTTCTGAGGTGGGGAAGGGGGCGCCTAAAAAGCAATACCACAAAAGGCGTTATCATGAACTAGGGGCTCTGGCCCCCCTCTTTACGACGTATGAAGACCTTATTTGAGAGATCGATCGGTGAGGCCAATAAAACATCGCCTATCATTGTCTAAATCCGACCCGACCTCTAATCACCCCCAATTTTTTGGCTGGCTTCGCCCTTGCCAGGAGCGTAGGCAAATTTTTTTGAGAATGCGCCTGAAGTACTTTACAATAAAAAGGCGAAATGCAGTAGCGGCTTCTAACGTGCATAAACCAAGAAACCTGGGGGTGACGCATATAAAAACCTTCCATGCGTATGTCACTGATCGTGATCACTATTACAACCAGTTATTTTCAGACTTTTCAAGGTCCCACTTTGGGTGTCTAAAAATGAAAATCGGATCCCTAAAAACAGTAAAATCAAAAAAAAATTTTTCAATGTGTTTGTTTCAGGTTGTATTTTGAGTCACAAAAATTTTTCTTAAAAAATCCTGATTATAAATTCATAAATTCATCGATAAAACGTTACGTATTCATGCGTCACCTAAAATTCCCCGTTTGGCGTATTGGCGAAAGACAGCGCTATCAGCGCGGAAGGTCTAGGGTGCGATTCCCGGGCTGGGTAACTCGAACAACTTCACCAACGGATCGTCACCTCTGCAACGTTTCTTCGAAGGTGTGTGCCCAGGCGCTAAGCCGTGGAGATGAGACACGCCACTCGTTACGTGTAGCACCGTAAGTATAATGAAGATTCTATTTGATTGTGGAGATTCAAATAAATTGGAATATTAATATTGATGCAGATATTTTTGAAAAGGTGTTAAAACTAATTGTTAATTTCAGTGCTATTAGTTATAATTCTGGTTATGTTTATTTTGATTAAGAAATGAATTGAGTCTTTCATTGAAGAAAGGCGACTAAGCCATATGTCATTTATTTTGTATTTCAACCACTACATTGTTTAACATTATCAAGCAGTTGGCTTATCACTGCTAATTCCTTGTTTATACGTCGATAAGATAAGAGAGCCGGCAAATTGACTTTCAAATGACAAATAAGCCGGCTTTCTATCACATAAGCAATGTTGGCTGCACTATGTCCTCATATCATCGGCAGTTTTGTTTTAATGTGCGCCACAACCTAGCGGCGTAATTGCCGGTTGTAAATGAAATGCAAACAGTTTAGCTATGCCATTGCAAACATCGCAAGAAACTACGACTGATATGTTTTTTGTTGGATGAAGACGCCATGTGAAATCTTTTGGCCCAGTAAACTCAATTGAAGTACCAGTAACAAAATACTGGTTTCAGAATCAAAAATAACAGCTTAGATGGCCGAGTGGGAAGAGCGTCTTCTTCTGGAGCAGTAGATTAGGATTTCATTTCGAGTCGGATCAAACCAATGACTTTAAAGATGGTGTTCACAACTTCCCCGTTTGACGTTTAGCATTAAAGGCATAGTGTGGAAAACAGGCCGGCAAGTTTGCTTGTTGTGCCGTTCGGATGGAAACTTAGCGAGATTCTCCCATCTTGGTGTGGTAGACAGGTGGCCGGCAACTCCCAAGCGAGCTCGTTATAGCGCTTTAGTCGCTTTCTCGTGATAGGAAGATAAACATGCAACTAAATACAATGCAAAATACAAAAAATCATGTTTTGAGCCGTTTTTCCATCTTACGCCTTCTTCAGTAGCCTACTTAAAAGTATCAATTTAAAAATTAATAGCTGAGCTGAGATCGCTCGCCATGCGTGCTAGCTAGGTAACAACAAAATTTCCTAGCAGTTTAGAATGCAATGTACTACTATTCGCGGGATGTAGCTTTAATTTAATTTAACTTTTTCAGTTGTAAAGGCAAAAAAAAATCAGAAACCTGATCAACAAATGCAGTTGATTTTCACTGTATGAAATTTCAGCGCATAGCAGGTTTGTTTTTTATTACGGTTGCTCCTTAGAGCGAACAGTTGTAACAGAAAACCAAGTTAATTGAAATAAATTGCATATTTTTCTTATTAGTTGATTGATACGTTAAAACTGTTCTTGACTGTTTATAATTTGTCTTTAATGCTAAATCAATTTCAAGCTGAAAATTTCTTTCGTGTGTGGCTACTGTTAACTAACATCGCTGCGTGTGTCAGCGTGGAATGCATTAAAAGTTTGGTATTTTTAACCGCAAGCACATAAACCAAATATACCTTGACCCCGGCTGCTGTGCCTGTGTAGCTAAATAAGTTGGTGCTTGAACTACTGACGTAAAGTTACTAAGTTCAAGTTCGATACCCTGTGTTGGCTTTGTATTTAAAAAGGATATTGCGCTTATTTACAAAATAAGGCAAAGTTCAACTTCCTCTGGCGGAGTGCTCGATAACTGTCAACATCAAGAGCTCGTACTGCGGTATAAAATAAAGTAAAATCACTAAATTATACAACCACTACAGCCTGTTTCGCCGTTGTCTCCCCTTCAGGTGGTGATCTTATTCCAATAGAATTTTATTGCACTTATTTCTATAATTTTTTTTAACCATCATGGGCTGTTGTATATGTTCAAAATTTTGAAATTATTGTTGACATTACCAGAAAATGCTGAGCTTTAGAGAAAAGTGTATACAAAAAATGTTAAAAAAACTTTTTGCGGATTGTGGTATCAGCTGTAAGACGTTTCTGTTAAATATTTACAAACTTGGCATTTTATAAGTAGTTTGAATGGTTTCTTCTCAAATTCCTATTCCAAAACAAAACTAAAAAATCAAATCTTCATTATACTCGCGGTATTACGCCGAAGCGTGTAACGAGTGGCGGGGCTCATCTTCGCGGCTTATAACGCCTGAGCAGCACCGCTGCAAAGAAACGTCGCAGTGGTGACAGGCCGTTGATAGCACTATGTTCTATTAGACTGGTACAGAAATCGAACCTTTGACCTCCCGCCTCGTTAGCGATGTCGTTTACCACCATACGTCAACAAGCTGGTTAGAAGTGTAATTCATTCACAAAAACAGCATACCATGTTTGTAAAAAGGTCAGTTACGATCTAGAAATCGTGTAAGCAAAAGTTTGGGTTAATTTTTTTAACGCCTACAAACTGGCTAAAATTCCGAAAAGCAAAAAACTTAATGGTTAATTGAAAATCTGTGAAAAAAGTTTTTTAAATGTATTTTTCGTGCACATTTCGCAATACCGTTTCATAGTTGAAATGCTTTATGCCTTGCTTTTAAAATTTTATCATTGCTTGCCCGAAAACGCGATTTGTTATGGTTATCTATGATGTCACAATTCCTTCGTTTAGCTTTAGGCAAGGTATGCAAAAATTTAAACCCATTAAATTAATTTACAACGATGTTAACTTTTGCTTACCGCACGACAATCATACGCGTCAATATTAGCTCTAACACCTGTTGATGTTTATAGTTACATAATGCCCACAATAATGAATTGAGAAATTATTTTGAAATGCGCCGAAAAGATCTTAATTTTACAATTAAAGTCTCATTAGAATTTTGCAGCAATAACAGTTTCATAAAATAAACGCAAATTTAGTTTAAATTACTATTGTTTAATTGAATTTCTAGTTTAATTAAATTACTAGTTTAAATTACTCAAACGGGCCCTCACCCCCTTTTGAGGGCAAAGCAACGTTTTTGGGGGGGCAAAAAATAGGTCTTATGTATTCTTTTCACATGTCAAGTTTACGTGGGCCTAAACCCCCTAAAGCCCCTGGGCTTTCTGCATCATAATCAATTTTGACGTAACAATTGAAAAACGTGATTATGACGTCAAAAATTTAATTGTGAATCAGATGGCCCGTGGGCTTTTGCCCCATTTAAACTGAACGAGTGGATGGGATGAGTAAGCAGAGTCCTGCACCATCTTTTGCTAGAAGGCCTATTGCAAAATACAAGTGTCAAAATGTTGAGCAGGGGTCGCATGTGCTGCGAGTCTTCGAAAAGGGAGGCCGGGCCCCAAAAGTTTGAGATCCATCGTTACAGCCCTACACGGAAAATAAACTGGCAAAAATGAAGGCGAAGACAATTTTTTACGCGCAATACCTTACGTCGCATAATTTCATAGCGCTATTTCTTCGTCAATGCCGCATATTTTATCGATCGCTTTTTTCTTAGCAAATAATGCTCGATTAGCCTAGTTTAGCTCGGTAAACGTCAAAGACGCGGCATTAGCTATCGCTTGCATAGCGGCTAGACAATGGAACGCCCAGGAAACCGGTCGTGGCAAAAATGTTCTTCAAAAAATGAGGGCATTTAGGTGGATGATAAGCAACTACAGCATTGTTAATTGTATAAGGCGCTACTTTAAGTTAATTTTTAAGCGAAGGATTTTTATTGCCTCGAAGCCTACTCAATATTATATAGGTCGGTGTATTACACTTCAAGAACTTGAGCAAACATTTCAAAATATGAAATAAAACTGTGTGTGCTATAGCCGAGATCTGCTTGAACAAATCAAAATCTTGAAACAAAAAAATTCAACGCGTTCAAATATTCAAGAACGTCGCACATCTTAGGTCGTACCAGTGTATGTATTTGCATTGTCATTACCCTGTCACAAAAAACTAACCGAGACGCTATGTTGAGCTCGCTTAGGAGTTGTCGGCCACCTGTGAACCACGCTAGAATGAGGAAATCCCATTAAGTGCTTTACCATCAGCACAACAAGCAAACTTGCCGGTTTGTTCTCCACTCTCTGTCTCTTTAATGTTGAACGTCAAGCAGGTAAGCCTTAAACATCAAATTTGTCGGTCAGTGGTTTGACCCGACTCGGAATCGAACTAAAGCCAACAATTCTGGAAGCAGACGTTCTATCCATCGGTTGGCGCAGTAACGTCAGACATCGCTATCGGCGTGGAAAGTGTTTGGCTCGATTCCTGGGCCGCTCAAATCGGACGCTGCCGCAAACGGTTCACCACCACCGCGATGTTTTTGTGTTGCGCAGGCGCTTACCGCAGAGATGGGGATCACCACTCGTTAGGTGCTCCGGCGTAATACTGCAAGTATAATAGTGAAGATTTGATTTTTGATGCTCTACCCAATAAGCCATCAAAAACTGAAACATCTAATGAGAAAAATTCGCGTTTGACGTTATAGCTATCCAGTTTGTTACGGTAAAATTTCATCTTTCAGTTTTGCCCCATTTATAATAGTATAATTATTGATCAACTCAACTCAATTTTCACGCATGAGTTGTTTCTGAATTTTTGAAAACCGCGTTGTACTGTTTATCAATATTTACGCCACAATTTAATTCAAAAATTAAACCGTTAGAATCTACAATTAAGAAGTAATGACAAAAAAATATTTTAGTCCGCAGCGGTTTTAAAAAACCAGTATTGCAATTCTGAAACTTCATGAAGCACATTTCTATTATGACGTCATAGAACTATTTATTGAAACGTCACGGTGCGTGACCAAAATACATCCCTAAAAGTCGGTGTTTCCAAAAATGTTCACTAAAAAAAGTCTTATGACATCACAATGGAATAAAATCGCAAATATTTTAAATTAGGGTTGCTAGTTGTCATTTTTGAGTTTAGTAATTATTCGGGTTTGGGCTGATGCAGGCCTTTTTTAGGGTTTGCAAGCAATACCCTAGGTTTAGTGGGGACTGAATTGGGTTGGTTATGGTTAATTTAGGTCATAAACAACAGATTTGTTTGGTTCTTGTGTATTATTTTTCTCTCCCATAAAAGCGTGTTTTTGAAAAGGACTGTCTTATTGTTCAAAGCCTTGTATTATCAACGATTACGTAAATTGAGACTTTTGCTTTCGCCTTCATGGCTTTCTCATGGTTTTTATCAAATTTCTTTTTTCTTATTCTAACGGTTTGACCATTAACAGTAATCTAATCGCGGCAGCACAATAGCAGTGATAATAACCGTGCTACTATCAGATCTTAGGCTTTCTCATTTCTGTGTAACGAATCTAACTGTTTTTTTTTCTTAAAACGAGATAATATGTGTCAAGTTCATGTGGCTGTTCAGTGCAGGAACAAAAAAATAATCGCTATTACACTCGCGGTATTACGCCGAAGCGTGTAAGAGAGTGGCGGGGTCCATCTCCGCGGCTTAGCGCCCGAGCAACACAGCTCCGAAGAAACGTCGCACGGAAAGCGAACCGTTGGCAAGTGAGTCCGATTTGACCGGCCCGGGAATCGAACCCTAAACCTACCGCGCCGATAGCAGAGTCTTTCACCACATAGGTACCGGCACTGCATTTGTATTAAATTCGTATTTTAGCCTTCCTAAAAACGTTTTTGGTACCGGTCCTTGGATCATCATTATTAGCTGTTCCATGCTTTTAAGACGATCCATACGTTTTATGAAACTGTTTCAGGGGCTTGCAGCCCCCACAAAAAGTCAAGAACCATTGATTTAGAGAGCCTTTGCAATGATACGGGACACGAACAGCTCGATATTTGGATACTGGAAGCAGCGCCCAGTTGTCTACAACGCATTGTTAATAATGACGCAAGTCCTTATGTAATGTCTGAAGTCTTAGCAAAGTATATGAGTTTAGCAGATTTGCGCAAACGATTAATGATAATTCAGTAAGGGTAAGGCTCATAATCTCGAAGACACAACTTTATTCATTTGCTAACTGGCTGAAAGACAAAGCAGCCCAACATGTACCTTAAATTTTTATGGGTCAAAAGCCCATGGGCTTTTCTCCTCCTAATCAAATTTCTAATTTCATCATTAAAAAAGTGAGTATGACATCAAAAATTTAATTATCATGAAAAAAGCCCATGAGCTTTTAGCCTACTAAAATTGGACAGTGGACAGAAAAATTAGCTCCTTACTTGGACTAAAAGTTATAATTTTGAAGAAACAAATGATCAAAATCAGCCCGAAACTTAAAAATTTGGTCCCAAGTTAAATAGATTTTTGCTAGCGACAAGGTTAGTAAAATAACTCGTTTTCAAAAGCTCTTATGTTTTTCAACTCAACCTGAAAAGCCCAACCTGCATGTCCTTAAATCTTTTATATTGGCATTGACGTAGGTCGGTGCAGCAAGCTAACCATGAGCAAAATAAGACACGATTTCTTGAAGTTTTGCTGTTTTTTGGAGAATACAGTTCGGAGTTCTTCAAATTTTAAAAATTGCTTTTTTATTCATCTATGATCTTGCAAAGGAGCACTTAATAGGACTTAAATGCACAAATGTTATTAAGTCTAGAATTTTATTTTTGAAGGTTTTGGGGTTGTATCAATAAGATTACGAATTTTAAACCAGGTTCACGTTCTAATTTTACGTTTTCGCACCTTGCGTTTTCGGACATATTCAGCTAAAGTGGTTTCACAAAACCCCATTGGCTTTTCGCATCACAACAAGATTTTGATGTCATGATCACTTGTTTTAATATGACATCAAAACTTGATTGTGATGTACAAAGTCCGTGGGCTTATGGAATCACTTAAAACTGGTCATGTGGACTGGATAATTCACTTGCATTGTCACCCAGTGAGCTCTTCTTCAAACGTTAGAGTGAGTGGTCAGAATAATTTCAAAGAATGCTTAGTGCTTTTTTTTCTAACTTTCTTCAACAAAGAGAAAAACAATTCAAAAAATTCCACGTCATGAAAATGACGATAAACCTTGTTTTGGCTACGCTTAGTTTCTCGTAACAAAACAAAATGAAACCATCAATATAGAACTGCTTGAGGAAGTCGTGCGTCAGGAAATGCATCATATTTTGCATCAAGAATTTTATTAGATACTGTGCAAGTTATATTAGTTTTGCAAAAACAGATGCAGCGAGGCAAAGAGCTGAAAAACTCGTTTTAAAAAAGAAAAATTAAAGGCACATTAATTCTTAAAACTGAACGTTTCGAGAATGTAGATTCAGCTGTCATCATTAGCAGTGCATGCAAGGCTACTGATGATGACAGCTGCTGTATCTACGTTGTCGAAACGTCCGCTTTCAAAAATTACCCTGGCTTTGTTTTTACCTCCCAAATTTTCGTCCCATATTTATTATATTCCTTCGTTTTAGAAGTTTTTAACGATATATTTTCTTGTGGCGACGATTTTTAAACTTTATTCAATTTCAAATGATGACAGCGGTAAATCAACAAAGAATATTTTAAACCACACTTCCTAGGTTGCGTTGTTTTCAACAACCATTTTTTATAACATATCCCGTATTCAAAAATGTGTTTTTTCGTCAGCCTGGCATGGTATCGAACCGTTGAGTAAGTTTTTCCTTAAACAAGCGAGAAAGTTTTGATGTGAAATCAGAAATAGGTGGAAAAGCAAATGTAATCATTTTTTTCTGCCAAAGTCTGCTTTGAGGTCATGTATGACTGGCATATTTCTCAGCCCTGAACTTGAATTCTTTGCGACGTTTTTGACGGTGTTTGTCGAAGCGTTGAAAACCGGCATTTGTTAAATAAAGACATTAACTTTTCTCTTAGCATTGTCATAAAGAAAATAAAAGAGAAAAAACAAGAGCCGCATTTTTTCCTACGTTTTGACGAGTGAGTCTGTATCACACAAGCTTTATTCTGTTCTTGGCGTAACCGCCGCGCAGTCAAGTTTTATACTGAATAAACACTATTTCCAGTAACTGCGGAAAACGTTTAGTAATTCTAGATTGTTAGTATCAGTGTTCGGGGTATAGGCCCCCTTGTACAATTAGCAATAATAAAATGCTCGTGTTGCATTAGCTTTTTTTGAGAAAGAGAGTTTTCTGAGCTTCGCAATATGATTTTTGCGGTTTTCGATAAATTTTTTTGTCTGGTTTGTGGTCAAAGGTATTGGCAGGGTCTGAAAGAAACGAAAAAATATTTGGTGAAATTTCATTTCAAATTGCAGCTGCTCAGCTAAACGAACAAATTAGAAAAACTCCTTTGTTTCAAGATTAAATTTGATTGACAGTATTTCCTTAGCTTTAGGTTGCATAGTTAGCCCCTTAAGGATAGGTGAAAGGGGTTAAATTTTGCTGAGATATGTCAATTCTGTAACCGCTGTTTTACAAAATGTGAATTTATGATCGGATTTTATTCTCGAAGAACAGAAATTTCTGTGAAAAAATCCAAAATGAATTCGATTCGTTTAACGCGAATTTTGTAAGTATTGTGTCGAAATTTAATAATGATTTTACACAAGCAGTTTGGCAACTTCTTGCGGCATGTTCAGGGCCGCATTCAGAATTTTTAAGGGGTTATGCCAAGGGTCGAAAAAATGTTATCTTGCATCTGAGTACGTTTCAAAGTATCGAGATACCAACCTACGTATACATATGTAGAGTAAAAAACTTAGGAGAAGGGTTAAGACCCCTTGTTCCTTTCTCTTGCATCAGCCAACGCTATAATTGTAACTTTATATCATACAACGAGATGCTGTGTCATTAAGGGCGTAGACAGCGAGAATTTTGGGAGGGCAACGAAAATTGTTGGGGGAAAGGCCGGATATAGACAATGAGGGGCCCAGTTTTTATTCGTCCTTCGTGATTTCTAGAAATACCTTCATGCGTCGAAAAAGTGCCCCAATGGCCCCCACCTTGGCCACGCCATTGTATATAATGTCTGGTCATCCTGCAAGGGCGTTTCTATTCCTTTTCTTAACTCTAGCTAGTTTTTGAGTTCAGACGTACCGCCAGCGCGTCAGTTAAACATATTTTTACACTTTCACTATGACTTAGTGAAAATCAAGCCCTGTGCGATGTTTGAAGTACGAAAGGGCGAATGAAAACGGGGAACTCTGATTGCCCAAATCTGCCCCCCCACCCTACATTTTCGGTTGTCTGCGCCCCTGACGGTATCTGCTTGTACAAATGTTGGTTTGCAACATTTTTATTTTCCATGACTTTTCTCTCACATTGTTTATGAAACACCACACTTTTTTTCTTTGATTCCTTGCTTGTGTGAATGCTAAAACAAAAACTGCTTACGTCATGTCATTCTTGTGGTTTGTAGCGGTACCGCGCAGGTTACAGACCCCACGTGACGGGTTCGATTCACGGCTAGAACTGATCGCGTTTGACGTATATACCGGATGGCTGCTGACTCGAAGAGCGCAAGCTCACTTCGCAGTCTCCCTCAATTACTGGTGAATTTTCAGTGCAAAAGTTTAACAGCAACCTCATAATTCGTTTATTTATTTGCCACATTATAAACATTGGTTCACTTGGATACAGAAGGCTTTCATGGAACAAACGTTGTGAAAAACAGACAAAACCACAAAAAAATCATGTTCATCAAGGCTTTTTACCAGAGCGCTTCTATTTGCACTAAAACTCTTCGTTTTCTGAACGTGCGCCACAGTTCAATCAGTTCAATTTTTGCTGTGATCTTCTGATTCTTAATTGAGTTGGATCTTCCAGCTTGTGATTGAGTTGAATCTTCCGAGCGCCTTAAATTTTTTGCAACAAATAGTGGATTATACTTTGGTGGGTTTCAAATAGGACCAAATGTATGTCATAATTCCCCAATGGGTTTTGGGCAGTGACGTATGGGCAGGAGGGGCACCGGGGCAGTGCATCCAGCTGAGCTTTTTTCGACGCATGAAGGCTTTTTCAAAAAGATCCACCACCAAGGGAGCATGAAAACGGGGCCTCTGTTTGCTTAAATCTGGCCCTGCCCCCATAAATCTGCCGTCGTTCTCGCCCCTAATTGTGGGTTGTCCTCTAGGTTATTACCTATGGTTTGGCACGTGGAAAAATCAGTGTCATTACAGCCCAGAAAAAGCAGGTGCTGTTTGTGCGAATCTAAGCGACTCATATATTCTTCGCTGATCGGAGTCAGATAACTTGATCGGCAAAAAATTCTTCCCAAAAATGTTCAATAACCATTGTGAATAAACCTGTTTTATTTTTTAGGTTGTATTTCTGCCTTTTCTTAATCATCGCTTTACCGGGCTCAGAAGCAAGAGTAAGTTTAGTATTGTGAGCACATCGTTATAAGAAGTTTATCTTTAATAAGGCGGGTTCAGTATCTTTGTTTAGAGGGGATTTATTGTCAAGATTTTAAGGAATGCTGTGGTTTACAGAGATTGGCAGAGGTAAAATTCGGATTTTTCTTTGGTCGGTGCTGTTGCAAAGTTGTATTTTCATGCGATTCTGTTTCAACTAATAGTTCTAAACAGCAATGCCTGCAGGTTTGATGATCACATGAAATTTCGTGAGGCCAGTGTTTTTTTAAGGTGTTTTGAGGAACCGAAGCGGTCTCTCAAAATCTCCAAATTTTTGTGGAAACAATTATTAATTGCAGTTTTATTTACAAATTCAAAAATTAGCTGTCTTTCAACATTGCTTGATGGTTCCTCTAGCCAAACCTTTAAAAAATCACTGCGTGAGAAGGTGCGAACCAACTAAATTTCACCTCTGGGTATTGAACACTCCAACTCTTAATCTTAAGCAAACAACATCCATAGATGTTTGCTGTTATGGACGAATTAAAGGGGAAAGACCGCCCATTTTTTGATTCGCCCCTGAGCAGTAATGTGTATAAATATTACTGTATGTATCCTTCAGCCGTTTGAGTGTTCATTTTATGGCAAATTGTTACCATATAAAGACTCTTGAAACGAAAAGTTGATGGTATTAAAGATGCTTACCCTGACCACATGTTCAGTTAATGTGTTCCAAAGGTCCATGGGCTTTCTGCATCACAATTAAATTTTTGGTGTCATAATTACTTGTTTTAATTGTGACATCAAAAATTGGTTATAATGCAGAAACCCCAAGGACTTTTGGAATCACTCAAACTGGTCGCGTCGTCAGGGTAAATGTTTGTAATGTTTAATAATTGAGACTATCATTTTGGTAACTGTGACATAAATTAGCATGATGTGTGTGCAATGCGAAGGGTTGCACGCTTTTCCTTTCCTGTGTTAATTGCATTCCCGTTGTTCAAATAAAGAATTGCACAATCGGTAAGCTTGATGTCACAGCACGACTAACTTCACTTCACCGCATAATTAAGTCAAAGGTCATGACCTTAAATCTTTGCTAAAAATTATTAAAATATCGTTTGTCTACCCTATTTTTAACAATAGATTCACGAACGTACAAGCCACATAAATACGAACAAAATTATATCTCTGCTGTTTAAATAGGTGCAATTTTTCAATCTCTTTTGCCTTTTTCGTTGCGAAGTCATCGCTAGAGACAAAGAGATTAAAATAGCAAGCTGAATTTGGTTCATAACCGTTACAGAGTTTTTGTTTCTCTTTTAATTTTCACGAGAAATGAGATATGATTTTCGTGGCTACTGTAAAATGCACTGTCCGTTAAGATGATTTGACCTTGAAATGCAAATTCTGGGTTCTATACCCCGATAGAGCAAATGTAGTACTGTCAGTGGCCATAAGACGTCTCAAACTGGGGACCACGGCTCTTTTAGGCTCCGCGAAGCGCTTATAAGGGTCCGCAAAGAGGTTGTGGAATTCTAATTTGGTATTGATATAGCTTATGTCAAGTGAAAACCTCGCAAATGCTCTCGTCGCATTGAAATGTGAATGTAAATTTGATTTCAGAATTTTCTTTTTTCTGCATACCGCAGCTGGACTAACATTTTTGGTGGAACATCGCAGCAACTGTTGCAACTTTTTTTCTGCTGCTGAACCAAAATTAATTTCGAAATTTGCAAGGGACCGTGAGTGATCGAAAAAATTTGAAACAACCGCAACGCAATTTTTTTTGAAAAAGTTTGGGAACCACTGCTATAGGTCAAATAGGACTTCCATATTGTATCGCCTACTTTGCTATATTATCAGCAGCCAGTGCATATTTTTTTTTTTTTTTGGCTGCTTATGTCACATGATTAGATTATATTCATCGATTGTTGTGCGAAGTAAAGTTTCCTGATAAACTGGCGATGCTAAGCCAAGCTAAGCCGCGAGCTAAAGTTGTGCCAGACTGCTTTACATTTTCTCAAAAAGGAACTAAATACGAATTTCGTAAGACTGGTTCTTAGATACTGTAAATTGACATTCCGTGCATCTGCATAGCATAAAATTGTGAAGAGAATCGATGTCGACAAAGGCACAGTTAACGATGCCGAAGTCTTGGGTTCGATTCCCGGGGCCGGACAAATTGGATACAGTGCTGTCAACAACTCACCACCGCTGCGACGTTTCTTGCGAACTGTGTTGCTCAGGCGCTAAGCCGCGGAGATGGGCCCCGAAACTTGTTACACGCTTCGGCGAAATGCGGCGAGTGTTATGAAGATTTGATTTGGATCAATGTCGACGTTTAAAAGAAAGTGTAGCTTTGATCTCCTGGATTTTTTGGTACAGAAATTGATAAGTTTTTATTGCTTACGTATTCTACTTGGCAGACGTAAAATTTTTAAACAATTTAAAAGACATTTTTGATGATTTTTATTTCTCTTTACTATTCCGGCTACGTCTATCCCCAAAGGCAAAATTTTGACCACTAAGCTGCAATACTATTTTTAGAACTCTAGCTGATATGAATGCAATTTTAAGAAACGATAATTTTGCAATTGTTTATTTTTTTGATGTTATTATTACTGGCACCACCAAAGTTTATTTCGAATAAATGCAATATTCTTTACGACAGTCTCTTTTGGCAACAACCGACCCATTCAATCGCTGCAGCTTTAAAAAAATCAAATCTTCATTATACACGCAGCATTACGTCGAAGCGTGTAACAAGCGACAGAGCCGGTCTCCGTGGCTTAGCAGCTGGGCGACACAGCTCCGAAGAAACGTCGCAGCTGTGGCAAGCGGTTGTCGGCAAAGGGTCCAATTTAATCGTCCTGGTAGTCGAACTCCAGACGTACCACACTGATAAACATGTCTTTAGCCGGCGGCCAGTTGCTATAGCTTTACGCTTCGAATTCCACAAACCTTTATAGCACTTTGCTTAATGATGTAATGTCTTAGCTGCTTTTTGCCTGAAGGGAAATCATGCATTTAATCTGCAACTTGTAGATCAAGATCAAATGCTTTTTACATTTCCTACACTCTGTAAAGGATATAAAGTAGCCGCTACAATTGCACTATAACGCTAATTGTAATTTTTAAGACATTGCAGATAATTACAATTGTTTTTAAAGCAAACCAGCCCGTCGTGGTTAAAGACATCGGCGCTAGAGGTATCGGGTTCGATTCGCGGGCCGGTCAAATTTGACACGATGTGTCTCGCCATCGCTGCTACATTTCTTTAGAGGTGTGTTGCCCAGGCGCTAAGCCGCAGAGATGATCCCGCCACTCGTTACACGCTTTGGGAGTAATACCGCGAGTATAATGAGGATTTGATTTTTTTATCTTTACTCCGTTCTAAATTTTAAGACTGTTGTTTAATGCTTTGCTGGACGATGGTTCGCTTCCCAAAGCGATGACCTACGTTGTTATCTTGAGTTTTTGAAAATTTTTCAAAAGCTCTTTTTTTAAATAAGGTGAGAAATGTTGCCCAAGTTGAGGCTGAAAACTTGTAAGACCCTTCACAATTCAAAGTAGTACCAGTACTCCAAAAAAGTATTCCTCTACTGTAGAAAGTTTCTAACAGTTTTTTAATTACTAATCAAAAACACGTTGGCCCTATTCAATAGAGAATTATCATAAAATCGAACCAAAACATTTAATGAAGTCGCAGTTAAAAAGTAACACCTTAAAAAGAGGAATGGAAACAGCAAAAATGTAGGGGGCACGGCTGGATTTAGACAATAGGGGCCTCATTTTCATTCGCTCTTAGCAATCGATCCCTAATATAGGTTTTTGTACGCTTAAAAGGGATGGCAGTGCCCCGGTGCCTCACTGATCACACCACTGTTTCTAGCAAAACGCCACAATGGTCAGAAAAACGTGCTTTAAACTGCTTTGATTTTATCGTCTAGTTTTCATAGGTGTCAAAGCTACAAAAAAACAAAATTGGAGCAAAAATTTTGAAAATTGATCATTTTATCTTCAGAAAACCTACAAAAAGCTGCAGTACCTACAAATTATCAATGACTGGCTCATAGATTGTTACAACAGCATTGTTCTACACCGTATACTTATCTAGTTATGAGCCACACGTTTGCAAATTTATTGACATGTCTTGACGCAACTTCAGTAGCTGATTGGTATGTAAAAAATTTCGATAATCTGTGCCACAAGTCCAAAGAGCATTACTACAATTCACATTCAAAGCATTTGTGATAGTCTGCAAACTTTGTAAAAGCGGTGACGCCCGCATGGGGCTCTTTTGCGACCTTCTCCTCCGGTCTTCTTCGGTAACGTTAATAGCAGAAACGGATTAAGGGGCTGCAGCAACTTTAGCCCCGGGCTTTCCGAGTTAGGAGGCCCTTCCGGTCAGAGGTGTCGTCTAAAAAAAGATCTACTGCTAAACAAACGATCAGGTTTGCAAAAAAGTATGCCGCCCCCAAATTCGAAAAAGTATGCCGCCCCCAAGTCCTGGTTAAAGGCGTTATCGGTTTCATTGTTCAGGAAAAATCAAAACTTTTGTGACAAATTATTTTTACACCTCCGTAAAAAAGTTTGTGCTTGACTGCCCTGTATAATACTAACCTAAATAAACAAAACAAACAAATAAACGAAAAATGTGAAACGAAAACCCTATCACTCACTGAAAATTTTGATTTGCTCCGACGTCCGGCCCGATTGAAGCCCGACAATTTTTCCAAATCCAAGCCCGGCCCGGTCCGAACTCGACCCGACAAGCCCAAGCCCGATTGACAACTTTGCTGTGTAAAGCTAGTATTTAAGGTTCATCATTTGATGTTATAGGTGCCATTTTTGCTGTCTCCTTTAAACCACACTGATTCAACTTAATTATGCCAATATCACAAAACGGTCATAGTATGTCCGTAGGTTGTTTAAGTTCATTTTGTCTAGACACAATGTAAAGTTTAGTGACGAAATTGCAACATATTGCCTAATTTTGAAATTTTCTTGTTTTAAATAGTTATGAGAATTGTATTTATTTGGTCTGGAAAGTGAGCTGGCGTCCTATGATTTATTTTGTAAAATAAGGGGCCGGGAAATCACCCTGTTCTCTTCCATGGAATAAATGAGTGATGTAGGAGAGATAGATCGGTCTCTTGGCGCATTGGTTAAAATCATCGCCATCGACGCGGTTACTCCTCTTGGTTCGATTCCCGGGCCGATCTCATCGAACACAGGGTTGCCAACGGCTTGCCAACGGCTTGCCGCTTCTGCGACGTTTCTTCGAAGTTGTGTTGACCAGGGGCTGAGTCGCGGTCATTGACCCCGCCACTCGTTACACGCTTCGGCGTTCGATTTTTTGGTTTTGGTGACGATTATTTTGATTTCAAATTTGGGGATTCCCATCGCTGCCTAATGTCGTTCAAAAAATCAAAGTGATTATTTCATCCGCAATGCAATTGTCGGTTTATCTGAATAACGTTATTTGAATAAACTTCTTATTCAGTACAGCGTGTGTTTGTTGGCTGAATGTTTGCATCTTTTGAATAAGTGCTTCACTTTTAAAACTAAGTATCTTGAAATTTCAGAAAAATAAATTTAAGAAAATCAAAGGACCATGCCGAGGACGAGATTGTTCAAAATTGGGAAAATGTGCTTCTTGCGTGTCCGAAAAGGGAAGAAGAGTAAGTGTTTTTAGAGAATCAAGCTCCCAACACTGCCACAAATAAAAATATACTTTATACTTTTGTTTTGTTTGTAACCTGATTCAGCTGCAATCATCAGTAGTGTATGCAAGGCAGTACAAAGCTGAAAGTCCTTACTTACTCAGCTGATGATGCCAGTTGAATTTATGTTGTCGAAACGTCCAGTTTCGAGACTTACTGTGGTTTTTAGTTTTCCTCCTTAAGCTTTTTTTCATCTCGTATTTATTGTATTCTGAGTATTTTACTTTTAAAAATGGGATAAGTATCATCTTGAAACGGCAAGTAGGCTACTGTGAGAAATTCCTTCAGTTATTCTGGCTGCACGTTTTCATCTAAATGAAAAAAGTTTTTGACTTAAGTAAAGGCTGAGTTAAATGAAAAATATCATTTTCGAAGAACTTTATGCCTCAGATTTATTACAGCTATGCGTTCTACCGTTTCCTATTTACCCAAATTTCACAATCTTGCTTACATTTGTTTGTTTATTCGTTTGTTGGCACAACTGACCATTGTCTAGAAGATTTATACGCAGACGTTTGTGTCTGAATCAATGGTTAAATATTAAACAACCAGTTTCTCGTGTCTGCATTCGTTTTGTTGACTTTTTAGTTCATTTAACAACAACGTGGTCCGTAAATGTGTCTTATGCTACCAATTGATGTTTCTACTCTAAGGGCTGGGCAATAAGCGTCGACTAAAGAGGAAATATGGGTCTTGGCCAACCCCTGAAAGTTGGCATCAATATGCAGAAAGCATTTTATGATTTAATGAGAAAGGTGGAGATTTTGCTGATTATACCCTCCTCTCCCAAAGGACATGAAGGTCAAAAACTACCGGTGGAAGTTTTTGCTTCCCCGTGGCTAGGGCCTCTTAGTTTTTATACATTTTACTTCCTTAGGTCATACAATTTTAGTGAAAACTACAAATCAATCAGGGAATTTTTAAAATTAAAAGACCTGACGCGACGCAAAAAGTAAAAATAAAGTTAATTTGTTTCAGGGATTTCCCGGAGCCCAAGGAGAGCCTGGTATCCGAGGGGAGCGGGGCCACGAAGGAATGGAGGGCTTGATGGGACCGAAGGGTTACCCTGGTCGTCCTGGAATGACTGGAAAAGCTGGGGAGAAAGGGGATCGAGTAAGTTGATAAAGTTTCAATTTGTGTCTGCATTGTTCCATAAAACTTGGTAGATCGGGCCATGATCGCTAAGTAGATGGTTCAACTCCCACCCAAGCCTCGCTGTTGCTTACGATGCTTCATGATAATTATCCCTGCTTGGACAAATCTGAAAAACAACAAATTAAAGAAGCCGGAAGCAAAACTCATCTGGAAAACTGAAAACAACGGCAACTGCGAAGTTTTCTGGATTCGTCTTTTGCATAGCGCCTCCGTCGCTTTCCCGTGACAGGTAGGAGATAAAAATAAAAAGCCCAATCATCACCATCATCAACACTAGTCTTTATTAAATAAAATAAAACCTATAGCATACCAATAAGAAACTAATAAAAATCAATGTTTTTTTAAATTATAAGATTAAATATATATACCGGCCGTTGGCTCAGTTGCTAAGCGCACGGTCTCGGTGTGGGAGGTCTGAGGTTCAATACCCGGACCGGTCAAATCGGCACAGTGTCGCCAACGGCTCGCCACCGCTGCGACGTTTTTTTCGGAGCTGTGTAGCCCAGGCGCTAAGCAACGGAGATGGGCCCCGCCACTCGTTACACGCTTCGGCTTAATACCGCGAGTATAATGAAGATTTGATTTGATTTGAAGATTAAATACATTGTGATAAATTGTAAATTGATAATCAAATTTAATTTGCGTGTCATTCAATTTTTGTTAATTTAGGGTCCTATTGGGGTGCCAGGGTACCCTGGCATTAATGGAATTCCTGGACATCCGGGAGAATCAGGGCCGCGCGGAGTTCCTGGAAAAGATGGATGCAACGGTTCTAGGGGTGATGTTGGATTGCCTGGGACGCCTGGATTGGATGGATTTGATGGTGGAGAGGTACTCGAATTTCACACCTACACATCGTCATTTGTATACGTGTGTTTACAAACATAGTTTAATTTTGTTTATTGTGATGTATTTTGTGTTAATAGACTCCTACGTAAATGTTTTTCCTTTTTTGTAGGGTCCTCCAGGAAGAAAAGGAGACAAGGGGGAGCCAGCATTTATTCGTGATGAAGACATGCTGAAAGGAGAGAGAGGAGAAGATGGACCAATAGGACCTCAAGGACCGAGAGGAGAGCCTGGCCCAAGCGGACCAATTGGACCACAAGGCTATGATGGTCCTCCCGGACCTCCGGTGCGTATGTTGGTGTAAATTGTTCTGATAAACTTGTGGATTGGTCAGAGGGTAAAGTTTCGAGTTTTTTGGTAGTGAGATGTTGCAAAGGCACGTAATTTTGTTTGAGTAATCCATTTAAACAAGGATGCGATTAGTTTAATCCTCTTCCCACTTCATCTTCGTGATTCAAGTCAAACAGCCAAAAATCACATCAAATCTTCATTATTTTCGCTGTATTACACCAAGGTTTTTAACAAGTGTCGGGGCTCTTCTCCGCGGCTTAGCGCCTAGGCAACACAGCTCCGAAGAATCATCGTGGCAATGGCGAGCCGTTGACGACACTGCGTCCGATTCGTGCGGACCGGGAATCGAACCCTGGACCTCCCTGACCAATAGCCATGCCTTTGACCACTTCGTTTTCTGACCGGTTTACAAACAACCAATAAAGCAAATTTGAAGCACGTGTAAGTTCAAAAATAACGGCCACTTTTAAGCGTGCCCGGGTTCATTTGAAAGTTTCTGTATCGCTTAATTTCTCGCTATAATGATAAAGAAACCATAAATCTTAAGCTCAACATGTTAATCCAACCTTAATTGCTAGTTTTATAATTTAGCCGCGCCTGTTATGGCTCTCGCTTTTCTTTCATTCTTTATCGTGTTTTAGGGACCCCCAGGTCGTCCCGGACAAGATGGATCCTCAGGTCCTCCAGGAGAAGGCAACAAAGGAGAGAAAGGAGATTCGGTGAGTAAATTTACTCTCAACCTATTTGACTTCACCAAAATTAGAAACTGTTTTTTAAGCTGCTGTTCACCATTGCAGGTTACAGTTCGTAATATTGAACCTCTGGTCGAAGTACTTGATTCCAGGGCCAGGTTAAGACTGAGGGTGAAGGGTGGCTATGGAGCCCTTTGTGATAAAGTCCCCCTCCCGTCAGGGGCATGCCGTACTTACAAAAAGATCTTTAAAATGCATTTTCTAAACAAAGTCAGCTGCAAACGCCAAGATTAGGTCTGCCCAAAAGCATGGAACTCCCGAAAAATAAGCCTTCCCCCCCCACCCTTAACGTTTTAATACTGCCCTGCTTGCGCCATAGACATAGACCTAGTTAAGCCTCGATGGGCCAACATTTGATCCCGTAATCTAATGTCTTAACTTTATCTTCGAATAAGAAATAATTGAAGCTGTTGTTTAACCTTGTAGCTCACCTCTGACATCTTGTGGCTGCAGATTCCTGTAATCAAAATCAAATCTTCGTTATACTCGAAGTATTACTACACCGAAGCGGTTAAAGAATGACGGGGCCCGACTCCACTGCTTAACGCCTAGGCAACACAGCTCCGAAGAACCATTGCAGCAGTGGCAAGCCATTGGCAACGCTGTGTCCGATTTGGCAACGCTGTGTCCGAAGCCATAGGCAACGCCCTGGAAAACGAACCCAGAACCCCTCGCGCCAACCGTTTGGTTTATCAAGACGTTGTATTTCAGAATCAGCAGTTTATTTGTATCAAATCATTTGATTTGAAGCATTGTCTCAAATCAAATCCAAGACTTTAATTCTACGTGAAATAAACTGTACTCTTATCCATCATGGTCTAAACACAATACCTGTATATCTATTTTTAGGGGGAAACTGGGCCTCCAGGAAGCCCCGGAGAGCCTGGATTTTTGGATGAGCCCAGTGGCGATGATGTTCTGCTGGGTCCACCTGGAGATAAAGGTGCAAAGGTATATCGCGAATTACAATTTTTCTTTACTTGAAATGTCAACCGCAAAAATAGACTTAATAAGCACTACAGTCATACTTAGAGATACCCAAAAAAAAAACAACAACAAACCTTCATTATACTCGCAGTTTTACGCCCAAGCGTGTCACGAGTGGCCGGGCCCCTCTCTGCGGCTTAGCGCTTGGGCGACACAGCTCCTCAAAAAGGTCGCAATGGTGGCGAGCCGCTGGCGTAACTACGTCAAGTTTAACCATCCCGGGAATCGAACCCCTGATCTCCAGCATTATTAGCGGTGTTTTTAACCACTGCACCATCGATTATAATTTACTTTTGAGCTTGCCAATTATCTTGGCAAAACTACTGGAACTATGACCAACTGTTGTTAAACGTGATAAAAATTACGCATTTGTAGAAGAAGTTTTTTTTCAATTTTCACCGAAATTCTGAATGTATCAGCGCTGTAAAAATTTTCAATCCATTTCATCTATTTTACAGGGTGCCAAAGGGGAGCCCGGTGAAGATGGAAATTTTGGTTACCCTGCTGTACATGTAAGTGATGCAACACTTTACATTTAACCAACTTGTCAGCGGCATGACCAAGTGGTAATGCACGCGTTTTTTTTCGTGTTGTATTTAGTTGCATATTTTTTTTCCTATTTTGAGAAAGCGATCAAAGCGCTATAACAAGCTCGCTTAGGAGTTGCCGGCCACCTGTCCACCAAATCAAGATGGGGAATCCCGCAAAGTGCCCTTCCCAACGACACAACAAGTAAACTTGCCGGCTTGTTCTTCACCCTGTCCATTTAATGCTGAACAATAAGCAGGGAAGCTGTGAATACCAATTTTAAAGTCATTGGTTTGATCCGACTCGGAATCAAATCCGCGTCTACAGCTCCAGAGGCGGACGCTCTTACCACTCGGCCATCTGAGCGGTTGCGGATTTCACATGACGAGTTTACTTCACGATAGGAGCCCATTGTGTTTGACATATAATTTTGGGTGGTTGCTGGTTCAAAATGCGCAAGCTCACTTCGCAGCCTCCCTCAATAAACGCACTCTTGAATTCTTGTTCTATAATTTGAGAATAACTTTTGTCATTTATTCCTTTATCACCAATAAGGATTTGGAACTCTGATAAAAAACTGCTTGGTCTTTTTTTTCCCAAAACGAAGAGTTTTGCACCGCTGCAAAGCACGCATTGATGTTGCTGCACAATCCGAGTTGTTGCCTGATTGTAAAAAGTGGTGCAGTGCTGAAAGAAGGGCGTAGCCGGCCGAAGATTTATGGAGGGGTGTAAGGCAGGATTTGGGCAATGAAAGGCGTCGTTTTCATTCGTCCGTGGTAAACGATCTTTGAAAAGAAGTTTTCATACGTCAGAAAGAAGAGGCAGTGACCCCTCTGCTACTCTACTGCGGAGAAGCGGTGCAAGAATGAAAAGTAAAGAAATTACAGCCTTTTCCGAAAATTTAAAAATCACAAATTTTGTACGTATTTCATCAAAAATTCTATTTAGGGATTTAAAGGAATGCAAGGAAGCAAAGGTGAAAAGGGGGTTAGGGGCCCAGCCGGACCCAGAGGACCCCAAGGTGTTCCAGGTACAGATGGATTTGACGGCCGAAAGGTAAGTTCAGTCGAGCTTAAAATCTGTGCAGAACTTCTGTGAAGTTTTGATTGAAGTTCTGCGTACCAATGACTCTCTACAAAGTAAAACTTCCCAAGTTTCGTTTCTTTATTTTTGTCTTCTCACCACGAGAAAGCGACGTAAGCGTTATACATACAATGAATCCAAGCACGCTGAGTTGATTTTGTTTCAGAGTTTTCCAATTGAGCTTTTGCTTCTGATTTCTTTAGTTTGCTGCTTGTTACATTCTACGAAGCAAAAATAATTATATCGTGGGGTATTTTGTTAAAGGACGTAACAACGAGGCTAGGATGGGAGTTGAGCCATCAACCTTACGATCATGGTCGTCGTAAAAACGACGCCCAAAATCACTTCACCACGCTGTAAAAATTTATTGGAGATTCGCAAATCTTATTGCAGTACTCCGAGTGGTCACTATATGGCAAGGAAAAATGCTGTATTAATTAACTCTTGTAGGGTGACAGAGGCGAAGATGGAAATCCAGGAATAGAAGGGGATCCTGGAATGAAAGGGGAGTCAGGGGAATTAGGTCCTCCGGGTTTTCGAGGAGCTCGAGGACAAACGGTTTGTGATGTTCTATTTTAGTGGGTGATTAAGCAGTTTCTGCTATTAATATATTATGTAGGTCAAGTATGCGCAATTTGTTAATAGATCTTCAAACACTAATGAAGTGCGTGAATAGACTTTCAATGAATGTTTAAAAACTAGGCTAATAGTCTAGAAATGTGTAAAAGCAATTCATCATTTTATTTTTGTAAAAGGACTATTATTCATTTTGTTTTTTGTACGACTTTTGTGAAATTTTTTTCTTTTTTTTTGCGCCATTAATTATTCGTTCCTGCCTATTTATTGCATAGAATTGAGAACATTTCAGCATAAGCTCTAGGAATGCGCCGAGTCGAGTCCGAGTACTCGGCCTAGTATAAAGGCATTTTCATTACTCGGACTCGGCTGAGTATTAAAGCATTCAAGTTATGCGGCCCGCGGGCACGTACAGAAGTATAAACCTTGGAAATTAGAACAACTGCGGACGTGGTGACTTTTTTTCGCTTTTCCCCTGATTTTGAGTTTATATTGTGACGTCGTAGCTACTCGGATTGGTACTCGGCGAGTAATGACGTGAATACTCGTTACTCGGCGAGTCCGAGTAATTTTCTTTGAGGCACATTCCTAATAAGCACAAGCCTGACCAAAAGTGGCTAGAAAAAAACAAAACTTAAGTGTAGGTACAGAAAAAAATTTTCACCTCAAAACGTTCAACAAAACTTCGAACGGCAAATCGGTGTTTAAGGTCAGTCAATAAAATGGTCTTACAGCACCGCGCACACATTACCGATCCTACGTGACGGGTTCGATTCACGGGTGGAGTCGACTGCTTTCGACATGCATGCGGATGGCTGCTGATTGAAAGAGCGCAAGCTCACTTCGCAGTCTCACTCAATTGCTGTTATTTTTCTCATTGTTTTGTATATTTTTAGGGTTTGCCAGGTCCAATTGGGCTCCCAGGGTTTTTTGGACTGAGAGGCAACCCTGGTGAAAAAGGCTCAAGAGGTCTGGATGGAATAAGAGGAATGGATGGTATGCCTGGAGAAGATGGAGTTAGAGGTGATATTGGGCTTCCAGGAAACCCCGGATTACCTGCGTTTGGAGCCAAAGGAGAGCCAGGAGAAAAAGGTAAAGCAAATTTTTCAGAGTGGTTAAATTACCCACTCAATAACAGTACAAACTTTTTGGTAATTGCATAATTAGTTCTTTGACAATGGTATGTTTATTTCTTGAGGGATGTTTTCCATTTTTGTGTCCCAAAAGACTACAAATTATCCAATCATGTTCCCTCCTCTCCATGCAGATACACTTCTCCATAATTCTTGCACTAGCAAATGTGTCACTCATATTGGCAGAAATAAAACTGACGTCAAATCAGGATACCCCCCCCCCCTGAGTAAAGCGGTTGTCTCATATTAAGCGACTAATTGCTAGGCATCGTCAAGGTGCACGGTTGATAATGCGACATACTATCAGTTAAAGGTAGAGATATTTTCTTAATGTTAATTTTGGTCATTTTTTAAGGTCTGGATGGCATCAATGGTCAAGTCGGTCCCCCTGGTCCAGTAGGAAACCCTGGACAAAAAGGTGAAGCTGGTATTTGTGGGGCATCTGTTCCTGGTCCTCCAGGGCGGGATGGAACTCCAGGAGCTGAAGGGATTCCTGGGCAACCTGGGCCTAGAGGACAACCGGGTATACCCGGGCGGGTTTTATCTAAAGGAGGCGTGATAGTTGGTCCCCCAGGTGAAACCGGATATCCTGGACGAAGAGGAGAAAAAGGGTTGCCAGGTACTAAATAAAAAAGGAGGTCTTTTTTGTGAAATTAAAATGTTTGTTGTATTTTAACCGAAATATCTTTTTTAAATGCATTTCAATTTTCGGTGACTTTATTATTTGGGATTAGACTATCGAGTATTTCCACTAACCATACTCAGAAAACATTTTGCTAAATTTTGTTAAGGCCCGACCGAAAATATGACGCAGCTCTTGCGACTCCAAAGCGGACGATTTCAAAATATGCGTCAAGAGCAGCATCTGGTTGACACATAAAAAAGCATACGAATAAATAAATAACAACTGAGATTATTTTTAATTATATTGAACTGAAATTCAACAGTAATTGAGGGAGACTGCAAAGTGAGCTTGCGCTCTTCGAGTCAGCAGTCACCCGTATATATGCCAAATGCGATCGGCTCCAGCCGTGAATCGAACCCGTCACGTACGATCTGCAATTTGCGTCCGGTACCGCTAAACCATGTCACTAAATAGGGTATCTTGTTGTTTAATACTGCAAATCTTTTGCAGGCACTCCTGGTTCGGATGGTTTTCCCGGATTGAAAGGGGAAAAAGGAGGCGAATGTGATTGTGCTGATGCGTTTGGTGAAAAGGGGGATCTTGGGCCAGTTGGTCCACCTGGTTTGCCAGGTGTCCCAGGATTGCCTGGGATCAATGGAATATTGGGAGAACGAGGAGAATTCGGAAATCCCGGAAAAGATGGACCTGCTGGTGATGATGTAAGTGTGACGTCATATTTTGGGATGTTTGTTATGACGCAGCGTGTTTTACTAGACAAAACTATACGCATTGACATGATACCGTTTCAAAGCCAAACGCTTTAAGGCCTTCTAAGTGACGAAGAAATACTCGTTTGCAATGCAAGGTCATAAGTCAAGAACGCAAATACTTCAATGACCTTTTGACTAAAATATCATCAGTGCCGAAGCTTTTTGTTTCGATCAAACGCCATTTTTGGTCAAGATTAATTGTCAAAAGCGCTACACGTTGGTTGCAGATCTTTCATCACGGGTTCGTTTCCTAACTGGAGACGATCGTGTTGACATATAAGCTGGGTGGCTGCTGACTTGAAGATCGCAAGCTTACTTCGCAATTCAATGATTTGAAAATCACATCAGCTACTTCGGCTGTATTTCATTTATTGGGGATTTTTAATAGGGTGGAAGAGGCCCTCCGGGTCCACCAGGTTCAAAAGGGGCAAAAGGAGAGCCCTCAGAATCTCCTGCAAATATGAAGGGAGAAAAAGGAGAACCGGGATTATCTGGAGGTGTTGGATCACCAGGAGTTCCAGGTCTGCAAGGCCAAAACGGAAGAAATGGAAGGAGAGGATCGAGAGGAGAAAAAGTAATTAAATAAGTGCAACGATCACAAAAAAAATTTGAAAAACTTGCAGGATTTTTTGTAACTTATTTGATGAAACACGCTATCAAAGATATAAGAGACCTACTGCTTACTTATACAAATATTACAATATTTTGTTTGCGCATGAACTCTGTTACAATAAATAATGCAAAGAATTTTAATGAACCAGTTTATGCTTAGATCTAACCCACAAAATCTTAGTAAACGTAATTTAAAAAATTTGATTACGAGTGGGATTCGAACCCACGTCCGCACTAATCAGTGACGTGTCACCAGCTTAATAGTTGCGGCAGGTGGGACTTACAGTACGGCCTTAACCATTTGGCCCTCGTAATCTGATGGACTGGATTTATTGCTTTTACACAATTAACAAATAATATTTTAAGGGTCAAGGAGGATCTCGAGGACCTCCTGGCATCCGAGGAGGTCCTGGATTTGATGGACCTAAGGGACGCCAAGGCTTCCCCGGACTAGATGCTTTCGGTTTTCCTGGAGAAATTGGATGTAAAGGAGAAAAAGGAGATGGCGGTGAAAGAGGTCCTATAGGTTTTCCTGGTCCAAAAGGTAAGATTGAAATTATTTTTCCCGTCAAGATAGATGTGGTTTTGATGATTTAATACTGCTAGAAATATACACGATGTTACACGTACCTTTACCAAGCTTCATTACAATGCATAATGCATTGATTGCTCGCAAATTGTTTGATCCGATCTAACAACTAATATTATTATTAATAACATGAACGCAGTAGTAGGGGCGTAACCAGGGAAAGATTTAGGAGAGAAAGGCCGGATTTAGACGACGAGAGGCCTGTTTTCATTCGTCCTTAGTGGTCGATCTCTAGAAAGGGTCCTCCTACGTCACAAGGGGGCCCCGGAGAGCCCATACCTTATCACCGGCTGCGCCGCAGTCCGAAAGCATTTCAACCTTCTGAAATAAACCTGAATTATACAACAGCAAGATAGGCACCACTTTTGTTCTGCTTTGTATACGCTTCTGATGATGACTGCTGGATGTAGGTTGTAGAAACGTCTAGTTACCACAAAGATATCTTTAAGCCAGGGACTGTGTCAGACAAATACTTTTTTCAGGTATTCCTGGTGAATTGATTGAGATTGGGGACTCTTCGAAAGGTCAAAAAGGTAGTCCAGGGCTTCCTGGGTTAAGTGGACGTACAGGAGACAAGGGATATCAAGGAATGACTGGTTCACGCGGACTAGATGGTCTGAATGGTCCTACTGGCCTTCCAGGAGATGATGGAGAACCAGGCTTGCCTGGGTTTCCTGGGCCTAAAGGTAAAGCCGCTTGGCAGTATTTGTATTTTTTAATGGCGTGTTATTTATGCCCTTATCGCCAAAAGCGACGAAAGCGTGTTTGCGATTTCTAGTCGACCTCTTTGTGCAAAAATTCCGGTTATTTGTCATTGAAACTGTAGGTCAAAATTTCAATTACATGTGGTGTATATATTGTATTTAGTTGCATATTTATCCTCCTATCACAAGAGAGCAACTACAGCGCTATAACAAGCTTGCTTAGGAGTTGCCCTTCATCTGTCTACCTCTCTAAAGGATGGGGGAATCCTGCTGAATGCCCTTCCCAACGGCACAACAAGCAAACTTGCCGGCTTGTTCTTCATACTGTCCCTTTAATGCTGAACGTCAAGCGGGGAAGCTGCGAATTCCAATTTTAAAACCGTTGGTTTGACCCGACTTGGAATCAAACCCGAGTCTGCAGCTCCAGAGACAGACGCTCTTATCGCTCGGCTATCAGATAATATCAAGGGGCTTGTACTTTCGAATTATCAACAACCCATGCAGTGCATGTGTTTTCAATTTCACCGGCTCTAGTTTTACATTCACTTTTTAGCTAAGGATTTTCAATCTAGTGCAGCAGCACTTTGCCACTAGCATGTAAAGGTCCGGTCACACTAACTGAAACTCTGACACCTTTGAGGCATTGTGCAGGTTTATCTTAATATGACATCACATCCGCTCAAAGGCATTCAGATGTGATGTTATAATAAAATAAATCTGCACAATGTCTCAAAAATCTCAACGTCTCCGTTAGTGTGATCTCAGCGCAAAGTTTAGTGCGTTTATTCAAAATCAATCAGAATCAAGAAAAAAAATATTGATTTCAGTTCACTAGTTCTGTTCTTTTTAGTCAATTTTATGTCGATTTTTTCTGATTTTATATTTTCCTTTTAAATCTGACCAGAAAAATAAACCAATTTAACTTTTCTGTGAAGGTTTTACCGGACCAAGAGGAGAACGGGGGCAAGACGGCCTTCCTGGACCTCCTGGGGCTAAGGGTGAAACGGGAAACAAAGGAAGGAAAGGTTTTACTGGGTTTCCCGGAGAACCAGGGGACTCTTTAGCTGGTCGCCCAGGACCAGACGGAGCTCCTGGCCTCCCAGGTAATGACGGCATGCCTGGAGAAGCTGGATCGATTGGGTTTCCCGGAGTCTCTGGCCTACCGGGACCCCCAGGCCCGCCTGGACGGGCAGGACTAACTGGATTGTCTGGGGAAAATGGATTGAGAGGATTCAAAGGTATTTTTGTTGTATCAATGTGCCAATACTTTGACGCAATATAAAAAAATCAAATCTTCATAATACTCGCGATATTACGCTAAAGCGCAGGGAGTGGCGGGGCTCATCTTCACGGCTTTGCGTCGGCAAGAGATGGCGAGCCACTGGTGACACTGGGGCCGATTTTACCGAACAGGGAATCGAATCCTAGACCTCCCGCGCCGATAGCAATGTTTTTAATAAAATGTTTAACTCAGGTGGTTACCGTGAGCAAGCTAGCTTTATGCAAAAAAAAATTTATTTACTTGGAGAGAGAACAAGAGTTTACTTAATTTTAAAAAATAATGCTCTTCTGTGGTTTCTTGTGGTAAATTTTACCTCCAGCCACACAAAAAACTATACACTGCTGATGATGACAGCGGTATCTATGTCGTCGAAACGTCTAGTTCGTTAATTAATCTCATTTTTAGGTGAAAAAGGTGACGAAGCGTTATTCGGAAGAATAGGTCCTCCTGGACCGCCAGGCCCAAAAGGGTCAAGAGGTCCTACCGGTTCATTTGGAGAAAAGGGGTTCGTTGGTCTACCTGGACTACCCGCAAGCGGTAATTTTAAGGGACAAAAAGGATTGACTGGAAGTCCCGGGCCCCCAGGTGATTAGTGAAACTCGTGCTAGTTAGTATTCTGACAACATATTCAAATTTCATCGTCGAGTCATTTTTCTTTTAGTTAGTTTGCGGACAATGTTTTTGAAACTCTTTGATCGGAGGAGCGTTAAAGATCTATGAGTGACGAAAACGTTCTATGACTCCATTTACCGTAATTCCTAATATTCATATATTTTCTGCATATTGATGAAAAATATCAAGCTTTGTGGCCTACTAAAAACAGCGCTGTGGCCCACTGCTGGGCCTTGGCCCATGGGTTGAACACCTTTGTTTTAAATTGTCATCAAGGCACCAAGCAATTTGATGTTCGAGTATTTGGTATATGGCGCAAAATGGTTCAACTAAACTTTTTTTTACCCTGTCCGCGTGTCCGGTTTAAAATGGGGCTAAATTCCACGGGTTTTCTGTATCATAAATGAATTTTGATTACATAATGATTTTTCAATTATGACGTCAAAACTTTATTGTGATGTCAACAACCCGTGAGCTTGTGGCTCACTTCTATTGGACACGAGAACAATGCAAGTATTAACTACATAAACTTCATTTAATTGTGTTTATACAGGATTGCGTGGATTTCAGGGAAACGTCGGCTTGCCTGGACTAAATGGTCAGGACGGTCGACCAGGAGATTCTGGACCTCCAGGCCCAGATGGGGATATTGGTCGTCCAGGTATGATATCTATTTTTTGCGAACGCTAATATCAGCTACTTACGCTTATTTTTTGCACAAATAACCTCTCATTTGCTTTTTTTTTGAAATACTGTATATGAGAACTTTGTATCTGAGTGCTTAGCCTCATCGACTGGGTCAAATAGCTGAAATAAAGAGCGAAGTAAGAGCTGATTTCAAGAGCTTAAAAAATCTCAAATCTTCATCATACTCGCGGTATTACGCCCAAGCGTCTCACGATTGGTGGGGTTTACCTCCGTTGCTTAGCGCCTGGGCAACACAACTCCGAAGAAACGTCGCAGCGGTGGCGAGCCTTTGGCGACACTGTGTCCGATTGGACCCACCTGGGAATCGAACACCAGACCTCTTGCATTTACAGTGATAACTTAAAAACTGAGCTTGTAATCCAGCTTAATTGAATAATGAAAATTTTTTGTTTTGAGTACATTTGTTAGAATAAAATAAAGTCATTGGAGCGGTAATCAGCTTGTTGAAATCTTCAACGCGAGCTTTGTTTAAGTCTTTAGTTCATTCCACGATATGCGTGTATACATTGTGTGTTGTCTCCTGCGTGTAAAGTTGTTGTGTGTCGTCTCCTGCAATTCGTTTTTATGTAAGATTTTACAATGTTCTTTTTATTTATTTATTTTAGGTCCTCCTGGATTCGACGGAAGAGACGGAGACAAGGGACAAAAGGGAGATGATGGAGAGATTGGGCTTGATGGACGACCAGGTTTCCCCGGGGAAAAAGGTCGCCTAGGTATGAATTAAGTGTCATCATAGTTTCAATTTGCAAACACTGGCAAAAAATGGCTTCGGTTATCGATTTTTTGCGATATTCGAGAATCCAGTTAATCCGATTTCTAGTACTGGTTTACTGCAAAGAAAAGATCTGAACTGCTATGCACAGATGTTGCATCGTAATACATTTAGACAATTAAATGTGACTTTGCGTATCATCTAGGACCGCCGGGACCTGCAGGTCCTCCTGGAACCAAAGGAGAAAAAGGAATTATGGATCCTGATTCGATTGTGCAAGGATACCCTGGAATCAAAGGCTCTACTGGAGAAACTGGACCATGTGGCGAATCAGGTAAGATCACTTAACCATAACTCCCCAACATCCACAGGCGTAGGCAAGCAGAAGATCCGGAGAAGGGATAAAATTGTTCCACTGTATCACCTGCAGCATAACAGTATATTTTACGAGTTTAATAGTTTGTTGTATAAGAATTGTTTTCCTTCTTGAAAATAAAAGATTTTGCGGAATCCCTAATTTGATAGCATCCCAGGGCAACCAAATCAGCTCCGAAGCCGATCCGAAAAGCGCGTCGAGACTTGCTCCCTCTTGATGCAACTGTGCCGCTTCTCCATTCATGCACAACGATTGAGAGAGCAGAAGAAACAGGGAATGAAGGACTAGCAAGAGAAGGAAGCACTAGCAACAGATTTATTTCAAGGCTGGTAAAACAATGCAGGCTAATACGAATGAAAATATTTCAGCACACACACTACCAGTCTAGGAAACACCGAAGAACCCGAAAGTTATCTAGTCAGGTGCTTCCTCTTCGTTTCGAGTAATTTGTAAAAGGGTCAAACTAGAAGCAAACACAAAACAAAAAAAAAAAGACGAAAAGCAGCAAAAAAGTTGGAAAAGCTACGTACAAAATGAAGAAAATACAAAACAAATATGTTGTTTAGTTCTTTACAACGGTCAAGCGAAGGTACCATACTTTAAAATAATAATTCACGTCAAAAAAGTTGCATGAGAAACAAAAAAGACAAACAAATTATTCACTATAACATAAGCACTGAAGGTCACAGGCAAATACCAAGGTGAGCTTTGCGAGCATCGCGCCGAAGGTGCTGAGCGCAGAAAATTTGATTTCCAAGGTTCGTTATCATGCTTAAATCTTATCAGGCTCGAATACGTTATCAGGCTCGAATATGAAGTATGCGTGCGCGAAGGAAAGATGTGCTTAAAACGACAACTCTGAGGCGCTCTCTGGCTTTTGTACGGTATTCAAACGCATATTCATCCTCCTATCATGAGAAAGCGATCTAAGCGTCGTAACGCGCTCGCTTAGGAGTTGCCGGCCACCTATCTACCACTACAAGATGGAGGAATCCCGCTAAGTGCCTTTCCCAACGGCACATCACTTGTCAGCTTTTTCTACACTCTGTTCGTTAATGTTGAGCGTCAAGCAGGGAAGCTGTGAATACCAATTTTGAAGTCGTTGGTTTGACCCGACTCGTAACCAAACTCGATTCTACAGCTCCATTGGCAAACGCTTTATCCACTCCTTCAACTGATCTGTGTGTCGATCATACAACAAAGTCATTCATTTTAGGTTCTCATGGTCCTGATGGTTTGAAAGGAGAAAAAGGATCAATTGGTGATGTTGGAGTGACTGGTCTTCCTGGTCTTGCTGGTTCCGATGGAAGAGTTGGACCACCTGGCTTTAGAGGAAGAAGAGGAGATAAAGGAGAAAGAGGAGTACCAGGCTCTCCTGGAGTTGATGGCTTTCCAGGTTTTACGGGAAACCCCGGCCAGGATGGCGCTCCTGGGCAAAGAGGACCTCAAGGGAGAAAAGGTTGGTCAGATTATCATATTGAAAAGTGTTGCCTGCCGTGAAATGAAGTTCACTTTCCAATTTCGAGTAATGCCGGTACAAGGCTTAAGTTTGTATTGCTTATGCTTTTCACAGGAGAAATTGGTGAGCCTGGGCCTTGTGGGTTACCTGGGCTTGATGGAGAAGCTGGTGAAGATGGACAAGATGGCGAAAAAGGTGCTCCTGGGCCTTCTGGGCTTCCAGGTGTGCCTGGATTTCAAGGAGAATTCGGAGAGAAAGGAGAAAGAGGCCCTAGAGGATTAAGAGGACCCATAGGTGAGATAAACCGCGTGGTTATGTGACTAGAATATTTTTGGTTGCCTAAAATGCGAGACTTAACACGTTTCAGGTCTGAACAAAAACAGTTGACTTTTTTAAAGTCGCTACCTTTGTCATTGCTTCAAGACATCGTAATCGATACGGGAGGTCTTGGGCTCGCTTCATGGGCTGGTCAAATCGCACAAAGCGTCGCCGCTGCGACGTTTTTTCGAAGCTGTGTTTGCCAGCGCTAAGCGGAGGAGATGAGCCCCACTCCTCGTTAAACGCTTCGTCGTAATACCGCGAGTATAATGAAGATTTGACCTCTGCCATGTTGTGTACGAGAAAAACTTGTCTATATACGCCTTGCTTGCAGGTGAAAGAGGAAGACCTGGCATGGATGGCAACATGGGGCCACAAGGTCTGACCGGAAGAAGGGGAGAACCTGGTCCAGCTGGAGAAAATGGGCGAGATGGAGCACCGGGTCAGTAATGTTCTAACCGCAAGTTTTTGTGCTTTTTCTGTATTGCTTTATTTAGAATGTTGGAAATGAGACGAAATATAAAAAGTAACTAGCCTTTTGGTACTTTTTCAAGCCTCTGTAGAACACTGCTATCCGTAAATTGAAAGGCCTTGAAACAGGGCTCTATGCTTAAGCTTCCACAATACAGATATTATGGTATAGCCCTTTTGAATAAACGCTGTGAAGAGTTGTAAAGCTAAAATTGCATTGTAAACACTGCTAGTCCGCGGGTGGCCGAGAAGTAAGAGAGCTTTGACTTTTGATTACAAAGTCCTGGATTCCAGTCTGAGTCTATCTGATGAGCAGTTAAACCGCGAAACTAGTCGCAGAATTGGTTTTTACAACGTTCATTTAGTAAATCTTCAAGTCCTACCATTGTCTCTATAGTCTATACGTTCACAAATATATATCGGCTCCACTTATTTCAATAATACACCATAGCAATCCCACACTTACTGGCACCAATTTTCGTTCTTTTTATTGTCTCGCCGGAGCAACGGGCTAACTCGCATACGACTAGAAGTAATGAAAAATAATGGATGATAGCTTATGAGCTGAAAATGTTCATGGTGTGACTTGGTTTAAAGGTCATACCTTTGTTGCTTTGGCGCTATATTGGACTGGTTACGTCATCTTTATAAGCTGCCTTATCACCATCACTTTAGGGCAAATATTTGATGTATGCTTTGTCTTCAGGTGACCAAGGATCTCCAGGATTCAGAGGTTTTGACGGCATCCCAGGAGGACCTGGACCTAAAGGATTTCCTGGCAGATCAACTATCCCAGGACCACCTGGCGAACCGGGCCTTAAAGGTAGGCAACGTAAAAGAATTTTCCTGGTCATGGTAATATCTTTTTTTTATCATTGATTGACGTAGTAGTCCGGACGTTGCTATCGGTGCGGGTCCTGCGGTAGATCTAAGGTTCGACTCCCAGGCCGGTCAAATTGGACGCGGTTTGGCGGATGGGTTATCAGCGTCGCGATGTTTCTTCGGAGCTGTGTTGCCCCGGCGCTAAACCGCGGAGATGGTTCCCGTCGCTCGGCGTAATACCACGAGTATAATGAAGATTTCTTTTTTGTTTGATACTTCGTTAAAGCCGCAGTCACACGAGGCGAGTTACTCGCGCGAGTATTTACTCGCAAAAGTGGTCACACGTAGCGAGTTATTCGCGCGAGTAATAGGCTGAGAGAGACGTACCCGCGCATTTGTTACTGCGCAACCGTTCGCGCCAATATTCCCGCCATTTAAACTGTTGTTCTTTTGCGAAACAACAATGCTTTGAGAATATGCCACCAGTTCAGCGCCGAGTTGTTAATCGTTTAATTCGGTTTGCGTGCACCGAAATATCGCAAGAGATTTTGAATGAGCTTGAATCTAAAAAGAAAAGAAAGTGGGTGAAAGCATGGGTCATTCCCCTTTTAATTGACCATTCCACTTTTAATTGACTTCTTTACTTTATTCACCTCCATTCTATAACTATCATTGATGTTTTTGATCTTTTTCTTTAAAGCCTCCACATCAGCAGTTTCAACACCAGCAGCACTAAGTTCTTGCATTAATTTTTTCAAACTTGCTTCTCTGGCATTACGAATACAGTATTGAGGATGGCTGGTATTCCATAGGCACTCGAAATTTCGGAAAATATTCAAAAAATTAACGATATCTGCATTAGACCACTTCATGACTGAGTAATTTCTCTTCAAAACACACCATATGCAGCTGTTACGTTCTCGGAAAATTCTTCTTTCACATACAAAAATGAATTTTCTTTGATCTTCCATAACCTCCCTTGGGCTTGAAACGTCATAAAGCTTATTCTTCTTTATTGCATAAAACATATTTTCTTTGATCTCACAAATCTTTGCTTTTGTAAGTTTCTGTGACCTCACCCCCTATCAACTTGTAATGGTTTCCCTAATGTCGATTTTTGGTTCTCGCTTGCGGTTTTAATTCAACATTAGAAGATAGCGAGCTTTCGGTTTATTACAGCGAGTGACGCCGGCTTTGTTGATAAATATTCTTGCTTTTTGTTTTCAGAGTTATTTAAATGCGTCCTTTTTAATAACAATCAAAGCTTATAAGTTGATACTGTGATTTGTTGGCGGTGGTACGCTGCAGCTCGGCTCCGTTTGAACAGGATTCAAACCCATGTCAGATTTTTTAAGTCGGCGATGGCACACACACGGGGATTTCCCAAGCTACTCGCGCGAGTAAAGTTGAACATGTTCAACTCTACTCGCGCGAGTAATTTTTTGTTGCGAGTAGGTGGTCACACGGAGCGAATTACTCGCGCGAGTCACACGAAGCGAGTTACTCGCGCGAGTAACTCGCTTCGTGTGACTGGGCCTTAATTGTTCGGTTTTGTTGTTGTCGATACTCAGCACTTGCATAGGAACACAATGCACAGAAATGTATTGACCTACTAAGCGAATTCGATCGAATTTTTTACGTTTATGCAGGAGAAAAAGGAGATGTTGGAATGCCGGGAACTGAAGGTTTTTGTGGGTTTAAAGGCTTCCAGGGTTTTCCAGGACGACCAGGTACTGGAATTGCTTAAGTATTTAGAAATAGTTAGACATTGTGCTGGTATTCATTCACCCTGTCCACTGTCCAGTGTCCACACGTTCAATTTTTGCGGACTTAAGGCCGCCATTCTTGGTTCTAGTTTCTGCGTCACAATCAATTTGGTGATGTCATAATCACTTTTTTCAACTATGACATCATAAAATTGATTATGATGCAGAAACTAAAACCGAGAACCGTGGCACTAAAATTGACATGTGGACTGGGTAATTGTAAATTTTGCTTGAAATAAAGTGTTTAAAAATTGATGAATTCTTTACTTTTCTGCATTTCAGAGCATGGTAAGCAACAACTTACTAGTAAAGTCCAACTTTTCTGCTTTCCATCACAGTCGCCCCGTCCACATCTCCAATTTAAGTTAGCCATAAGTCCAAGGGCTTTTGCATCATAATCAAATTTTTGAGGTCATAATCACTTTTTTCAGTTATGACGTCAGAAGATGGACTTCACGCAAAAATTTGATTACGTCGCTAAAAGCTCGTGGGTATTCGGTCCACTTACATTGGACATGTGGACAGGGTAATTTATGCACTTTACGGACAATTTTACGCTTTTCCCATTCTAAGCCAAAATGGTAACGAAAAAAGTTGGACTGCATTCTGCGGACTGTAAAATAACATTGCAACAAGAAAGGATTTACTTGAACTCTTTTCAATGCAGTGCCATTCGTAAAATTAACATTACATACAGACTAAAGACAAATCAACACTTTTCTGTGTTTCAAGATAAAATTGCAACGTAAAAAGTCGCACATTTTGCGGACTGTAAACTACATACGCTTTCATCCAGTCTATGACAAAACCCGTAATGAGTAACAATGCGACGAAAAAGGATTTCGTTCTAATCTTTTGGCGAAGAGAAAATGAAGTAATTTATCTACGCGACGGTAGATAAATCGGCGGCCCGTAAAATAGTGCCGTCTGTAAAATAGTGCAGATCGCAAAATCCATTCGGAAGCGATCGGAAAACTTACGTCGTTCAGTGGCGCCAGCGTTATTGGCGGCCACTGAATAACGTAAGTTTTCCTATCACTTCGCAATGGATTTTACGATCTGCACTATTTTACAGAGGGCACTATTTTACGGGTCGCCGAAACTGATCTTGAATCTAGGCCTTACTCGTCGCGCAGATAAATCACTTCATTTTCTCTTCGCCAAAAGATTAGAAACGAAATCTTTTCTTGTCACTCATTACGGGTTTTGTCTTAGGCTGGATGAAAGCGTATTTAGTTTACAGTCCGCAAAATGTGCGACTTTTTACGTTGCAATTTTATCTTGAAACAGAAAAGTGTTGATTTGTCTTTAGTCTGTATGTAATAGTTAAGATTGGTGAAAGATTGGTGAAAAACAGAATCAGTCTGCCACTTATAAAAATCTATTTAAGGAGATATATTTCGCTATAACAGCATCATCAGTCCTGCAAAAACGAAACAATAAATAAACTCTTACCTTGCTTGCACAGAAGATTTAACTCTGGTCTTAACTGGAAGAAAAAAAACTATTGAAAAAACCAAAAACTCTACCCTAAAGTAAAAACTATACTCAAAGAAGAAAATTTTAACTACCTAATAAAAATCTTAAGACCAGAGGTAAATCCAAAATTTGTTATGAACGATATAGTGACATCATAAACAACACAAATCACGTGAAAAACAGTTATATAATCACAAGAGTAGTAAACGCCAAATAATAGGGTAAAAATTATAGGGATATTATAAAGGAGAAAGTATTAAAGTAATATTACTAAATTATAAACTCTAAAATACCAACGGCAAAAGTCATGTAAAACACTGCAAGGATGAAGAAAAAAGAAAATAGAAAAAATAGTTTTAAATAATGTTCAACGAAATTATTTAATTTTAGGCAAAATAATTCTCTTTATATTGATAGTTGCCCCAATTTTGTTTACCCATTTGTCTTCGGCACGGTCTAATCTGTCATAATCTGGCTGTTCAACAAAAATGACAGTGAAGCATTGGCAAATTTTTAAACCCTTAGTAAGATTGACTTGATGTTGTTGCTGGTAATGTTGAAACAAAGCTGCTGTGCCATCCTCATTTACA
This sequence comes from Trididemnum miniatum, assembly GCA_964006365.1. Lineage (NCBI taxonomy): Eukaryota > Metazoa > Chordata > Ascidiacea > Aplousobranchia > Didemnidae > Trididemnum > Trididemnum miniatum. The sequence goes on from OZ023250.1 coordinate 4,832,166, forward strand.
TTGAAGGTTTTCTGACTGTTCCAAGCAGAACGATGATTGTTCCACCGAATAGAAAATCTGTTTTTAGTTTGTCCTACATACTGTTCCTTGCAGATACAGCATGTGGCCACGTAAATACCATAATGCTTACATGTCAGGTGTTGTGTTATTAGGAGTATGTAATATGTGGGTAGGAGAAACCATGCTTTCTTTGTTCTTACCAAAACTACCGCAAAGTGCACAGAGTCTACAAGGAAAAGACCCTGGAGAGAAATGGAACTTGTTACCATGATCACCGTGAGATAATTTCTTTTAATTGGTCAATAGGTTAAACAGGTTAGGAGGGCGTTTGTATGAAATCATGGATGTAGGTGCCAACTTTTTTTGCTTTTCATTGAGACGTAGTAAATGCGGAAATGCAGTGGGCCAAGTTATAGGAACTCGTTTTTTTATGCCATCAGAATCACCATTATTGCCTTCGTCATCTTTGATTTGATCTTTCCACTGTGACGCTAAATCAACAACTTTCTCTACAGTCTGAAGTGAAAAGTTAGATTTTAAAGCTGTAATAGTTAGTTGCAATAATAGTTACAATAATGTAATAGTTAGTTGCATATTTATCCTCCTATCACGAGAAAGCGATCAATGCGCTATACGAGCTCGCTTAGGAGTTGCCAGCCATCTGTCTACCACACCAAGATGGGGGAATCTCGATAAGTGCCTTTCCCAACGGCACAACAAGTATACTTGCCGGCTTGTTCTTCACACTGTCCCTTTAATGCTGAGCGTCAAGCAGGGAAGCTGTGAATACCAATTTTAAACTTATGGGTTTGACCCGACTCGGAATCAAACCCGAGTCTACAGCTCAAGAGACAGACGCTCTATACCACTCGGCCATCTGAGCTGTGATGAACGCTTTTCAATGCAGTGCCATTTGTAAATGTTTCTTTACTGTCCCCAGAATTCAGTCCAACTTTTTTCGTTACCATTTTGGCTTAGAATGGGAAAAGAAGTGTCCCGTAAAGTGCATGCAAAACGTATTTTACAAACGGCACCTCATAGTAATCACATTATTTTTTGCATTTTCATTTTCTGTGAATAACAAACCGTGCAAAGAGCATGGTTGTTAACGAAGGCACTGGCAAAAAACATTCAAATTACTAGTTCTTATTGAAGGGTGCATTTCACATCACCTAGACTTAATCCAACACAATTAAGATGATTTGCTTTTTTTTCAGGTTCCCCTGGGTTTGTCGGAGCTCCTGGACTGCCGGGTGATGTGGGGCCTCCAGGACCAGAAGGGATGAAAGGAGAGCCTGGATTTGAAGGCGTTCCTGGAGAACCTGGAGCACAAGGTGAAGAGCTTTTTTAGCTTGCGGAGGAAAAGTAAAATCACAGTAACTCTCAAAGCTAGACGTTTTAACAGCAGAGATTCAGCTGTCATCATCAGCAGTGTATCCAAGGTGGTACAAAACCGTGAGAACTAGAATATTGTAAATGCTACTGTTGTTCTTACAGTTTTGTACTGCCTTGCATACACTGCTGATGATGACAGCTGAATTCATGTTGTCGAAACGTCCAGTTTTGAGATTTACTGTGGCTTTACTTTAGATATCTTAGTTCCATGTTTATTGTATTTTTTTACCTTGTTTGGGCGCTGTTTTTTTTTTTTGCCAGCTATGCTTGCTTTATTCAGCCCCAAAAATCATAATTACCACCCTCTGAAAGTTTTTCACTTCACTTGAATCTTGACTCACAGGTCCTCCAGGAGAAGATGGTTTTCCTGGTCTCAGAGGCAATAAAGGAAATCCCGGAAGTAAAGGAAATCCTGGATTTCCTGGAAGTGCAGGAATGGATGGACTGCCTGGACAGGTGGGAAGTGACGGACTGTCCGGAAAAAGCGGGGCTCCTGGCGCCAAAGGTATCTTTTTCATTGATGGTAATAATGTTTTAGTTTTGGCTTTATGTGGTTTTTGCTGAAAACTAGTCCAAAGTTCTGTTGAAAACAGGTAAAAAAGCAACGTTAGCGTTCTTTTTCGGTTATTCAAAGGCTGCTTTGAGTGTATCCGTTCAATTGTGGTCATATTGAATAACAAGTTATTTTCAACAGTAATTGAGGGAGACTGCGAAGTAAGCTTGTGCTCCTTGAGTCAGCATCCACCCGATATATATGTCACATGCGATCGGCTCCAGCCGAGAATCGAACTCATCACGTAAAATCGGCAACCTGGTTGCTGGCAAAGATTTTTTATCGCTGCGTCGTAGCTTATAAATGTTATTGAAAAAAACTCAGTTTTTTATTTTACGTTCACAGGTTTAAAAGGCGAGGAAGGATTTATTGGGCTTCCTGGTCTAGTTGGCGAACCAGGACTTCCAGGGCTGGACGGGGCCCCGGGAAGACCTGGGATGCCGGGAATGCCTGGAGTTCGGGGTGAAAAAGGGGAAACGGGAATTTGCGTTGAACCTACAGAAATGATACCTGGACAAGATGGAGATATGGGTCCACCGGGACGTCCCGGTCTCAAAGGCAGCAAGGGCGAAGTGGGTGAACAAGGGTCCATGGGAAATAAGGTTAGTCGAATATTACCTAATTCCTTATTTCTACGACTTTGCCAAAACTGACCCCTGTTGTCCAACTTTGGTTCAAAATCGACATAAATTTCTGCATTAACATTGGTACTTCAAACTTTTTGGGTAGGGGCTTGGCTACTACTTTAAGTAATATTAAAACTTACTACATGCGTTTACAAAAACAAAACGAAGTTTCGAACGGAGTCGCGAAAACCGCTTTCAATAAGCGCATTCTAGGAAAGGAGGAAAAATGATAATAAAGGTTGGGTTGTGGCACAACTACAAACCGTTAAGTCAAGAGAAGTTACAGATATAGCTGCAAGACCCAAGATCACGAGCAGCGGGTTGCTCCGATTATTTGATTGAGTGCTGAATGGGGAATTTAACTCAGAGATCCCATTGCATCACGACCTCATGCAGTACCTGGCCACAACCTCTTCGTTTTTTACTAAAAAGCTTTGGAATTTTAGGGTGAATATGGAGAAGCTGGTTATGACGGATCCCGCGGAATCCCTGGTACCCCTGGTCCAGATGGTAACATGGGACCCCATGGTTTTACTGGTCCGAAAGGCTATCCAGGTTTGTCCAAAACAATGATGCTTTTGCAAAAAACGATATCATTTAGCGACTATCTGCTTTTACAGGTCGAGACGGCCGACCTGGTCAAGATGGACAACCAGGACCAAACGGAAGAATGCGGCGTCCGGGACAGTTGATTGTGCGACATAGCCAGACAGTTGAAATCCCAGTCTGTCCACCAGGAATGGCCAAGCTGTGGGACGGGTACAGCTTGCTTTATTTGGAAGGTAGCGAGCGGGCACACGGACAGGATTTAGGTACATTTTAACATCTTACAATTCTTAAAGCACCGTCGTCGGCGTTTTACCGAGCACTCACTCCCGATCATGTAAACACAGCTTGAAGATCTGGAATCCAGGAATGAGACTCGAACTTGCTGAACTTGGTCTTTTTTGCTAAATTCAAACTTGAACTCGATCTCGCCCAAACTCTTGTATTTGGCATAAACTCAAAAAAATCGCTTCACTCAAACTTGAACTCGCAAAATGAAATAAGAAGAAACTCGGCTTGCGACCTTGTAGTGAACTCGATGCTTGCTAGTTCGCATCCGTGCTTGGATCATTTTTTACCGCCCCCAGTTGTTGCACAATCCAGATCAGAAGCTAGCGATGATGTTGTCTTTTATCTAAAGATAACCAGAAATAAAATTAAGCATGCGCGAAATGTTCACATAAACTTTCATTCAGTGGTTTCATTGTTTCTAGAAGTTTTTTGAAGTTTTTTTTAATGGGTTGTATTTTTTAGCCATTCTCGACCAACTGGTTGGCGTAATAATTTGAGGACTTTGATATCGGCGCGATAGGTTTGGGGTTCCATTCTCGGGCGGGTGAAGTTGGACACAGTGTGGACAACGGCTCGCTGTCTCTGGGACGTTTCTTTACAGCTGCGTTGGCCGGGCGATAAGTCCCGGAAATGTGACTCGTCACTCGTTACATACTTCAGCGTGTTTTAATGTTGCGAGTATAATGAAGGTTTGATTTTTTGAAGAGAACCATTTAGTCTTTCCTTACACCCTTCATTGTTTTACCCAGGCCAAGCTGGATCGTGTCTTCAACGGTTCAATAGCATGCCTTTTCTCTACTGCAATACAGGTGGAGTGTGTAACTATGCTCAACGAAATGACAAATCTTATTGGCTTTCAACCACTGCTCCTATACCAATGATGCCCGTCAATGTTACAATGGTAAGTTATGGTTTAGTTTTAGGGGGGTCGACAGCAAAAAATTTTGGGGGAATATTTCAATAAGCCCAAAATTGCGAAGATGGCGGTATTGTGACTGAATCAAGCAATTTTAATCGAAAAATTTGTAAAACTAAATTCCAAAATTTGTCTCCCCTCAAAATTCAAAAAAGCAGGTTTTGTCAATGAATCAAACCTTCGCTATGCTCGCAGTATTACGCCCAAGCGTGTAATGAGCGGTGGAGCCCATCTTCGCGGCAAGGCAACTCAGCTTCGAAGAAATTTCGCAGAGGTGGCGAGCCGTAGGCGACACTGCGTCCGATTTAGCCGACCCAGGAATCGAACTCAAAAGACGCGTAGAAGTTGAGATCTTAAATTCTACGACCACCGGCAGTTAGGCAGGTTTACGTTAAATTCAAATTGCTTTAGGTGAAAGAACACATCAGTCGATGTTCTGTCTGTGAAGCAGTCTCCTTAGCTATGGCAGTGCATAGCCAGACTACTGACGTGCCTTCTTGTCCGCCGGGCTGGACCAGTTTATGGTTGGGATACAGCTTTGCAATGGTAAGCAGCTTGCTTGGTTGATCACAAGAGGTACAATTTCTCAAAAGGCATCGGTACCATTCCAGTTGATGAAGCATGCACGGGCATCCGTGCTTCTGCTCCCGCTATGAACACTCAAAGCATGAGAGTTAGCATGATCTTATATTCTCTGATTTTTTGAAATTTTGCAAGGCTATAAAAGTTCATATTTCGGCGATTTGGGGGAAATTGCCAAAACCTCAATATTTTGGATTTTTTGAAATTTTGCCAGTCTACTTTAATCCGGCGATTTGGGGGAAATTGCCAAAACCCCAATAGTTTGGATTTTTTGAAATTTTGCAAGCCTACAGGCTTGGTAAAGTTCGTATTCCGGCGATTTTTGGGAAAATTGCCAAAACCTCAATATTTTGGATTTTTTGAAATTTTGCAAGTCTATAGGCTCGATAAAATTCATATTCCGGCGATATTGGGGAAATTGGCATAACCTCAATAGTTTGGATTTTTTGAAATTTTGCTAGTCTAGAGCGAAATGAGCATAACCGCAATACTTACGAAATTTGTTTGCAGCATACTGCGGCTGGAGCTGAAGGTGGCGGGCAATCTCTTTCCAGCCCTGGATCTTGCCTTCAGGATTTCCGCGCTACTCCATTTATTGAATGCAACGGAGCACGAGGTCATTGCTTTTACTACAGCAACCAGTACAGTTTTTGGTTGACGACTATAGAAGAAAACGAACAATTTGGCATTCCAAGAGACGAAACTTTGAAAGCTCGTAATTTGAGAACGAGAGTCAGCCGATGTCAAGTGTGTACACGTCTCGCAAACACAAACACATTTATATCTTAACAAAATTGCTCAAAAGTCCAACTCAAAACTTTGGAACAAGATCAGTGGCGACATAAAGAAATGGATTTTTTTATGACCAAAGTTCGGTAATTTAACCGAATGTTCAGTGATTATAGATGTCAATCCCGGACCGGCCAAACGGTTAAATCACCAAACCGTGGTCAACCTTTTTCTTTTGACGTCACTGACTGCAGTACTGACTGCAGTTCTCTCGTTTTTCATTCCATTCTGCAGCATATTGATTTTTTCAGCATATGTTTTATCGCAGTTTTTGTTTTTTGTGTTTTATGTTGAGTTTGCATAATAACAAGTAGAATTTGCATGCTCCACACAAATGTCAACAAGCTATAATTTTCTTACACAAAGGTGTATTAGCAGTCACATTTAATTTTTGTGAAAGGTATAGCACGTGTTCTGTTACTTACGTGACGTTTTAGCCAGTGTTAAAGCAGGCTGTAATGTGCTGCCTACAGTAAAGGTGTTGCAATTGGTGTATCATCTCTTTTATTCAGCATCTAATTATGATAATTCAGCATTCTTATTTATGAAACTAGCATCTTTTGACAACCAAACGCTCAAGAATCGTAATCTCCAATGCTTTTTTAACAATCAATTTCCTTAATTTTCGCTCTGTATTTTTAGTCTTCCTGTTTTGTGCTTGGTGTTTTTTATCAATACTTATATATGAAGAGACTCATTGAACCTACAACTCGTGCAGGATTATTCTGAATTTAAATTTTCGAGTTATTGAAAGAACTGAAATACGTCCAGTGCAACCACCAGAGGGCGCAATATTCTAACGTCACCTCTAGCATCACCTAGTGATCAATAACATTCTAAATTACGTCTACTGGGAGGTTCCTATAGCAACTCTTGTATTGATTGTAACTGCATAATATGTTTCCGAGCCATAATTTATTACAATATCTACCACATTGACCAAGCAGCAGAAGTAGTACATTCGTCGAATCAATTCCCAAAATGAGTCAAATATTTTCACTGCAATCATGCAAAAAACTTGGCAAGGGGGCAAAACTTCGCCTCGAAAAATCACTCTCAATGCAAAAAATACAACGGACAAAAAATGGTGCCACAAAAATATGCTCGTCTGATTCGAGCAAGCACCCTTATATAAAAACACCTTGATGCGCAAAGGTCAACAAATGACGAAATAGTTTATGACTGTTTTGGAGAAAAATGATTGAAAAATAAGCTACAGTCTGTGACAAAAGTTTAAGGACACTTTCCGAAAACAGCCATGAGTATTATAGTGTCACAATGCATAATTATGTTTTTGGGTTAATGTAGAATGTCTTTACAGCCATGTTTGTGCATTTCCTTTTCAGTAAGTTACTTTTAAGCTCGCGTTTTCGTCGAAATCAGCTAAATTTGCTAAGCAATTTAAACTTTTTTGTACGTGAGATCGCGAGGAAAGTTAGCAAAACAGCTGTGCACAATGCAATTACAAAATACCAAAATGAAGGCATTTTCACAGACAGAAAAAGGTCAGGCCGACCAAAAGTTACCAGCCCCAGAGAAGACCGCCTTATGCATAAGGTGGTTACTCGCTCTCCAATGAGTTCCTCCGAAAAAATTCAAGCTAAGTTGATAGATACTGGTACTGCAGTAAGTACCAAAACGATTCAACGCAGACTATCTCTGGAATTTGGACTCAAATCATGTCAGCCAGCGAGAAAGCTACGCTTGACTGAGGCAATGAAGAAAAAACGTCTGCACTTTGCCAAAAGACATGCTGACTGGAACACAGAGACGTGGAAAAGGGTACTTTTTTCTGATGAGTCTTCTGTAAGTCAGTTTTCAGTTCGAAAATATCGGGTTTGGAGGCCAGCTGGAGCACGACACGAGGAAAAGTACACTCTCCCAACAGTGAAACATCCTCCTAGCCAAATGGTTTGGGGAGCAATGTCCTCCATGGGTACAGCTGGACTATATTTTTTGCCTCCAGGAACAACCATGAATGGTGAAAAATACGTGAATTTGTTGAAAAGCAAGCTTGAGATCCACATGACAATCCATAACTGCCAGATTTTTATGCATAATGGCGCTCCATGTCATCGGAGCAAGATGGTGAAGAAATTCTTGGAGCAAAAAAACATCCAAATGTTGGAATGGCCTGGAAACAGTCCTGATCTAAATCCAATCGAAAACTTGTGGTGTGTCATGAAAAATAAAGTTTCAGAAAAGCATCCCACAAGTCTTAGTGCCCTTCAGTTAGCAATTAAAGAAGTTTGGGTGAAAGAGATCTCTTCAGATTATTGTTGCAAGCTGATTGAAAGCATGCCACATCGCCTGCAAGAAGTGATCAAGAACAAGGGAGGGCACACAAAATATTGATTTCAACTTTTTTTTTTTCGATTCTGTGTCAATTTGTTGAGTTTCTAACGATACTAAGAAATTAATAAATTATCGGTGAAAAAATTTTGTGAAAGTAGTATGTAAAACAGAACTTATTAGGGCTTGAACGCAGAAATGTCTGAAAAAGTAAAGTGTCCCTAAACTTTTGTCACAGACTGTATTTAGACTTGGTTAACATGGTCAGTCACATATTCAATTTGTAAGATTTGATGCAAAAAAGGCGAAGACTGCAAAAAAGGCAGTTAACAGTTGTAAAAACAACTAAAATAACAGTGTCATTGCGAAAAAATGCATAAACACGGATTCAAAAAACAAAAAAATTGAGAGATTTTTGACCAAACATGACAAAATTTAGCAAAAAATTACTAAAACTCCAACCTCAAAATGTTCAAAAAAATACTTTCTAGAGCCGCAAAAAATGGCTCTGTTTCCGATAACGTGTGAACAAAGTACAATTTAAAGGCTTTCATACGCTGTAATTGAGGTAGGTTTCACTGATAACTTAGAAGCCTTAACGTTCGAAATGAAACAAGCTGCTAAATCTTATTTGCAAGTTCAGCAAAAACAATTTCTGCTTTAAACAGCCCAACTCCTAAAGTGCGAAAAAACAATGAAAATTTGACAATAAATTTTAACTTCAGCAGTCTAAACATGGAAAAACATTCAGAGAAAATCAAAAAAAGATTGATTTCTCAAAAATTAAAAATCCCTGAAAAGGCAGGGTATCGTTGCTCCCCTTTCAAAAGACAAAAAAACAGGCAAAAAAGTGCCTCAACGCATAACAGCACCTCGGTTTCCCGTACTACTTGGGCATAAACCTCCAACTTTAGAAATTGGATGAAAAAAACGCATGCAAAAACCATACTACGTTACAGCCAAAGCTTTTAAAAATGCAATTAAGAAACGAAAAATTTATGAACTGTACAACCAACGAAACGGTCCATTACTTTATGACGAAGGTGCAGACATAAGGTTGGACAAAGCCATTTGCTTGGGAGCTGGTAGCGCAGAAATGGTCGTATTCCAAGCAGCATTAGCAGATGTCTACAACAAACCAAACGTTAAAAATCGGAGTGGTGTCAGGTCCACAAGACCCTAGTTCGAAACACCCAAAGACAAAGCAAAGCATAGATTAATCCATTAACCAGAGCTTTTTCGTTAAAAAGAGCTTTTTTTGCTAAGAAACCTTAAATAACAACATGGAGCAAAAATCGAATCTTCATTACACTTGCGGTATAACGTTGAAGTGTGCAATGAATGGTGGTGCTTATCTTCGCCATCCAGCGCCTGTAACTTCGAAGAGGCATCGTAGCGGTGACGAGCGATTAGCGACACTAAGTGCGATTTGATTGGCCCGGATATCAAACCAAAGTCTTCCAGAATCGACAGTGAAGACTATAATTATTACGCCAACCAGGTGTAATTGAGGAAGATCTGTCTTGAAAGGTGCCGGACGACGATTAACTGTTGAAACGTACTTTACGACGTATTCACCTGAATTTGTTTACATATAGCCACTACTTGGTCTTTAACTTGTTGTGATTCAGTGAAAGCGTCACCGTAAGCAGCGTCGGCGAGAAGGGAAATCACCGCGGGGATGTTGCAGTTGTTTTCACCCAAAATCACAAGATTATTGCTGAAATAAACGGTTTTAAGGGCGTTTTAGGGCCCAATTTGGCTCCCAAAGGTAAAAATCGGGTCCCTTAGAATCAGAAAAGCATGGAGAAAAACGGGCTTGGCGTCTGCAAAAGGTATTTTAGACGACAAACATTTGCCTTAGAAATGATATAAATTAGCCGTGGCAAGAGTTAACTACATCCACAGTCTGCACCGGACCAACTACGAGCTTTTATAAGTACAAAACTGGTCAAATCAGGATAAAATTGTCCCCCAAAACGGCACTAACGTTTTTAAATAATTCTGTGAACATGGACGTTTTCCGCAATTTAAGAGCCGTTGGGTTTATTGCAATGACAGTTCAGATGGCCGAGTGGTATAGAGCGTCTGTCTCTTGAGCTGTAGATTCGGGTTTGATTCCGAGTCGGGTCAAACCAATGACTTTAACATTGGTATACACAGCTTCCCTGCTTGACGTTCAGCATTAAAGGGACAGTGTGGAGAACAAGCCGGCAAGTTTACTGGTTGTGCCGTTGGGAAAGGCACTTGGCGGGATTCCCCCATCTTGGTGTGGTAGACAGATGGCTGGCAACTTTTAAGCGAGCTCGTATAGCGCATTGATCGCTTTCTCGTGATAGGAGGATAAATATGTAACTAAACTAAGTTTGTAATAACCAAAAATGCACACACATGACTCCTCGCCCTTGTAAAACGACTTTTAATTCCACCGCTACCATGTTTACTTGCCCAAGTTGGTAGCACATTGCTTGAAAATGCTGTAAATCGTAAACCTATCAGCTTCAAACATCTTTACAAAATCAAATCTTCATTATACTCGCGGCATTACAACGAAGCGTATAACGAGTGGCGGGGTCCATCTCCGCGGCTTAGGACCTGGGCAGCACAGCTATAAAAAAACATCGCAGCGGTGGCGAGCTGTTAGAACATCCAACCCGCGAAATGAACCCAAGCCCCCCGGTACCAATAGCGATACCTTTAACAACTAGGCCAACCCGTCATTACCTTTGTATTAAATTGCAAACATATTCGTAAACATGAACTGCCTCTTCCTTGTCATCCGTCACTGGTAACCATGACAACCACTCCTGGAGGAGTTGTTCGCAATCCCTTTGATTTCCCACCAGCTCTGGAGCATGGCGAAGAATCTTCCCGATGGCAGAGATGCAGTTTTCAAGAGGAGCAACATCATCTTGCATTAGTTGATCAGGATTACCACGACCATGAGGTCCGACAATGACTTGCCGGAGACGAGGCAATGACCCTGCAAAACTGAAAGTCAAAACTTGTTCCCTCACCCTAAAATCGACTTCAAGGCCTGGCGCAGGGATAAGAAAGTAGTGCGAGCCACACTGATTGCATAACATTCGAGCGAACCAAAACATCTTTAAATTTTCAAATCCACATAAAGTATTTACAGTTACGCTGGAAATTTATCAAATATTAGTGGCATATTATTATGATTATTTTTTACAGCAAAATCAAAGACTATTTGATACGTTTTACGACGCAAATATTTAAATGTGCTGTAATTTTTAAAAAAGCTTGGCGTTTTCGATACTATGTTGTAGGCTACATTTAGCTAGTTCTAATGCCATATTGAAAAAATAAGCGAGCTATAGATTCCCATTCCGGGCCTAGTGCTTCGAAAATTTACTGCATTTGAGAAAGCGAGTTCAAGACTCGAGTGAGTTATATTTTGAATTAAATTAAAAGAAAATTCAACTGATTGAGGAAGGCTGCAAAGTGAGCTTGCGCCTTTCGAATCAACAGCACCCGGTATAAATGTCATCATATCACATACAATCGGCTCCAGCCGTGACTCGAATCCGTCATGTAATATGTGTAACTTGTGCGCGGTAACGCCAGGACATCTCGCTGACACGACCAAAACTTTGAAAAATAGTATCAACAGCAGCCTAACTTACCGCTCAGAATGAGGACAAACGTGGCGAAGAAAACGGTTAAATTAGTCGAATTAAAAACTAAAAATTAATGAAGGCACTACAAATCAAATCTTCATTATACTCGCGGTATTACGCCGAAGCGCGAAACGATTAGCGGGACTCATCTCTGCGGCTTAGCGCCTGGGCAACACAGCTCCGAAGAAACATCGCAGCGGTGGAGAAGCCGTTGGCGACACGGATTTGAATCGAACACAAAATGACCTCCCCGAAAGATAGGACTAACAAGTATCAAATAAAACAATCATAAACTAACAACAGCGGGTTGCCTATATCACCTCTAATAGCATCAGCATAGGTTTCTTTGGCAGCGATAGCCATCACACCAACTCCATATGCAGCTGCTTGCCGAACTTCAGGGATGACATCTTGAATGTAGTTCAACAAATGCCTAAAATTTGTGCAATTTTACTTAACAATGCAATACAGTAGAGCAATAACAATCCATAGAAGGGGCGAAAGTATATACAAAACAACAGAAACGCAGGGCTGCAAAAGTTTAAAAACCAAATCTTCATTATACTCACGATATCACGTTGAAGCGTATAACAAGTGATGGGGCCCATCTCCGAGGCTAAGTGCCAAAGCAACACAGCTGCGAAAAAACATCGCAGCTGTGTCGGACTTGACCAGCGCGAGAATTCAACCCAAAATTTCCTACATTGATAGCGATGTCTCAAATCACTACGCCAGCCGGCGAGAGATGCAAGATTGGCTTCATCAATTCCAAAAATTGCGAGGTAAAAATGGTAAAAATGAATAGGTCAGCACCTCTAGCAGGAGACTTGAATGCCCTTTACATGGCGTTCAAAAGGTCCATTAGTTTAGCATAGCGTCGCAATAAAACATTTCATGATTAAACATGATTACGAGGGAGTGCATCGATGCTTGCCCCGACTCATAGCTTCGTGTCAGGATAACTTGTTGCGTAAATGATGGCGAGCATCAAAAATGAGCGCAAAAAGCAAATAGCCAGTATATTTGCAATCGTTGTATAAACGTTTCGATAAAACTGACGATGGTATAATTTTTTATAGAAACGTTTGCAAAAGGAAGGCAAGTATACTGGCAATAAATCTTTTCATTAGAAAATCAACAACTTACCCTAACATCACGCCGAATACAGGAATCAAAATGCAACTATCATATCGTTTACACTTCAACAATTTAATCAAAAGACTTACGGTACAAACGCATTCATGTATTTTGCAGAGGCAGGGCCAGTGTACTCAATGATGTCATCAAATACGCACAGCGACCACTGGCGGTCAGCCCACGGACGATCCGGGCCCTAAACAAAATGTCATGTAAAGGCAAAGGTACGGGACAGCGGGTGCAAGCACACATTGTTTAGGCCATTTTCAATTGTCGGCCCATTACAATTTTCAATCACGAATGATTGAACGCTGTTAAGGGACATAACATGACGAACAACACATACACAAAACCCTTCGCACTTCCGCTTGTGCCGAGCGCCTGGCGCGAAAGCTGCGAATACTATTTTTAAAATTTTTAGTATGACCCGACTGGGAATGTCATGTAACAACTTACGTAAAAATCAGCTATACCAGCGAAAACACAAACTAGATCTTTGTTTCAGTATTAGGCGCTACGCGGGTGTCCCTAGTCTTAGTAAGAAAAACAGTAAGCAAGGCCCAGGTTTCGTGTTGGACTAGCTATCAGGCATTAACCCTGTCTACATGACCAGTTTAAGTGTTTTCAATGGTCCATGGATTTTCTGCTTCTTAATCAATTAGTGATGTCATAAGACATTAACAATTTAATTGTGATGTCAAAAGCCCGTGGCCTTTGGAAACACCTTAACTACACATGTCAGACTTGGACAGGGTATATTACTAACAACCAGAATATTTTATATCTGTAACAGAGATCTGCGTCAGCTTTTAAAACAATAAGCTGCAAGCTGCGATGCAGCTTAGATATTGATGAATTTCAAGCAGGGTTGGAAAAAACCCAGAGTTTTTGAAAAAAAACAAAAACAACAGCCCGCGTGGGTTTTGGGGGGCTTTTTTTTTTTTTTTGGGGGGGGGGGGGTTAAAACTGTACTAAACACTCTTAACTGCATTTTGTAACAACCGCAAAGTTCCATCTAGAAAGCCACATTGTTTTTATTTCAATCTGCAGAGTTTTTTCGAAAAGCTGATGCTACAAGTAGCAATGATTGCTGTTGGAATATTGTTATGCAAGACTGAAACATTACAACAATTTCGTGCAGAGCATTAAGGAAATTTCTTGCTTCAAATGAATTTAACAAAACTTTTAAATTTTGATTATAATGCCAGACTTAAAAGGCTGTCAATAATACAGTAGTAAGTGCTTAGTGATACACCAAGTGTGTAGACAAAATCATATAATTTTATTTCTGTTTAGATAACACAACATACAAAAACTAGGGGGTGGTTTTTCAGTGAGTTTTTTTGGATAGGTTTTTTTAATGCCAACCCTGATTTTAAGAGTATAGAACTTCCAATGCTACAAAACCTAACAAAAATGACACAAATGGCTTCGCTATCGATATGATGCATAAAACTTACCAACAATTTGATATAAAGATCCAATAAAGAGTCAAAAAAAGGAAATAATTCTGCTCTGTGGGTGCCGAACAGCGCATGCAGTATGTCGGCTATCTTGGACAAGTTGTAACTGTCATCATTGTCCTCTGCTTGTAACGCTTCTTCAACCTAAAAAAAGTTTGCGTCACCAGTTCGTCTGCAATTTTTGACTCGAAATCACACGCACGGTCAACACAATAAAGAATACGATAAGATGAAGAACATAAATAATCAACGTACAAGACAAGAGGCAACACAACGAATAAGGTTATGGCATGCAGGTAGGAGAAAAGGAGTTAAAAAAAAAGTAGGCATGATTGCAACACCAAAGATGGTTGGTAAATGACGAAAAAGTGTAACGAGTGGCAGGGTCCACCTCCGCAGCTTAGTACCTGGGCAGCACAGCTTCGAAGAACCGTAGAAGCAGTGGCGAGCCGTTGGCGACATTTGTGTTCACTTTGACGAGCCCGGGAATCAGACTCGGCCCTCCCGTACCGAGAACGATGTCTTTAACTACTTCACTAGCCCCGGGGCTTAGCGGCTGATATTGAAAAATTTGTTAGTTTTGTCAATTTTCTGTATTTACAATCCACGCTGACGGTATAAGAGAACCGAATCCAAAGTTTCACACCTGTTCGTCATAATCTTCATCGTTTCGCTTCGCTAGCCTCTCCTCAGCTCTCTCGAAATGTTGTTCCAGCATGGTCCGGATTGTGGATGCAAGCTCTTGATATTGCTCTAAACTGAAACATCCTCTTCCTCGCAATTCAATGCACTGAAAAAATGGAAAACTTAAATTTCACCAAAAAAAGTCAAGTCTTCGCCATACTTGCGGTATTTCGCCGAAGCGTGGAACGAGTGGCGGGGTCCATCTCCGCGGCTTAGCGCCTGTACAACATAGCTCCGAGGTAAATCACAGCCGTGGCGAGCCGTTGGCCACTGTATCCGCTTTGTACGGCCTGGAAATCGAACCTAGACCTACCGCTCCGCTATCAGTGTCTTAACCCACCATGTCAACCGGCCCACGACACTAGAACATGAACTCGGTAGAAAATATAAAGTCGGAAAATTGAACACAAAGAACTCGAACCAAATTCGGATTTGCAATTTTAAGTGAACTCCAATTCCACAAATGCTTCGAGTGCGTAGTCCTGAATATGAGAAATAATTCTTTTACTTTAGCTAAGGACTCCATTAAAATGGCCACAACATCTTTATCTGGCTCTTCTTTAATGGCGGTCAGAAGATTGGGAGTGATAAATGACCATATTTGGGCAACATATTCATCACCCCTCAGCGACGCACATTCCAGCAGAAGTGGTAAGGCCTCGCTGGCTGATGACCTCACTCGTGTCGCCAGATGAAAAATTAAGAAAAAAACACAAGCTGTGCATGCGGAATTTAAATATTCGTAAACGTTAAAGCTAGTTTGGTCATTCTTGGTAATGCTATGCTCTGTTGTTCGAAAACAAATCAAATCTCCATTACACTCGCGGCAAAACGCTGAAGCGTGTAACGAGTGGCGGGATCCAACTCTGCGGCTTAGCGCCTGGGCAACACAGCTCCGAAGAAACGTCGCTGTGGCAGGTGAGTTGTAGGCGCCACTGTGTCCGATTTGACCGGTCTGAAAATCGAACCCAAAACCTCCAGCCTCGATAGAGAAGTTATTAACCACTAGGCAACCAGGCCAGTGTAAAAATCTTAGCAGCGATAAAAATAATCAAAGGATATCATCGTGGAAATAGAATTTGAGCATGGGGACCATCAGTTGAACGACTTCTTCAACATAATCAACAAATCCTTCTTTCAACTCACGAGCATAACAAACTAGCATCTGGCAGGCCGTCGATTTTTCTTCCAAACCAGCAGTTTTTATTCCGAAACTTTGCTAAAAAATTACATACGAATAAAAACAAGCATCTGGCATATTTTTGAGTCCAGAAAAATACACGCACAGCTTAGCTTCATGCAAGGATCTGTGGATAAGTGTCTTTTTGATAAGCACTAGAACAAAATCAAATCTTCATTACACACGCGGCATTACGCTGAGGCGTGTAACGAGTGGCGGGGCCAATCTCCGTGGCCTAGCGCGTGGGCAACACAGCTCCGAAGAAACGTCGCAGTGTGGCGAGCCGTTGGTGACACTGTGCTGATTTGACAGGCCAGGGAATCGAACCCCAGACCTCTCGCATCGATAACTACGTGATTAATAACTGAGCTGACCTAGATTTCGAAAAAGCTAAATAATTTGACAATGACCAAAAGAGATATTTGGAGTCCAGTTAAATTTCTTTCCTCTTCACGTCATCAAAACTTATACCTGGTCTCCCAGCTTGATGAACTCCCAACCGTCATCGTCTTCTATGCTATTCACATCCAGGGAGTCCAACATTGTCACTTCTGGTCGGATTGACGCTGCTTTCATCAGAGGACCCATCACCACAGGAAGATATTCAACAAAGCTTTGGCCGAGAAGCTTGCACATTCTAAATAACGTGATCTTTGAGGCAGAGAGAACTTGCGTATTGGGTAATGTCAGCAATTACCCTGTCCACGAGCCCATTTTAAGTGGTTCAAATGGCCTATGGGCTTTCCCATCACAATTAAACTTTGATGTCATAATCACTTGTTTTAATTATAAAATCAAGAAATTGATTATGATGCAAAAACACCACAGGCCTTTGGAAACACTTCAACTCTACACGTGGACGGGCAAGTACTGTGCACAATTGCATATTTCAAACGAAGAGATGTCAACGGATTTGAATTTAATTGGATGGAATTTTGCACACATGAATATATTATTCGAACTTTGTTCAACAAATAGGATTATTCAAAATTTGGATTCAATCTTAATAAAATTTCGAATTTGGATATACGGTTTCTGATTTGCATCAGATTAGGATTTCGAAAAGTTAAATCCGGACATCTCTTATAAGCCACCCAGAGTCAGTATCTTTAAGAATTAGGAGGGTTGAAGGTAACAACTGCCGTAACTCACCTTGCCCAGGCGCTGATCATGTAAGAAATTTGTGGGTCGTCATCCTCCCAAGAGTCGATATCAGCCTGAGTGCGTAGTAATTGTTGCATAATAGCCTAAAAATCATAGCGTTAATGCTATAAGCATTTTCACTAAGCTTTGACTTAAAGGGTGGCTGCTTGACCCCAAGACTTTTGTCCATTTGCAGCCATCCGGTTGCTGTCTCGTAAGTTATCTTGATTTTCCTCATTGTCATATTATCTCAAATTCGGTCTAATATTTATTACGCAGTAACTACAACTTAAATAAGAATCTAAATGCTGAGAATAAGTTTTAAATCTTCATTATATTCACACTATTACGCTGAAACGTGTAACAGGTGGCGAGAGCCATCTCCACGGCTCAGCGCCTCCGAAGAAACATCGCAGCTGTGACAAACAAGTCGTTTGGGGACACTATGTCAGATTTGACCGGTCCAGGAATCGAACCCAAAACTCACCGCACTGGTAGCGATGTCTGTAACTACTACGCCGGGCGATATTAAATAAGTAGAGATGCTTTTTATTTTTGCATCGCCATCACGCTAAAGAATACAAGATGAATAACATACTAAAACGGTGCAAGTTAAAAACACGGCACCTTAAAAAATGCAATCAGAAAAATAATATAAATTACCTGCGCATCTTGCATAAACTTCTCTGAGCCGACAGCCAAGCCCATCAAACTAATGCATTCAATCGTCTTTCCACGTAACATGCGAAGTTTTTCACCATGAGCGTTCTAAATAGAAGACACGCAAATGAATTTTTGCATCAAAAGCATTCCAGCACGCTTTAAATTTGCATCTTTAAGCCATATTAATAGGAGATTAAGCTCTAAACTAGAGAATAACGTCTATCTATATCATGGAAGATGACCTCGTTGAGCATTAAATCCGCGAAGCCTGTTTTGGGGCCGAATGCAACAACTCCGAGTGACTTGAAACCAGACTGTGTTAAGAACGTGGCAAAGTGGCACTGACTGCAAATCCCTTCTCACATAGCGCCGAGGGCATACGTGACAAATATCAGAACCGAACCCAGGACCACAGCTTCAAAGTCACTAGTCCAGTGTTTCTCAACCTTTTATGGTATGTTGCTCCCTTCAAGAGACTTTTAACACAAGTGGCTTCCTGCTCAGCAATAACATTTTCCGTCAGTATTTCATTCGTAGTCGCTACAGCCTGCTGCTGGTTTCAAGTGTTTAGGGACCATTAAATAATTTTGAGCTTGTGGCCCCATAATGGGGCCTATGATCCTTGGTTGAAAAATCTTTGCACAATGCACTTGTCCATGTAATATGAAGATTGCAGCAAAAAGGTTCTGTTCCCGCACCGCCTTACCTCCATAATGAATTTCAACGAAGGCATAAACTTGTCGTAGAAAGGGATGAAAGTATCTTCTGCTGTGTCAGCTACGGCAGCAATCGTGGTGGTGACTTGCTCCAGTACTAACTTGGTGCCTTTCTGAGCAAGCTATACAATAAGCACAAACTTAAACGAGTACTACAAGGTTGATCTAAAAATCAAATCATTATTACACTGGCGGTATTACGCCAAAGCATGTAACGAATAGCAGGATCCATCAAGAATCGAACTCAAGATCTCCTGCGTCGATAGCGATGTCTTTCACCACGACGCTAACAAATGACACTCATTGAAACATCACAACCCACCTCCTGTATTTTCGAAGTCAAAACTTCGTGCAGTTTTGAACACAATGGATCAAGATACGGGGCCAATATCGATTTGGGGCAATCTTCCACAAAATTAACCATCGCAGCGCCAGCATGGGCCTAAAGAAAAAGTAATTCATAAACTGTAACATCAAAAACATCATTTGCGCAAACACAGCACTATGCAGCAAGGCTGTGAATTCCAATTTGCTGAATTCGGTCATTTTTGCCGAAATCGAAAAGCAAACATTACTGAACTTGAACTTGAGCTCGACCGCGAAACCGAGCTTTGAAGTTATCCTAAACCTAACACAAATTGCTAAAACCTAGCCTAAACTTCATAAAAATTCTTCTAAAAACTGAGCATTAACTCGAAAAAAATTTCTGAACTGGGCTAGCAAACTGGACCGTATTCGATTAAAATGCTAGCGAGTGCACAGCATTGCTACGCATACATCCACATCTGCAACACAACAGCGTTTCTTGAAAGAATTTTTGCTCTCTTCTTGCAAACACCCTAGGCCCAGGAAACCAGTCCGGCACGTCCCAACGACAGAGGCAAATCCAGACCCATCCATCTTTTAAAATGTCTATCACACTTGGATATCCATTATTGTGCGCCACAAACTTATGGAAGCAAAACGCTTCTCTAAACACAGGTTCGAATCTTTGCGTGGTTAACAAAAAGTTTATATGCGCAACGCAACTATATTTGTGTTGATTCGATGCCCATTGATAAGCTGGATTTAATCAAAAATATCGGGAACAATTTTGTATTTAGTTGCATATTTATCCTCCTATCACGAGAAAGCGATCAAAGCGCTATAACGAGCTCGCTTAGGAGTTGCCGGCCATCTGCCTACCACTCCAAGATGGAGGAATTCCGCTTAGTGCCTTTCTCAACGGCAGAACAAGTGAACTCGCCAGCTTGTTTTCCACACTGTCCCTTTAATGCTGAGCGTTAAACAGGAAGCTGTTAATACCAATTGTACAGTCATTGGTTTGATCCGACTCGGAATCAAACCCAAGCCTACAGCTCCAGAGGCAGACGCTCTTACCACTCGGCCATCTGAGCGGTTCAAAAGCTACCTGCGTAAAACGGTGGTCAATCAAGAACGTTATTACTACCTGCACTCTTGGGTTAGCATGATCCTCAAAGACGGTTCCGAGCGCTAGAACAATTTTGTCGTGGAATTGTTTTTGCATTGTGGGAGCAAAATCAGTGCACATTTGACCCACAGCATTGCACGCTGCATACCTCACTCTCGGATGCTGAAAAACAAAATCTTCATTATACTCGCGATATTACGTCGAGGCGTGGAACGAGTAACGGGGCCCATCTCCGCGGCTAAGCGCCTGGACAACACAGTTCCGCAGAAACGTCGCAGCGGTGGCGAGCCGTTGGCAACATTGTGTCCGATTAGACCGGCACAGGAATCGAACCGAGCTTCCCCTATCAGCGGTGTCTATGACCACAGCGTCAACCAATATTTTTTCTTGTATAAGTCGATTTTTAATGGATTTCTAGTACCGGTTATTTAAATTAAACATATTTTTCTTACATTATCTTGGAAAAAAGGCAAAATGGTGTTGACAATTTGAGCGAGCCTTTCTTCCATGTACTTGTGACAACCTTCTCCAACTGCTGATATAGCCATCAGGCCAGCATATCTGTATCTCCAGTCAACTGAAAGAAAAAAATGTTTAAAGCGCTGAAGGCGCTAGTCTACTAAAATAGAATCCATTCCATCTGCTACGCAATTCTGGTCGTGTCATCTTCGTTAGAAAGTGGACAAAATCACAAAAGCAAAAAAATCATTTACTCAGGTGCAGACGGCCGAGCGGATAAAGCGCCCGCTTCTGAAGCTATTAACTCCGGTTTGATTCCCAATCGGGTTAAACCAATAACTTTAAAATTGGTACTCACAGCTTCCCTGCTTGACACTCAGCATTAGAGGGACAGTGTGGAGAATAAGCCGACTAGTTTACTAGTTGTGCCGTTGGGAAAGGCACCTAGCGCGATCTTGGTGTTGGTGTGGTAAACAGATGGCCGGTAACTCTAAAGTGTGCTCGTTATATCGCCAGGGTAACCATCTCGTGCTTATTTTCAAGGGCAATGTCTTAGAAAACGTGAATGTGCTTATTTCCAAGAAACGTGCAAATTTTTGAGTCCCGTGCATATTTTTGAACCATTAGCGGAAAAAATGAAGAGCTTTTCTTTAGTCTTCACCGATTTTTAGTGGAAAAACAGAACTCTGTGGACGTGAAGACCTTTTTTTTTGGTCTTCACCGACTTTTAGTGGTTTCACAATAAAGAGCTTTTGACTTTTTGGTCACCTAACTGCAGCGTGCTTATTTTCTGGTGTGGTCCGGTGGTAACCCTGATTATAGCGCACTGATCGCTTTCTAGAAGTAGGAGTTCAAATAGGCAACTAACTACGACATAGTTTTAAGAGAGTCTGCGGCTTGTTCAGTAGAAAGCCTGACTAGTGGCTACCCTGCTGCTGTATCGTAAGTTAACCTAATACTTTTTCCCTTGCAACATTTTCTCCAATTTAGTCTGGTATTTATTATGCAGTAGCATTTTAAAAAAACTGAAAATTCACATTGCGGCAAAACTAGTTGTATTTTCTTTTTTTCTTCGAATATTGATGGTCAACGTACCATTACATTAATATGTATTTAATTACGTATTGAGGCGGTGACGAATTAACAAATCTGAATCTAAATCAATACTTTATTACACTCGCGTAACTAACGAGAGCGGGATTTCTCTACGCGACTTTGCGCCTGGCCAGTGGCCCGCTTAGCTCTTAGTTCCTAAGAAACATCGCAGCGGTGGCGAGCCGTTGGCGGCACTGCGTCCGATTCGATGGACCCAGGAATCGAACTCTAGGCCTTCTGCAACGATAGCAATGTCTTAACAACTGAGCTAGCTGGCCGGTCGAATCTGATTCTGAAAAAAAACTGAAAAACTTACGACTGGACAGCATCTGTGGGACAGTCGCCATTATATGGGGGAGAATCGTTTTTCCACCAAGTGCGCAAGCCAATCGATCAATCGCATTCTCGCCAGCAACAGAGTTAGCGTCGCTATCGTCCTCCTCAGAATCATCAGCAACAGACCACTCCACGAGAGCCTCCTGATCCTCATCCAGCTCCATCATCATGGTGAGCATCTGAGTGACTGAAAAATACTGATTTTATCAACAATTTTATCCAGTTGTGTTTAAGACACAGCAGCTTTGAAAAAAACTGTTTTCGCATTAAACTTCAAAAAATGCTCTGTCATAACTCATTATGACATCACAAAAGACATCAAGCAAATCAAACCTTCATTATACTCGAGGTATTACGTCGACGCGTGTAACCAGTGGCAGGGCTCATCTTCGCAGCTTAGCGCCTGGGCAACACAAAAACGTCGCAGCGGTGGCGAACCGTTGGCGACACTGCGCCCGATCTGATCGGCCCGGAAATCGAAACCCCGACCTACTGGGCCGCAAAAGATTTCTCTAACCACAACGGCAATTGGTCAGTTAAATAAGATTGACAATCAATTTATAAAGTGAAAACCAAAATAGCATCGCGAAACCCTAACAAAAAAGACAATATTATATATCTGTTTGTTCAGGGATAAATCGTACGCGTATTAATAAATTGAACCTCGGTGATATTTATCTTACCAAATGTTTTTACAAAGCGATCGATTTCTTGAGTACACAAATCCAATACGTAAACAAAAAATAAATTTTAAACACAATGAACACAAATAAAATTATCAATAAGGTTTTCAATGACAGCCTAACTGTTACTGCTTAGACAAAAATTGCCAAAAACTTTCAGATTTTAATAGCAATAAATCACTTCTTACTTATATGAGGTATGAGATCGGTTTGTTTCCGAGTTGGTCCTGGTATCGTCTCGGCGATAGTGACTATAGTCTCGAGAGCAACTTGGCGAATTGAGTCTTCTCTCTGAGCATCTCCAAAAACCTTACACGTAAAATTACATTTTATCTTCAAAATAATTTCCTGAAGGGATCAATAGGCATTGCCACATTTTCATGTCTTGTGTTAATGCCATAGTAACGGCCAGTTGGCGCACTGATTCAAGACATCGCTATCGCACGGGAGGTTTGGGGTTCGATTCTCGGGGCAGTCAAATCAGACACAGTGTCGCCAACGACTGGAAATCACTACGTTTCTTCGGGGCTGTGTTGCTACGGCCCCAAGCCACAGAGATAGGCTCCGTCACTCGTTACATTTCAAGGCAACACCGCGAGTTCCATAAAGACTTGGCTTTTGATTTGATAGGAAAGATTTTTTGTTCTACTGACTAGCTTTGATCGGTGAGTGCTTAATGGGTTAGACGTAAGTGAGATATGGGGCTAAGAAAATCAATTTTAGAATATTATTAAAACAAGTAACTAAAAAATGGACATTTGGGAATAATCGCTAGATATTATCGTGACATTGCCTAGCAGTACCGACCGCAGGTTCCAAATCCTACGTGACGGGTTCGATTCACGGCTGGAGATGGGGTTTGACGCATATACGGGGTGGTTGCAGAGCATACCCGGGGGCATATTTCGGAAAGGCACCACGGAATATTTTTTTTTATTCTATTGCTCCCACTCAACCCCATCCCGAATTACTCATTAGAAACCAAGTTGGTTGAGAATAAAATCAAGACCTAGGGCAGCATCGAACCCAGACCCAACGAGTAGCAGTCCAGCATACTGGCCACTGCACCACGTTGCTGTTGCCAGCGTTGAGTACAATTTTTCTACCTACAGTCATCTCGACTGAGCTCTATCTTTTTCTGTAGAACCATTCTGAAATATGCTACCCGGAGAGATTGGGGTACGGGGTTATGGCCCTGGAACCCTATAGGTCAGAGGCTTGCCAAACTTAAAAAAGGTTGCTAAATGGCGTTTTGTTGCTAACGTTACAATCAGGCCTGCAAAAAAATAGGATATTCAAAAAATAGGCCCAGGGTCTCCATAAGTCATAACGCGCCTTGGGTTGCTGCAGACTCAAAGAATGAAGCTCACTTCGCAAAGTATTTAATCACAGTTGACAAAAATTTCCAACAGCCTTAATTTAAATAGTATTGACAAGGTACCTTCATGCATACAGTCAAGATCTCCTTAATATGGCCACGAATGGTCTTCGGAGCATCTTCACATAATTCGATTAAACTTTTGAACACATCATCATCATCCTCTGCAGCAGTGTCATCGGCTGCCTATATCACAAAACAAAAATGGGGCAATAATTATCCATGAATTCCATTAAGTGTTACACAAGAAATAACAGACTTGAACAACATCTCACGCTCACGGCTGTCATTATGACCCGGTACCTTAGCTATTTTAGCCAAAACAATCATTTCATAATAGATAGAAAAATGGAAAAAGGTCCAATTACGAATAAGCATAAAAATACTTGATTTTTAAATAGGAAAGTCGCTGTTTTTCTCGGTGCAACAGTAAAAAAATGAAATTTTGTGAATTTTGAAAGCAGATTTTTTTACTTTAAAGATCTTAGCATTATTTTAGCATTAAAGATTTTAGCATTTTAGATTTTAGCATTAAAAATCGGTAGTTTTTACTGTGAGCTGCATAAAAAGAGTAAGTAGATGTTCTATTTACAAAATAAATGTTAAAGCAGGAAAAATAAGGCTGCAGTAAATTTTTTAAAACTGGACGTTTCGACAACATAGATTCAGCTGTCATCATCAGCAGTGTAAGCAAGGCAGTATAAAACTCCCTTTTCAACCTTGCTTACACTGCTGATGATGATATGTTGTCGAAACGTCCAGTTTTAAGAATCACTGTGTCTTTATTTTTCCTTATTAAAACTATTTTCGTCCCATATTTATTGTATTCGGAAAACAAATGTTGCTTGCACTCGAGAAGTACCTGCAGTATCCCCGGCACCAGATCGTGGAAATGACGTAATAAGGGAGAATCGCCGACATTATCCAGCAAAAACGAAACTGTGGCTTTCGCTGCAGATACTCGAATCTGCAAAAAACAAAAATTTTTGAATTTGGAAGATTCGACACCCAGCCTAGTACTAGGATTTAAAATAAAACAAGGCAAATCTTCATTATAGACTAGCGGTATTACGCCGAAGCGTGTAACGAGAGGCGGGGCCCATCAACGTGGCTTAGCGCCTGGGCAACACAGCTCCGAAGAAATGTAGCAAGCGGTGGGAGCCGCTGGCGACACTGTTTTCGATTTGACAGACCCGAGATTCGAACCCCAGACCCCTGCAACGATAGCAATGTCTTAAAATACTGAGCTGCTCTCCAGCCAATCAGTGCCAAATCACCCTGAACGTGAAATTGCAACATTAAGTAGTCGTTCAAGACATTGCTATCGGTGAGGTCTGTGGTTCGATTCCTGGGTCGGTCAAATCGGACGCAGTGTCGGCAACGGTGGTCACTGGCCACCGCTGCCATGTTTCTTCGGAGCTGTGTTGTCTAGGCGTTAAGCCGCGGAGATGCACTCCGCCACTCGTTACACGCTTCGGCGTAATACCGCAAGTGTAATGAAGACTTGGTTTCTATTATTTGTTCGCGCAAAAAACCTTAAATCCATGAATATATCATCTATTTCTATTTAAAGGCGCGTTTACCGATACGCGACTAAAATTATAATATAAGTAAATCTAGAAAGATTTTGCAGGCTTTCGTGCAATCGGTGAACAATAAAATAAAACAAACAAGGTGCGAAAAAATTTTGTCGCGAGCCGTGTTGTCGCCTGTCGCGTATCGGTAAACGTGCATTAAGACAAGTTTTTTTTTAAACATAACTTGTCATTCAAACTCCACTTACTTTCTGCTGTTCCTGCGGTTGCATGCACTGCCCCAACATTTGACGTATAACTTCTTGATAGTGGCTTTGTTGGTTACCAAAGATACCCGGAAACTGACTGCAAAAAAAATCAAATCTTCGTTATACTCGTGTATTACGCCGAAGCGTGTAATAAGTGACGGGGTCCATCGCCGCGGCTAAGCGTCTGAACAACACAGCTCCGAAGAAACGTCGCAGCGGTGGCGAGGCGTTGGCAACACTGCGGCCGATCCGACCAGACCGGCAAACGAATCCAGAACCTTGTGCGCAAAGAGCGATATCTTTAACTGTTGCGCTGATAGGCCGGTAGGCAAAATTCATAATCTAAAACACATCCTAGGCAACAATATACATAAACAAAGCTTCGTGACAATATAAAAAGTTTGTTTATAAAATCAGCTTAATGACTAGATGCGGAATTATCCAAAGTTATATTTGTAGAGAAAATGCGGAATTAACCATACGTCATTAAAATTGAAATTCACTGATCAATCATACGATAACATTTTGGCGTACAACCCATAAATTGAAATTGCGGAAATGTTATGCTACTGTATTAAATTTGATGAAACTAAACTTTCCAAAACCGCTCAGTCACAGTAGACAACTTATCGTTCCTTAAAGTCACATTTTCGCTTCCGAAAAACACACCAACTTCAAACTCAAAATATATACGCTAGATCGAAACATAAAATTTAAGAAAAACTCCAAAACTTTCATAAAATATTTCACATATAACGAACAAAACAATTAATTTTTAATCTTTTCAGCTACATGATTGCAGCTTAGGTTTTTATTTTAGCACAAACAGGAAACTTAACGAGTCCAGAAATTATTTCTTACCATAAAACGTGCAATGGAATTTCCTTGTGTCCAATTTCAGTTGAATTAACACATTTAAACATAAACTGCAAGACCTCAGGCCACATATTATTTCCATTTTCATCTGCAAAAAATAATATCGTTACGAATATGCAGGGGAGCAAAACCAGAGCTTAGCAAAAAAATTTATGGGGGCCAAATTGGAATAGGGTAAAACTTTAGAAACATGGCCTTTTTGAGTTAGGGAGTCAGGCATACACTAAGCACGTTTCAAGTTTGGTTTCGTCCAACGAGGGGTAGTATCCCCCGCTCCCCCATCCCGGCCACACCTCCGAATAAAACGTAACTCCGAACTGTTGGTTGCGAAAGTGAGTGAAAATGGATTACACGGTTGTAATCACTGGATCTTGTTTCGATTCTGCAGTAATTTGAACAGTAGAGTTTTTGGATACCGGTAACACATTTGTTCGTATGATACTATCCTCTTGTACTTTTGTGTTTAGTTTGCATAATGCATATACATCTTCCCATCACGAGAAAGGGCTATAACAAGCTCGCTTAGGAGTTGCTGGCCATTGGCTTACCACTTTAAGATAGAGCATTGCCACTAAGAGCATTGCCATTAAGTGCCTTGCCAGCTGAGCAAAACTTTATGGTTCAAGTGATTAAATGTTCCTGTGAACTACTCAAAAGTATTACAAATTCAAGTTATCTGATCAAATCTCACCAAACAATTTCCTCGCTAACTCAGCCAAGCAGTCAGCTTTTTTTCTTCTAACTACGTCGTTGCTTTCATGTTCCACACTTAAAATTACTTGTTGTTTGATTTGATTTTGTAACTTTTGACCTGAAATAGCAAAACATTCATCAAATCAAAACAATCAAACCTTCATTATACTCGCCGTATCATGCCGAAGCGTACAACGAGTGCAGGAGCCTTTTCTCCGCAGTTCAGCGCCTGGGCAGTATAGCTCCGAAGAAACATCGCAGCGGTGGCGATACCGTGCCGATTTGACCTGGCAGGGTATCGAACCCAGACCTCGCTCACCGATAGCGTGCGCCTAATAACTGAGCTAACCGGCAGGTTGTAACACATACATCACGATCAAAACTCTAATCGCAAAAACATCGCTTAAAATCATGGAAGTTTCTTCAGCATAATGGCAAAAATCAACAAGTCAGGAGCGGGGACGAATTAGGGGGTTGGTCAAGGGGTGATGCACGGGAAAAAGGTCAATAAGTCGTGTCTCATAAATGCTACTAACGTCAAGATCAGGTTTGCAAAAAAGCATCCCCCCCCTTCCGAACATTTAGCACCCGAACCCCCAAAGCCCTAATACGCCCCTGGTCAGAAATGCAAAATCATACGTCATCAGACGTTGAATTGACGTTTTTGCAAAGCTACAACGACTTTTTGCAAACGTGGAAAGGAGTGAAAATACTCAATACTTGTGCTAGCGGTTTTACGCAGTGGTAAGGTCCAAGTTAGCCAAATCAACGACATGGTCTAGCGCAGTGGTTCTTAACCTTTTTCCCTCAGCGCCTCTTTACAGAAGTTTTCTTAGTCTGCCGCCAAATGTCCTATTTTCCACTAAAAATTAGTGAAGAGCAAAAAAAGATCATCACCTCCGCAGATGTCCTATTTTCCACTAAATATCAAAGAAGAGCAAGAAAAAAAAGGTCATCACGTCCACGTACAGACCACGTGTATATATTGATCATGACAGAAAATATCTTTACACCTTCTGCATGTAACGCCCCCAATAGCACAGAGTGAGTATTTTCGCCCCTCTAAAAGTTAACAACGCCACTAGGGGGCGGTAGCGCCCAAGTTAAGAACCACTGGTCTAGCGGTGCCGCGCGCAGGTCACAGATCCTCCGTGACAGGTTCGATTCGCGGCTGGAGCCAATCATATTTGGCATATATTCCGGGTGGCTGCTGACTCGAAAAGGGCAAGCTCATTTCGCAGTCTTCAAAAATTTGAAAATAACCGCAGGTTATTATTATTATTGTTCTATTTACGACTCATTTCATAGCAGATGGATAAATGGTGATAAACTGCAGAATGCGTACAAGAATGGCAAGTCCGGCACTTGGCTGTATACTATTTCAGGGTTTGCCGCAAGTAAAAATACGCAAAGATGCAGGTACGGGTCCGCTGTTAGTGGACGATTGGACATACAACACTTTGACTTTCAACTCTTCGCACTGCCCGTTGTGATGAGCGCCGAAGCGATTTCGCAGTTCAGCGGAAGCTTTGACCGATACTCTAAGCGTTAGTCACGATACGACACGTTTTCAACCATACGCTTCCCGCCAAGCGTTGTCATCAGATGCCGATAATAAACACTTATGCAACTAACCTAGTCCACCAAACGCATCGCTAAAACTTGAAGTAATGATTCTTCGTAGCAGTACAGCAGCCATCTCCTGTTCTTCCGTGGTACCATCTGTTTGGCAAATTACTGCTACCAAATATGCCATTCGATCATGGATTGGAATTTCGTCATATTGTTTCTGAAACAATTAACAAAAAAAACTTAACGAAATAAATATGCCGACTTCTAGATGCAGGGACTACTGGTGAAAGACATAATTATCAGCGCAGGATGTCTGGGGTTCTATTCCCAAGTGGGTTAAATCGGCAGTGTCGCCACCGGCTCACCATTGCTACGACGTTTGTGTGTTGCCTAGGCGCTAAACCGCAAAGATGGCTACCGCCACTCGTTACACGCTTCGACGCAATACCGCGAGTAAAATGAAGATTTGATTTTTTATTTGTTTCTGAAACACAAAACAAAGCTATCAGGATACAACAGGAACGCAACTGTTTGGTGTGGGGCAATTCGGCGTGCCGCACAAACCGAATAATTCATTCTACAAACTAGTACTTTTTGGACGTGCATTAGATTTATGATACCATTATTATTATTTTTTTTTTGTATTTAGTGGCATAATTATCCTATTACGAAAAAGCGATCACACGCTATACGAGCTTGCTTAGGAATCACCGGGCACCTGTTTACCACTCCAAGATGGGGGGGATCCAGCTAAGTGCCTTTTCCAAAGACACTAGTAAAATCGCAGAATTGTTCTTCACACTGTCCATTTCATGTTGAGCGTCAAGCAGGAAAGCTGTGAATTCCAATTTTGCAGTCATTGATTTTACTAGACGCGGAATCAAATCAGAGTCTACAGCTCCAGCGGCCGACGCTCTTACCACTCGGCCAGCGGAGCTTTTGAATATATTAATGATAGTGGCTTATAATTCGCAACATCACCCCAAAAGTGAGATGTCCGAGCCCTGAGTTGTCGACGCCAGATTGTCCTAGCCATATAGTCAAGAGCCAAAATTCCTTTTTACTAGCAAAATACAGACATTGAATGCGGTCTTACCTCTGCTGCGTTTCGCAGATCATTATCAGGAGAACCGATACAGACCAAGGTCTTGCGAAAGTTAGTGAGGTCCAAGTTAGCCAAATCCACCATTTTTACTATACCGACTGCTCGCTACTAACTATGAAAATCTACATATTTTCAAATAAAAACATGCGTAAAAATGTCACCACATTTACCGTATAACAGCTCACATTAAGCAGCAGCAAAAAAACGTATCCCACTGAACTAATGGAAACAATTCTGATCATAAATACAAATATCGTGACTATGGTTGAAAAAAGTGAAATGCAGCGCCATAAATAATGAAGAAACAAAAATAAATTTGTTAGTAATTCAACATAACGCACCTTTATGTTAACATTTACTACAATTTTATTACCGTGAATGGTAAGGTCTTGCAAAAATTACTTTGTGTTTTGACGTTAAAGACATCGGGGTTCAAATCCCTGACTGATTAATTAGGACGCAATGTCGCCAAAGGCTCACCACAACCACAATGACAATGATTCTTTGGAGCTGTGTCGCCAAGGCGCTAAGCTGGGGAGATGGGCGCCGCCACGCTTTACACAAATCCGCGTAATACCGCGAGAATAATGAAGATCCCTATATTTTAACAAGTTGCTTAACAGCAAGGCCTAAATCATTTCGTATGAATGCAGTGGTACAGTTATAAAATTGAATGCTTAAGTTCTTGTGCGGCCACAAAATCGGGAAAAATAGTCTACCGTAAAATCACAAAGAGCATACCGAACTGCAATACATGACGAAAATAGCTTAAGGAAAAAAATAAAGCCACAGTAAATCTCAAAAACTGGGCGTTTCGACAATACAGAATCAGCTGTCATCGTAAGCAGTTTTAGTTTTGTACTGCCTTGCTCACACTGCTGATGATAGCAGCTGAATCTATGTTTCCGAAACGTCCAGTTTTGAAATTTACTGAGGCTTCATTTTCTTCCAAATGCAGTATTTAAATTATCCAAATCTTAGATAGGTTTTTTGTGAAGTTTAATGACTAAGCAGAATGCAAATTATTCCTGCGTCGGTCAGCACACAAATACCAAAAAAAGCCGGTAACTCGATATGCTGAGCATAAGGTAAGGATGGAAAAAATATGTAAGAGAACTAGAAATGACAAGAATTCCACAAAATAAACAAAACCGCTGAAAAAACACGTGCTACGCACTCTTGTGTACAAATTTAAGCACATTCTAGGATAACAAAAAGGAAACACACTAGGGTATAAGACAAAAAGAGATACATGCATTCTGATACGTAATTACTTTTCACAAACACTATGAAAAAGACGGGCCTGTTGAAACTGAATTACGAATGATGATCATGCAACCTATAGGATACGCCAAGCGGTAATATTGCAACAAATAAAATTTTTGTAGTGTTCAAGGTGGTGTTGCTCACACAAATGTGGCAATGTCATCCGTTAAAACGACCAAACTTAGTTACAAGTTATAACGGCGTCAAGAAAAGCTTAACGTCAAAAACAACCACGACAAAATGACCGCTGCATGGATTTGTAAGTTGCAAAAATAGACAATAAATTAAGCATCATTGAATGTTGCTTATGTCGAGGGTGCAAAAAACATGACGGCATTCTGCATTTCTCGAAAACAAAAAAGGTGTATTATTAAGTTGGCACTTATTTGAATTTCTTGTCTTGTTGACATTTTTGCCCGTAAAGTAAAAACATCTTATAGATTCATTTTTAAGGAAAAAGAAAAGCACCTATTGAAATTCTTCGCTAACAATTAATGATGAAGAGTTAGAGACGCATTGATTTCTATGCGCAACTCATCGGCAGCATAAATCAAGTTTACGTAGTTCGGAGACAGTACTGATTGATTTTATTGCAATTATGAAATCTTTGAGGCTATGCAACGAAGCTTTACCGAAATCTATCCAGTCTAGCTAGGTTGCTAAGGGAGTTCTAAACTTCTCATTTCGTTTGATTAGCTTAGTCGTTTTCAACAGGAAATGCGCCAGTACAGTCTTATGAGGTTCCGCAAGTTTACAAGTTAGAGTTGGGTTCAAGTAAATTAGTAAGTTAAGTTAATGCATATGGATTCCTTGAGTTTCTGGAATATTTTGTTGGGGTTCCGCTCCACCAGAAAGATTGAAAACCACTGCATTAGGCTTAGATCTAGTAAGTAAGATTTAAGGGAAATTCAATAATGGAAATTCTTAACAGATTCTCTAAAACAGTGGTTCTCAGGGGGACCGCGATCCCCTTGGGGTCTGCGAAGCAGCTTCAGAAGGACCGCAAAGAGGTCGCGGACTTTTGACAAATTGTCCCATTGAATTGTGGTTGATTGGACATCTGCGGACGTGATGATTTTTTTGCTCTTCACCTGTTTTAGCGTGAAAATAAAATAAAGGACCGTGAGCGATAGAAAAAAACCTTTGGGGACGACTGCAAAGTCGAAATTTTAAAAAAGTTGAGAACCACTGCTCTAAAACGTTTTTTTAACCCTTAATGTTCCTTGATAAATCCAAAAATCATATTCACCTTCAAAACAACAGTTTAACATCAAGCTACCATACACCACATAACACTAAATAATTGACAGGACTTTGCGCAGAGTATTAAATAAAAAATTACTTCTAGGAACGTACCCTTAACTCAACATGAACATAAATGCAAGTACATTTAGAAATGAAACACAAAGAAACTGTATATCACTAAATTCACCTAATGCTACAGTCGCAGCACCCGAGCATGAAAAAAAAAACTGCCGGTATCTATTTATTGCAAATCCGGCTGAATTATATCAAATACTTGTTTTGTTTTGAGAAATTTTCAGGTCTACTTTGCACAGTTAGAGCAATACCACTCATCGTTAGACGGTTCTTCAGTGATACCAACACACGGCCAATGGTACCATCCATCACAGCTATCACAACCAATCATAGGGCTACCATCATCTGGTTTATTACAACCGGGACAAATCCAGATTTTATTGCCTTGAGCGTCATATGTAACACCAACTTTTGATCCTACACTGATAGTTTCAGTTGTAAGCCCACGTTTCACCTCCTTCTTAACTGATGCTTTCGGTTCCGCAGCTTTTTTCAACATTTTTTTCTCGGTTGATTTTTTTCGTTTTGGTTTTGATGGTTTTAGAATACTTACATCTTTTGAAGATGAAGCCATTTTGAACGTTAGTTTAGGAATAGGAGAGAAATCTTCTTTCATTTTCTTTGCAGGTCTCTCTTCTTTCTCTTTCTCTTTATCCTTATCTTTTTTCTTTTTCTTCTCTTTTTTCTCCTTTTTCTTAGGTGGTGGTAAAGAAAATGGAGCAGGTACAGCTGCCGAGAGTTTTGGTAAAGCAGACAATTTGGGCAAAGGGGCATGCTGCATTGGGGGAGGTAACGATTTTTCTTTATGCTCTTTATGCGGCTTTACCACTTTTGCTTCTCCCGTTCTCGATTTTTTCAAGATTAGCTTTTCAACAGGTTTGACATCTTTTTTGCTGCTCACATGTGGTTTAGGTGAAGCTATTGGCTCCTTAGATGTATGTCTTTTCTTCTCTTTGATTTTAATTTTAGGCTTTTTGGGAAGTTTCATTTTCTTTTTTGACTTTACTTGTTCATGTTTCGTTTTCACTGGCTCATCAAAACTGAAACTGGGAGCTTTATACGAAAGTCTAGGACTGTCAACGCTCCACGTTCTTTCACTGATTGTGTTCGTAGATATCTCCATTCTTTCAGGTGAGCTACTAGAACTGTCTCGTGGAGAAGCATCTACATCAATCTCCTGATCAATGATTAACGACTGAGTTGACGGAGCTGGAGAAGGCGTCAAAGGTGGTCGACTAGGTGACTCATCCTCTAGTGGTTTTTGAAGCCCTCGTTTTTGTAATTGCAACATTTCTTCTGTTTTGTGTGACACTGCAATGTCACTTTCATCAGATGAGCTAGAATCATCAATTAAATGTGAAAACTTCATCAGCTCGGCCTCTTCAGCTTCTTTTGTAGCGCGATTGACAACAGCATCAATCGCATCATCCATTGACTTTGGAGATGCAAATGGCAAATCGTCTCTTAACGTTTCTTCTGGATGATAAAAGTCATGGGAAGGCTTACGCCCTTTTGAAGAAAGAGAAGAGGCACTAGAACTTACTGCTTGCTTACTGGGCATGGGATTGTCGGGTGGGAGTGGACTAGCTTTCTTCTCAATGATGGGGTCATGAAGAAGTCGATTGACTTCTTCAATGCGAGAAGTAATGGACGTTTTTGATTTAGAAGGTTTAAACGATTTGCTAACATTTTCAATTGGATCAGATTTTGGTGTAAACGTTGAACTTTTGTTTGGATTTGTTGGTTTTGGTCTGGAAAACATTGGCTTGTCCCATAAGCTTGGCTTAGAAGTTTCAATTTGAGGTGGTGGATTAGTCTCAAAAGGAGAAACTGGTTCTGCGCTGTGGACTACACTGGAAGGAGCAATACCCTGTGTATGTGATAATTCTTTTTTCAATTGACGTTGCGATTGTTTTATTTGCTGTTTAAGCCATAAAGGTTCGTCACCATCGCCAACAGAGTCATCAACCACATTAGAATCAGGCTCATCTAAATCACCATCGGAAGAATAAGCTTCTTGATCCATAGCTTCATCATCAGACTGTTTGCCAGCAATGGTACTCATTGGGGGTGTTCTTATAAGCTTGCCACTAGATGCAATTTCTGCATCTTTAGCAGCAGCAGCAGTAGTTTGAACAATGGAAGGTAGATAAGGGTAAACATATTCCAAATCAGGGCTATTTGCCACCGAATTAAATTGAAAATTAGATTTTTTTGGAAAAGGGAAATTTTTCGGTGTGGCAGTCAGTTTTACTTCATCCATTTGTTGCATGTAGTCAATTAATTCTTGCAAAGACGTATTATTAAGCCTAAAGCATTGTCTCACATCATTTACATGAGCATGAGTGTGTCCACATTGCTCTGCTATATCATGAGTTAAAGAAGATATGCTTTGAAGATATCTTTCCAAAACATCTGTAAGCACGTCCAAAGTTGTTGAATGCACAGTATCAAATCCAACTGCTTGACAAATTTCAGCAACCACGCATTGTAAGACGCTTTGATTATACTGCCTATGACTCATAACACATGCTAATTTTGCATAAGATTGCAAAAATTGACAGCTAAAAACAATGTAGGGTAAGAAACTTACCATAACAGTAAAGGACTTTTCATAAAAAAGTTCAATAAACTGCAAAACACAAGTTTATATCACAACTTCTAGAGTCTAGACTACTATACACTGATACAGTGGCATCATATCTGCAGTCTAATTTATGTACGTACTTTAGTAGTACCGGTACATATTCACAATCCAGTACCGGTATCATTCACGAATCTTGCCAGTACCACCGGGCTCTTCAATTACATATGGTACCGGTACCATACAGTAGTGTAATCCACAGATCCATAACTGTTATCTGGTTATAGCCAAGTAACGATACTAGTTAAGCTAGATTAGTCACGTTTAGCTTGTTTTCATGTCCACATTTTGCGGGCTTTTGGCCCATGGGCTCTGCTCAGGTTAGGTAAAATTTTGTTTTTTGTGGGCTAATTTTGGCCAGTGGCACTGGGCAAAGTCGTGGGCTTTCCAGGGAGCACTTAAAGAAGTGGTCTGCATAAGTAGGCTTTTGCAAGAAGTAGACTTTCAGAAAGTTGTCTTTAGCCCAAACCACGTTGAGCAGTGAAAAAGCCCATGCTTTTTATGTACATGGAACTGTGGAAATAGGCTAGACTAGGCCTAATCCTAAGCTGAGAAATATGGTATCGGTACTGCCGTACCAGTACCAGTGGTATTAATCAGCTAATGGCAATAGACAGTTGGGAAATAGCTGTAATGATTTTACTGCATCATCACTGACTAGTGATGATTTCTGTAATGATTTTACTGCATCATTATAACAGCATAACTTTTAAGTGCAGAATCAGCCGTCCATGACTTGTGTTGCCTCATGCACTGTGCAGCAGTGTTCCCTCTAGAGTGAGAATTTTGAGAAAAATGCAAAATTTTTGGGCAAATTTTACTGATTTTGAACCAGAAATTAATAATATAAAATGCAAAACTTAAACAAAAAACTTGAATATTTTAATGCAAGACTGTAGCTTGTATCTTGGAAAAGTAAATTTAATGCAAAAAATTAGTAAAAAGGGTCCTCTAAGTAGTGAAATCTTTGGGCAAAAATTTTAATGATATTGTCATTTGGGCAAATTCGCACTAGTCAAAATCCTAGAGGGAACACTGCTGTGCAGTCATGTTCTCAGGCTCTTCTGAGCTGTGAGGGCTAAGGTTAACAGTGACCCTTAGTCCTGTGGACTGTTACCAGATGTCAATTAATGTGAAACGAGAAAAATCACAGACGACCCAATTGTACCGGTATAGCCTATCGGTATTGTAGGCTACGCTGACATTGGTCAGGGGGTAC
This sequence comes from Trididemnum miniatum, assembly GCA_964006365.1. NCBI lineage: Eukaryota > Metazoa > Chordata > Ascidiacea > Aplousobranchia > Didemnidae > Trididemnum > Trididemnum miniatum. The sequence goes on from OZ023250.1 coordinate 4,868,644, forward strand.
CTACAGCATGGTATTTTACCACAAGTTTTAAACTTATAAATTTATTCATCATAAGTAATTTTTAATTACCGGCACTGTTCCCTCTTAGGTGCAAAATTTCAGAAAAGTGAGAAGTTTTGGGCAAAAATTTTCACTTTTTTTTCAAGTTGGCCAGCTACAATGGTGGTTTGGCCAAATTTGAATCAGTGTGTTCAATATTTTGGAGCAAAACAAGTTTCATGGTTTGGAAACTCAACATTGAGACAAAAATTGAACTAAACTTTCCCTAAACCCCCAAATCATTGAGCAACGTTTTTATTGAAATTGATATATATTTGGGCAAATTCGCACCAATAACTTGGAGGGAACAGTGATTACCGGTATCAGATTATGAAATACTGGTATATAGCCTACATATAATGCTCACACAGTTTGCAGGTTTGGTGGTAAACATGAAAAAACTTTTGTCTTTAAATTGAAGGTTGCTAACTTTTCCCTCATTTTCCAGACTAATCCATAGGTAAGCTGGTTTCTGCTTAGCATGCCAGCAAACTACCAATAGCCTACCCTGCTCAGCTGCTCAGGGGGAACTACCGTAGGTGCCGGTAACAATACCGGTATGCTGCTTCCAAAGTGTTCTGTTTTGTAACCACAAACTCCTAACATTTATAACATCGAAGTCAGAGCCAGAAGTCCCTTATCTTGCCCAGAGTCAACAGCTCAACTCAACACTCAACTTACCACTTAACGGCAGTCAACAGATCAGTCGAACCATAGCACACTATGGTCAAACCCAGAGGTGTAAAGTAACAAAGTAGTCTAGTTGTGCTTAAGTAGACTATGGGTACTTAAGTATTATTGCTTGGCAACTAGTACTAAATTAAGTAATTTAAATTTCGACAACTTCTACTTACATAATTCAATCAGAAGGTAACGCTATTTACAGTAAGCAGCTTTAAAAATGATACCGGTAAGTAGGCTAGTTAATATCAAGCAATGTATCACACAAATGAAAAATAATCATGCTTGATAATAATATTGGTAACATTAGTATTAAGTATTGTTTTATTTTATATATATAAGTTTTACAATTTCGTGATATTAAGTGGTCTTTTGTTGTTTGTGTTTGGCGTGGACAATGAGATTGCATTTTGCAGATTAGGTGACACACTTCACTTTTTCATTTTCGTCAAATACCGGTAAATGTGCTGATTATCCTAAATATAGCATCGATAAAACATATGTCAAGTTTGGAAGTGAGCAAATTATGTTTTGTCAAAGCTCAGTTTTTTTGGCCTTGGTTTTGCAAACGCTATTTTTTACTTAAGTAGCTTTAAATTGCTGGTACTTTTCTAGATTTCTGGACTACTTGTTACACCACTGGTTGAACCAACCCACATTCATCCACCGTCCACATGCCATGCGTTTGCTAGCCCACCCTGCACCTGCTAGCGGCTACTATGACTGTGACTAATGAAGCATGAACTGCTCATTCTTTTAACGGATACATGGAATGGATCTTAATTAAAATAGGAATGAAAATTAAAACGTTATGACGTCATAGTTTGGCGCCAGAATCTAAGTGCTTTCGCGGGAAACTTTTCTTCCAACTATTTTTTCTTTCTTTTGAAAGTTTTGAACTTAAAAAAGATGTAACAAAATTTGTGATATTACAAATCCTATCCGGGTTCTACTAAATATCGCAAAGGACTAAAATACCGCAAAGGGCGACAAAGGACCTTAAATTGATGTACTTAACAGTAAACACCGCAAAGTACGACAAAGGACCCAAAAACCCTAACCCTAATCTTAGTAACCTAACCCTAACCTTTGCCTAACCCTAACCTAACTCTAGGGGTGGCTCGTGGCCAAAAAACAAGAGGTGCTGCTACAAGCGACAAATTTTGACTAGCCTGCTTAACTGTGGTGATCCCAACGCTTACAACAGAAACTCTCTGATACATAGGCCTACCGGTAACAATTTAAAGGAATGATTTCTAACTAAAACCATAGAAAGAGCTATCAAGCTGGTAATACCTTAATACTGATGTTCAAGTATGGCTGCGATCAGAGATGGGCATTTATCGCGATCATTTATCGGCGGTAGTTTTTTACCGATTATCGTTATCGCTCAAAATAGTTTGGATTTATCAATTACCGATATCGCTTTTGCAATATCTTTTGTTATTGCCGATAAATTATCGCGATAAACGATTCTTTATGCGCATCGTGTTCAAAGTTAGGGAGTTGGCGCTATGGCAAATTTCACGGAGTCGATAAAGTCTTGTTGCCATTTAAAAAAATTCTCTTTGTTTTGTTTAATCCCACGGCAGAGTCGAGAACTGCTTTCTTTTCTTGAAAAATCTAGAAAAACACTTTTGTGATTTGACTTACAAGAAAAAAAAAAACTTCGTCAAACACATTGAAAATTTACCGCAACATTTATCGGAAAAATTTATGTCGATAATTTATCGATTACCGATATCGCTTCAAGAAATTGAGATTTATCGATTATCGGTATCGCCCAGAGCATTTTTGAAATTATCGATTATCGTTATCGCTTTAGTACAGAAAGGTTTATCGTGCCCATCATTGGCTGCGATAGGTAACACAAAATATAGAACAGTAGGCTTACCAGTAGATTTGGTAAAAACAATACAAATTTTCCTATTTGTTTTCAGGGAGTCGGACCGAACCTGCAACAGAGTTTTATGAACCGGTTTCAGTGGCGTATGCAGACACGGGCATTTCTCGCGATAATTTATCGGTGATGGTTACCGGCGATAACTTTTTATCGATTATCGTTATCGCTCAAAATAGTTTGGATTTATCGATTACCGTTATCGCTTTTGTTATATATTTTGTTATCGCCGATAAATCATCGCGATAAACGATTTTTTGCGTACGCAGTGTTTAAACTTCAAAGTTGGTGAGTTGGCAATATGGAAAAAACACGGTGTCCATCAAGACTTGTTGTAATTTTAAAAAACTTTTTCTTTGTTTGGCTTAATTTCACGGCAGAGTCGTGAACTGCTCTCTTTTCTTGAAAAATCTAGAAAAAACATTTTTGCAATTAGATTTGCAAAAAAAAAAACTTCGTCAAACTCATCGAAAATTTACCGCAACATTTATCGGAAAAATTTATCGGCGATAATTTATCGATTATCGATATCGCTTTAAGAAATTGAGATTCATCGATTATCGGTATCGCCCAGGGCTTTTTTGAAATTATCGATTATCGTTATCGCTTTAGTACAGAAAGGTTTATTGTGCCCATCACTGGGCGTACGCAGGATTTTTCAAGGGAGGGGGTTTCAGTGACGTTACATCGTGATGACGTAAATACTACGTCATCACGATGTGACGTCACTGGCAGTGTCAGTTTAGATTTTTAACGTTTATAATAATTTTTTATCAAACCGGACGGTGATAGCGCAGTGTTACAGATGTCGCTATCGATGTGGGAGATTTAAAGTTCAATTCCCAGGCCGGTCAAATCAGACACAGTGTAGCCAACGGCTCGCCACCGCTGTGACGTTTCTTCGGACCTGTAGCCCAAGCGCTAAGACGCGGGGTCGGATCCCGCCACTCGCTCCCATGCTTCGGTACTGCAGCGAGTTTATCAATCAATCAATGAGTTTATTTCAGGCTAAATTAGCCCATAGAAAGAACAAATACAGCACAACAGCCAGAGATAAAGCAAAAAACAAAACAAAAACTCAAAACTGCACACAAAAACAACAAAAAAACAACAACTTAAGCAGCAAGCCGGAAAAAAAGACGATGAAAAGCGCAGCAACCAAAGCTACTGAGCACCAACAGGCAACAGCAAGTCCTGGTAATGCACATAAAACCGAGACTCGAGGAAAGCACTTGAATTCATATAAGCAGTTATCAAAATATTCTCAGAGAAACGACATCTTTTCACAAAGCTGTGAGCGTTTTTACGCAATAAAGCGTCAAAAGTATAAATGCGATTAACAACCTGTGCTTCGCGAGCACTGACCCAACGTGGAATGCCATGTAATATTCTATGAGCGTTATTATACGTAATACGTAGGCCTACACGTTTAAGGCTGTATTGATAATATGAGGACCACAGCTGACAAGCATACATGCCGTAGCAAAAAGAACGAAATAAAACATTTTTTACAAATTTAGAACACTTACTAACTCTCGCTTTAAGTTTATTGACAGTATAGTAAAAGCTGCGGACTTGCCTATTTAGTTTAATGAAAAGAGTACAGTGAAAATTTGATTTGATTTTTAAAAAAATTGTGTACAGCCATAGCTAATGCAGAGATACCGTATTTAAGGAAACTCCTACTTACCAACTGCTTCACAACAGCAGCATCGATGACAAAAATGCAGTTCAAGCAAAACACATCAGAAAAGTTGGACTACTAGTATTGTTGCATCTCGCATCGTAATGAAAGTTTCGCGAGATTAAATTAGAAAGTTGGACCGAACAGAAAAAACATGATAGTAATTTCGGCAAGCTCTGCACGAAGAAAAGTCGGTTTGTTTCAAAATTAAGTAAGAATTAATTTTTTCTGCAATTGTCAAGTGGGGGTGACTACCGGCCCCCACCCTTGCATACGCCACTGTAGGGGTTCATCTCCGCAACTTAGCGACTGGGGAACACAGAAACGTCGCAGCATTGGCAAGCTGTTGGCGACACTGTGCCGATTTGACCGGCCCGGGAATCAAGCCCCAGACCTTCCGCACCGATAGTCTGTGCGCTTGACCACTAAGCTAACGACCGGTACCGGCCCAGAAATTGAACCCAAAACCTCCCGAGCCTACAGCGATGTCTTTGGTCAACCCAACTAGCTGGTTTGGTTAACTCAAAGTAGGGTTTCCCTTTTTCCAGGACTTGTTTTGCCTTTTTTTTTCTGGTTTTCAGCATTTCAGATCTCATTTTTAGCATTTTGTTACGTTTTTTTGACGAACTTAGTTTCTATTTTTCAATTTTTTCGACAAATTGAGGAAAAAATTTTGATCTGACCAGCATTTTGTCTTAAAAATTTTGCAAATTTTGAAAAATAATTCTTAGTAAACAATATAAATTTTTTTAATTTGCAGTAACGCATTTTTTTTTTTGTCGGAATGATAGATATCAGTACCACACTGAAATCCTTGCTATTGTAAAAAAAATTCCCGGGATCCCGACATAAATTTACCGGGAAACGGGAAGTTCAAAAACCCCAAATTTCCCGGAAAATTTCCCGTCCCGATTTCCCGGGAAGAAACACCAACTCAAAGTTATGACATCGCAAGCGGAACATCCGCCTACGTTGCAACCATTCTCTTCCAAGAATACCTCCTGCGCTGGAACGTTGTGTTGTCCAGCCTTGATAGCCGTTGAAAACAATCACTTCATGACATCACAACACGACTCCAGCTTTAACAATAGCCATTGACTTTGTCCTGGCTTGCATTTTGTGTAAGTCGTTGGTTCAAGCGCGACCCACCAGAAAAGTTTGACTACCGGAATTATTGCATCACAATGAAAGTTTCTCGAGATTAATATTAAGCAAGTTGGATAGCACAGAAAAACATGACAGCAATTTCGGCAAACTCTGTATGAAAAAAGGCGGATCGTTTCAAAAAAAGAGGTTTTTATTTATTTTTAATCGTCCATGGGGGGTTGACCCCCAAACGGTGAGTTCATTTTTGCGGAAATGGACCCCGCCACTACTTACATGCATCTGCGTAATGCCGAGGGTATAAGCATAATTAGCCTGTTTTCATGTGACCTGTCCATATTTTGTGAGCTTGCGGTCCGCGGGCTTTGCTTAAGTCAGGTAAAATTTAGTTTTTCGAGGGCTAATTTTTGCAAAGTCATGGGCTTTCCTGGCCGTGCCTATACAGAGGGCAGAGGTGGTCTGCGAAAGTGGGCTTTCAGAAAGTTGTCCTAAGTGTGGCCTGCGTTGAGAAAGCCCACGGTTTTAGTAGACAAAGAAACAGACAAAACGAAGATTTGATTTTTTATTGGTTTTGTTCAAGTCTATCTGCTTTTTTACGCTTGGTCGTTCGATTATGCAGTAAAAATGTACTTTACTAACTTAGATGAAGATGCACATTTTGCTTTCGCTTTGCGGAAAGTGACAATAGGAGCTGAGCGAGCTCTCTTCCGGCTTTTTTATGCTACTATAAAAGCCTTTTTCTTTTTACACTCCTGAGCCGCGTGATACGCGCTTTTCCCCCACTTCACACCTGGGCAACACATCTACGAACGTACAACGCTGCAACGAAGGCGAGTCCCAGGCTGCATTATTCTTGTACTTTACCCTCTGCCAGTTGCTGATTACCTATCTGTTGTGTACCATTCTTAAGACGGCAAATCTCGTCAAGTGCTTTTCCTCATTAGATTCTAGAACAAAAAGTGAACTTGTCGGCTCGTTTTCCACACTCTTCCCTTAAATGCCGAACGTAGAGCAGGAAAGCTGTGAATACCAATTTTTGAGTCATTGGTTTAACTCGACTCGGAATTGAACCAGAGTCTATCGTTTCAAAGACAAATGCTCTGACCACTCGATCATTTGATCAATTATTTCTCAAATGCTTTAACAGCAAATGGGCCTTATAACTCATCCCCCAGTGGGGTCGGATTAAGAGGTGGACTATGGGCAGTGCTCGAGTTGTAAAAACACTTATGGGGGGACAAGCTTTTTATGCAGACATAAAAGGAGGAATGGTCATTATTCATAGGGGAATGGTTTACGTAAAAATGTTTTATGGGGGAATGGTGTTGTTTTTGTAGGGAATGGCTTCCCCCTCAACTCGAGTAGCCTACTGGCTATGGGGGCTATAGTCCAGGCCCTACGGTAAATTGCATCTTCTAAAAAAAGGTTCGGTGCGAAAAAGCTTGGTCTTAGTACGGCTCTTGCTCCCCAGAAAAATTCTCTGTGCGCCCTGCGATTCGGCATTATTCAAACCGCACTTTCAGCGAGACTTGGATCAAATTGTGCACAAAATTGAAATTACGATCGTGATGTAAACATAGCAAAACAAACAAAGTTTCCGATCGCACTGTAACACGTGCAGTCGCATTTTTACACTATTAAAATAAAAAAATCTGGTTGATAAATGACCATGGTACGAGATGTCTTTCAATTGCAGCACTGCGTTTTGCAAGGCCAGCATCAGGACTTTAGCTGGCATAGTTTCTCACTCAGAGGATTAATTGTAAACAATAAACAATGTCAATCAAGCACTACCAAAAACAGACCGATAACATAACATATTATCGACGTTGCCATACTAGCAGGGCATGAAGGTTTACTTTCTGAAATGATTATAATCATGAATCGAGATTGATTTGCTGATCTGTAAAAGCACAACGTGTCAAGCTCAGAGACCATTAATAGTGAATAAACTTAGATCAAAAAACAATTTTCGCGAGTTCGCATTGCTGTTTTTGAATCTATAATACGTAGAAAAAGGCCTGCGTTTACTGACAGTCAGATTATTTACCAAGGAAAGTCGAGAGAACATACCCTCATATTATATATTTGGTTTGGTGTAGTAAAAATGACACAATTTTTCAGCTTTTAAGTAATAAAATCGTCATTAGTGTAGCCGGCGGCAAGAGACTACCGGTACGCACGTCTTACATTTTAGCTGGAGCACAATGAGAGAAATGATGCAGAGCTCTTACGGTGTGGCGTTTGAGTTATATAATTGGAGTAATTTTTATGACAACAGCTATACTGCATATCATTCGACGTAAAGAATCATCAGGAAAATCTGTCCCTTAATTACTTGTAAAGTTTGAAATAATGACTTTAAATCAAGAAAATGAGGCGTTGGAAAGCCTAAACAACAACGCAGAGGAGATATCGTGCAAAAAAGATCTGATAGAGAGCCAGCAAGTGAAACGAAGATTCTGGATGATTTGCGCAGGAATAATGTTGTTATATAGCGGCTACAATTGCTATCTTTCGTTACAGTCAAGTATTCACGTGGAGAACGGTCTTGGTAAGTTTAAGTGAATATTCTACAAATGTTTGCTTTATGAACATGGCCTGGATTGTATAAATTGTAAACAGTGACGTTTGCAGGGGGGAGTTTACATTCTCATCAGGCCTAACCCGATGTACCATTATTGCTCAGTTTTTTTTTTAATGTACCTTAAAGCAAAAAAGCTTCTCTACTTCGCGAGCCCCTAGATTTGGACCGTTGGCTGATATCGAACCAATTATTGGCGTTTCAAAACTGCGAAGGCTCGACTGCGGTGACGAGTTATCTTTAATTTTGCCATGGTAAAAGTTGCGAAAACCAACGTCAAAAATATTTTTAATATCAAAAAGTGCAGACAAATTACAGTAATTGATAGTCTCTCTGACACAAGTAAAACTTCGCAGCAATGGAAAAGCGATTTTGATACGACTTAAGGGCAAAGACAGAAAAGTTTCAGGGAAAGCGGTAGCAGGGGTGCTTGTAATCAGCAAAAAATATGTGGGGCAGGGCCAGATTTAGACAATGATAGGCCCCTGTTTTCATTCGCCTTTGGTGTTTTACGTCTAAAAAAATTTCAGCAGATCAAAAAAGGGGCATTGGTTTCCATGCTACGCTACTGAGGGGGAGCAATCATGATTCTACAAGGGGCCACGATTACAGCAAAAATCCCAATTTTGCTTATAAACAAATTTTGTTTGGCTCTTAGCGATGTCAACCCGAAATACTCACTACTTAAGCGCAAATTTAAAACGTATGCACCGGCCGTTAGTTCAGTTGCTTAACGCACACGCAATCGGTGAGGATGGTCTGGGGTTTAAATCCCAGGTCGGTCAAATCGGCACAGTGTCGCCAACGGCTCGCCACCGTTGCGACGTTTTTTCGGAGCTGTGTAGCCCAGGCGCTAAGCCGCGGAGATGGATCCCACCAGTCGTTACTCGCTTCGGCGTAATAACGCGAGTATAATGAAGATTTGATTTGATTTAAAAACTGAAAGACGTTGGACAACCTGTTCACGTATTGCTCCCTAAGCAAGTTAATCGCACTATGACGTCACCATGACTTCGCAAAATTTGAAAAAGTTAATCCAGATTTTGGTAACTAGGCTCAGACAAACTACATCAAAACTTTTGAAAAATAAATTTAACTTCAAATAGCCTAAAGTGATTTGTAGGAATTTATAACTGCAAGTCTGACATACCTGCAGTTATAAATTCCCATAAAGTGATTTATGGTAATATCTCTGTCTTTAGTGAAATGTAAAAATAACGTACACGTCATACTAGAATTGTAATCGTTAAAAAAGCGCATCATGTAAGCACGGCCGTATTAGCCCTTAAGTGGCCCCGAAACTCATTTTTCGGGAAGTATTTTTTTTGCATTTTGTTCTACAGTATATTTATCCTCTTATCACGAGAAAGCGATCAATGCGCTGTACATGCTCGCTTAGAAGTTACCAGCCATGTGTCTGCCACACCCTGAGATGGGCATTTATCGCGATCATTTATCGGCGATAATTTTTTACCGATTATCGTTATCGCTCAAAATAGTTTGGATTTATTGATTACCGATATCGCTTTTGCAATATCTTTTGTTATCGCCGATAAATTATCGCGATAAACGATTCTTTATGCGCATAGTGTTCAAAGTTAGGGCAAAATTCACGGTGTCGATAAAGTCTTGTCGCAGTTTAAAAAAATTCCTCTTTGTTTTGTTTAATCTCACGGCGGAGCCGTGAACTGCTCTCTTTTCTTGAAAAATCTAGAAAAACACTTTTGTGATTTGACTTAAAAGAAAAAAAAATAATTCGTGAAACACATTGAAAATTTACCGCAACATTTATCGGAAAAATTTATGTCGATAACTTATCGATTACCGCCATCACTTTAAGAAATTGAGTTTTATCGGTATCGCCCAGAGCATTTTTGAAATTATCGATTATCGTTATCGCTATAGTACAGAAAGGTTTATCGCGCCCATCACTGGCCGCACCAAGATGGAAAATCCCGCTAAGTGCCTTTCCCAACGACACAACAAATAAACTTGCCGGCTTGTTCCCCAAACTGTCTCTTTAATGCTGAGCGTCAAGCAGGGAAGCTGTAAATATCAAATTTAAAGTCATTGCTTTGACCCGACGCGGAGTCAAACCCAAGTCTACAGCTCCCGAGGCGGAAGCTTAATGTTCTTCGCAGACCTGATTTGGACGTTGGTAGTTTTTTTAAAGGGCACGATTTACCGGTGGGCCTCTATTACTGGACCCCCAAGGCTACAGTTCTCTCAGTCCACCCCCATAATCCAGCCCTGCTTGTAACTTACTAAGTCACTAATTTGTGTTTGTTTTGCTTAGGTTCGAAAATCACGACCATAACTTACGTAATCCAAGCTGCTCTGAATCTTCTTTTAGCCCCGTTTATCATGAGGTTAATTGGACCTAAGAAAGCTTTCATACTGGCAGAATGTGCATATATTCTTTATGTACTCGTCAATACCTTTTCAGGTAAGTGTAATTTGGTATACAGATACTGACTTGGCGCTCTGTTCATCATGACAAACTATCGGATCTTACTAACTGGTAAAAGAAACCGGAATCGGTGCGGAAGGTCAGGGGTTCGATTTCTCGGCAGAATAGCAGTTCTGTTGAATCGGACACAGTCGCCAGCGGTTTGCCACCGCTGCCACGTTTCTTCAGAGCTGTGTTGCTCAGGCACTTAGCCGTGGAGGCGACCCCGACACTTGTTACACGCTCAGACGTAACACCTCGAGTATAATAAAGATTTGATCTTTTTGAAGTTCGCCTTCAAAGCCGCTGCAAACCCCAGTTGTTCAATTCAAAGATAACCTTAGCCTACACTTCCCGCACATGTTAAAATGATAAGAGGAAGCAATCACCAAATAAAACCCATTTTAAGGCTCTGAAAAAATATTAAGTCCAGCGATAAATGATTTTACTATCAGTCGAATGACCAACAGTCGAATGACCCTGCTTTTTCAGACGCTTCTGATTTTTCAGAGACTCCTTTATTTATTAGAGATGAGGCCAATCATCTATGACTAGCTGCAAACGTGAAATCAATGTTGTCCAAAGGCTCTCTTTGTCTTAATCTGGCTTTAATTCCAAGCTCTCCTTAAAAGTTTCTTGATGGCCCTGTTTATTGCTTTACCTGATTTTAAAAAGTCAAGCAAGGCAAAAAAGTTTTTGTGAACTCAATCGTATCTATTTAAAAATTTACGTTCTTAACCTTTCGCAGCAGAACGTTTTGACTTTTTGTTGACGAATTAATCACCAATACGGTGATAATTGCTACAGAGATGACAAGAATGTTTATAAACAAAACGCTTATTACTTGTTAAATCTGCTCAATAAGTTTGTATTTTGGTTTTGCGTAGTTATCGCTGCGCTTCCGTTGATTTTCGTGACAGTAACTGCCAATGCAAAATATGAAAAAATGGATTCACAAATTAAATCCAATCTTCATTATACTCGCGATAATTGCGCGGAATCGTGTAACGAGTGGCGGGGCTCATTTCAGCTTAGCGCCTGGGCAACAGAGCAATTGGAAGAAACGACGCAGCGGTGGCGAGCAGTTGATGACACTGTATACAATTTGATTAGTCTGGCAATCGAACCCATGACCTCCTGGGCCTCCAGCGATGCTTTTAGCCTCTCGGCCAACCTGCCGGTCAATTATATATCATTGCACTGAAATTCAGCAATGATTTGAGAGAAACTGCGAAGTGAGCTTGCGCTCTTCCAGGCAGCATCCACCCATTGTGTAAAATGCTGTCGGCTCCAGCTGTGAGTTGATTCTATCACCTAGAATTTGCAACCCACGAGCTCTGTCGTTTGATCATATTGCTAGCATCAATTAAATCAGCTACAGATGCCTAATTGTACCTGCATTTTGCAGTAATGTCCGATTTTATAGTTGTCTGATGGCACCAACGTAGGCTTCTTGCTTTCAAAGTCTACGAGAGGTTTAGCGCCTTTAATGACAGACCCAAAGGGCCTAAAGGGACTCCTATAAATTTTTAGTTTTACAACCAGTACATATGCAATACTTCGATACTTTTGCGCTCACCGAGACTGCAAAATCAATACTTTTTATTCCTAGTCCCCTTAAATTTTTTTTTAATCCGTCCCTTGCCTTATTGTAAGATGTTCACTCACAATCTTTAATTTTTGTTATATTTAGTTGAAGCCTTATTGATCATTGGGGCAATTGCAGCAAGTGTAGCAGAGGCTTTGTTTTGGGTGCCAGTCGGAATTATGATAGTTTACTTCTCGAAAAAATACCACAAAGCTTCCAAGATACCAGAATCCGTCTGTTACATGGAATTTAGCGGAATCTTGTATGGAAGTTATGAATTTAATCAGGTATTTACGACGATTAAATACGAAGATATTATTGACAATCATGGGTTTTAGCGGTTTGAGTAAGTAAGATTGTAAATAAAGCTCGTAATTTTATTTCTAATATGCAAATAAACACAAACTTGTGGGTGGTTTACAACAACTACCGGGAGGGGAACAACTAGGTGTTTTAAGAAGGGAGGGTCGTGGGGGCAAGAATGAATTTTGAGGCACCAGTCTCTTACTATGGACGGGCTAAGCCTCATTAGCCCTCATGTACTCGCCTTAAATTAGGCTACAGTTCAAGAATTTGGTGATAACCTCTGTTATTTATTCATTGAATAATAGATTGAAAACTAAACATAAATTTGCAAATATGGTTCAGGAGTATCCAGGGCCGTATTAAGATTTTGGGGAAGCTCTGGTGCTAACTTTTCGCAAGGCCTCATGTTTTTTTGTAGACGTGATTTTAAGGTTAAAAGCAGACCCTATTTTTTAAAGAACGCAACTCGCCGGGAGCTATTAGTCAAGGGTGGAAACCTGGCTGTTTGGAGTTACTGTATCAGTTTCAGTTTCGGTGTGGTGAAAAGCAGATGCCAGGTTTCAGTTTTGGTTTGATTTTACGGATGTTGAAAAATAGGTTCTAGTTTTGGTTTCAGTTCTGCTTACGCATGGCTTCGGTTTTGGAGTTTCAATTTCATCCGAAAAACTCTTTTTACTTCGTTACTTCGAATACAGAATAATTAAGTGCTCTGGTTTTTGGCGTTTTTGCTTTATTGCAATGATAGTAGCAGCTCAGATGACCGAGTGAGTAGAGCAATTGCTGCAGAAGCGGTCGACTTGGGTTAAATTCCGAGTCCGGTTAGTATTGTGGTTTATATTTTTATGTTGCATATTTATCCTACTATCACGAGAAAGCGATCAGTGATCTGAACGAGCTCGTTTGGGAGTTGCCAGCCACCTGTCTACCTCACCAAGATGAGGGGAATCCCGCTAAGTGCCCTTCCCAACGGCATAACAAGTAACTTGCCGATTTGTTTTCCACACTGCCCCTTTAATGCTGAGCGTCAAGCAAAGAAGCTGTGAATACCAATTTTAAAGTTTTTGATTTGACCCGACTCGGAACCAAACCTTCTCTATTTGACGCTCAACATTAAAGGAAACAGTTAGTAGTCCTACAGTTAATGAAGGGAATGACAAGTTTGGTTTATGTTCAGATCAGTTTAGGTTTGGGTTTTCACCCTTGAGTGTAGCCCTTTCCTCCAATCCTGCTCTGGGAACATCTGCTGCGTCATCTTTTTTTCTGTTTTGTGTATTTATAGGTTGTTGGAAACGGTGTAGCAACTCTGGTGTTAAACGTTGTCAATACCCAAGTGCCGGTAAACGATACGATTTCTGATCCGATAAATTCAACTCTTACACCACTTAGCCTCACAACCACCCTTACTCCGAGCACCAGTCCCTCGAGCATCATGAAACCATCTGTCGAACCACAGGAATACCAATACTGCGGAGCAAACGATTGCCAAAACGTTGAAATTGTCAGTGAGTCCATAGACAGTTACGTACCAACCAATCCAATGACTATGTACGTTCTAACTGGTTGTTTATTGCTATTCATGGCTTTGGGGATGATTTCCCATCTGATCTTGATACCAGAAATGTCGTTTTCTTTTTTCAATGAGACAGAAGACAAAGGTGATGCAGACAAATTGGCCAGCTTTGATGATAAAGCAAACAAGAATTCAATAAAAAAGGTAAAGACATAAGATTGCTCTACCGTAGATTGATGAAAATCTCCTGCGGGTAAAAGTACAGCCTCTAAAACCGAATTAAAAATACAGTCTACAAAGCACAGTTTAACCCAGCGTTGCTTGCTTCTGGGGGAGGGGGGCTGCGGACCTTTAACTCATACCGGTACCTACAAAACCCATAAGCCCATTCATTAAACACACACTATTACGGCCAGTTCAAAGTAGATGCTGTATGCACACGAACTTATTTAGGACATAGTTAAGGACCCTTAAAGCGCCTTTGCGGACCTCTTTTAGGTTGATGAAACCCAAGTTTGGAAACCTTGGTTCAACTTATAATCTGCATGAGTGTACTTTTAATACAGTGGTTGTGGGATTCAAATTTGTTGTCGCCTGGTTTTGTTACAAAAGTTATATTTTCAGCTGGTTCTGTGTTAAACGTATTTAAACGTATATAACAGCTGGTTCTGTGTTTACAAGTATTATTCCGTGAGACGGTTTTAGAGAACTGGGACGAACTCCACCGCGGCTTTCACAGTACCGCAATGTTTATTTTTAGATTGCGCTGATGTCATATAACGCAACAAAAGACACCTTTGTTCAACTGATCAACCCATATCAATTTTTTATTATTACTCCTTACACACTTTACACTGGGATCAATCTCGGGTTCGTGTTGTCGGAAGCTACAAGAGCGTATGCATCGTGTGTGTTGGGCATCAATATGGTGAGAGTTGTTGATTACAGCAAAGCAATTACAGTGCTAGGCTATATATGATTGAAACTGCTCAGTCAGGTGGCCTTGCACGTAAGGAACGACATCAGCCCAAACCTTATTTCCTTTAAAATCCAAACTCGATCCAAAAAGTCTAGGCAAGCGATTCTCAACAATGGCCCTCCACCCGCAAGGCGGCCACAGATTGTCCTCTGGGGACCGCGAGCATAGGAATAAATACATTTTTATTTCTAAACCGCAACTTTAAAATGACACTTTCTCTTGATTCATTTTCAGTGTAACCACTTTTTTGTAGGTGGGTCCTTGTGTTATCATATTTGCTATGACAGCAGCTATAAACTCAATGTTAATTGGAAAGTTCTTTGGCAAACATGGCCTTGTTCCACTCATAATCTTCCAAGTCATCTATGACATGGGGATCTACTTATTCTGCTTGTTCTGGAGACCGACTGAAGGGACAGCTTGGATGATTTATGTCCTGTTTGCGGCTTTGGGAATTTATAATTCAACTTCAGGAATGATTACAGCAAGTATGAGGTTTTGGAACGTAGTAAATACGAAATAACATTAGCCTGAAAAAAGCCAAAGCTATATTTTCTATTATATTGGACGTTGCGGCACTATGAATATAACTGTCATCGTCAGGCATTGACCATCTGACTGAAAGAGGCAGGCGCTGGAGATGTCGTTAATATTGTACCGCCTAGCTTACTTTGATGACGACAACATCTGAATCTTCGTTGTCGAAACGTCCAGATGTGCTTAATCTTTTTGAGTGTGGTAGATTTGTTAAATTGTAGTGATGACTACTCGTGCAGAATTACTTGACTTGTCAGCGAAAGGATTAAACATACAACAAATCTAAACTCGCTTTTGGTATCAGTAGCCTAGCCAAGGGTGGGTGGGGAGCACCGGGCAGAGTTGCCAACGGGCCGAAGACGTTAAACCCGACCCGAACCCGATGTTTCAAGCCCGAACCTGAATCCTAATTTATCAGCCAGTCTGAGCCCGATTTTAATCCGCAATCAAAATCAACGTTTTAACTTTTGAATAAATTGTAATTTTAAAAGAAAATGAGCTTTACCCATCCGCAGTCGCACCAGTTAGCCTACGAACAGCAATATTTTACACAAGATGTTCTCTTTGCTTCATTTCAGCAATCGTGAAAACCATGTCACTCACTGAAAATGTCGATTTTGCTCCGGCGCCGAGCCCAATTGAAGCCCGACAGTTTTTCAAAATCCAAGCCCGGCCTGAACCCGAGCCCGATTGACAACTCTGGCACCGGGAAACTACCTTTTTCTACGTATGAAGACTTTTTCGAGATCGATCACGAAGAGCAGGGGCGTACCTGGGGGGGCGCTGGGGCCGCGGTTAACAAATGACCCTGCTGGCTTGGCTTTAAATTGCGCCCCCCCCTTTCAAATTCCTGGGCACGCCCCTTAAAGGTAAATAAAAACGGAGCCTACCCTGCCCCCTAAACAGGGCCGGATTTACCAAGAGGCTGGACAGGCTGAAGCCTAGGGCCTCGGAGAAAATGGGGGGGGTCTGAGAAAATGAGGGGCCTTATTACGAAGAATGAAGACCTTATTTTTTGGTCTTCACTTAAATTTTCAGTGAAAACACGACATCTGCGGACATGAAGACCTTTATTTTTTTGTTCTTCACTTGATTTTGCAGAAAACTGGACCTCTGCGGAAGTGATGACCTTTTTTTGGTCTTCACCGATTTTTAATGAAAAAAATAGAACTAGCCTAGGGCCTCACATTGTCTAAATCCGGCCCTGACCTTAGATTACTTTGCTGGTCACTCCCCTGCTTAATATTGCTCCAGCAAAGCCACACCTCTGCTGTTTGCCTGCTGGAAAGAGGACATTGAAATTGCATTATTTCAGATATCTACGGAAGTGACTTTTACAAAAACAAAGAACTTTCGTTCAACATGTGGTGCATAGTGTTTGCGGCCGGGTTTGGATTTCAATATGGAATCAGCACGTTGCTTTGTGTGAACCAAAAGATCTACATGTTTATGGCTTGGATTGTGGTGTTTGCTTCATTGCAAGGTAGGACAGCTTATAAGTAGGCTATTATTCCATGCCGAACAGCCAGGGCCGGATTGAGTTGGAGGCTGCAGCCCCAGGCCTACCGAAAAAAATAGACCCCTCGATAATAACGTAGGTTTAAGAACAACTAAGTAATTTTTTCATCAATCAACTATTATATTTTAAAGTTGAATACGAACTACCAACCTTTATAGGCCTATTCCATCCAGTTCAGGTGAGGACTAAGAGAGTGATTCAAGATTGCATCAATGCCAAGAATTTCAAGTAATTTACTCTTGAATTTAAATCACAAGATCTGTGGCAATTAAACGAAAGCAAAAAAAATGATTACCAATACGAGTTTGTGAGATTCGGTCCTACTTCGAGTTGCGAGATTCGGACCAGTAGGCTACAGCGTCACCAGCCCAATGGCAGACTGGCTGAGGCATCAATTGGAGCAGGAAACAGGGTTCAGAAGCTACCGATAGCTTGATTTGAAATTATTCAAGCCCCTCTTAACCAATCCAATCTCCCTATGTTTCGAGTCAAAATTGCAGAAAGCGAAAAGATTTCAAAAAGTATAGGCTACATGAAAACATTCTGACGCAATATGATTGTTCTACAGCATATCGTACAATGATTTTGACGGTTTTCGAAACAGAATTCAAACTGGATAAATAAAATGATTGTTGATATTAGTTTCATTCCAAGTCGGGTCAAACCAAATTGGTTTAACCAATGACTTTAAAATTGGTATTCACAGCTTCCCTGCTTGACACTCAGCACTAAAGGAACACTAGTGTGAAGAACTAGCCGGCAAGTTTATTTGTTGTGCCGTTGGGAAGAGCTTTTGGCGCGATTCCCCCATCTTGGTGTGGTAGACAGGTGGCCGGCAGCTCCTAGGCGAGCTCGTTATAGCGCATTGATCGCTTTCTTGTGATAGGAGGATAAATATGCAACTAATACTGTACAATACGATGCAAACTAAATCGAAAACAATGCAAATCTTCATTAACTCAAGATTACGCTGAAGCGTGATACATGTGGCGAGGGGTCCATCTCCGTGGCATAGCGCCTGACCGGAATTTTGTAATTCCGGTAATTCACAGACAGCTGCGTAAATTAAAAATAGTTTCACACAAAATGCCGTACAATTTTTCGTACAGATACGCAAAAGGACGTTAGGATACGAAATAGAGGGTATGAAGGAGGTTAACGTAAACTTTGCATGGTTTGGGGAAAACTAATCGTACAATTATTTACAAAACAACAAATAGAGAGCATATTTGCAGGAATCGGGGCTCTGTGGCATGACATCTTAGCTTTGTAGGCTACGTGCAAAATAGGTTGTTCTGTTTAAACTCCGAAATCATGATTTTTAATGTGCTTAATACTGGTATGTAGGCTACATATTTCAGCTGGTCTTCGACTGACGGAGACAAAATAGGTCCCTGGCCTCAGAAACCCTTAATCCGGCCCAGCGAACAGCGTAATGGATAGCGATAATGGTTGACTTGTTAGGGTCCCTGAAACAGGATGTGGGCCTCGACATTACGTTTAAAAGAACGATTTACCGTCAGAAAGATTTAGATTAAGTGATGACACATTTTTATTACCGTACTTTAACATAATAGCCTACTTCTTTTATTTTTGCTGTAACGATTGACTGTCTTGCATTTTGATGATTCAGTTTCAGGTTGGTGCTCGAACGGTTAACGCTCGTGTGGGCTATAACTCACTGACTTTTGCAGGTCTTTTTGAAGTTTACTTGAAAAAGAGAATCAAGAAACCACTGATGACAGAAGAAGGAGCTAAAATGATTGCTTAATATCGCAAATATTTGTTGACTACGGTATTGTTCATCGTTTAATGCAGGGGTGACGAACCTATTTGCGGTCGCGGGCCACTTTGTTCTTACCAATAAGCAAGCGGGCCGCATAACTTTTTAGTCATAAACAGTGGCGTAGCGAGAAATTTTAAAAGGGGGAAGCCATAATTTCCATATTTCTTTAAAGCGTTTTTTTCGGCAGAACAAATTTGAAAATGATTGAGAAACAAGAAAAGCTCTTGGAGGGTCCGGTGGCATGCTCTCTCGGAAAATTTTTGAAAATTTAGATGCTGTAATGGCTAATTGTAGTGCTTTTTGAATAATTCTCGGGCAAATTTTGTTTAAATTTTTTGACCCTGATTCTGAATGCTTTGCCAAATATGATGCATTTGGCGCGCACATTTTCGATTATGCGTGCTTAAGGCGTAAGGCTTATCGCTCTCGAAGAGGTTCGAAGTTATGGAAAAATTGTATACATCAAAAACTATTTTGAAAATGGCTGATGGGAGGATGCATACCTCTCATTCTAACCCTTGGATTAGCCACTGGCCATAAGCTACAGAAACCATCAAAAGAGTCTGGCATATTTCAGTCACTTGGCACCATTAGTTTTGTTCTTTTTTTACAAAAAGGCAGAGTCAAAAAGGGGGAAGGATGGCACAATGGCCCTCCTCTGAATACGCTCCTGGTCATATACATATCGGATATCGGTCCAATCTTTTTGAAATACTCTTTTTTCATCTACAATATTTCGTTTTTTCGCTGAAGACATCGGTGAAGACAAGCGGCTAATTAAATATTGATTAAAAAACAGAATAACAAATACCTTAAGAAAGCAGTAAAATTTGCATATGATAAATGGTACTGCCACCTCACCAATTCATTTCCGCAAACTCACATAAATCCTACTACTGTAAGGCAAGCTAAGCTCTGGCTCGAATAGTTACTCGTAAACTGGTGCACTATGCTGAAGCTGCAACGGACTCGAGTTATGTTATTATTATTTCATAACAATGGATGAACTGCTGAATCCTGAAACAGATGACTTGTATTGAGCGTTTATATAATTACTGTGTGATACGCGCTCGATTAAATCAGGGGCTCAGCTTTTGGTATCGCATCGCAAAGATTAGACGGGAAAAAAATGTTTAAAAGTACTGGTCTCGCCAAAATGTTCGCGGGCCACAGGAAATTCTTTCGCGGGCCGCATGTTCGTCACCTCTGGTTTAATGCATTAGTCGGCAACCTTTTTCGCTCAGTGAACCGGTTTGAAACTGATTTTTTTGCGGACTAGCCTTTAAAAAGTCAACAATGTTTTAGCAATAAAACGCTCGTGTTTATTCAAAACTGAAAACTTCGATCTTGTTTTACTGGGACTAAAGCAGTGGTTCCCAACTAGAGTCCAAGGACCCCGGAGGAGTCCGTGAAAAGCTTGCTGAATGTCCGCGAGTGCAGTAAAATTCGACGAAATTAATGTGCAATAACTTACTCAATAAATGTTGAGTTGATGCAGGCACAAGGCAGAAACTTGTACGTACAAAAATACTATAATGCACCGGTAGTGTAGTAGGCTGAATTGTTTTTCTATTTGGATAAATATTGTGCAATTGCTCATGTAATCACCCAACCACAGTTCAGTGTTTTGGAGCAAAAAAACAACAACAACAGGCTTCTCATAAAATTGCACCAGTGCACCTGTATAATTTTCTTCGAAGTTACTTTTCTGATGGTTCCTGAATGTAATTTGTTATAAACTAATAATTGAGCAGTTTGTTGTTTAATTCGACGCACAATATTGCATTTAAAATTTGCAAGCGTTTGCCAAAGAAGCGTGGTTTACCAAACTATTTGTTTAAGATTGATCATAAAAACGTGGGGGTCCGCAAGCTTGATAATCGTTGAAAAGGGTTCCGTAACTAAAAAAAGGTTGGGATCCACTAAAGTACCGGTATTAAACTTTTTAAATCTTGCTGCAGCAGCTGTGCTTTAATTTTTTATTGTAGTTTCTCGAACCTGATTCTTAAGGTTATTTTCTCTTAACTCGCTTATTTAGCCTACAGCGCTCTTTGATTTATGTAAGAATTAGGCCTACGATAAAATGAGAGCATAATCAAATGTTCGCTGATAAGTTGTAAGATTTGCGTGTGCAATTGGTTAACTTTATGATTTTGAGTTAATTTGCCATACTGGGTCACCAGAATCGAGCTATCAAGAATTTTTCTTAAAACGTCCTAAAATTATGTTTAACGTTATAAAAAATGTTTCAAATTTAAAGCATTTATTCTGAAAACACATACGGGCCGGTAACAAACTTCAAACGGACTTGCACCGGACCTCGGCCCGGTGGTTGCCGACCACTAGTTCAACGCATTTGTGTGGTCGTCTCAGTCATGAGAAGCTCCATTCTACTCAGCGAAATAGTTGCAATGGGAAGGGGGATATGGCTTCGTGTTTATTTTAAATTGCTCCCTACAATTCTTCGCAAGTACAGGCTGATTTGTTGGTTAGCACATGCCTTGTATTTTTTGAGAAAACCTGTTTAAGTTACGAAGCGTCACCTGACGTTCAACGTTTGTGTGTGGTAATTAGTGATGTAAATTGTTTTTTGCTTTCGTATTTTTTTTTTAAACTTGTTTTTTTTTTTTGAAAAAGATATTCTGAAGTAGCCTAATTATCTGTATTGGCGACGGAACGGTTTATTGTTTGTTTTTTTCGAGAGATGGATCTAGGCCTAATATGCAGCGAATGGAGCGGCGTTTAATTCTGCCCCTAAACCTATAACTGAAAGAACCTTTTATCAAATTTAAAGCGGAAAGTACCGTGTCGGAGCTTAGTTCTACAGGCTTAGATTTTATTGGTTAACACCACGAAGCCATACACCGTAGAAAAATATCTCACCGCTGTGCAAGACGACAAAACCCCTCCTTTTACTCAGTACATCCTCGTTTACTCCACTATGCAATAGCGGTCGCTCACCATCACTGAACACACTTCCAACGAAAGTATATGCAAACTTGCAGAAACCTCAGCGATTGTTAAATTTAACGAAGATTGAGATATAAAGCATAAAGTTGCAACACATAACTGCTACGAAGAAAATTAAAAACGCAAGAACATATTCCTCAGTGAATGTAAACTAAAGTTGCATATTTTGTAATACACCAACTGCCACATTCATTTTTCCCAATAATGCAACCATAGCACTGGCGTCAATTGCAACAGTGGCGTGCGCACGGGGGGGAGGGAGGATTTGGGGGTCAACCCCCCCCCATTGAAGATTTTAAGAGAAATAAAAACCTTTCTTTTGGGAACAAACCATCTTTTTTCATGCGGACTGAGATTGCCGAAATTGCTCTCCTGTTTTTCTGTACTATCCAATCTGCTTATTAAACCTTGAAGAACTTTCATTGTGATACAATAACAAACCTACCGGTAGTCAAGCTTTTCTGGTGCGCAGCGCTTGACGTTGACGATTGCAAAAAAAGTGAAACCTTTCTTACTTGAAACAAACCGACTTTTCTTCGTGCGGAGCTTGCCGAAATTGCTGTCATGTTTTTCCGTTCGGTCCAACTTTCTAATTTAATTTCGAAAAACTTACTACCATGCGATGCAACAATACCGGTATTCCAACTTCTTTTCTGATGTATTTTGCTTGAACTGGTTTTTTGTCATTGATGCTGCTGTGAAGCAACTGGTAAGCAGGAGCTTCCTTAAATGCGGTGTATCTGCTGTAACTATGACCGCACGCAAAATTTAAAAAGAAAATCAAATCTCTGTAGGCTAACTCGTTTCGTTAACTAGCTGTAGTAACGAAGCGTGGTAGCGAGTGCGGGACCCGAACCCGTGGTTTAACGCCTGGACAACACAGCTCCGAAGAATCGTCGCAGCGGCGGCGAGCCGTTGGTTACACTGTGTCCGATTTAACCTGCCTGGGAATTGAACCTCAGACTTTTCGCATCGATAGCGACATCTTAGACACTGCGCTATAACCGGCCGGTTTGTTGAAAAATTATTAAAATACATAAAGCTAAATTGACACTGTCTTATTTAAGTGCTGAAAATAAAATAAAAATACTGCCAAGGAAGGCCAAACCAACAAGATTTAGAGAGGCCCAGGGGCGGAACCGGGGGGTGGGGGGGAGGCAAGTTCGTTTTTGCGCACCGCAACTGTCTCAGGAGCTGAAGTGCTCTGTTTCCCGGACACCCTGATGAATTATGTGATTGAGAGTATCTCATGATATCGATGCTATGATTTGGGTGAAAAATACTTAGATAATATCTATGCTGCTTTTGACCTTAATCACATGATTAGAGATTCTTCTCGCGCGTAACTTATTGTAATTTAAAAATGTTTCGGTAGGGAGGGCAATTTTTGCTCATGCTCCATTGTCTTTAGTTTTCAAGACAGGGGAAATTGCCCCTTTTATAATGAGTGCATATTAAATGTTTTTATCAAAGTTTATATGCGTTGTTTAGTGTTTACTTTAATGTTGGATCTCGGAAAGATTTTTTGGAATGAAGCAATTACTTGTTTTACCCCCCTGGCTACACCCTGTTTGTGACGTTGCGAAAGCTAGTCTACTTTAGTCAGTTAACCTTCCTATGGCCCAAAAATGAAGTCAACTAAAATTATTTTAGTAAGTTTTTACCACGGATTGACAGTTTGAGTTTTTGTGAAACCTTTTCGCTCCTAAATAAAGTGCAAAGAATCAAGCAAAAGTGTTAATGAAATAACTGGATTGTTTTCTTCGTTATGGCCAGGGTTGGAAATCGATAATGAAAAAGCAAATGATAATTCGATACCTCAAAAAAAGTAGCGAATTCCTACATTCGATAACAAAAGTAAAAAGTAGAACATATCGATCAATCGATAACGTCAAATCGATACTTTTCTCTGACTTAGTTGACAGCAACAGCGTCAACATATTTTGATGCTAATGAGGGGGCTAGGCTTTAGGTTAGGCAAAGTGGAGAATGTCGATGTCGAAGGCATAGCTATGAGGCGCCGGCTACACTGGGACGTGTCACCGGATATTTCCGATTTATATATCGGTCAAATTCGCCGTTTGGAAAAAAATATACGTTTTGTGACCCATGTTTTTTGAGCTTATTTAGACTCAAAAAGCATCGTTCACAAAACTTACAGTTTTTTTCTAACGGCGCCCCGTATATATCGGACAAATTGTGGTCTAAATAAGCTCAAAATACATGGGTCACAAAACGTATAGTTTTTTTTCCAAACGGCAAATTTATCCTATATATAAGTCGGAAATACCCGATTTATGTTGCGTGGTTTTTGGTCCGACTTAGCGTGCAATTTGCCCGATATATCAGTCGGATATTTATTTAAGGTATAATCTCGGAAAAATTATAGCCTAAATACGCTCAAACAACATGGGCCACAAAATTTTTTTTCCAAACGGCGTGTTGCGCGTCGTTTAGAAAAAAACGATTTTGTCTGGCTTATTTTGCGCGTGTGTTTAGGTCCGACTTCGAGTACAATTTGTCTGATATATAAGATTAAGTAGCCTAAGATATTTCCAATGTATAATTATGTCGAACAAACTATGGTTTAGATAAGCCCAAAAAACATGGTTCACAGAACGAATGGTTTTTTTTCCAAACGGCGCCCCATGCATAGCATATTACGATGGGCAGTTTAAAACAGGAATACCTGAAGGCTTACTAACTTTTCCCTTTTCGCTAAAAAAAAGATCAAATATCACTTTTTCTTTTAAATACTTTCTAACTTTGATCTTGGCCTACTTCAGATGCTGTTGACTATAAACCTTTTCCACAATGTTCAAAACACAAAAGTCCTCCCAGTATCAAATGTAGTTTTTTAAATAAAAAAAAAGCTGGTGAACAAAAATTCAAAAACTACTTTATTAGCGTCACAACTGCATTGGACTGTCTGGCCTTGGACTGCCGGGCCCTGGCCTGCTTTCTGCAAAGCAATACCAAGTGACCAAACGGTAAGTAAACGTTTTCTCGTGTTATATTTCGGAATGAAATAAAAAATGACAGTGCACATGGAATTTTTCGCACGCTAAGTGTTCTTATGCGGATGTAAAAAAAAATATTTACCTGCAAACACCACAAAAAACAGATAAGGTACTAAAAATAACAAAAAGTAAAAACTTTTGTAAGAACTTGATCAGAAAAAAAAGAATCGATTAATATCAATTTACCACGCAAAAAAGTAGGGAAAGGTCCCAGTCAATTATGAAAAAAAAGTAGAAAATTTTTGCATTCGATGACGAAAAAGTAGAGAATATCGATATCGATTTCTAATCGATATTTCCAACCCTGGATATGGCATTATAATAGCTGTGGCGTCACTGAAACTTACGTCATCACGATGTAACGTCACTGAAATCCCTCCCATTGAAATATCCTGCGTAAGCCATCGAAGTGCAATGACAGTCATGTTTTACTAAGCTCTCGTAATTTAATAATAATCGTAACTAAATCAGAAACACTTTTCTTATTTAAACTTTAAAAACCGATGATACGTCCGGTACAGTCTACACAAAACCGGTGGCAGAGCAGTCCACTTCGGGGGATCAAACGTTTATCAGGGGGGGGGGGAGCAAAGTTTGAAATTAGGCACAAAAGCCGCTGTCTTCAGAAGAGTAAGCTTGTTGATTGGGAGGGGGGTAAGCACGGCGATTGGGGGAGCCAGGCCCCCCAGCCCCCCTTGGCGCCGGCCCTGAGTTTACATCTAGTGGTTGGGCTACGGAACTCAAAATTTGGCTCAGCCGAACCGTGCAAATCGAAAAATAGGCTTACATGGTAAGCGTTAGGTAAGGTTCACACTAATCTAGGCTACAAATAAAATGAAAATTAAGCAATATTATCATTGTACCACCAACTGTCATGTTCAATATGATGACGCGATTTCATGCTTCTCACCAAGCTTTGTATTAAAAACAAACTTGTTTAGACTTATCAGGTAGAAATGCATAAAAAAAAAAAAAAATAAATAAAAAAACACGAAAAAACGAGGTCAAAAAAAAATAACTGCAAAAAAAATTTGAGTCGCATTATAGTCAATTTGGTTCACTTTTAACTCGGACCAAAAGTTGCTGCAATTGATAAGCCGATTGTGCACCGTTATTCCTTCCCATAATGAAATATATTTTTTAGAAAAAACGCACAAGCCTGCCATTATAGTTGTACCATCTGTGCTTTGCAATGCAATTACTACTGTTTACAAATTAAAATACCGGCCGTTAGCTCAGTTGCTTAGCGCACGCTATCGGTGCGGGAGGTCTGGGGTTCGATTCCCGGGCCGGTCAAATCGGCACAGTGTCGCCAACGACTCGCCACCGTTGCGGCGTTTCTTCGGAGCTGTGTAGCCCAGGCGCTAAGCCGCGGAGATGGGCCCCGCAACTCGTTACATGCTTCGGCGTAATACGGCGAGTATAATGAAGATTTGATTTTTATTTTACAAATTAAAATTAAGTGTTTTGAGCGAAATGTGTTAAATAAATCTTATCGCATGGAAAGCATACAAAAAAATCAAGAGCGGTCAAAACGCGAAACTAGCCGTGGAATTGATTTTACAGCGTTTTTTGGGAAGTCTCCAAGGCCTGCCATATCTTTTTATATGTTCAAAAAAAAAAAAATGATGTAATTGCTAAAATGCAGAGCAAAATCTGTTTATTTCGCATGTTTGCGCCTAGTGCACGCTGTCGATAATGACAATTGTCTTTGGGCAGACGGAATGTCTAAATTGACGACAAGCTTAGGAAAGGCTTTTTCTACTTTTAGGTCTATTTCACCTGTAACCTGATTGAATAAGCTGCGTATTCCAAAATCGCAACATCTTTTGATTTTTCATAGGTAACGTCAGCAACATAAAAAAATCTAATCTTCACCATACTTGCGGCATTACGCACTAGTGATCAGCGTGTAACAAGAGGCGGAGCCCATCTCCGCGGCAACATAGAAAAGTCGCAGTGGCGGCGAGCTGTGGGCAACACTGTCCGACCTAACCTGCCCGGGAATCAAACCCAAGTCTTTCTGCGCAGAAAGCAGTGTCTTCAATCACATCGGCTACCACCGGTTCGTGTGCAATAATTTTTCGCGGCTACAACTTTATCGGAACTGAACTAATGGGATTCCTAATAGAGACCATGAACACGACTTTTGGTAGTAAATAATTATTGTCTTCAGTAAACAGTCCAAAAATTCAAGCAATTTCAACCGACTAAAAATTTAATATTCGAGGTAGCAACAAGTAATAATCGCAGAATATTTAACTTTGTTTACATTATTTATAAAATAACATGCGGAAAATAAGCGGAACATTTTCAGCAAATCGATTGTCCTTCATCAGAGCATAATCAGAAATGGAAAAGTGAAAACAGGCAAAACTAATAAAAGCGGAAAACAAAAACAGCGGGGGTTATGGCATAATCAAACCTTTCACAAAATTATTGAAGTATCAACAATCGAATTGCGAGGGCCGACAAAGTTTTTTAACACGTGATTAAATCAGAGTGTCAGCAAAAAGTAAACAGATCATACCAAAATATTAATAAATGTCGTCGTCGTGTGGTTGGACATCTTCCGACGGTTTAGATGTTAACGGCGTTGATTTTAAGCCAGCGTCGGGTGTCATCATCCAGGGCCAACAGACCTTGTATTCCTTTTGGTGCACGATGTAGGGGGCATGTAGAAATGATGTGGTCTGCAGTTTGCTCAGAGGCACCACACTCACAATTCGGTGAAATTAATGTATTAATGTTAATAAATGTAACACATATACAATAAGTGCCAATCCATTCTTATTGGATTGAAATTTTTTAACTCATGAAAACAAGCCAAGCACAATGTCTTAAAACAAAATTACACTCAGCAACGTAACATACTGCATCACAGTTTTTTCTGGAAAGAAACCTACCCCCAAATTTTGTCATTTCCATTAAAAGATCAGTCAATGCCTTCAACAGATCAAAAATTAAAAAGTTCTTAAAGGAAAGCACGGTTCCAACTAATTGTACACCTTATCAGAAAAAAAAATCAAACATTATACCCGCGGTATTACGCCGAAGCGTGTAACGAATGGGGGAGCCCACTTCTGCAGCTGAGCGCCTGGTCATCACTAATCCGAAGAAACATCACCGCGGTGCCGACACTGTGTCGGAATTTTAACCAGCCCAAGAATCGAACCCGTAAACGGTTTAAATAGAAATCGAAACGTATAAAAATATTCAACATTATTAGCTCTTATTATTGAAATTAAATTAAGTGTAACATTTTTTGAGCAAAACAATAATTCCTATTATACGTGCAGTAAAACAGAAGTTTGTCAAACTGAAAAAAGAAAAGTAGGACAGCTTTAAGTAAATCAGTAACAGCAAATCTACACACGTGGAAGTGTTATTTCATTGCAATAACGTTATTTAGTAATGACCTAACGACGTGCAATCGAAAAATTTGTAGTTTCAATTAAACGCATTTTCAACGTTTAAAAGACATATATCATCATCAAACAAATGAACAAATAACGCTGAATTGACAACTACCCTGCCCAATTTTGTGGGCTTTAGGCACGCGGTTCTCGATTCAGGTTTCGGCATCATAATCAATTTCTCGGCGTCCTAATCACTTTTTTTAACTATGACATCAGAAAATTGATCATGATGCAGAAACGAGAAGCAAGAACTATCAGCTTAAAGCTCATGAACATTAAACATGTGGACAGGGGAAATGAAAAATCTAATTTATTTGAGAGAATAAGAATAGCTCATAAGTTTAAAATACACATCTTTGGACTAAGACTAATCACAGTGACATCAAAACTGGGCAAACAATTACGGATACATCTCATCGCATACAAGACTTTCGAAAAGTATAATAAATTTAGGCATAAGCAATGGAAATACAGTAACGTAATATCTAATAATTTCTTCAAAATTTAAGGTGTAAGTGCATATGGGCGAAGTGTACATCAAAAAATAAAAAGACAGTTAAAGCTATACTCAATACGATTTCAATTGAAATAATTATCCAGTTCATATGTCCAATTTTCTGTTTTCATATCCTTAATATGTCAATTTCCATTTCCGTAGTACGTCAATGTCCAGTTTCCATAATTAAATTTTGGCTGTAACAATTGAAAAATGTGACTATGACACCAAAAATTTAATTATGACGAAGAAAGCCCATGAGCTTTTTAGCCTACTAAAATGGGACAAGTGGGCAGGATAATTGTTCCTATTTTATGAACTTTGAATAACTAAGATTTACGTTGACGACAATTATTATATTTTATATTCTATTTTGCAATGTTTTTGCTTTAAATAAATCCAGCTAAATTCTCAGCATGTGATTTAAATTACAATGAAGTATAAACAAAAATCTTAAAAAAATACACCATAACATCAAAAATGATAAAAAACGTCAAACTGCTCGCGAAAGCACGCGACTTCCACAAGGCAAGTTCAACTACAATAAATTCCTTTGATTTGAAATGTCTTTATAGAAAAAAAATGAAACGAAAATCGAAAAAGCAAATTAAGCAAAAACGCAAAAAGGAACTGCAGAGAAACAGATGCATCATCAAATGATCATGGTTTCGGTTCCCGGAACTAATCAGTATGAAAATGCGACGGCTCAGAACGCAACCTAAACGTCAGATAAATTATACATGAAATTGAAAAAGCAATAGGAGCAACCAAAAACAACTCATTTTCTTCGCAAAAGTAGGCTAGCAGTAAAGAACAAAAATTCTCAGTTGCTTAGTACTATCACCTACAAAACAAATCAAATCTTCATTATACTGGAGGTATTACGCCGAAGCGTGGAACGAGTGACTGGGTCCATCACGCGGCTTAGCGCCTGGACAAATCAGCTTCGAAGAAACGTCGCAGCGGCGAAGAGCCGTAGGCGACAATGCGTCTGATTTGACCGGCCCGGAAATCGAGCCCCAGACCACTAGCACCGACAGTTGGGTCCTTAACATATACGATAATCGGTCGGTTTGCAAAGATCTACTAAAATATCTCTATATATGTTGTAACATGAACTTACAACGGCTCTTTCCTCTAGGAAAGATATGTCTTGATTGCCTTTTCGATTTTCACTCTACATATAGGGCACTTCCGGAGAGATTGAGCGCAACGGACACAGCTACAAAGATGCCCGCAAGGAACAAACACAACATCAGCCAGAGCATCCAAACAGATCTTGCACTGTCGCATATCTTCCAGCTCTTTCATGCGTTCTTCCATAGAAGCAGAAGCTACAAATATCAAATAAACAACTGAGGTTATTTTCAAATTACGTTGAACAGAAAATTCAACAGTAATTGAGGGAGACTGCGAAGTGAGCTTGCCAGCAGTCACCCGATATATATGTCAAATGCGATCGGCTCCAGCCGCGAATCAAACCCGTCACGTAAATTTACAACCTGCGCACGGTACCGCTAGACCATGTCGCTGAATTTGTCACAGTCAGAGGTTTGACCAGGTCAGCGGTTTCACCCTTGCTCATTATTACCCACTTTCCATATGACTGGCCCTAAATTATCTAAAACAAAAGTGTTTAAAACCACACAAAATGGAAGTTCGGCTGCAAAAACCGATTGGTCAAGGGCGTAGAGTTCGCACAGAACTCGATAGCAAGATTACGCAGCATATCTTAGTTGGTCTGGCCTTGGCATTCCACCAACGCATCTACCCTTTGCCACAGAAGATCGAGATACTTAATTAGAAAAACATGAAGGTGGAACGTAACGATGGTGAATACAACAAGCAATAAAACAACGCGTAACGATAAGAACACTCAAACTAATACAAAGCATAGAGACAATCGGACTAACCTAAATGTTATTATGGCAAATATTTGTACGTTAACCTTGTGTTGTCAAAAGGTTTATTTATTATTGAATCAAACAACAAAATTTCTTGACAAAAAATCTTTATTTCAACAAGGGGGTGTTTCCCTTAATTTATTTTCCATAAAATTTTCAAAATTTAAATCATTTCGAAGCATTATTGACACGAAAAATAATAGAAACTGTTGCGAAGAAGCAACTAAAAGGTCAACGGAAAATCAGTCAAATAAAAATCCTTCTGGGAAAAAAGTTATCTCATAAATGCAGACTTTTCAAGACGTTTCAGAAACCAAATTTGGAACCCTAAAATCATAACGGGTCCTAACAGTTCGGAAAAATTGCGTAGGAAAATGTTTTTTTTTTGTTCCGGGTCCCAAAAAGCCATTTTGAGCTCTAAAAGTTCTTAAAAAATGCATAAACACCTAAGATTTTTTAACAGTTTATCGGCTTTCCTCAACCAATCACATGACGTTAGCACAGGGGTTCACAACCTGGGGCCGTTGGACCCCCTAGGGGCGACGAGCCATCAACTAGAGGCCACGAGATCAAGGTTTGTGAACGGAAATTAAACGCTTAAAAGACCAGCAGACGGCTGAAGTCACTACGAATGAAAAAATCAAAATCAAATCCTTATTATATTCGCGATATTACGCCAAAGCGTGTCACGAGTGGTGGGATCCATCTCCGCGGCTTAGCGCCTGGGCAACACAGCTCCGAAGAAACGTCGCAGCGGTGGCAAGCCACTGGCAACACTGTGTCGATTTTAGCGGCCTGGGAATCGAACCAAGGACCTTCCGCACCGATAGCGTGCGCTTAGCAAGTGAGCTAACCGGCTGGTAAAAATTTCAGTGATCAATAGGAGCCACTGATGTTGAGATTCTTTAGAAAGGAGTCACAAACCATAAAAAGGTTGAGAAGCGTTGCGGCTAGCTAGTAAGCAGGTTGCTGCAATGAACATAATTACAAAACGAAGATTGGCCTCACAATATCTGGGCTTACAAGCTCGAGTTCATAAACAGTGATTCTTGACCTTTCCAGTCTATAGGACACTATTCCTAATGATATTGGCGTTGGCAACCCTAGGCTGAGCAACTAGCAAAAGACAACTAATCTGTGCAACTAGCAACTAGTTTGTGCAACTAGCAAACTAGCAAAGTGCAACGAGGAAGAACAAACATTATAAGACTGGTAACCCACAAGAACATTCTTTTTCAATATGATACTTTCTGAAGACCGCGTTTAGCAAGAAACAGGCTGTTGAGATTTTATAATTAAAAGTTGATCTGAACAATATTGATTGCTGGCTCTGGCTTAGTCATTGAGTACTCTGCTGTTCGTGCTGCAAACCGCCGATACAATACAAGACGGAACAACCTAGATTTTTAATTGGTGACCCCGTTAAGAACCAATAAAATAAAATCTTCATTATACTCGAGGTACTACGCCGGATCGTACAACGAGTGGCGGGGAACATCTCCGCGGCGCAGCACATGGGCAACACAGCTTTGAAGAAATGTCGCAGGGGTGGCGAGCCGTTGGCAACACTGTGCACGATCTGACCGACCTGGGATTTGAACCCCAGACCTCCCGCACCAATAGCAATGTTCTAACGACTGAGCGAACCGGCGAACCACTAACTTAAAATGAGTGAAAGACCAAGCTTACAGCGCCAGTAACTGTAACTAATCCAGACTAGGAAAGCTCACCTCCACTAGCATCTTGCGGTGTTGGTGTTTGTTCTTTCTTCAGTTGAGTTTCTGCCAAAAAAAAAAAAAGGTTCAAAACGAAATTATTTTTAAATTGCAATAAATTCCAAAAAGTCTTCAAGAACTTCAGAGTCTTTACCAGTGTTGGACGATCCAACTACTGAATCAAGCATTTACGCTTTCAAGTATGAATCAAGCATTTACGCTTTCAAGTTAAAAAATAATAAATAAGAAATGTCAGGACATGATCTAGCTGTAGCACGCGCAGGTGACAGAACCTACGTGATGGGTTCGATTCACGGCTGAAGCCGATGGCATTTGACATATGTACCAGGTGGCTGCTGACTCGAAAAGCGCAAGCTCACTTCGCAGTCTCCCTCAATTACTGTTCAATTTTCTGTTCCACAGTTTGAAGACGCATACACTGCAGTTTTATGTATCTTACGAACTAATGCATTAATACGCAGAACTAAAAATGTAGGAGAGCATGAGGCATCTTATTCGCTCTAGAACCGCCAATAGTTATCCTAAATACAGTACTTCCGTTTATCAAACCATAAAAATATTGATCAAACCCCAGCGAAAAGTAAGTTTCAATATCGAACCGAAAACTGTTGTATTCATTCAGCAATTTTAAGGGGAAATAAATTAAAGGAAATTCCCCCAAGTTGAAATAAAGATCTCATGTCAAAAAAATTTGGTTCAATATTAAACAAAACTTCTGACAGCAACACAGACTACAATTAATTAAACTTAAAGCTAATAATAGCTTACTGGTATACAGTATTTCCTCTAGAGTGAGAAATTTGAGGAAAATACGAAATTTTTGGGCAAATTTTATTGATTTTGAACCAGAAATTAATGATGTAAAATGCAAAACTTAAACCAAAAACTTGAATATTTTAATGCAAGACTGTAGCTTGTATCTTGGAAAAGTAAATTTAATGCAAAAAATTAGTAAAAAGGGTCCTCAAAGTAGTGAAATCTTTGGGCAAAAATTTCAATAAAATTATCATTTGGGCAAATTCGCACTAGTCAAAACCCTAGAGGGAACACCGCTGGTATAAATAGTTACTAAAACAAATAAGCCTTTTCATAAACAGCAATTGTGGTGAAAAATTATGCAAAAAAAGATTTACTTTTGCATAATACGTACGAGCAAGTAGATCCCCTCGTGCACCATCGAATAAAATTTTCATCATACTCGCGATAGCACGCCAAAGCGTGTAACGCGTGGCGCGCCTCATCTCCGATGCTTAGCGCAAGGGGAACAGAGCTTCGAAGAAACGTCGCAGCGGTGGCGAGCCGTTGGCAACAATGTGTCCGACTTTATGGCAGCGAGAATCGAACCCCAGACCTCCCGACCCGATAGCGATGTCTTGAAATCACTACTTCGACCGTACGTCAACGCATAAAAACGTTTACGCAAATAACTCTTTTGTTAAAACGAGCAGCCCAAGTGATAGTATGGGCCAGCCGTAACTCAAGGCACATCGCATGGAAACTATAAAGTGATAGCCCTTTACGTAAGGCCATTTTTCACTAGAACCGTGCAACACACAATTAACACACCATCAGCAAGAATCAAAAAACGCATGACTGGGTTAAAGTACTGTCCTTGTCCATTTTGAAGCGATACAAAATTTTTGAAACGTATTATAAATTTGTTTATTTATATCAAAGTAAATTTTTCGACATTGTCTAAAATTCTTCGGCAATACAAGAAATCACCAACTCGTAAACAATGAATCTTATTAGTCAGCACTTATGTTTGTTATAGTTTCACTTGAGGAACCATTTATAGTTAATTCAGCAATTTTGAAAGATGCAAATTTATTCTACACTTATAGAAACAGATTTTGAGAGACTACTGGGCAATTTCGAGACCATTTCGGTTCTTCATAAAAAATAAACACTGTTCAACATTAACAGTCGGAAAATACCTTTCCCCTCCAAAAAAAAAATAGGATGAGTAGATTTAAGCTACTCTTACATCAACCTATCACAATATTTTCAAATATGTTTGACGTAGATGAATACGCAAAAATGAAAAAAAATTCCTTTAAATCAGGGGTCTTCAACCTTTTTTGCACAATCGCCCCTTTTTGAAGAATGTGGGACAAAATCGCCTCCTGAGCGCCTTGATATAATTTTCCACAAAATCAAGTGAAGAACAAAAAAGAAGTTCTTCACGTCCGCAGAGCTCAATTTTTCCACTAAAATCAGGTGAAGAGCAAAAACAAGTCCTACACGTTCGCATAGCTCCATTTTGGTAAAGAGCATCCGCAGAGCTGCTTTCGGAAGATCATTACATAATATGTTGTTGGCAATTCTGAAATCGACCCCTAACAAGCAAAATCGCCGCCCAATTTCAACAATTGTTACAATCGCCCTTTCTGAAGGTCGAAATTGACCCCCTTGAAGAACTGTGCTTTAAATGTTGCACGACATTATGCGTTTGATGCATAAACCAAAACTTTAGCTTTTAATGTGAACCAAAACTGACGCCTATTGTACTTAGTTTCAATACATTGAGAATAGCC
Organism: Trididemnum miniatum; assembly: GCA_964006365.1. Lineage (NCBI taxonomy): Eukaryota > Metazoa > Chordata > Ascidiacea > Aplousobranchia > Didemnidae > Trididemnum > Trididemnum miniatum. The sequence goes on from OZ023250.1 coordinate 4,903,392, forward strand.
CATTCGTGCACTTTCGGCCCATTCACTGAATTTTGTTGTTGCAATCAAATGCCATCGGCTCCAGCCGCGAATCGAACCCGTCACGCAGGATCTGCCACTTGCGCCTGGTACAGCTATGTCATGTCTCTGACAAACAGCTACCAAATAAAGTTGACGTTACGTTATCAAAACGGGTGCCACTGCAGGGTAGCCATTAATGCAACGACTTGCGCAAAGCAGTAGTAACGGTTCTGTCAATCCTGGCAGAATCATATGAATCTCTTTCTTTAAATCAAGAGAGCAGCAAAAAAGATGCAAAATTTTTGGGGGGCGAACAAAAATTCTGGGAATATTAAACGCAGTGACAAATAGACATAAAAAACTGCGATAGCAGCAAATCCTCAGAAAGCAAAACAGAAATATTAGCTTATATTTTCAAATTTATATTGAACTGAAAATTCAACAGTAATTGAGGGAGACTGCGAAGTGAGCTTGCGCTCTTCGAGTCAGCAGCCACCCGTTATATATGTCAAATGCGATCGGCTCCAGCCGCGAATCGAACCCGTCACGTAGGATCTGTCACCTGCGCGCGGGACCGCTAGGCCATGTCGCTGACAAATTTGCTGTTATTATCAGTTATACATAGTTGTTATTATCAGTGCGTAGTTAAGGTTATATATAGCTCAAGAACTCGTAAAGAAAGCGAAAGTAAAACAAATCATTCATTGATAAATATTTTTGGGCCATTCTCATTTACGAGAACAAATCACAGATAAAACTATTTCACCATATATATTATTAGCGCTTTAGAAATATGGCTTCAACAAGGGCTTTTTATCACAGTGAATGAAGTCCCAAATACTTCCGTCAATTATGACGCAAATAGTGAACCCGTTTTGGACTATGCACAAAGTACATAATGTGTTTTACCAGGGCCACAAGCCATTAATACCTTTGGCAGCTAATTACGGCCAAGTATCGAACCTTTACGTTTCAATTAACAGCTCAGTTGGTTGGCTGAGTAGTAAGAGCGTCCATCTCTGGAGCAGTAGAGTCTGGTTTGATTCAAAGTACGGTTAAACCGATGACGGTAACATTGGTATTCACAGTTTCTCTGCTTGACGCTCAGCATTAAGGGAGACAGTGTGGAAAACAAGCCAGGAAATTTTCTTGTTGTGCCATTGGGAAAGGCACTATCTATCTTAGAGTAGTAAACAGATGGCCGGTAACTCCTATCTTAACATGTCTCTGACTCCAACAAATATGTCTTTAACAAATAGCAATGAAATAAATACATGTCCCTGACAAATAGACATGTCTCTGACAAATAGCTATCAAATAAAGTTGACGTTACGTTATCAAAACGGGTGCCACTGCAGGGTAGCCATTAATGCAGCGACTTGCGCAAAGCAGTAATAACGGTTCTGTCAATCCTGGCAGAATCATATGAATCTCTTTCCCTTAAATCAAGAGAGCAGCAAAAAAGATGCAAAATTTTGGGGGGGCGAACAAAAATCCTGGGAATATTAAACGCAGTGATAAAAAACTGCGATAGCAGCAAATCCTCAGAAAGCAAAACAGAAATATTAGCTTATATTTGCTGATTATACATAGTTGTTATCATCAGTTCGTAGTTAAGGAACTATATCTCAAGAACTCGTAAAGAAAGCGAAAGTAAAATAAATCATTCATTGATAAATATTTTTGGGCCATTCTCATTCACGAGAACAAATCACAGATAAAACTATTTCACCATATTTATTAATAGAGCTTTAGAAATATGACTTCAACAAGGGTTTTTTATCATAGCGAATGATGTCCCCAATATTTCTGTTAATTATGACGTAAGGTTATCACGACGGAGATAGTGAACGGGTTTGGGACTATGCACAGTACACAATGTGTTTACCAGGGCCACAAGTCATCACTATCTTCAGGACGGCCAAAGCAGACCTGGAAGAGACAAGTCGAAGAGAGTTTGAAGAAGATTGGGTTGAGAGTGGAGGAGGCTACAGATAGTGCGAGATGGAGAGAGGGAGTGGGAGCGATTGCTGAAGGAATGAGGTGCATCCGGCCACCTTCGGACACGAGGAAAAACCGGACTAAAATTGGACGATGATGATGATGGCAGGTAATTACGGCCTAGTATCCGTTGTAAACATTTTATTTTACAGCTCAGATGGCCGAGCAGCAAGAGTGTCTGCCTCTGGAGCTGTGGACTCTGGTTTGATTTCGAGCCGGGTCAAACCAATGACTTTAAAATTGGTAGGACAACTTCCGTTCTTGACGCTCAGCATTAAAGGGACAGTGCGGAGAACAAGCCGGCAAGTTTACTTGTTGTGCCGCTAGGAAAGGCACTTAGCGGAATTCCCGATTTCAGAGTGGTAAACAGATAGCCGGTAGCTCCTAAGCGAGCTCGTTATAGCGTTTTGATCGCTTTCTTGTGATAGGATAAATATGCAACGAAACATCAAATGTAGAAACGAATACCCACCAATATCCATGGTTTCTTCAGCAGCGCCCTCATCAGAATCGTCCGATACATTAACCAAATCTTCAAACATTTCGGAAAAATTCTTGTACATAGTGTTGTCTTTATTAAGTTTTCTAAAACAATATCAATCGTTTGAAGTGGGACGGAAACTGCTCAAGGAAAAAACTAAGCTTATTGCTGTAACTGGACGTTTCGACAACACAAATTCAGCTGCTTTCATCAGCGGTGTGAACTAGGCAGCGAAGGCTTACCAACAAAGCGAAAACTAAACATGAAACCAGGGAATTGCGAATGATAAGCAATCACATGTACCAAAAATACACAAAATCAGCAAAAGCCAAAACAGCAAAGGCTCCAATTCCAAACAACAAGGGATTTAATGGGATTATGGTACTCAGTCTAGTATTTGAATAGTGCAGCATTGCAACATTCTGTCGCCAAAAAACTCTCAACAGCCTCTCAAAAACCTTTAATAAACCTCTCAGCAAAACCTACACTCTGCTATTATTCCAGTTTCTCTGCTGAGTTTTGATACAAAACATATCGTACACATCGCAAGCGACAGCACACTGCAAATACTCTCGACATAACGAAATTAATTTCGATTGAAATTTTTTCATCTGTACCTTAACATAACTAAAACGACGACGGCACTAGTCGTTTCAAATTTAAACGCGTCTATTGCAGCCATTTTCTTAGCCCTTGTTGCTTCATTCTGTTAAATTTGCGATCCATCAAGAAAAGCAACATTACAAACCTTTCTATTGTCTTATGAATTGCAGAACGAGAAAATCCCATTTCTTCTGCCATCTTTGCAATACTGGAACTCATTTCCTTGGCAACTCGTTCTTTGTTTCGTTTTATCTCTTCCTGCGACGACATACAAACGAGAAATTATCAAAAATCCGATCAAACAAAAATAGTATCAAAAATCAACAGCCTGTTTCGTGCTTAACGCGATCATCAGGAAGTGCCTTATTCAAATACAATGAGACATTACGCCAGTACCTACTACCATAAGTTTATTCGGGACAGGACTATTCGATAGGATATTGCTGTTAATTCCACTCGAGCTTGGGTATCTCGAATTTTAGATCATAAATACAAATTGAGAGCCGAATAAAGTAATCATTACATTGTATATGTGCCACTCGTTGAAGGGGGCAGTTTGGTGAGACCCATATGCCCAGTCAAGCCAAAAAGGAGGGGGCCTAATTTATTAGATTATACAGCTGATGCAACTATAGATTGTAAGTTGAAGAATTATATTAAATTATAGTATGTGCGTTGTTAGTCTTGTATGTCCCTCCAATAGTGTTCAATTATTCATAACTCATATTTGTAAAGATCAGTCGCTTGAAAAGACCTATTTAATACACCTACAGAATCGTACCTCAACTGGTATTTCTTTGGATTTAATTGTATATATTTATCCTCCTATCACGAGACAGAGATCAAATCGCTATAACGAGCTCGCAAGGAGTTGCCAGCCATTTGTCTACCAGTCTCAGATGGGGAAACTCCGCTAAGTGCCTTTCCCAAGGGCACAACAACTTGCCGGCTTGTTCTCCACAACGTCCATTTAATGCTGAGCGTGAAGCAAGGGAGCTGTGCACAGCAATTTTAAATTCATTGGTCTGACCCTACTCGGAATAAAACCCAAATCTGCAGCTTCAGAGGCAGACGCTCCGAACACTAGGCCATCTAAACACCAGACATACTTGAGGGTCAATCACTACAACTGGAGCAGATGAAGCTTCGGAACGTTCCGAAGGTGGAACATCGAATCCATTGCGAAGAACTGGTCGCTGCAGGTTCGGAAACTTTCGGACAATTTCGTGGACAAATTCCGGGCCTCGATTTTGCAGGAGAAATTCACACCTAAATGATACGACAGTTAAATCTAATGTTGAAGAGAATAAGTAAAGAAAAAATGCTAGATGGTAAAGCTCATACAATATTACAATATGTTACAGCCTTCCACAAAAAACAAGGTATAATTTACAACTTTAATAAAGTTTTACATAACAAACTAATCTTTTGTTACATTTATTTACATATATACATGTTGCAATAAAATACAGACAAAAGGTGTACCTGCGCCATAAATTAAAATATGGCGTACTTACGTTGTTTGTAACAATTTAAAACTTCACTGCGCTTGTACATACTATTCTTTTCAAAACAAATATTTTAAAATAACAAAAACGCCCAAGTCAAACTAGTTGGCAAATTTATATTTTTCTAGTCAAATGGTACAGTACTGGACCTTAAACTTCTAGCCGTCAACGTAATATCAACAATCTGAAGTGCAACGGTCAAAAAATCAAATATCATTATGCTGGTGTTATCACGCCGAAGCTTGTGACGAGTGGCGAGGCCCATCTCCGCGACGTAGCGCTTGGACAACACAGTTCTGAAGAAACGCAGCAGCAGTGGCGAGCCGTTAGCGACGCTATACCCGATATAACCGGCCCAGGATGCGCACCCGAGACCTCCCGCACCTATAGCGATGCGCATAACAAATGAGCTTTAAGGTCGTTCAGCTTTTTAAGCCTAAGAGTCAAATTTTAATGATTTGCAAAGCCAAAAGGACGTAGCAGTTTGCACAGATCTTTAAGGGAAATGTAACATTAAGCAAATCGCTAGATAAACGAAAAATACCCTGCACACTTTAGGACAATATGCGGCAATACCCGCAAGGACAGAGCAACGGTCGTTGACCAAATATTTATTTGTATAAAAAAGACGTTTCGTTTTACGAACTTTACAAAACAATGCGTGTAGGGGAATTTAGACCCATACGTATTTAATGGCGGAAGTACTGTTAAATACAAGTTAATTGTTTGACAAATTCAGCTACGTATTAACGACAAAGCAGCACTTTTGCAGCACCGGCAGGGTAATATTACATGCTGAAATTGCAAATTACGCTTGAATTTTTTTTAAGTTGCTTGGTTGTGCCTGTCTAGTGTTTACCCAAAGAAGACCTGTAGCTTTTGCTGGTGGTACAAAAACAACGAGAATGCAAATTTACGAAAGTAGGCATAGATGTAACAAGGAATACAAAACATATGCTATCAATCCAAAAAGATGGAGTAGAAAAATCAAAAAAAACTGCACGAACAGAAGACTTGATGGCCGAAAGACTTGTTCACAGTTTAAAAAAATTAAGTCGAATTTTTGTTACACTCGCAATATTACGCCGAAGCGTGTAACGAGTGCCGGGATCCATCTCCGCGGCTTAGCGCCTGGGCGACACAGCTCCAACGAAACGTCGCAGTGGTGGAGAACCGTTGGCGACACTGTGTCCCATTTGAACGGCCCGGGAATCGAACCTCAGCAATGCGCTCAACAGCTGAGCTAATCGGCAGGCTGTTCATAGTTATACATTGCATGAAGCTGCTTATCGCTGGCCGCCATGCGCTCCTCGACAGCATACAGCCACCTACAATTGCTGCGTTATCAACTCGAACCACCGCATATTTATAGTTTGTCACTTACGTTGGAAACCACTTCGCGTGTTCTGTCCATGGCTCGTCGTTTGGTTCCCAGTTCTGCAACCCACCGTTGCAATACCAACACTTCACGCGGTCACGATCTCCAAGGAAATAGAACCCCGCGTGTGCGATCTGTTGGGGAGTAGCGCGCACTCTGGCGGCAGGCCAACGACGGTCAAACGTTTCCAATCTTGTTTTGTCAGATCTCATATGTGGATTGACGGGGTAAAGACATGGAAAACTATTTCTCAATTGCACCTACAAAAAAATTGTTATTTGTACTTGGTCGCATATTCATCTTCCTATCGTGAGATAACTATCAAACACTAGAACCTAGGCTTTTTTTTTTCGGTCATTGAACGAAATTTTTTGGCAATGACCGAAACTTTTAGGCTTTTTTAGGCCCTTTCGGTCACAATGACCGAAAAAACTTGAATTATTAAAAAAATGCACTGCATGAAGCCTAGAAACTTGACCGAAATATTAAGTTGACCGAAAAAAAAATTGGGCAAATTTTCCTAAAATCGGTCAAATGACCGAAACAAAACTTAAAAAAAAAAAAAACAAGCTAGAACGAGCTCGCTTAGGAGTTGCCGGTCATCTGTCCACCCACACAAAATGAGAGAATCCCGCTAAATGCCTTTCCCAACAGCACAATAAGTAGATCGCCGGCTTGTTCTTCACACTGTCCTTACAATGCTGAGCGTTAAGCGGAGAAGCTGCGAATACCATTTTAAAGTCATTGGTTTGATCGACTAGCAATCAAACACGCGTCTACCGCTCCACAGGCAGACACTTTTACCACACGGCCACTTGAGCTCTTAAAATGAACTATAAGCACACAAAAACGATCGTATTTCGAATTCGAAACCACAAAAAAGGAGTTCTCATCATATAACACACGTTTTATCAAATCAATGGCACTACTTCGGCCGATTTCCTGAATCACCCTCAACTCCAAACTTAGAAGTAAAAAATGATAAAATCGCAGCGGTTTCTTAGCAGTCGTATCATGAAAATTTATCCTCTTATTGCGATATAAAATATTATCAAAATATAAAAACAAATCTTTGCTATACTCGCGTTATTACGCCGAAGCGTGTAAACGAGTGGCGAGGCCTATCTTCACGGATTAGCGCCTGGTCAACACGACTCCGAAGTAAACGCCACAGCGAACCTCAGACCTCCCGCACCGTCAGCGTGCGCTTAGCAACTGAGCTAACCGGCCAGTAACACATTACAAACTAAATTAACTAGCTAAGGATATTTTCACTAACCTGGGACAAGTCCGATCGATTATTGGGTCTCGCAAAAGTGGGTTGGGAGTAAGGCGCAGGTTGTTGTCCAGGGGTTAAAGGAATGTTATGGGTCTCAACACCCAATACCATCCTAAAAAGATACACAAAATACCACAAAAATTCGAGACAGTTAAACCCCAGAAGTGGAGTTATAATTTCTGCCTTGACGTAGCTCTGCAATATCAGAGAGGGCAGAGGTGGGTATTTTTTGTTTTCTACAACGTCAACGTACCACAAACAAAAATTTGCAAATGTCTTTAAATTGTTTTTTTTTCCATCAATCACCATAAGCTCCTGTATTGAGGAATAGCTCGGTCAGATAGTGATCACAATTATAGTTGATTTCGGTTTTGATTCCAAGTCAGGTTTTAGTAAAAGTAATTCTCCTGCCATACGAGTTGGTGTCTAATATCGGTCATTTTTTTCGTGAAATGCGAAATGATGCTTAATGGATTTTGCAACGCCGCGTAAAATGGCTCACATATAATAGGAAGCTAATTGAAAAATTCCAAAACACATTAGCACCAAATAAATTCTGGTCTAAGCTCAACTCCGAAATGCACCAAATTTTTTTTAGCTAAGATGCCCGAGTGGCAAGAGTTCCATGCGGAACTGAAGACTCGCGCTTAATTCCGAGGCGGGTCAAACCAATGACCAAGCTCAGATGACCGAGTGGTATAGAGCGTCTGTCTCTTGAGCTGTAGACTCGGGTTTGATTCTGAGTCGGGTCAAACCAATGACTTCAAAAATTGTTACTCACAGCTTCCCTGCTTGACGCGCAGCATTACAGGTGAAGCGCGGAGAACAAGCCGGCAAATTTACTTGTTGTGCCGTTGAGAAAGGCACTTAGCGGGATTCTCCCTTCTTGGTGTGGTAAAAGGCCGCGGCAACTCCTAAGCGAGCTCGTTTTAGCGCTTTGATCGCTTTATCGCGACAGGAGAATAAATATGAAACTAAACCAAAATGGTCAAAAATGTTGATCATCACCTGCAATTAGGAAAATGTGTTCGATGCTCTCCAGTTACATTGTCGCCATAATTCCAATTTCTCAAAACTCCTCCACAAGAAAAACATTGAACTCGATCGGAATTACCCAAATAAAAGAAGCCAGAGCGAGCCAAACTTTGAAGGGACACAGTGTTCAGAGTAGAAGGCCAACTCCCAAAAGATTTCCTAAAAACATAGTGGTTAGAAGGGATGATGATAACGATCTAAAGAGGGCATTGATGCTCGAAGCGAATGGGCAGCGAAAGCGAGAAAGGCCGAAGTAGACAAAGAGGAGACAAGTTGAAAAAAGTGTATTGGGTTGGAGGTGGAGGAAGTTGCATATCGGATAAGATGAAGAGAGGGAGTGAGAGCGATCGCTGAGGAAACCAGGTGCACCCAGCCACCCTTAGCATTGAAACTAGATGATGATATCATACCTAAAATTTGGGTGGAAATTTGCATTGATATGACTCGAAATATGATTTTTGGCTTGCTTTACGACGTTTTATGACAAGTTTTGCTGCATTGAAGCTAATTGAATCAAAATTCAATTGCTTTTAATATAAAATTCAAATCAAGGCTAACACAGAAAGTGAGGACTTTCAAGTTTTAGCATGCTGTATTCTTAGTTTAGCCACGGTCACAAGTCTCTTGCACTCGTGAAAAATCACAACATTTACAGCTCAGACAGACGAACGGTAAGAGCGTCAGCCTCTGCAGCTTTATGACTCGGGTTTGATTCCGAGTAATTTCTAAGCGAGCTGCAGCAATTTCTAAGCGAGCTCGTCATAGCGCTCTGACTGCTGTTTCGAGAAAGAAGGATAAATATGCAAGTGAATAGTGAGCCCTTGGCGACACTGTGTCCGATTTGACTGGCCTGGTAATCGAACTCCAGACCTACCGCACCGATACCAATGTCTTTAACAACTAAACTAACTGGCCTATATCTGGTGAGGGATTTTTTTTTGAAAAGAAAATTTAGGCAATAATGAGAAATTGCAACAATATGCACGATGCGAATTAGTTCCTTAAACAAAAATGCATTATAAAAACATTTTCAACAGAGTGGTTCATAAAATTGCTTCAGGCAAATCACATGTACCGACGCACGATTCATAGCAAAATTGAAATATTTTTCCAAGTATTAAACGTGCAACGACTTATTGCCAATCGCAACTTCTTATTTAGTGCAGCTTGCACAGAAATGCAGAGCTAATTACATAGCTCATGCCTGGAAGCATTTTGGAAAGTCACAAAAACAAGAGGCTACTCACACGCAACATAAAAACCTGTTCCTGGCAAAGACAGTTTTTTTTTTTTCGTACTCAATAGCATATTATTTATATTCCTAACACGAGAAAGCGATCAAATCACTATGGTCTGACCCCATTCGGAATTAAACCCGAGTTTTCAGCTTTAGAGGCATACGCTCCATCCCTTCGGGCACTTGAGCGGTGGATTGCGAGATTATAGACGCGACAATCATGCCTAGCCCATTCTTACCATTATAGACAATACAAACAGCGAAAACAAGCCTTGGCAACCATTGAGTCTTTGTTATGATAAGAAACACTATGAAAGCTCAAGCGGCTTTCAATAATCCAACACGAAAATAGGCTAGTAAGCGCAGTGATTAAAACATCGCTATTGGGGCGGTAGGTTGGGGTTCGATTCCCGGGCAGGTCGAATCGGACGCAGATTTGCCTACGGCTACCACCGCAGCGACGTTTCTGCGGAGCAGTGTTGCTCAGGCATTAAGTGGCGGAGATGGGCCGACCACTCGTTACACGTTTCGCATTATAGTGCGAGAATGATGAGTAGGTTTTTTTGATGAAAAAAATAGAACTTACAAACGTTCCGACTCTCTCCGAAGATCCAGACTTCTAACCAACTGTTCATGATGAACGGATGGAATGGTGGCAAGAACTGGAGCCTAAAAATATTATCGCACTTTTTAAACATCATGTACATTGCAAGGTATTCATTCAAACGTATCATTCTTTCAAAAAGCTTTTAGGAAGCAATCAACCTGCAATAAAGCTGTATTCAGACACGGTTCAGGGGTGCAATAAAGCTGTATTCAGCACCGTCATGCTTGACTTCGCCTGAAGGACCATCTTGACTATATATGCTTCTTGAGTGAATTTTTTAAAGTCTGTTGAAAACATTGAACTGTATACAAATGAAAAAGTTCATTTATAGAAAAAATTTCTAAAGAGAAGTAATTACTTACAAGCAATTACAATATGTAGCAAAGTGTGTTTTGAATGGATTGCAATCCAAACTTATGTTTACATCGATTTTACAATATTTTCATGACAATCGTGACGCAAGCAGTAATCTTTTCAAAATAAAGCATTTGCTATTTATAAAGTGTTCCGTTTTACTATTTATAAACAGGCAACAGGCTATCGTATCACAAACAACAAATAACCGGACCGTAGAAAACAATATCATTTTTCATAATCGAAAACATTTCATAACTGGAATATTAATTTGCATTTCTAATAAAAATTATATTGAACTGAAAATTCACCAGTAATTGAGGGAGACTGCGAAGTGAGCTTGCGCTCTTCGAGTCAGCATCCACCTGTTATAAATGTCAAATGCGATCGGCTCTAGCCTCGAATTGAACCCGTCACGTAGGATCTGTCACCTGCGCGCGATGCCGATAGGATATGCCGCTGACATAACAGCCAATATTTTTACCTTCATTTCACAAAAGTTTAGGTAAAAACTAATACCATCATCAGCGTTAAACTAAAGTGGCATTATGCTAGAATGTAGCCTAGTGTTAGTGCATAGTTTAGCGTCTTTGTAGTTTCACACTGATGATGGTATAAGTTTTTACCGAACGTTTGTAAAATGATTACAAATATACTGGTTATAATCTTTTGACTAAAGTTAAGTTTCAAAACTCATCTTAACGCTTCTAGTTTTAATCTATTTGAATAAGTCCCTGAAGAGCGCGATGGTGCAAAACAGTGCGCAGATTACTTTTCCCTAATCAATTTTTCCTTTTTAATTGACGTAATATCAGCTCGGAAAGCAAGTGTTAAATATGCATAACGTCAACAATAATATTAATCAGCATCAATATTTCAACAATAATCATGCGTAGGTAATAAAATACCCAAAGGTACAAAGATAAGGGAATATAGACGAGGGACAAATAAAAAAACAAAAAAAAACTACGCATTGTATAACTAATTCACGTAAGTACTGGTAGTGGGTTGTCGCAATTGTATCGACATTAAATTGGTTATTAATAAGGTGTGTTACCATGCTATTGCAGTGTTTGTGACAAAGTTTTCTCACCTGGTATGACGTGCTGGTATTGTAGGAAGAAGATTGCACAGTCGGAAGTCTATTCTGTCCGCCTACAAATAGCCTGTGGGTTAAAGGCAACTAAACACAGTAAAAAGCTTACTGTCATGAGGAAATAACGTGCAAACTTAATAAGCAAGCGCAGCTTAATTTTTCTGGTTAACATGGCTTGCATTACAGATGCCCAGTACTTTATCTAAAAACAATTCCCGGAAAACCGTACCACGTATTTTGCATAAGGGCACTTAGCTCTTTGTCAAGAAAGTAAACACTCAAACCCAGATCTGACTGGAAGGTAAAGTACACGAAGGCACAATGCATTGATTTCGCTTATTCAATAACCATGTTCACAAGCAGATGATGATCCCACAAAGAATTAATACATTAACTCAGAGGTTTTCAACCGGACTTCCACCAGTCGAGTCCAGAGATTCCGCAAGTTGACAATTTCGAGCCGGGTTCAAGTTAAATTAATGCACAGAAGTTCTTTAAGTCCCTGAAATGTTTCATTGGGGTTAGGCTCCACCAGAAAGGATAAAAACCACTGCATTCACTGATAGCGATTTCTGATTGAGTCTCTCTTTAAATCAAGAACCGTAAATAACGATAATCACCTGGGCTAGAGCTGGAGCTAGAATTGGGCCATTTAGTCGGAGCTCGAAGTGGAGAGGCAGGAGAAGCAATCTGGAACGCAAAGATGTTTTAACTTCACAGAAAAATATTCCTTCTTCGAGACGGGTGCGATTCCCCCACAAAGCTAACCACAACTGACCCAAATTTGGTGTAGCTGCTGACTACAGTACCGTCACTGCGCCACTTACTTTTTAGGTTACTGCTAGGAGAATAGCCTCAGTGTTAATCACCAAAACTGAAAATAGCATCGTTTGGGCAATGGGCACCCATTGAGGGCTTTTAAAATATTAGCGGTCGCCGCAATAAGCGATTGCCTGGCATACATCAGCTGATTCAGCTTTAGTTAATGATCTCTGTTTATTTAACTTCAACATTTCGCAACTTTGGTGCGAAGTTCATCCACGTGGCAAATTGCGCGATCATGTAATTATGAAAATTAACTTGTACTTTTTGAACTTTGACCACAAACAACAGAATTGACATTCCATTCCTTGGCAACAGTTCTCACACCCTCACTCAGATTGTTTGATTAGTTACTTGCGCAAGACGTAAGAATTTCACGCCAAACACAAACAGCTTGAATCCACCAAAATTTGCAAATGGAGTAACAAAGTCACGGAATATTTAGCCCGTTTCCTAAGTCCACATTTTGTGATGTTTCGGCACGCGGGCTTTGCTCAAGTCTGGTAAAAAATTAGCTTTTTGTGGGCTAATTTTGGCAAAGTCGCGGGTTTTCTTGGCCGCACCTGAAGAGGCGGCTGTGAAAGTGGACTATCGAAAAAAGTGGTCAATCAAAAAGTTGTTCTTATCCCGGACGCCACGTTGAGAAAACCCATTTTTTATAGACATGGAAACAGGATAATTGCTGCACTCAATTTTTATTTCGCTGAAGCGTGCCAAGAGCTAGGGGTGTCCATCTCCGTAACTTAGCACCTACACAACACAAAACACAGCTACGAATGTAGAAGCGACAGCGCGTCACTGGCAGCACTGTGCTTGCATGTTATCCTCTTCAAGTTGCCGCCATCTGTATTCCTCTATAACATGGGGTTGGGGACCGAGATACAAATATTGTTATGAAAAACGAAATCTTCGTTATACTCGTGGAATTGCGGCCCAAGCGTGCGAAGAGTGGCGAGACGTCAGCGAAAGTGTCCCATTTAGCCAGAATTAAACCCATGACCTCAGGCGCCACCAGCGAAGTCTTCAACGACTACACAAACCTGTAGACATTGACAATTTCATTTTAATCACAATTAAACGCAACATGTATCAAAAAGCACCACAGTCCTTCACCATTCACAACTGTCAAGACTAGGGAGCTGCGCAAAAACTTAAAAGTCAATGCGTCTGCAGCCACCAAACACTCGCTAATTTTCTTTCCCAACCGACAAGTAAGCTTGCCGACTTGTTCTCTATACTATCATTAAAATGCTAAGCGTCAAGCAGGGAAGTGATACCAATTTTTTTATCATTGGGTAACCCTACTCGGGAGATGACCCCAAATCTATCGTTTCAGGGGCAAACGCATAACCCAGTCGGCTACCGTACACTGGCTGATGATGATTTCTTCATTTTTTATCCTCCCGTCACGTGAAAGCGAAGGAAGCGCTATCCAATATACAAAGGACGAATCCAGACTCGCTTAGGAGTTGCCTTTGTTTTAAAGTTTTCCGGTAAAGTTTTGCTTCTGACGTCTCAAATTTACTGCTTTTTACATTCCGCCAAGCAGGGTAAATTATCGCAAAGCATCTTTTTTACGGACGCAACTAACAAGCTTGCGTGGAAGTTGAAACATCAATCATGCGATCATGGCCGTCGTAAAAACAACGCACCAAACCATTTGACCACGTACCGATTCTTCATTAATTTTTATGTTCACAAGTTATTTACCTGTGCAGAAGCTTTGTCGGCTCTAGCCGGTCGGTCAAACATTCTTGCAAAAACTCCATCTTTTAAAATTGTAAATAAAAAAATCGTCATTATACTCGCGGTAATACGCCGAAGCGGGTAGTGAGTGGGGGTCCATTTCCCCACAGCTCTTGGACAACACAGCTCCGAAGAAACGTCTTGGCGATGGCGAGCCGTTGGCGACACAGCGACCGATTTGACCGGATTAGAAATTGAACCCTAGACCTTCCGCATAGATGCGCCTAACAACTGCGCTAATATAAAGAGTGAAATTCGGCAACGTGCATCACAACATTATTTTGAAACAATTAGCGCTTTAACTTTCTTTTCCTATTGGTTTAATTCAAATTGCAATAACGTTCGTGATTGGTTGTTACAGACAATATAAATAGAGAGTTTTATTCCACTTCGCTTCATTCCGACGATTATCTCGTAAGAGCAACTTGTTTTTATATTGATAAGCTCATTTAAAATATTCTTAATATATACGCACTGTCGTCGCCATCATTTAAGGCTCGTGAGATGTGTTATTAAATACAGCGGAGTAAACCACTCCAGAGGCATAAGTCGGGAGATGTTGGGGGGGGGGGGGCGAAAAAGACAGGATTTTTCTGGAAGAGTCTAAGCTCTAACGGCTTTTTAACGAGTGTCAAAGGACGCCTAAGAATTACGTATAAAATTCTCTCCTCTGCACACGTCACTGATCATAGTCACGTGCATTTTGTTACAAGTCACATGATTTAAGCGCGTACTTTCGTGGATTTGAATATACTAATCGTTTCACAAAATCCTCGACCAGATTTAGCCAAAATGGGAAAACTCAAGAACATGTGGAAGGAAAAATTCAACAGCACAAGGAAAAAAGGATTAGAATTAAGAAACATAAAACCGCAGTAATTTTTAAAACTAAACACTTTGACAACATAAAAAGCTTTTCAGTTTTGTTCAGCGTTGCTTACACTGGTAACACTGCTGATGATCCCAGTGGGATCAACGCCGTTGAAACGTCCAATTTTAAGGTTACTGATGAAGCTTATTTCTCCACCTTAAGCTATTTTTTTCCCATAGATTCAGCATTCCTCCAAGATTTTTATAGGTACAGTATGAATTTAATGGCGTAAAGTTAGTTGTCTCACCAGATCCAAGACGTATATTGCCACATTCATCGCCTCGAACCATGGAGCAGTTGGATTTGTGCCATCTTACATCAATTGGTTTGTCTCCCAGAGTCCAGCTTTCTACGGACGTTGCGCAAGTGAAGCATTTCACCCTGTCTTTGTAACCAGTGTAATAGAATCCTGCTGCAGCAAGATCAGGAGGAGTAACCGGAATTTCAGAAGGAAATCTTAAGAAAGTGCTAAGGCGATAAGCCTCTTTGGCTGTATCACCTGGAGGAATATAGACACACTTCTGGCCTGGAGGATCGCAGACCCTGTGAAGATGAAATTGTTCAGCCTGAGAACTTTCTCGTCGGTGAAATATTAAAATTAAATATACACTATACATGCGGTATCACATTAAAGCATGTAACGAGTGGTGTGGCCATCTCAGCGCACTGCAATGAGTGAATAGCACAGCTCCAAAAAAAATTCGCAGTAGAGGTGAGCCTTTGGTGGCACTGCGTGTGGCTTAATCAGGCTGATAATTAAACACAAGATTTATTGTGCCGATAGCTTCGTCTTTAACCAATACGCTTAACCGTCTATTACTCAATCTCTATTATGAAGCATACGAAAAGGGAAATTATGATTAGTCACTTAATAACCAAAAAAAAATACAGAAAGAGACGTGCTTACTTCTGCAAAACTCTTCCTTCCGCATCAATCTGTAAAAACAGCGAGAAATTTAGCAATAAATTCTAACCAACCTACACTGACATACATGCATTCAAATGCATGCATGGGTAGCTACTGTAGATTATGTCTGGTCTATTTGCGTTAATTGCATTGCGAGATTAAATTGTTTTTGTTAATGCTTAGTTTCTACGAGGAAAGGGATCAAAGTTTTTTACATAGGGAAGTCTCAACTCGACAACAAGCAATTACAATTTTGTTCATCTCTTCATAAGTTTGATTGATAATAAAAACCATAAACAGTGCAGAGCAACAGCCATTTCAAAAAATCTGGCTGCAAGCACAGATAGAGTAAGAATAAGAGAATAAACCTTATAACTAAGCTTCAAGTGTTAAACTAAAATCATTTTGAACTTCCCACAGCAAAACCTAGAAAAGTTAACTCACATTTTTAGGTAATTCTTTGAAATGATTCTGACTTGCAGACTTAGTAGGTTTACAAATTGTAGAATATTTCTTCTTGAAAAAGGCAACCAGCGTGCTGTCACCAAAGTGACAAATGCCCTTAAATATATTGCTCAGTACTTTGGGGTTTTTGGAATTTTCTGTAAAAAAATTCAATTAACTGATTGCATATAGTGTGTTAAAATAGAATTCATCGGTATAAGTTTTGTCAGCTTTGCTACGCACAGCCAATCCAGGCTAGACTCATTCCAGACTGCAAAGACTTTTTGTTCATTGCTCATCCTAAACATCTCGACTTCATTTCTTTTTCAGGTTAATGAGTCTAGCCTGGACTGGCTACGCATAGCAAGCCTGACAAGACTTTTCTTATAGTCCAAACACTAAGCTGTCCTTTGCAATAATGAATTTAGCTGTCTTTAATCGTGCCTGTGAGTTTAAAAATCCCGTACAAACAATTTGGTTGACAGCTGAGACAAAATGAGCAATTTAACACACATTTAGGGCGTTGTTTCTAAGATCAAAATGCCATGCTTAGTCTTGCCTTACTGACACTGTTCAGTTTTCAAAATTTGAATCTAAAATGCTCCTACATATTATGTTTATAATAATATCTTTTGCTTTGTTGCTCAGATTTTAGGAGGCTTGTTTTGCTTCAATATTACTTTTGCTGCAACACTTAAAATACAAAGGTACTATAAAATATGTTTGGGTCATCCGTAATGCCTTTGGCATCTGTTTCAAAATCAAAGAAGTATCATTTGATGTTATTTCGAGTTAGTCAAACTGCAAACTACAATCATGCAATAACTTTAAATAATCAACTAATGAAACTCGCAGCTAACCTTGCAAAGAATTTTTCAAAACTTCTGCAAAGATCTCCCGCCTAGCATCAATAAATGGCTCATCCACATTATCAGAAAACGCTTTCAAATATTTAAGATTTTGCTCATTTAAAAGAAATGCGCAGATTGTAAAAGCTTTTTGAAAATTACGCAAATTATTGCAAGCAAGCTTTCGAAAAACTTTTTTTGACTGATGTAACGACAACCATCGAGCAATAAAGATTGCAGCTAAAGCCAAGTGAATTGATGTTGCTTCAAAATTATTTTCATTAAAGAGGCACTGGTAACATCTTTTTGATTCAGTATACATGACATGATCAACTTCATTTCTCCATTTATCAAACAGGTCTGCATCAAAGTCACAATCAAAGCCTTCTTGAACATGAAAAACATATTCTATTAATGTTTCACAGGCATTCTCAAAGACTTCATCCCAATCTGAAAGCTCCCATTCTTCTTCAAGTTGATAGTTTGTCCTTTTATCATATTCAACAAATGCTTTCACTTGCAACATGAAAAGTTCTTGTCTTAATCCTAACCCAGTCATTTAGTCCAGGGAAGCTCTTTGTCAGTCCACAAGATTCAAGTTATCGCATAAATGCATACAAGATAATTGAACAACCAGGATAATATTTTGAAATTTCTTTTGCTCAACACCAGCCTCTAACAGTCTAAGTCCCAAATCTTAAGTTAATATAGGCTCACAATTTTTTTGTGATAGCCTATTGAAATTGTGCAAATCCTTCAACCATTATTCTAAATTGGAGAAAACCAAAAGGTTTATCACTGATATTTTTCAAAACTTCAAATTCAAAACCTAAATACAAAACTGGTAAGCGGATCACAAAAAAACAATAGGAATTTAATAACAAAAAATAGGCCTGCTAATATTGTACAGTGTACCGGAGCAAAAGTCTAGTAAAAATGCAGCATTACATTGCACAAAATTTTTTTTGAATACTGCTCCCTATACCATATATAGATCTATTTGCTTTGCTCAGTACCGGTATTGCTGTAATACTTGCAGTTTGCATATCTTCTATTTTTGCTTTTTTTTACTTTGTCTAAAACCAAGACTTTCCTCTACTGTACCGGTATTTGCAATGATAGATTATTGCTTTGCTTTTTCACTCCAATTCTTCAACTTTTGTCAGCACGTTTAAAAGTGTTACAGTGTTAGTCCCGCACCATTGTGCAGTAGGCCTACCGGTACTCAAATAAATATTGATAAACACCTTTCAGTGTTCGCCCCCAGTGTTTTCAAGCCTTGGTGTATTGACTGATGACACGAAAATTTAACATACAACAGTCAGACAGTGCTAAGCTATTTTGTTGATAAGTTCTGTTTTTGTTTTTTTTTTTCTTTTGGAATGGTCTAGCCTACCTAGATTTGTAGATCCTCAGCAAACAAACAAGCAGTCCGGTGCAGCAGCAGGAAACTGGTCGAGTGTGACAGCGACATCATATACAGAAACAAACAAAGCAATTCGTGGGCCACCGTAGCCCATCGGTACCACTTCACTAACCATATTTTCAGAGACATACCGGTACTCTGCACTGATAGCAACAAAGTTTTATTTATTTTTTATTTAGTTGCATATTTATCCTCCTATCATGAGAAAGCGATCAATGCGCTATACGAGCTCGCTTAGGAGTTGCCGGCCATCTGTCTACCACACCAAGATGGGGGAATCCCGCTAAGTGCCTTTCCCAGCGGCACAACAACGAAACTTGCCGGCTTGTTCTCCACACTGTCCCTTCAATGCTGAGCGTCAAGCAGGGAAGCTGTGAATACCAATGTTAAAGTCATTGGTTTGACCCGACTCGAAATCAAACCCAAGTCTACAGCTCAAGAGACAGACGCTCCATACCACTCGGCCATCTGAGCTGTTATTTGTGTTTATTTGTGTTTTGTCAAAACTAGACA
The DNA here is from genome assembly GCA_964006365.1 of Trididemnum miniatum. Classification (NCBI taxonomy): domain Eukaryota; kingdom Metazoa; phylum Chordata; class Ascidiacea; order Aplousobranchia; family Didemnidae; genus Trididemnum; species Trididemnum miniatum. The sequence continues at coordinate 4,922,548 of OZ023250.1, forward strand.
AAAAATAATACTGGCCCACTGGGCGAATCAAAATATCAACACTCCAGCAGTGCCCACCTGTCTCCTGACTACTTCCAAGTTCCAAGTCTATGGTAGTCTACCAGTAGTCTATTAGTGTTCTTGGTGCCACCACAAATTTTAAACTTGAAAACTGCAGCAAATTTTGAAATTGGACTAACCTTGGTTGCCAAAGAAACAGTCATGGTCTACGGATTTAATTACAATTTTCCATTTGTAAAGCGTTATATCATGGTTATATGTATACTCGCTTTGTCATATCTGCCTAAAAATGTGGAAAAATATTCCGAAGGAATTCACAAATATCCACTCAAAAGTATAGGTTAAAATTTATTGATGTTCTTGTGGCTTTGCAAAATGAACTTGTCTTGGGTACTGACGTAAAACAACATCCGGCGACAGGGATTTGTTCCTTGAGACGTTATGGAGCTATCTCTTAACTGTCGCTGCTCCCGTATCACCCTTGGGCAAGGTGTAGCATCTGTTAGCCTCCCTATCTGGGGTTACAGGTTTGAAGTTACAACAAGTTGTTGGCATAAAATTGTTTTTTTTTTTTGTTATGTCTGTATTCATTGATTTCAAAAAATACGGCACTCGTAAGAGGTTATGCTAAGGTGCAGCGACATGGGCGTAACCACGTAGGGGCAAGGGGGGTCAGTTGACCCCCCTGGAAAAATAACACGAACTTTAAAATGCAAAACGTTCAAAAACGAGTAGTATGACATGATGGGTGTGGGAGGGGCGTCAGCTGCGTACAGTAGGCCTACAATCACTACAGTACTAGGCGATCTCACAACTCAATAGCGCGGTACACAAACGAAAGATGCCGAAACAGCAGGTATTAAAGTGGGGTGCAGATACTGTTATAAATTTTTTAGAAATATACAACAGCTATGAGATTTTGTGGAACACAAGTCATGAAAATTATTTCAAAAAAAAAATGCAAGGGGACACAAGTTGGGAAAACTGCTCTTTAAACTTCAAAACGCCGGACCCAAGTTTCAAATTCCCAATAAAGAAACTTTAAAAGGAAAAATCAAAAGTATTAAAACTGTTACCGAATTGAACTACAAAATTAAACGATCGAAAAAGCTATCCAATCTCTTACCCACTTCCTTTTCTTTTTAAAATAATGTTCCTTTATTACCCCTGACATATTTCGACACATGCTAGCCCTATTAACGAAAGTCCGTGTATACGGACTTCGATATTAACCTGTTTAAAAACTTTCGCTGTCCTTAGGTTTGCTGGAGGTTCAGGAACAATTACTAGTTACTACCGGTATTCGCTAGCTGCGAATGCGTTATTTCGCTTTGTGTGACAAGCATTCGAAGCTAATATGACCCAGCTAATATTAGAATCGAGTAATAGCAGCTAATAAATTAGCCTCGTGTGACTTCGGCTTTAGCTATAAGGCCATGCGTACATTTTGAGTTTTGACACTCCCTGGCCAAAATCCTGGTGACGCCCATGTGCAGCGACCATGCATTTCTTTTATTTTATTAAATAATTCTTTATTAACTGAAGCATGCTTCAACGTATGTCGTTTTGTCGCTGTTACCTATTTTTCGACCATTGTTTTTGTTTGTGTTAGCTTGGTCGTTAAATGAAATAAATTACTACTACTACTTTCCATAAAAAATTTTTTTTAAACAAATATTCTAAAAACGCATGTCAGTACTGAAGAGTGAGCAACAGTGCATTTCATGACTTTTTTTTCTGACTTAAGGTTTTCTTGATATTGCAGTCCTCTTCTTTAGGTCTAGTAGTAGATATATATAGGGTAATCCATGCGGCATGCCATCTCAACCAATTACTTGTTGATTGCTTGCTGGACTTTCAATTTACTTATTATATTTCCTTTTTTTTTTAATTTAATATTCTGACTCATAGATGTCTGATGCTGTTGAAAGTGTAATTACCAGTTAATACTGTAGTCAACGTGTGCCAGCTTGACATCAATTTGTTATTGTTATGTTACTTGCTTTATGGCACTAAGCTTAAAACCTCTTAAGTTGTTTGGGATTATTGCATACGATATCCGTTTCTATCCGTCTTACGTTGGTTTTTTCTGAATGGCAACATTTACTACCGTAAACTAATAGTCTGATAATACCATGTCATAACTTGCAGTGCTTAATGTATATAGACTTGTGATTTCTTTCTTGCTTGCAATACTAAATGTGTTAATAACTTTGCTTTATTTCTATTTGAATAAGATTACAACAGATGCTACAATCATAGTTTGGTAATCCCAGAATATCGTTGGAAGGTGTGCCCACTGTGTTGTTTTAAACCTGTGTGTGATACGCTAGTTAATGTGCTTTTATATCATGTCCTAAGTTGATGCATTCGGGAGCAGCAGACTTAGATGACCATTTGGTCTTTCGCTGCTTCCCTCCTGCGCTATTTTGCGTCATGGTAATAAAAGTTGAATTGGATTAAATTTTTGCAAATTCTAAACATGTGTTTACACTAAAGGTCTTCAACCTCTTTTGCACAATCGCCCCTTTTTAAAAAATGTGGGACGAAATTGCCCCCTGAGTTATTTTTTCATTAAAATAGAGCTTCTTTCGGAAATTCATTGCATAGGCTATGTTCAGGGCCGTGAGTAACGCGTTACATGTACTCGTTACATTTGATGTAATTTTAGATTTTAATTAATTTCATTTTTCCAAAGTAACGGTAATTCGGAATTAATTACAATTTATGAGGAACGAGTAGGCCCACAATTTTAGTTTAACTGAAATTACAAACTCCTATTTTTTCTTGAAACTTTGTTTTTTGATCAGGTTCAACAAAGCACTTGTTTTGTTTGTTTTGGGCTTCTGTTGGCGTTTGTCAATACTCATGTCAATCAAAATTTGCCCATTAATGATCATGCCAAAATATCCTTCGATTATTGTAGATATTATGTTTATTGTCACTACCTATTTTTAAGCGAAACACTGTTCAAGTGAATTGATTACTTCCCATAGCAAAGGAATTTGTAATTAGTAATTTAAAAATTACTTTTTTCCTCGCGAAATTTTGTGATTGGGATTAGTTACTTTATTTATGATCATCTTGTTTCTGAACTAAAAGAGGATCTCCTGGAAAGCTAGTAAATACCTAGCGATTCACTGCTTAAATCACTTAATTAATAAACTTCTAAGCTCGCAATGAATCAGGCTAAGTAAAACTGACAGATATACTTCACCCCCGAAGGGGGCATCTTCAGTGTCTGAAAAAAGAAAAAAAAAAGCCAGGAAAATGCTCTCAAAATATTATAGCTCCCGATCTCGGGAAACTATATACAAAAATTAAAAAATCAAACTAAGAGAAAGATAACACTTCTGTGACATCACAGAGCAAAAAAGCATATAGGGATCAAACCAGCGTAAAATAAAAATCAACGAAAAAATCGGAAAAAGAGTAACAGCAACCAAAATAATTAAAAATATAGAAAATAAAATGGCACTAAATTAAAATACAGAAAGAAAAACTAGTTTAAATTTTTTTTTTTATTTAGTTGCATATTTATCCTCCTATCACGATAAAGCGATAATGCGCTATACGAGCTCGCTTAGGAGTTGCCAACCATCTGTCTACCACACCAAGATGGGGGAATCCCGCTAAGTGCCTTTCCCAGCGGCACAACAACGAAACTTGCCGGCTTGTTCTCCACACTGTCCCTTCAATGCTGAGCGTCAAGCAGGGAAGCTGTGAATACCAATTTTAAAGTCATTGGTTTGACCCGACGCGGAATCAAACCCGAGTCTACAGCTCAAGAGAGAGACGCTCTATACCACTCGGCCATCTGAGCTGTTACCGGTAGCCTAACTAGCCCACTGAGTGGGTTGCCATGGGGGCTTCTAGTGATGTGGGCTAGTTAGGCTACCGGTAACTTAGTTTGGGGTTAGTAGTTATAGGCTCTTTTATTGGGTATCGTTGTTTGGGGCCAGTCGCCTGCTAAACATAGGACACAACCTAGAAAAGAGATGAAGTCAAGGTGTCCAGGTAAAGCAATGCAAAAAAAAAGAGTCTTTATACAGTCTGGAATGAGTTTAGCCTAAATTGGCTGTGCGTAGCAAGGCTGACGAGACTTTTGTTATAGTTGAAATAAAAAACATTCTATATGTTTTGCGCCGCTTTTTTTTTGTAAAATTTATGCAATAATTTGTCTTATATATTATATAGGAAATTTTCTATATGTTTTGTGCTGCTTTTTTGGTCAAATTAATGCTGCAATTTGTCTTGTAATTACATTACATAGGAAATTTCCTGTAGGCCTATATTTTGTGTCAGTTTTTTCGGTTATTTTAAACCATATACACACATATTTGTTTAAACCACGTATTTTAAACCACATAAATATATATAGGAAGTATCCTACATGATACATTGAACCAAATGTAGCTTAAATTGGCAGAAAAAACATGCGGAAAAACCTTAATCATTTTTTTCCAAACGGCGCCTCATACCATGCCATCATTGCAGTGGAGGAGGTCGCCAACCGTATTTATATTATGAGTTTTTGTGATTGGTAAACTGTGAGAAATGCTGGGTTGTAGCAAGACCAGTTAATTATTTCGATGTTTTGTATTTCTCCACTCACTTATCACAAAAAGGCTACAGCTACACTTGGGTAGGCAGCACTTCGGTAAAATACACCTCCACCAGCAGAGAACAAAGTGGCCAAACTGGCAAAGTTTTTCGCGTCGATGCCAGCTGCCGCATATAAACATGGAAGCTTCCCGCTGTTCTGAACTCGAGCAGGGAAACTGTGAATACGGTACGGTACTTTTTCTTGACTGGACCAGAACCTTCGCGCCGGTTAGGCGTACCTCGTTAGGCGTACCAAACTTTTTGTGCTAAATTCCACAGCAGCTCGCAATGATTTTTTAACTTCGTATTTCGCTTAAACACTGCTGCAGTCACACAACACGTTGCTAACACGAATCACTTTGACGAAATCTGCCTATCCACCAGCACATCTGCACTAAAAATCGCCTTCGAAAAGTACCGATTTGCAAAAACCTTGTTTTTAAAGGGTACTAGTCATTCGACAGAACTGTATCAATGGTGGATTGGCGATTTATCAATAAATGCAACGTCTGAATTGGCATTGTTACGTCATAGTAGCTTTATCTGACGTCAAAAAATATTTTTTACTACGAAAATCGGCTGTTTTTTCAAAGCTCAATATCTCAAAAACCAGTTGGAATTTTTTCGTCAAAATGGTTGCATTTTGTAGAGACAAAAATTTCCTTCATCTTACACCAAAAACATGAAAGTTTTCAATTTCCGTTACACCCCCCTTTAAGCTATTACTGACTGTGCCACGATAGCAAGACTATTGGTTCAACTTCCTCTAATATCTTTGTTGCTTCCTTGAATCAGTAGGCTAAATGCTCAACTTTACTACGATTGTCTTTTTGTACCTAAGAAGTACTACAGGGCAGAAATAATTTTAAATATTATTTAACCAGAACATTTACGTAAGACCCTTCATTCCCAACGACCTATTCCAGGGACGTCCAACCTGCGGCCCGTGGGCCAACTGTGGCCCTCCAAAACTTTCAAAGTGGCCCAGTTAAACTTTCTACATTGGTTACTTAATTCGTTCTCACGCGCTGACACGATATCTTGAGTTACAGATTCGAGTCCTTAAATAGCATGTACTAAGGTGTCCCAACAATGATACAGAAAATGCAGCGCGTGCGTGTGCACACACTGTACTGTTTCGTTTCTTTGTTGTTTAATAAAACTAGCACTTATTATGTCGTCATACTGAAACATGTTGTTACACCATAGTTCTCTGGTTACACCATACACAACTTATATAATGGACTGGAAACTACACACAATGCGCATTATCAGTGGTGCCACCACAGTGAACTATATTGCCACACTTTGTGATTTTATACAAAATCTTGTGGTTTTGATTTTGTGAATTTTGTGCATGATCTTGCGCTTTGTTATCGAAACAATTTTTTGCCAATATTTCAAAAAAATGCTGAGAACCAATGGTTCATTTAATTGACAAGTTCTGAATTCAACCTAAAATAATTTTTTGCTTTTCAATGGCAACATTGAATTTTTTTTTTTTTATTTAGTTGCATCATAGTGCATGTTTATCCTCCTATCACGAGAAAGCGATCAAAGCGCCTATAATTATAACGACCTTACTTAGGAGTTGCCGTTCACACCTGTCTACCACTTGAGATGGGAGAATCCCGCTACGTGCCATTCCCAACGGCACAACAAGTAAACTTGCCAGCTTGTTCTTCACCCTGTCCCTTTAATGTTGAGCGTGAAGCAGGGAAGCTGTGAATAGCAGTTTTCAAGTCTTTGGTTGACCGGACTCGGAATCAAACTAAACATAACGAAAACAGACGCCAAAACAATTGTCTAAACTGGTCATCTTACTTGGCAAGGCCTATTGCCAGAAAATTGCCCAAACGCACATGGAAGTGACTACGCCTCAACCTACTGTAACTTGTGCGTCCAAAAAAAAGGAGATGACAGAAAGGCTCTGCTAGCCAAGAACCAACAAAAGGAGGTACCAGCAGTAAACACATAAAAGTTTAAGCATGGTTTATTCAATCGGTCTAAGCGCTCTAAGCCTACAACTTAGCCGAGTTTTGAAAATATTGAAACTGCTGACAATAAATAATAGCACAAAGCACACCATTATTATTGTAGAACACTTGTCTTCGCCACCACCATAACCACACCTCCGAAACAGGGATGTGGAAGCGGAAGCTGGAAGCGGTCATATTTTAATAGAAGCGGAAGAGCGAAAAGTATGCCGCTTCCGCTTCCACCTCATTCAAAAAAGCATAGGCTACTGTAAATAACTTATTAAATATTATTTTATTCAATTCATTAGATGTTATTTTACAATGCTAGATTTGCATGGATGCCAGATCTCATCATAGGTCCCTATACGCTTCGCTTGACTTTCAGATAGTACTGACGTGGAACCGCTTTTTCTTTCAGCTTTCTTTTAATATTAAAATAAAGCAACTAATTTATCAATAGCGCTAAAAGCACCAGTTGACTCTTTTCCAATTATAATCATGTCGCGAAATAGATGGAGTGCTGTCAGGAGCGTATCAGAGATGGAAGCCGGTCGGGTCGAGATTCTTCGATCGGCCGGTCAAGTCGGTCAAAATCTCCTTTCTTGCAACTAAAATACATCTAAACACCAACCGAAATATACGTACCGATTAGTGTTTTTTAAATAGTTTATGAAAAACGGTATTAACAAATCACACCTTCCGAAAGCAAAAGTTTGTTTTTTGTTTACTTTCATTCAAATACTCTTTTTGTTACAGTAGATGAAGTTGTACGTGTTCAATAGATCTAGTCAGAGGCGCCGAGAGAAATTTCGGGCCCCGGGGCAAAAACTTCGTTTGGGCCCCTTGGTCAGTGGTGCCCCAAAATCAAGCGATGAGCAAAAAAAAGGTCATAGCGTCCGCAGATGTTCGAATTTTTCGGCCCAAAATCAAAAAAACATAATCGCTTGTGGCGAAGCTATAAATTTTAAAAAGAGGGGGTCATAATTTCCATATTTTTTTCAAGCGTATTTTTTTTTTGGCAGAACAAATTTAAAGCTGATTGAGAAACAAAAAAAGAAGGCATGTTCCCCTGCAAAAATTTTGAAAACTTGCATGCTGTAAGAGCTCTTTTAGTGCTTTTTGAAAAATTTTCAGGCAGATTTTGTTCAAATTTTTTGACCCTTGTTTTGAGTGCTTCGCCAAATATGATGCATTTTGTTCGCACATTTTCGATTATGCGTACTTAAAACGTAAGGCTTATCGCTGTCGAAGAGGATCAAAGTTATGGAAAAATTGTATAGGCCTACATCAAATTTTTGAAAATGGCTAGTGGGAGAGTGCGTACTAGGATTGTTCAAAACAAACTTTTTTTCGAAAAAACATGCTGCAAACGGCTTTTCCCATTATGTGACCCTAAACAATGAAACTGACAAAGTTGCAGGAAAAAATTTTGTTATTTAGGCCCTAAATTTTAGGGTAGGCCAATGCTCAACGCGATTTTAATTAACTACGTCATCAAAATTTTACAAAAAAGATTTTGCATTAATTATATGCAAGTGACGTATCACCGAATTAAAAATTACTCACATAGTTTAGATTTGCTGTTATTATTGTTACTACGTTATTGGTTTGGGAGTAATGCAATTTTTTTTGTTTGATGACGTCATCAAATAAAAAAAAATTGCATATTTGACAAGTTTGATCTCTTTGTCTCAATTTAGTGACAAAATAAGGTACTCAAAAGCACATTTCAACGCTTGAAATTTGTGCCGTGCATATCACAAAGCACCTGCACGCAAAATAATAAATCCATACACATTTCACACTGTTATTAATAGGCCTCCATGACGAAAAATACTACAACAATCTAGGCAGAAAATTAAATGATAAGCTCAAATTTGACTCTGCTGGCATGAAAATCTAGCTAGAGAAAACTATTTAGGCAAAATTTAGTGATTTTGATGGTTCATTCAACTATGAATACCAAACAGCCGATAAGTTTCAGATTTTTTAAAATATTTTCTTGTAGGCCTAGTTAGTAGGCTACACTATTTGACAAAACAACCTTGCAGCAACTTCAAAAAGGCGCATGAACTGAGCATTATTGTTGCAAATTAGGCCTAATATTTGGTGTAGCGACTGCTTTTTGGTCAAATTTGTTTGTTTTCTGTGATGTTCCACACTTCCACGCACTAATGTATATATTGCTTTTCCTCTTCATTTTTTAAAAATTTAGCCGAAAAATCTTGAGTAAGTTTGATGCATCTTTCTGCAGCGTCATTAACGACATTTGAAGGTTGTACCACAAGTTTCATCGTCTTGCAAGCTTCATCATTTGCCCAAAGTTCTACCGATGTTGCCAACGAGGAACTGCAAGGTCTCTCGAAAAAACTAAACAGCAACCAAGATTTTTGATTTATGAAAGTAGCCAAATTTAACTCATCTGTGGAGCTGTACTGCGGAAATTCTGGTTTACCATTAGTACGGTTTGGGTCGCATTGCAAGAGTTTATCAGCAGCCTCTTGCTTTTTGCTTTCAGAAAGCCAATCAGTGAACAAATGCAGATAAATTCCCAGTCGGGTCATACTAAAGATTTTAAAAATAGTTCTTGCAGCTTTCGCGCCAGGCGCTCGGCACAAGCGGAAGTGCGAAGAGTTTTATGCAGTGGTGGTCTTAGGAATGAGGAAAGATCTTAGGAAAAAGAGAAGCCCTCCCTCAAAAAGAATCATCGCGTTAACTGTGAAAAAAACTTTTTTATATGAACTTGAACCATGTCAATAAAATTATTTTCAGTTAGGAAGTGTCTATTTAACCGGAATTCGGCTCCCCTGCTTTGATTTTCAAACTTCAGAAACCGTTTTCCTGCTACCAAACTATGCCTTTCGCACGAGAGGAACCGGAAAACAGTTGAGTGCGTGAGTGTGGCTGATGAACTGTTTTTCGGTGATGGTTTTCAGTGAGCTGAAGAACGGTTCCACTGCTGCGAAACTGAAGCTACGGCAACCGAAAATTATGCCCAAATATGGGCAAAATTTCCGGTTACCGAACTTTGAAAATCGTGGTTGCGTAATTGTTTTTCGGTGAAAAAGAAGCTTCCTCTTAGTTATCCCCAATTACAGAAAGCTACTTTCATTGTAAATACGCAGGCCCCCCCAAAAAATGAATCGACGCATAAACTTTAAAAAAAAACACTTTTTTTTGCAAACTTTAACCAGATACATCTTTAGAATTAGTTTCAGTTTTCCTGAATAGAAGAACCCCTTTGCCTTCTTTGGAAATGAGACCCCCTCAAAAAGAAACCCCTTTAAAAATAAGGCCTCCCCTCAAAAAGAATCAATGCGGAAACTCCAAAAAAACACTTCTTTTTTCGTTAACTGGAACCAAACCACTAAAATTCCAAATTTAAGCTCCCCTAAAAAGAACCTTCATTTTAATAAAACTTTCTGCATTGACGCACAGCACCCTCAAAAAGAATCCGCTTTGAAAATAAGGCCCCCCTCAAAAAAATAAATGCGGAAACTCCGAAAAAACATCTCTCTTATTCTTAACTTGGAACCAAACCATTACACCCTCAGACAAAAGTTTAAGACCACTTCCTAATTTTCATTGATTTTGTCATGTGAACCACTTAATTTCATTTACTCTCGTGAGAAGTTGCTCAGTTTTTTTTTTATAATCAAGTTTATTTACAACATGTTAAAAAGAAAATACACATGCAGAATTCATGAGAGAGCGAGTAACTACCTCCCTCATTAGGCGCTTCTCTCTGCTGCTGAAAATCCTGGGATGTTCTGTTCTTTTCTTATCCGCAAAAGTTTCTTTTTTTTAGAATTTTTTTATGGCATTATGCACAGCAGTTTTATTTTCTTTGCACGTATAAACAATATGACGCTCAGATAGCTTCATCTTGCTGAGTGCAACAACTTGAGCTCTTTATGTTACACTGAGAGATGCTTTTTTACCCATATTTCCCTTTCAATTTTTCCTCCTCTTTTTCAATTAATTCAACAATGCCGGTTGGCATTACAGTAGATATAAGTAACTTAGGGCACGAAAGCTATTGCAGAGAATATACAGAAGCGTGGCAAAGGTCCTTTAGCTATATGATGGCTCAGAAGGCACTATTTTATGACTAAAGAGATTAGAATATAAAGTTTGTCCTTTTTGCTAAGTGGTCTTAAACTTTTGCCCGAGGGTGTAAAATTGATTTTAGTTATACCAAATTTAAGCTCTCCTAAAAAATCTTCATTTTAATAAAACTTTTTGCAGTGAAGCACAGTACCCTCACAAAGAATCCGCTTTGATAGTAAGGCCCACCTCAAAAAGAATCAATGCGTAAACTAAAAAAAACTTCTTTGTATGGTAACTTGAACCAACCCATTAAAATTGATTTTAATTATTTTAAATTTAAGTTCCCCTAAAAAGAATCTTCATTTAAAAAAAATTTCGCATTGAAACACAGTAAACAATTTGTCTGAACCATTTTTTTTTCTGTAATCGAAGCTAAACCACCTCAAAGTGAAACTTGGCAATTTGTCACTAGCAGATGCAGCAATATTGTATATAAGTTGATGTTAAAGTCAATCAATGCGAGAATACCAAAACTGATTTACCGTTAATATATAGTTGTTAAAATCATAAATGGCCTTATGTTTTGTTGGCGCTTTAATCACACGTATTCTAGAGTCTCTTAATTTTTAAAGCAAACTGCTGGAGATACTTCGATAGACACCTTTTATATATTTGAAATTGTTCTAAATTACACTGTCTTTGTTTGGCAATTGTTTTGTTTGTGAAGTATGGTGCATGACAGTAGTACAAAATCATTCTTAAAATGCTCCTAATTACTGGTGTCTGAAATCGCATTGTGTTAGGACTATTCCTTTTGAAGTGCAGTTAATTGGCCTTTTGTGTGACGTTTGAAGCCCCAGAGTCTTTTTCCTGTTAATAATCGCTTTGACGACGAAATGAGACAGTATAAAGACCTCAACCACATTATTTCGGCATTCCAGAAAGATAGTTTTGCTGCTCCGTGTACAGGCGAAGTTGTCTTGTGTTGGTATTGATTGAGCTTGGGTAAAACGTTATTTTACGATCTGATCCAAAAACAAGTTGGTGTATCTTAGTTCAGGGCCCAGCGTCTTCACCGTTGTTTGATGAACGTGTGACAGTGACCATTTTTGAACCCCCCATAAATTACCGAGTTACGTAATGCTACAACTGCAATAAAATTGGTAAAACCTAAGACAAGTGTGATATAAGTTTTTGGAGAGGATTGAAGAATTTTGGCGTAGATTCTTCACTTGAGTTCGCACGATAAGTTAAGTGGTTCTTGCCTGGAAGACGTTCTCACCAGGAAGAACCAATAGTCAACTACCGTAGTTCTTGGTTTACTCAAGCTACCAATATTGCTTATGTACAGTAGAATGAGCAAATCATTCCACGGGAGGTATACTGTTCAACTTTTGTGCCTTAACGCAATGCGTTAACTTAATGAACAAACAAAACAACAAAAGTTGCCCTAGCCTTGTTATAGCCTACCAATTAAACTTACTGGCAATAAATGATGTTCCTGCATTACATGCATTAAATGAACTTGCTTGATTGATTGGTGCTTCTCCAATAACTTCCTATGAAATGCCAATTATGACGTGCTTTAATACACACTATAGCAAACTTGGAATTTGTATCCCAAAAGGCCTTTCCTATAATTGTCGCACAGGCCCTCCTTTGTCTAAGACCACCGCCTGGTTTTGTGTATGTGTTGTTCGTCATGTATGTCCCTTAACAGCTTTCAATCATTCGTGATTGAAAATTGTAATGGGCCAACAATTTAAGATGGCCTAAACAATGTGTGCTTGCACCCGCTGTCCTATACTTTTACCTTTTTTAGTCCGGACTCAAGTCTTCCCAACTCTGTGTCAATGTTTGGAACGGTTTACCTGATTGCGTCAGAGATAAAGCAGCTACAGTAGAATTCGCCTATATCGACAGTTCGTCTATATCGACACTTTTTGTTGGTCCCGGCGAAATTCCTATCTTTTACGTGCATTCGAGTTCGCCTATATCGACTTCGGCTTTATCGTCAGTTCGCCTATATCGACACTCTTTTTTATCCCCCAGAACATATTGTTCGTTTATAGTGACAGCTGTAGCTTTCTTTTTCACTGCGGAACGTAATCCCACTAAACAATTTAATGCTGTGCAAGAGGGTCGTTTGTTTTTCCCGTAAGGACCAAGTGGCATCATAGACCAAAACGCAATTAGCAAACATAACGAAACAATAAAGGCGATTATTGACCGATAGCCTACATGGAATTACGATTTCTTACTGGACATTGTTGTGCCTGTGGTTAGTTTAAGCACCGCGTGTATTGTACAATAGGCCTAACCAAAAAATATTACCGCTTTTCTTGCGACGAAATAAGTAGGCCTACTGTCTTATACCTTAGCGTAATAGCGCCGTATTGCTTTGTATCAGTACCGTCTGCGTACGTATTGCGTGTAAATGCAGTACAACTGCCACTGTTTTTCACGATTTTGCTTGCGTTAATCTTTACCAAGTGTACGTGAAAACACCACATTATGCAGCAATGTTTATTAAAGTACACAGTTAAATCTTACCAGGCCCTTACATTGTACTAAAATCAGATTTTAGGAACAAATTAGTGGAATTCGGCTATAGGGGGCCTATCGACACTTTTTCTTCGTCCCCTTGAGGTGTCGATATAGGCGAATTCTACTGTACTTCCAGCTGCAAAACTTATTCAAAACTCTCTTTTTATTAGTCATAATTTTTAAAGATAACAGCTCCCTTTATTTTACTTTCTTTTATAAGCCTATAGCTTTGCCGAATTCTGTAAATTTGTGGTGTTCTGTGTTTGTTGTTTTATTTTGAAACATATCCTAAAATCTTCGTATACTGCTGTGTGGATGAAAAGTATTCAGTCCCAGCTAATAATTACTTACCAACTTTAAACTTACAAAATTTTGCTGAATTGCTCGGATTTATTTAGGCTATATACTTTTTTTTGAGGAACTGACTAGGCGATCGAGTTGCCTCTCTGGCGACATTTTCACGGTCTTTCTCGTCGTGCAATATGGTGTATAATTTATATGTTTGTTTTTTAACATTTGTTGATGCTCGGCAATAAATGACTACTACCGGTACTACTGCAAATGCGTTGTTATTATAATACTATATCAATAAATCAGCAAGTCAGAGTTCAATTTTAATTTAAGTTTGTGTTCAGAATTTTTACAAAGTTTATTCTTAGTTCAAGTAGTTTTTACTGAGATTAGCTCGGATGGCCGAGTGGTATCGAGTGTCTGTCTCTTGAGCTGTAGACACGGGTTTGATTCCGAGTCAGGTCAAATCAATGACTTTAACATTGGTATTCACAGCTTCCCTGCTTGACGTTCAGCATTAAAGGGACAGTGTGGAGAACAAGCCGGCAAGTTTACTTGTAGTGCCGATGGAAAAGGCACTTAGCGGGATTCCCCCATGTTGGTGTGGTAGACTGATGGCTGGCAACTCCTAGGCGAGCTCGTATAGCGCATTGATCGCTTTCTCGTGATAGGAGGATAAATATGCAACTAACTGACTAGTTTAAGTTCAAAAAATTATTACACTTTTTTCGGGATTAATTAAATTCAGAGTTTTTACTTCAGGAGTTCGGCAAGAAACGACGGAATTATGGAAGTTCGATTTCGCAGTCCTGCTAGCGCCACACCGGTCATCTTAAACGTATAAATATTATCGAACTTGTAGGCTATTAAAAATTGGAAAAATTGCGAACGTCAATCCATCATTTTTTAAGTTTCACAATTGCCGCCGCTTTCGAAGGGTGAAAACACTTAACTTACGCTGCCCACATGTTCAAAGTCAGCAAGCCAAAAACCCGCGGACTTTCTCCGTCATAATTAAGTTTTTGATGTCATAAATCTCATTGCGATTGCACATATGCTGGAAGGATGGTTGCGGTGCTCGTTAAAATTAAGGTATTCTTGCACTAGGTATACTGCGTACTAAATCTGCACTCCGCACTTTTTTTTCAGGCTGATTCAACCGGTAGCAAGAACGCACTCAGAGGCTTAAACTGCTTAATTTAAACATCCTAGCTATACGCACAAGCAAAAAAATACACGAAAATATTACACACATATCAATATAACTCAGAGCTGTCGATGGGCCGAAGATGCTGACCCTGACCCGACCCGAACCCATTTTTTCAAGACTGAATCCGAATCCTGATTTATCAGCCAGCCTGAGCTCAACTTAAACCCGAAATCAAAAACATCACTTCAAATTTTGAAGAAATTTTAATGAAGAAAATGAGTTTTACCCACCCACAGGTAGGTAGACGCGACAAGGTGTTCTCTTTGCTATATTCCAGCAATCGCGAAAACCCTATCACTCACTGAAAATATCGATTTTGCTCTGGCGTCCGGCCCGATTGAAGCCCAACAATTTTTCAAAATCCAAGCCCAAGCACGCCCCGAACCAACTCGAAAGCCTGAGCCCGACTGACAACTCTGATATAAACAAAACTCGAATTAAGTGGAGGGGGGATGCCATACCCCCGGAAAACAACACCATCCCCCCATAAAACATCTTAGCGCAAACCATTCCCTTACAAGCATAATGACCATCCCTCCTAACGTCTGCGTGAAAAGTTGTACCATCCCCCTATAAGTATTTTTACAACTCAAGCACAGGATGTAAATGAATCTTTTTACAGAGAACGAACAATCATTACAACCAACAGTCAAAGTGTTCCCTCCCCGCAAAAAATGTAACATTTTGAGTTCTTTTTAAGCAACGAATTACTTGAGCAAGTACTATAATTGGCCCCAATATTTGTTATCTAACGATCAACAGTCTTTTTCAACATTGAAAGATATATGGTTAAAATAGAATTTAAACAGTGTCCACTGTCCAGTCCACCCCATAAAAAGATTCACCATGCATGTCTACGAAACAGGTCGAAAAGTAAAGCTTCAAAGCGAGATAACAACCACATGACAAGTGCATGAAACAACAATGTAAGCAGTAAAATAAATAAACAACAAGCAATAAAAAAACTCGAAACAACGAATAAACAGCACTTTAAGATACGAAAAAGTACGAGAAAGCAATTGTAGATGACAAAGAATTGAAATTAGATGAAAAAAAAAGTCGCACATTCGAGAGAAAAATAAATTAGTAAATTGCAGAGAATAAAAAATCCTTTTTTAGAAAAATGCAAGCGAATAATTTCAATTCTGGCGAATGGTCTTCAATACTTCGAACCTTTAAAAAAATAAAAACGAACTAGCTACAGTCACCTACCTTTTATTGTTACTATAACAAAGTTGTAGCCTAAAACTAAAAAAATAGTAATAATTTTTCATGTAAACTGGCATTTTTCGACATAACAACAACATGGCAGTTTTATCATTAAATGCATTTGGTAAATATAATCACTAAATGAAGCACCGCAATATTGCCAGCCCACCAAATTTTACCACTCGTTGAAGTATAATGCATCTGTCAATAGAAAATGACCATTCACTACCCTGTCTACAACAACTATTTACAAATGTTTTAGGCAATTATATACCAAACTAGAGCTAAATCTTAGCAGGTTAAACAAGGAACGAGTTACAAAAATATAATACTACTTGTGTGCTTGCATAAGCACAGGAAATTTGCGTCTCTAAACATAAACGAATGTCTCTATGATAAACAATTGCAAATTTTTTCATATTTTTACAGAATCTTCAACCTCTTTTGCTCTATACAATTGAGGACTAGGCTGTTAGATCGGAAACAAAACGACGTGAGGTTTTATGTGCTCCAACACCGAATATAATCTAAAAACCAGCATCGCCAACATAAAACTACGCACTAGAAAATTTAAGAAACGTTAAGCAGAATCAAATCTTGATTATACTCGCGTTATTACGCCGAAGCGTGCAACGAGTGACGAGGTCCATCTCCGCGGTTTAGCGCCTGGGCAACACAGCTCCGAGAAAACGTCTCAGCAGTGACGAGCCGCTAACGACACTGTGTCCGGTTTGGACGGCCGAGATATTAAACTCGGATCTTTCACGCAGATAGCAACATTTTTGATCACTAGACCAACTAACAGTTCCCCGCGCTGGGTCTACAGTTAAAAATCAACGTCACAAACAAAAAATTACGAACAAGGAAATTAAAAAAACAATAAGCAAAGAATAACTACTAAATTCTCAAAACTAGATAGGAATATTGAAATTCCAAAAAAGCTTCATACAACAATATAACTTTAAATTAACAATACCACAAATAAACATCAAGTGAAAAATGCACAAACACAATAAAATTGATTAGCATCACATGCTTTTTAACGATGCGATTATATTCATCATAAACAATAATACATTACGACATCAAACAATAAAATAAAACATAAAAAATTACAGTTCAGTCAAAAATAAATAAAACCAATTTATTTCAAATAATTGTACAGTGTGTGTAATGCAATGCTTATCAAGCGTGGGCAGTGGGCACTGTATTTAAAAATAACTTTTGCTTACAATATGTTAAACGACATTTTTTGAATCGTTTTTTTGCTTCAGTAGGTAGCTTACAAGAAAGTCATGCTAGGAATAGCACTGCACAAACATATTCTATAACACATTTTCATATTTTTTAGTTTAAACAATTGAATGAATTGCACAAAAAATTATTCATCTATTCTCAATGTTATTGGTCTGCAAATAACAGATGCAAGTAAAATCTGTTCGCATTACGTAAACGTTCAGTACAGTGCTCTTTCAATTAACGTCAAAACGATGCTATAAGTCACCAACAATATTACTGCTCTCAGTTAAAATGATGGAAAAATAGTGTTTTACATTTTTCCGCGTTGTATTATAATTTCTAATGATTTTCATGCGGTAAGTTCCATTTTTGCATAAAATGGTAAAAAATCTACTCTGAACTGGGAATCGAACCCAAAATACAAGTTTTTAGATTTGGGTTACAAATACGACCCCAACAGAGTATTACGTGTAGCAAACCGTAAATATTTGTGTTTTAAGAACCACAAATGGAAAAATCTTACGACACATAAGTCCGGATAGCCTTGCTTATCTTCGCCCTACAAATAGGGCAGCGTCTAAGGCTAACCGTACAGTCTAAACAACAGCAAAGGTGTCCACAAGGGACAAATACCATGTTAGCTTCCTTGTCCAAACATACTTTACAGATCCTTTCTTCTTGGAAATCCCTTAGTCTCGCTTCCATGGAAGCGGGAGGTGCTGAAAATATATTAAAAAGTGATATTTCAAATCTTCATTATACTCGCGGTATTACGCCGAAGCGTATAACGAGTGGTTGGGTCCATCTCCGCGGCTTAGCGCCTGGGCAGCAGAGCTACGAAGCAACATTGCAGCGTCAGCGAGCCGTTGGCGACACTGTGCCGATCTGACCGACCCGGGAATCGAACCTCACACAACGATAGCGTTGCGCTTACGACTGAGCTAACAGGTCGGTGAGAAAATTATTAAACTGATGACCATTATGATTGTTTTTCCATTGCAAACTTCATGATTTCCATCTACTGTGTTTAATTCTACTGTTTTCCACTATTTTGTTTTGTTAATTTTTGTTAAGCGCTTTTGATCTAAATTTTCGTCAGGAAAAGCGCTGTAGAAATATGTTATTATTATTATTATTATAATTTATTTGCATTTAATTTAAACTAAACCTGTATACCTATACTACAACCTGTTTCGCACAGTGCGTGACGCAGACTTCCGAAAAAGGGAGCGGAAATAAAAAATTACGTTTCTCTAAACGTGTTAAAACAGGGGTGTGGCACATTTTGGCGAATTTTGAGTTGACACTTGCCTGGGTGAAATCGGTGTGTGAAATGGGTCAACTTAAACTTGTGTAAAATTGTTCTGATTTTTATCAACGTTTAGAAGTGTTACCCCTCGATTAAAGTATTTTGGGGGGAGCGCGAGTTCAAAAATGCCTAAAAACGCGATAACTTAACAACAACTACACAAGCTATGAACATAATTTTGGTGTCAAAAGTTGCAGAAGACCGACATTCCTATCTAACTTCTGTAGAAACATATGGGCTATCTGCAACAGAAATCGAGTTCTTTCAAAAAAACGTATTTTTTTCTTTTTATTATTGATGATTGAGATCAATATCAACAAAAACTTGTATTTTCACTATTCAAAATACATAAAAATGATCAGTAATCACTAATCACATATCCTCGTATTTTTTTTATCAAAGTCTGCGATACTGAGTAATCTTTCTTCTTTTAACTTTTTTGTCTTCCATCACCGTTGACATTTTTCCAATGTATCTCTCGCAACTTCTGTTGTGATAGTCAATCGCTTTCCAGAATCGTTGCTCGCAGTATACAACACAAGCTTTCTTTTCTTGCTTTCTACGGAAAAAGAGCTTGTCACAGGTTTTCGATCCCACAACATATCTTTCGTTGGTACTTGCAATGGCAGAGATTGCTGAGAGGATTGCAGGGCTGCAATGGGAAATGGTGGATCATCTGCGTGCGCTCTTAAGTCAACATTAGGTAGATTAAACCAAGAAGCGGCATGACTCAAAAAATATTTTTTGACTGCCGCACTCAACAGCTCTTCATCATATTGCTGCAGCACAGGAGCACAGGAGAAGCTTCCTAAGAAAAATCGTATTTCCAGGGCCATTAACTGCACGTGCATGAACAACACACAACGCAAAGTCAAAAGATGTGTGTTGTTCATGTATGTGCCCGAGAGGATGAAAAAATATCTTGTTTACAAACAAGAAGCTATTTGTCAATGTGGGTATCAATTAATACGCAATGCTCTCATTAGTAGGCCTACTTGCAATCAAATTTTGTTTCTTCTGTACTAAACAGCCAACGGGTACCTGAGGGCTTGGTTTGCCTTTGGCTCTCCATCCATGTCGCTTGATGTTGATAAAATGAATCGTCTTCGACAAATTGTCGGCTTCGTGGCAAGTGTGTAATGTGTTAGGGAGCTTCTCCTGTGCTACCAGCAATATGATGAAGAGCTGTTGAGTGCGGCAGTCAAAAAATATTTTTTGAGTCATGCCGCTTCTTGGTTTAATCTACCTAATGTTGCCTTAAGAGTGCACGCAGATGATCCACCAGTTCCCATTGCAGCCCTGCAATCCTCTCAGCAATCTCTGCCATTGCAAGTACCAACGAAAGATATGTTGTCGGATCGAAAACCTGTGACAAGCTCTTTTTCCGTAGAAAGCAAGAAAAGAAAGCTCCTTGTGTTGTATACTGCGAGCAACGATTCTGGAAAGCGATTGACTATCACAACAGAAGTTGCGAGAGATACATTGGAAAAATGTCAACGGTGATGGAAGACAAAAAAGTTAAAAGAAGAAAGATTACTCAGTATCGCAGACTTTGATAAAAAAAATACGAGGATATGTGATTAGTGATTACTGATCATTTTTATGTATTTTCAATAATGAAAATACAAGTTTTTGTTGATATTGATCTCAATCATCAATAATAAAAAGAAAAAAATACGTTTTTTTGAAAGAACTCGATTTCTGTTGCAGATAGCCCATATGTTTCTACAGAAGTTAGATAGGGATGTCGGTCTTCTGCAACTTTTGACACCAAAATTATGTTCATAGCTTGTGTAGTTGTTGTTAAGTTATCGCGTTTTTAGGCATTTTTGAACTCGCGCTCCCCCCAAAATACTTTAATCGAGGGGTAACACTTCTAAACGTTGATAAAAATCAGAACAATTTTACACAAGTTTAAGTTGACCCATTTCACACACCGATTTCACCCAGGCAAGTGTCAACTCAAAATTCGCCAAAATGTGCAACACCCTAACCAGCAATGCACTGCGGGCCACATTATTTGAATAATATTTTCAGCGGGCCACATTTACTTTTCATTTGTAAATTTTGTCTTTAAAATACACAATAATAAGTCGCAATTTTATTGAACATTCATGCTGAGATGTTTTTTACCAAGAAATCAGAGACTTTTTCGCATTTTTTAGGCCACAAATGTAGCATGCAGTTGAATGTGAAATAACCGACCGTTGGCTCAGTTGCTAAGCGCACGCTATCGGTGCGGGAGGTCTGGGGTTCCATTCCCGGACCGGTCAAATCGGTACAGCGTCGCCAACGACTCGCCACCGTTGCGATGTTTCTTCGGAGCTGTGTAGCCCAGGCGCATGGGCCCCGCAACTCATTACACGCTTCGGCGTATTACCGCGAGTATAATGAAGATTTGATTTTCGAAATCTTGACGTTTTCAATTCTACCAGTTTGTTATACACTTAACAAAGTTCTGACGCGGGCCACATTCAAAACTTAAGCGGGCCGCATGTTCCCCACCCCTGTGTTAAATACAACGAATTTAAGAATGCCATTAAAAGTTTTTAAGTACTTTTAGTTAACAAAAAATCGGCACTGCTCGTCAACCGAAATCGCTTCGTTTGACCAAAGATCGAACATTGCCGCCGTAACTTTTGCACACTTCAATGGGTAAAACGTACACTTATATGTCATAGTCTTCAATTTTAAACGCCGATTTTTCGTTAACTAAAAGCACTTGAAAATTTTTAATGGCATTCCTAAATTCGATGTATTTTTTAACACGTTTAGAGAAACAACAATTTTTCACTTTAGTTCCCTCTTAAAAGAGGAACTGGTTTGGTTTTCTCGAGAAAAGTGTTTTTTTGATTGCATTGTACACTTGAGCAATGCTATCTAAGTAAATTAACTGGAAAGCTAAGTAAATTTACTTAAAACGCAATGCTGTTTAAATACAATGCATAAAGTTTTAATTTTATTGATTAAATTCACTAGCAACTAATGCTTTAGCACTGGAACAAACTAATTTGGCTAATTCGGTTATTTGTAAGGTTCGGTACCAAACATGTTTGTTCAGTTTAAAAACTTTTTCCATTGAAATAGCAAAGTTTCGAGAATTTACAATTTAATTGACTTCAGAACTGTGTGATTAGTTCAAGATTTTGGAAAGCAAGCACATAATTAGACGTGAAAATACCTGTTTACGAAGCAAACATAATGCTTTAGCAATGCAAAATTATGCGGAGAATGTCGATTGTTTAAACTTGGCAGTGCAGACACTGTACGCACTGTACACTTTCTGTAGAGTGCCTGCAATGAATGCACTGTCTGACAAGTGCCTGCGGTGCATAATCAGTGAACCCAGAGAATTGAAAATGCTTTTGCACTTGCAAAACACAATTTGACCTAAAGTAACCTGACCTAGAGCAAGAGCAACCTTGTTAAAAGTTTCCCAAACAAGTCATTGCTAAAGTGCAAAAATACTATTAGTTCATACAAATAAGCGATAACTTTTGCACTGGGTCATTAAACCAATATTGTTACTACACGCGTTTACTAATAAGAATTCAAAGAACGTATTTACCAGTTTGTATTGACGAGGTTGGGGAGGAAGGCCTCGAATTCGTAGCTGAAAACAAGATGAATAATAAGTATTTGAAAACCAACATGTTTACCAAAATGCAAAAATCGGAACCATCTTTCGCAAGTACAAAACAGCAAACTTCACGTCAGCTGCCTTTCAATTGAGGAACTGAGGCTCACTAATTTGCAAATGTTTTGATAAAATTACAACCAAATACTTGACAATAGGAACCTAAAACCGTTTCATTTGAATGTAAACATAAGGCTACGTCAGCATTGACCTGAAATTAAATTTTAGCAGAATTAGAAATCCAGTATTGCATAAGCCAGGTAGGCTGAAACAACAAATTTATGTCCAATTTATTGATTTTTATTTATCGAGATGTAAATCAAGATATTTTGAATGGCTTCGAGCTAGCAGTTCTTTTTAGCAAAAATAAACAAAATCAAATCTTCATTATACTCGCAGTATTACGCAGAAACGTGTAACGAGTGGCGGGGTCAATCTCCGTGGCTTAGAACCTCATGGGCAACACAGCTTCGAAGGATTTTGCGTTGACGACACTGTGCTTGATTTGACCGGTCAGGAACCGATACTCTCCCACGTCGATAGTAATGTTTTTAACCACAGCGCTAATAAGTAGGAATAGCGAAACTACAACTTCGGAAAATTTGAAAATCTTAGAAAATACATGGTCGCAACTGAAAACAATGGCCTGATACAAAAGAAAAGAAAATTTCCATAATATGTTAAAGGCAGGTGCGGAATTGGTGTTATTTCAAGCTTTACTGACTACATATAGATAACTTGAATAAAATGTTAATTTTGAACAGAAACTAGAATCAAAAATAGCTTTATAAACTTGAAATAGCACTTAATAGGCCCACAAGTATGACAAAATATACAAAAATTTGCCAGAGCGAAAGTTAAAACGTATTCACTTTCTTGTCTATTTAAAGGGTTGTAAATATAGTCGGAATAGCCAGAGCCATTCACTTGGCAATTTGCTGACAATGGTATTTCTGGACAGGCCAGTTGGCATAGTGGGTAAAGGCATCAAAATCGGCACTGGAGTTTCTGTGTTCGATTCCCGAGCCAGTCAAATGGGACACGATGTCGCCAACGGCTCGCCAACGCTACGTTTCTTCGGAGCTGTGTCGCCCAGGCGACAAGCAGCGGAGACGAACCCGCCACTCGTTACACGCTTCGGAGTAATATCGCCAATATCACCAGTAGAATGAAGATTTGATTTTTTTAAATTCCAGAACTCATGGCTGCGAGGAAATTGATTGAAAGTTCTACCATTGGCTCCTGGTTGCTGCGTCTCTTCTTCATCGCTAGTCGACATTTCTTCAGTTAGTGCTTCCACCAACTCCGACAATGATGAATAGATCTTTCCGTCTTTTTCTATTTTCCTTTTGAGAAAAATATAAATCAACGTTAAAATTGGTATACACACTACACAGCTTCCCCGCTGGACGCTAAGCACGCAAGGAGAACTGAAGTACAGAATTGTTTTTTCACTTAAGATGTTAAAAAATGCAGCGAATTATTCGAAGCTAGAGCGAAAATTTCTACATGGATTTAGTATAACAAAATATAGGCGTTCGAAATTTAAGCTGAGGACGCACTTGGGTTTTATTTACGCACTGAGGCATGCTGGAGTTGCAGCGGCAATGCCCGTCAACCCATTTTGCTTGCACTGATCAAAGATGAAACGCCTTTTTCCTAAGTGGTAAATGCAGTCAAAGCGTTTGACTTTGATCAGTGAAAGCGAATTGAGTTGACGGGCATTGCCGCGTAAACTCTAGCACGCCTCAGTGCGTAAATATAACCCAAGTACTTCATCAGCTTAGCTCTGCGAAATAATCATTGGGCTGTCAGCTTTCTACTATTACTTAGGTTTTATCATGGTCATGTTACAGCCTCCCTTGTGATAACCACAGTATACTTAGAAATACCTCACCAATAGCGATATGCTGCATGTTAACTGAGGATTCGAACTCGGGTTTTATGATTAAGTTAGTATCGTTGTTTCGACTATAACAAAAGTCTCGTCAACCTTGCTACGCACAGCCAATCCAGGCTAAACTCGAAAAGGTAACCTAGGTAACCTAGAAAAGAGATGAAGTCGAGATGTCCAGGTAAAGCAATGCAAAAAAGAGTGTTTACAGTCTGGAATGAGTTTAGCCTGGATTGGCTGTGCGTAGCAAGGCTGACGAGACTTTTGTTATAGTCGAAACATTAATTTGTCCCTTGCAAATTAGTATCGTTGTTGTTTTATAATCCTCCACAACTGCAATTGCGCAAAGCAAGGCAATAAATACTTATCGAGTGAAGCTGTCAGCGAGTTCGATCGCAGACAAGCATTACAAATATCAATAAATGGTGCAATGCTTTAGGTCATCTCAGTTTAAAGAGCTGAATGGCTTTGCAAATGCAGCAAAGTAATAAAACAACTGCGCACACACATATCAATTACATGTCGTTTAAAAGCCTTTAGTGAACAAAAAACAGCAAATTATTTGTTGTGATGTAACTGTTTCACCCATGATAACAAAACACCGAATTCATAGCATTTGCAAAATGCAAATAAAAGATGATGGCGCATTTCGCAATATCATGCAGTTCTCTTTTTCGAAGCATTAGAGGATCGTTGTTATACAATATATATTTCTAAAGCTAAATCGGTAAGCGCAGTGATCAGAGTCAATGCTATTGGTGTAAGATGTGCAAGGTTCGATTCCCTGGCCGGTAAAATCGAACACAGTGTCGCCAACGGCTCACCACCGCTGCAATGTTTCTTCGAATCTGTACTTTCTCATGCGCTAAGCTGCAAAGATTGACCTCGCTACTCATAGCACACTTCCACGTAATACAGCGAGAATAATAAAGATTTGATCTTTTTCTTAAAAATTATTACAAAATTTATCGTCTTAGCTTTGTAAGGACATAATTCTAGGCAGTTTATTAACCTTTCAAGACAACGACGAATCAGAGGAGACTCGAACCCCATCCTTTCGGCATTCTTCACCAATTCAGAAGTCATGGCTTTCCGTAATTCGTTCTCATGGCGAAGACGATCTACCTGAAAATCATGGAAGTTGCATTGCTTACAGAAAACATAGCTATTGGTACGCCATCACGATCATACCGGAATATTCCGTAAAACTGCTCAGTTCCCTTAAATGAAAAGGAAATTCGGGATACAAGAACGACGTCAGCCAAATAAGCGTCTGGGGGTAAGGCCATATTAAGGAGAGAGGGAGTTATAACCGCTGGGCCCACATTCTTCTAAAAAAAAGTAGCTGCTAATGTCAAAATTAGGTCTGCAAAAAAACATTAAGCCTCAAAAAATAGCTCCAGAGCTTCTCAAGTTCAATAAAGCCTCACCCAGGGCTTACAAGGCAGCTGTATATTAGCAGTGTTCAGATGAAAGGTTCCAACCGAAAACTAACCTAAGGGTCATGGTACATCAACCAGACGGGCACAAGCGCAAGATGTATCGACGGTAATGAACTACTTGAAGCTAGCGGACGGCTGTGACTACTATGAATGAAATTTAGTTGCTTAACAGGAGCCACTGGCGTTGAGAGTATCTGCAAGGAGGTCACAAATCATTAAAGCTTGAGAACCACAGGCCCAGAAGGTTTTAGGGAAAACCCTAATACGCTTCAAAAAAGCTTGAAAAGGTTTGGTAACGAGCTAAATATAGACAAAATGCTTGTTTCTGATGATCACGCATAATTAGCAGATTAGGAAACGCCCACAAGCTCAAATTCAATTCTTTTCCATAATTGGCTCTCAACACAATAAGAACACAGGAAGGCATGCAATAATTCTCAAAAATTGCATGGGAGAAAGGTCTATAGAAAGCAATTGCGATTACATTATCTCGCAACCCGATACTTAATTGCATTTCATCATCCGCAAGACAAAATGATGAAACTTAAATTGTATTTCCATGCAATGCATGAGATCGAAAACAATAAAATGGTTGGTGAATATTGTCAAACTATCGCAATGTTCTATAAATATTGTCAAAATATTGCGATGAAAATTCAACAACGATTGAAGGAAACTGCGAAGTGAGCTTGCGCTCTTTCAGTCAGCAGCCACCCATATATATATCAAATGCCATCGGCTCCAGCCTAGTATCGAACGCGTGATGAAATATTTATAAACCACCCGCGGTACTGCTAGGCCATGCTGCTGACAAGACCGTTGAAACTTTGCGCAATGCTATATTCTTTAGACTTCGGAATACAATAAATATGGGACGAAAATATCTCAAAGAGGAAAAATTAGGCCGCTGTAAATTTCAAAACTGGACGTTTCGACTACAAGAATGAAGGTTGTTCAAACGTTCTGTTTGGAGAATTACTGTGGCTTTACGTTTCCTCCTTAAGCTATCTTTAGGGTGTTGTTCCAATCGTGGTTCGCTAGAACAACGACTCAACATATTTAAGCTGCATCCATTACAATAATTCGAGTCGCAAAATTATATGGAAAAAAGTAAGCAATCTTTCAAAGCATACACCTCGGCATTTTTTAAAATCCAACTACATCTGTGCATTTGAAATCAAAAATACAACTATGCCATCAGAATTACCCTATCAATCAAACTTATATTCAAGCATTTAATGATTTAATTGCTACCGGCTCGTCTGCAATGCAATCAGGGTAACGCAAGGTTAATTCACTTGAAAATTGTGTTCTTAGTTTCGTTTGAGGAAAGAATGAATGAAGTGTGCTTCAAATTTCTCAATTAAGCTTAGATTCAAGCTGTTTCTCAACCAATAGCAACAGCTCTTATGACAAACACTTTGCAACCAAAAGAGCATTATTGGTGACCAAACTCTTTTCATCGACACTTGCCATAACTTCATTACTAACTTTTAGTTCAGACATTTGGTCCAAAAAAGAAAAATAATTCTTTGCTGTAGTATTGTGCTCGCGCAACGGCAAAAGTATATCTGCCGACCAAAAAGCAATTTAGTGATTGCAGCTGACGGTTTTTTTATTATTATTATTATTGGCATATTTATCCTCCTATCACGAGAAAGCGACGAAGCGCTGTACGAGCTCGCTTAGGAGTTGCCGGCCATCTGTCTACCACACTAAGACGGGGGAATCCCGTTAAGTGCCTTTCCCAACGGTACAACAACGAAACTTGCCGGCTTTCT
This sequence comes from Trididemnum miniatum, assembly GCA_964006365.1. Classification (NCBI taxonomy): domain Eukaryota; kingdom Metazoa; phylum Chordata; class Ascidiacea; order Aplousobranchia; family Didemnidae; genus Trididemnum; species Trididemnum miniatum. The sequence continues at coordinate 4,949,741 of OZ023250.1, forward strand.
TCACACTGTCCCTTAAATGCTGAGCGTCAAGCAGGGAAGCTGTAAATACCAATTTTAAAGTCATTGGTTTGACCCGACTCGGAATCGAACCCCAAGTCTACCGATCCAGAAGCAGACGCTCCATACCACTCGGCCATCTGATCGGTTGAACTCAAGATTGGTCGTAGAGGGACGCCACTTAAAAAATTAGTAACGAAGCTACGGAAAGGAGTTTTAAATCTGTTTTTTTTTTTCAGAGCTCTATCCCTAGTTACAACCCCTGATCTTCAAATTTGCCAAATCAAATGATTAGTACTTATTCTTACTTTGGGGTCAATAATTGGAGGTGGTGGGGAGGGTTCCCGCTCTTCATGAGCACTCAGTAATCCATGAGATGGGGGGACATCAAATGGTCCCCGTAACACAGGCCTCAGTAAACGGGGATACTGGGCAACAACGCCGTGAACAAAATTGGGTCCTTTATTCCGCAGCAAAAACTCACACCTGAAAATGCAATAAAATAAATAAAACACAAAAAAATCGTTAAAATACAAAAAGACAAAAATCACTTAATACATCATAAAAAGCATGACCGATATGTCAAAAAAAGGTTTTCCTCTGTAACAATGGTGCTTGGCTTGTTTTGCTCGAAAATACCAAAATTACAAACTTTTTGAAACCTCTGCAACCTGCAAAGGTTATAGGCAAACACTGTAACCTTTTAGCAAAGGGAAGTTGTGTTAACCCGATCATTCATTTTCTATAGCTGTAGGTGTACTGACGTAATTATTAAGCTTTTAGTTTAAGAAACTTCAACCTTAGCGAAAGAGCAATGGCTATTTGGCAAACTTAACAATTTTTAATTCTCACGCCGTATAAAACCGAAGTCTGGTGGTTTTTGTTGTTACAAATTGGGAGTGCGAAAAAGCACTTCTACTAACTGTGTTTTTACAAGATTTTAATCAAACTCAAAAGAACACTGAACGTGGTTGCAAAGGCATAAAAAATGAACCCTTTGAACTTCATGGTCTAAGTTTAATCTCAAATATTTTTCACTTCTTAAAGGGCAATAAAAGACAAAGCTGCTTCAATACTTCTAAGAGCTATTAAGGCAATTTTAAATTAGCTTCGTTAAAACAACAGAGATATAGCAACGTTAGCAGATAAAGTGTTGAATTTATCTTACAAAATTACAGCTAGTATAACCAAGACTTCATTTAAATGCTTCGAATTTTTACTACTGTACTTCGCCAGGCATTACTTTTTCATTGCATTTGATGCAATGAACCAGCACAACTGAATTTATTTAGTCAACATCACAACTAAGACAATGCCAAACAATGTTTAAATTTAAGAACACTTTTAAATTGAGCACAACAGAAAAGAGATGATTAGACAAGGAAGGAGCTACAGACAGCCATGGAACCGTGCCCTTAACGTCGAAATTACAGATTTGCTGAAGTAGATCTTATGTTTAATATAAAACTTTTGAAAATATTCTTTTAGATTGCTGATGATGGCTAAATTCAAGTTTGAAACGTCTCTTAGATTGAAGCTAAAGAATATAAAGGGATTCTTAGATATTTCTTATGAGCTATATATCGACTTACAGATAATATTTTATAGTTCATCGACTTACATCGCCTCCTCATATTTTAATTGAAGCTAAGGCTTATTGTTTTTATCAAAACACCAAAAGCAATGTTGCGAATAGGGCACAACCAACAGTGCTTTCGGAGATGCCTATGGATTTGGATTAGTATTAATTGGACGGTTTTGCTAATTTTACCGGATTAGGATATTGGATGTATGGGAATGGTTCGAATCTTGAAATGGGCTTATGCAAACTATTTCGGATTTTGATTTAATTTTAATGAAACTCTGGATTTAGACTCGAATTTAAATTGGATCAAGATTTCGAGAAGTTAAATCCGGAAATGTTTAAAAGCTTCAGCAAGCCACAAGAGCATACAAACTCGCCAGTACTATTACTGTGGCCTAACGCAAAAGAAAATGGCATTCAACTTTTAGATTGAGACTCGATAATATCGGATAGGTGCTATGGTTTGCGAATTGCGATCCTACGTATTAAGGTAAGTACTTCCCGGCTCAATGAAACTACAAACACCAGTATACTTAAGTGGGAAACCATTTAGCGTGTTCTGTCCATGATCATCGTCTAGTACCCAGTTTTGCAAACCAACTACGCTAACCGACAAGTTGTTTACAGTTACCCTTTGTACCGCTTGTCACTTACGTTGGAAACCACTTCGCGTGTTCTGTCCAAGGCTCGTCGTTTGGTTCCCAGTTCTGCAACCCACCGTTGCAATACCAACACTTCACGCGGTCACGATCTCCAAGGAAATAGAACCCCGCGTGTGCGATCTGTTGGGGAGTAGCGCGCACTCTAGTGGCAGGCCAACGACGGTCAAACGTTTCCAATCGTGAGCTTTCATTTCTCATATGCGGAGTAACGGGATAAAGACAGGGAAACATATTTTCAAAGCTTCCCTGAAAAAGAAACGATTATTTTTTTAAATTCTATAATTTCAAGAAAATCAAATCTTAATTACACTTGCGATTCTATGCTAAAGCGAATAGCGAGTGACGGAGCCTATCTCCACGTCTACGCGCCTAGGCAACGCAGCTCCAAAGAAACGTAGCAGTGGTGGCGAGCATTTGACTGGCCTAAGAAACGAACCCCAGAAATCACGCGCCCATACCGGTGTCTCTATCTCGACGCCAAAACGCTGGTTTAAAATTAACCATCAAAAGTTAAATTAACCAAGGTAAATTTAAGCAGAAGCAATAATTAACCATTTGCAGTTTCGATAACTATACCTCAGTGTCAATCACTCTGTTTTATTTCCATGCAATGCTATCAAAATTAAATCTTCATTATATTCGGCGTTAATACGCCAAAACGAGTAACCAGTGGCGGGGCCATACGCGACGGTGGCGAGTCGTTGGCGACACTGTGCCGATTTGACCGACCCGGGAATTAAATCCCAGACCTTACGAGCCAATAACCTGCGCGCTTAGCAACTGAGCTAACGGCCGGCCATTTCAGTAAATAGCCTCAAAGCAGAGTACAGCATAAGTTACATAGAGATCTCCAATTACACAACGAGCGATAATTTTTTGAACTTTACTTGAATCGCGTTAAAAATATCAAGCTATGTACAGTTTAACCATGACCTATTCTATCTGTCGGTCTTAGTATAAGACCAGCTTTGAAAGAATGAATGTATTTAAGTGGTTTGAAATTTACTTAATGTCAAAAATGGGCGTATTTACGACAAACGTCTTTCCTCGAAAAACTAATAACTGGTATTTCAAATTGAACTGAAAATTCAACAACAATTGAAGAAGACTGCAAAATGCGCTCTTTGAGTTAACAGTCAGCCGCACATATGTCAAACGCGATTAGCTCCAGCCGTGAAGCGAATTCGTACGAAGAATTTGAAACCTGTGCGCGGCAACGCATGAGTAGGATGTCAAACCGGGTTATAGGAAACGTATCAATGATTAGTACACGATTCATCCCAATTCGACATGAATCACATACATCCGATCTCTTATCCATGAAATCACCAGTGTGTCATTTTAACAAGAGCAGTACATTGCCACAACAGATATTGTAAAAAAATTTATTTGTAATTGTATTGCTATTGTATTTTCCAAAAAAATACAGATTGGGAAAAAATTGTAACAATGGTGAAAAGATACATGTACCCTGACCACATGTCCCATTTTCGCGGGTTTCAGGCCTGCGGTTCTTGCTTTGGGTCCACCAAGTTTCTGTAAGCTTTTTTGGTGGTCATTCACATGTCCAAAATTGCTATTGCTTGGATTCAAGACATCAAGACATGCAGAAAAACGTCAGAATGATTCTTTCTTTGCCACATCGATCGGAAACCAAAAAATTACCCAACAAAAATGATGACTTAGCAAGAACCGTGGGCCCAAAGCCCATCAAAATTCGACCAGTGGACAGGGTAATTCATAATTGCAACAATAGAGAGATATCGCTAAAATGACCGCATGGATAAAGCGTTTGCCTAAGGGTTTGATTTCTAGTCGGGTTAAACCAAGGACTTAAAAAGATTCACTGTTTCTTATGCGTCATAACACCTACTCCATTCAAAAAAGCCTAATACGAAAGCGCAGAAACTGCATCGACGATGACATGTTTATTTGCATTAAGGTGCGTTTGCCGATAGGCGACAGGTGACAAGCGACAACGCGACTAAAATTATGATGCAAGTAAATGCAGAAGGATTTTGCAGGTTTTTCGCATGATCAGCGAACAGTAAAACAAACAAGGTGAGAAAAAACTTTGTGGCGTGTCGCATTGCCGCCTGTCGCGTGTCGGTAAATGCGCCTTTGCGACTTCGATATAGGTGTCTATTTATGTATTATTAATCGCAGGAGAAGTGGTTTCTTTTCACGAGACATGATATTTCAAAATCACCTTGGCTCTGAGGCCGCTTGGCGTAGCAGTTAAAGACATCGCTGTCAGTGCGGAAGGTCATAGGTTCGATTCTCAGGCCCAGTCAAATCGAACGCAGTGTCGCCAACGGCTCGGCACCGCTGCGACATTTCTTTGGAGCTGTGTTGCCTAGGCATTAAGCTGTGGCAATGGACTCCGCCACTCGTTACACGCTTTGGCAAAATGCCACGAGTGTAACGAAGATTTGATTCTTTTGACATTGTTTTTGTTTAAGCAACAATACAAGCCTAATTAAGACTGACAAGGTTATTCGGCAGGTTTCAATGTCATAGCTGATACTTAAGATTACAAGGTCAAAAACAAAATGTCTCAAACCGGCAAGTTAATTATTACAGAGAGGATTTTTTCAAAGACAAACTGTCATTTTTCCATGTATCGTTCGGACAAAAAAACACTTCTTTTATCAAGTACGAGTACACATGTAACAGCAAACCTTGTTTAAAGGCGACGCTTTTTTTTATCAAGTACAAGTACACTTACAATAAAACCTTGTTTAAAGGTATGCATGCATTGCAAAATTATAACTCTGAACTGGATTGTTACATGAAGACAATCACCCGTCGACGGGATACACACAGCTTGAACTATTTCATCAGCACTCGACAACTGACGCACATTTTTGACAAGGTCCGGTTTTTAAAATATGATTGGTACAAGCTACGACACGCCAAAAATCGTAAACTATACGTTTCACGCCAAAATTCGTAAACTTAAACAAACCATATACCCCAAAAATCGTAAACTTAAACAAACCATATGCCCCGGCGTATCCAGAGACTTAACATTGCAATAACGTGTGGACCAATTATAATAAATCAACTCCTTATTCGTACCACCTGAATAGCGTAGCGGCTAAAGACATTGCAACGGCTCGCCACCGCTGCGGCATTTCTTAGGAGCTGTGTAGCCCAGGCGCTAGAGGCGGAGATGATTCCACCGTCCGTTACACGCTACGACGTAATATCGCAAGTATAGCGAAGATTTAATAATAGCTTCAAGTATATTACTGATTATTGCCATGTGACCTTGTGACCATAATAAAAGCAATATAAAACACAATAAAGCTACGGATTACTACATCTTGACGTTACTATGAAATTAAACCAAACACAAAGCAATCTCTCTCAAGTTATTTGCCCATCTCACACATCTTTTTAAATTAAAAAATACCTCTTCGTGCGCATTTTGACTGTTTACAGATGGAGAGGAATGCACTGGGCGTGCTTGAGGTGGATTTGAACTCGAGGTTGACAAACCAATGTTGCGGTTTTCCATGCGACACATCATTCTAAAATATACATACGTTTCTGAAACCGGTCGTGGATTGCTATTTCTATCCGTAGCAATATTGTTGTTTATGATGTGGTTTCACTAACTCCATTCGTCTGTTCTGTACTTTTCACTGTATTGAATGCCCATACGCCATATTGAATAATTTTGTAGCGTGGTTTTCGATATGTTTCTCGCTGATCGTATCACTGAAGAAGTGCCAAAACAAGATGGCCTTGTATGGGGCGCCGTTTGGAAAAAAACTATTCGTTTTGTGAACCATGTTTTTTGAGCTTATTTAGACCATAGTTTGTCCGATATGTATATTGGAAATGTCCTACTTATATATCGGACAAAATGTACTCTAAGTCGGACCAAAATACACGCGCAAAATCAGTAGGACAAAATCGTTTTTTTCCAAACGGCGCCCCATAGCTTTGGTCATATCCTGCATGAATTTTTAGAGATTTTTTTGCATTTTTAGGTAAAAACATAAAAAATTAAAAAATTTTGTTCAACAGCTTAGCACCGCTTAACGTGGGCAGCGTTTTATAGTGACCAGCAGAAACCGAGGTCGATGCTTCTCTAGAATTTTAACTGATATTTTGATGACACTTGGTTCCTTGCATGAAGAGAGTAGGAAAGAGTTATGATAACAAAACTATAAATTTTGAAGAATTATCTCTAAAAAGAATCTGGGCCAGAGCAAACTAGAAAACAATGATCATTGGAGTTGCTTTACTTTAACCAGCGCTAGATAACTGCTAGAATAGAACCACAACACGGGAAGAGCCATGATACTCGAAAACACTACACAAAGTACCACACATTTTATAGGTGCAAAATAGAAGATGCAGCCTTCCCATAAGGTCCTAGCATGTGGACCTTTTTGGGAAAAATCTAACCCAAGTAATCAATAGGCGTCAAAAAATTCTTTACTCAGCATTTGATTACCGGAATCCATATGTTTCCAACACGGCACATAAAATCGGATTGAGGCAAAAACAATTTCAAATAAACTACCCGGTAGAAAAACTGGTAAACTCCCACTAACACCACGAAAATATTGACAATCGATGCTTTTAGTACACGTAAAACAATACGCAATGTTTATAAGGAAGTGGAAACAAGGCCAAAAGGCTAAATGCGTCTTTTCCAGTTGCAATACTGAAGTCACCTGTCATCGCTAGTCGTCATACGATCAATACTGCTCAACGCCATATGCTAAACGAGAAAAATCAATAATTTATTCTTAGCGCTTCAAGCCTGTTCCTGTTTATACAAAACCTTCAGTAAGGTAGAAAAATAACGCCACAGTAATAAAACTGGACGTTTTGACTACATAGATTCATCCGTCATCACAAGTAGAGTAAGCAAGCAGCATAAGACTACGTTTTAGATTCAGCTGACGATGACAGCTAAATCTGTGTTGTCAAAACGTTTAGTTTTAAGAATAACCGAGACTTTCTTTTTCCTTATTACGCTACTTTTGTCCCACATTTATGGCATTCTAAAAGCCAGTAAACAGATAAAACTCTATCGAGTAGATACTCTCATGAAACATAGACATCGCAGCGGTGGTGAGCAGTTGGCGTTCCTGGTCCGGTTTAACCACCCCGGGAATCGAATCTTGACCTCCTGCGCCTACAGCTATGTCTGTAACCACTACGCCAGGCTTCCAAAATTGTCTAAATTTATTAGTTTAATTATCCGCGATGTCCCCTTGTGTCACTCTCTCCATGTACAGCTTTCATATTGGCTTTTTAAATGCAAAAGGTGCTCGATGTTACTGGTGAAGTGAAAGATCAAATTTCGCTACGCTCCAAGATGAAAAAACAGCTGCAGTTCCCACGTTTAGAAACGCTGTAACAGATTTGAAAATTGTGAAAAATGCATTTACACTAACATGCAAGTTTTACACTTGGTTGCAAAATTGCTGCTGCGATCGAACCCACTTTTCAACTCACAAAGCCATAGGGGCATAACACATCGGCATGTCGAAAGATTTGTTTGACCTTTCACAGCTCAGATGGCCAAGCGGCGAGAGCGTCCGCCTCTGGAGCAGTAGACGAAGGCTTGATTCCGAGTAGGGTCAAACGTAAAAATTGGTATTCACAGCTTCCCTGCTTGACGCTCAGCATCAAAGGGACAGTGCGGAAAACAAGCAGGCAAGTTTACTTGTTATGCCGTTGACAAAGGCTCTTTTCGGGATTACCCTATCTTGGTGTGGTACACAGATGGCCGACAACTCTTAAGTGATCACGTTATAGCGCTTTGATCGCTCTCTCTTGACAGGAAGATAAATATGCCTGACTTATACAAAAAAATACCTTAAGCAGCTGTCCACACGTGCCCGAGTCACACGAGTAGGTGCGTTCCTTATTTTGAATATATTTATTAGAAATCCGGACCGTAGCAACTAAATACAGAACTATGTTGTGGAAACGTAAGTAAAATATGTTGTACCAAAAAAGTAATTACATTATTTGTTTCACGTAATTACAGTACCTATGGCTACGCTTTGTATAGGCCTACGCTAATATACGAAAGAGCGTTTTATTAAATAATTTTTGGAAATGACGTCCATACTAAATGCAACAACATATGCTTATGAACAGTGTGGGAAAACCAGCATATCAAAGAATACAAGATATATATAAACCGTTCGTGGGAAAAACGTCAGATCAAACAATTAAGTTGATAAAAACAGCAACACCAAAAATTAAAACATCAAACAGAGTCAATAAAAGATGTTTTGAGGAACCATTTTAGATTTTATCTCAAAAACCAGACCAGTTTTTTGTAAAAAGCAAATGCACCCAAGCCAAAATTACTTTTGTTAAAAGCGCAAACCAATTAGTGCAATGCACACATCACTGAACACTAACTGCAAGGCAATTTTCATTTTGCCATTGCCTCAAAAATTTTACTGAAGGTTAAAAAAAACTTAATTGCAAACAACACCGCCAAAAAACATCATAAATACTGAAGCGCACGTTTTGGCTCACTTATGTTGTTATTGTCAACGCTGTACGTCTACCATTGAGCTGGGTCTCAAGCCATAATTCTTTATGCACCACATGTACGCCCAAATATTTTTGCTGTTTTCTAGTTGCTTTATTTGTAATTAAATGGCTAATTAATATTCAACTGCACCATTTGCCAAAATTTCAAAGCAATTAGAATAAGACCAGTTCAAAAACCAATTTGTGTGAAAACTAAAATAGCTTTAGGTGTAGAGCAAAAACGAAAGTACTTGCTGCAAGCGAAAAACTATATTGTTAACGTACCGTACTCACAGCGGAAAGATTTTTTGCGAAAAGAATTTTCTGCTCTAGCCCTTTTTTGCCTAAAGCTATTAAATGATATTAAATAATATTAAATGCAAAATAATGGAAATAAATCTGTGTCAAAAAGCAATTTTGAAAAAGTGTCACGTGCAAAAAAACAAGCCATTACTTATCTTCAAAAAAACCGGCCAGTTGGTGTAGCGGTGAAGACATGCGGAGGACATGGGTTCGATCGCAGAGCCGGCCAAATCGGTCGCAGAGTCATTAACGGCTCGCCACTGTTGCGACGTTTCTTCGGAGCTGTGTTGCTCACGCGCTAAGCCATGGCGATGGACCCCTCCACTCGTTACACGCTTCGGCGTAATGTCGCAAGTATAATGAAGCTTTTTAAAATCTTTGGAAAATTTCAATTATGAGGCAATCACGTACAGCTCGCAAAGATGTGTGAAAATAGAGGAAGCTATTGGTTCTTTCCACGTACTTTTTTTGAGGAAGTACTACTATTTTTTTCAGGAAGCGAAGGCGAAATGCAATACGCACAGACACAATATAAACACTACACACGCAACACTATTCAATCATTAAAAATTTACCAAGTTCCTTTAAAGGAAACCATTTTGGGGAAAAACCCCTCTACAAGGCGGTCTGCAATAACGATCATCAAAAAATTCTCCTTAATGGCGGCATAACTGGTTTAGTTTCTCCGAATAAGGGTTATTTTACCTTGAATAATTATAACTTATTAGCGGCACGGAACTTAGAAAAAGCTTAGAAAAAAGCTGTTATCGCATAAGGCTTTAAGAAAGGTTCTATCATAACTCTTTTACGTAGCTTTGAAATAAAGCTGTTTGTCCCAGAATCTTTTCGTGACCCACTCGTCAGTAAGGCAATCGCGTCAAAGTGAGAATGAAAAGCAAGGTCTGGGGGGTTATTACAGGATGCTCGTTAAGCGGTTTGCGAGCTCGCAAACTGCTCGGTAAAAAATTTTTCCTCGCTAACGCGTTTTTCGGGATTACAGGATTTTCCGAGCTGGCGAACTCTCTCGGCAAGTAGCGAGAAAAAAAATGAGCACGTTAAGTTACCGAGCGACTATTTCATACACAACTAGCCATGGCAGAGCGCGGTTTTTTAGGTCATAGTTTATGCACAATAGCTTGTACCTAGTTTATGACACAACTAGAGCTTTACACAACTCCCAGGCTTGTTGTGAAATGGTGGATTCAAGTTCAAGCATATTCGTGAATGCCAATTAAGAACCAAAGGCTCAAGTCGCTACTCTGTATCTCAAAAATGACATATGTCAACAGAAAAAAACAAACTTTCAAAAATAAAAAAAACAAAACAAAAAAGAGAAATGCAAAGCATAGTCAATATACAAATACATACACATCAAACCAAGACTAGTAGTCTAGCAGCTGTTTACTGGCTAGCGCCTAGTCTAGTGTTAAAACTGTGCCAGTATTACCAAGTTGGGATGGTTTTGACTTGGTTACAGGTGAGAGTGTAGGCTATGTATAGGTGTCTACATATGAACCGGTATAGGCTTGTTGTGAGGTGCTAGACCAGCAGCTGCTGTTTGCTGGCTAGCGCCTAGTCTGGTGCTAAAACTGTGCTAGTAGGCCTATTGCAAGCATGCGTTGGCTGCAGACTTAGTCGGAGCATTGGTCGGAGAGTATGAAGTAATGGTATCTTCCACCAGTAACTGTGTGAGGCCATGGCCAGCAACTGCTAGTCTAGCACCTCACAACAAGCCTATGCATCTGTAGACACCATTACTGCATACACTCTTACCTATAACTAAGTTAAAACCATCCTAACTTTGTAATACTAGCACAGTTTTGGCACTAAACTAGGCGCTTGCCAGCAAACAGCAGCTGCAAGTCCAGCACCTCACAACAAGCCTATACATACCGAGCAGTTAGCGAGACACTCGGCTTTACCGAGTAACTGCTTTTTCTGCGAGCGCAACCTGTAATCCCAACTTTGCGAGCACGTTATCTCGGCTGCCGCTCGGAGAATTTCTCCTCCGAGGAGAATTAGCGAGAGAAATCGCTCGCTAACGCATAAAATCCTGTAATAACCCCCCTGGTGTTTTATAAATAACACTTTCGGACGTCAGCGAAGCGGTGAAACATTGGCCAATCGAAAGCGACAAAGTCACGCGCGGCTCAGATTGGCTAATTTATCTTCATCTTACCTGCAATGAGGGAAGTGCTTCGCGTGTTCCTCATCCACGTTATCTCCTTCTTTCCAGGCACGGAGCACTCCTCCGCAGGAGAAACACTGGACGCGATCTGCGTTTCCAAGATAAAAGAACCCTGATCTTGCCAGATCGCTTGGATTGACAGAACGAAAGTGTGATGGCCAACTACCGAACGTATTTCTAAAATATAAAAGTTTTGGCGAATCTACATGGGTAGGGAACGTGCGGCACGCGGCAGCTTGGTTGAGAACTTTTCCTATAGTGCAACTTACCGGTAGAACAGAAAACATTATTCTCTTGAACTGCTTCATATTCAACTACATACTGTATTTGTGACATAAAATTGCGCAAAAGTCTCTGATTTTACGATAAAAACGACTACGCACGAATGACTGATAACTTGGCGATGTAATATTGTGTATTTCTGCAGCGAAATTTTAAAGTAAACGTGCCCCTCTAAAAATTTTACATTAGTTGTTTTACCGCTAAGGCAAAAATCTGGAAAGGGGTTTGCAATTTTTACTCCGACGCGGCACATTGTTCTAGTCGCAGCAAATGAACCGCAAAGACGCGCACCGATTCGTTGAAAAATCAAATCATATCTTCACTATACTCGCGGTATTACGCCGATGCGTGTACGTAAGCGGCTTAGCGCCTCCGTAACAACGCTGCCAAGAGACACCGCAGCGGTGACGAGCCGTTGGCGATACTGTGCCAGTTTTAACTGGTCAGGTAATGAAACTCCAGGCCAAACGCGCCAATCACGATGTCGTTAACCACAACGCTAATCGCCAATAGTTAATACCAGCGAAAATTTTCAGCCGTTCTCCTATTCCAAAATTTTTCAACCGTAGCAGCAATAACACTCAAAAATCTTTTAACATTTCTGTAAACCTTTACTTAATTTGGCTGTGGTTACAATAATACGTTTACTGTGCATTTCTGGTATTTAAGCGCATGGTTGGAGGGACAGAATTTGAATGTAGATAAAAGATGAGGTTTCATATTCTTGACGCTTTTCATCTAACATTTGTCAAGGGAATCGTCAGAATGAAAAACTATTCCCTTGACAAGTGTCAGACGATGAGCTTTGAGAATATGAAACCTCTTCTTTTTGGCTACATTTCTGGCATGCAGAAACCGTCGTTTTTGCGCAAGATTAGAAAAATTTAACACCTGATGTCAGCTGGTCGCAAAAAAAGAGAGCTGCACCATTGAGAAAAACTATTTCAATAGATTAGTCGGTACTCGGCAAATACGCTAGGCCTACGTAGAGTTTATGGGCGGGTCACGGTGTATATCATATTACTGTCACTGGTATGTACACATGCTAGTAACAAAACCAAAGCAAGAACATGGTGCTTCAAATCAAAGCAACTTCTACAGACTGAACAGAATTTTTTCTTTGTTTATAGTTTTATAATATGACCTTGACTTTTGTTTTGCAAATACAGAATAGGCCGGCATAACATCATATTACAGGACAAAAACGCAAAGTCAAAACTTGTCTTATGCGAATGGCCGATCCGCAAGCGCTTATAAGACAGAAAAAAATGAACTTCGATTTAGCTGAGCGTAAGCCACTAAGCGCAAACTACTGTACTTAAAATACGAGAATTTTTTGATCTCAAATCAAATTAAATCTTCATTACACTCGCGGTAATACGCCGGAGCGTGTAACGAGCGGCGATGCCCATCTCCGCGACTTAGCGCTTGGGTAACACAGCTACGAAGAAACATCGCAGCGGTGGCGACACTGTCCCGAGTGGACCAACCCGGGAATCAAACCCTAGACCTCCCGAGCAATAGCGTGTGTTTAACAACTAAAATAACCGGCTGACCTCAGAAAAGTCCAATCAATGTATTCTCGACCTAAGATAAACAGCGCCTGACCTTCAAAGCATTGAGATTGCATTGGCACGCAGATATCTTTAAAAGTATTTTTTACGTCTATGATAATGATGCAGCGAAAATATTCGTGGGAAAATAAAAGCCAAGAGAATGCTTATAACCTGATAATACAGTCAATTATCACTTCAGCTGATAACAGTGCACTCCACGGGTAGCTAGAAGTGCTGGTTAATAAAATTACACAACCACTCTTGGCTATATTATGCCGATAACAAGTTTTTGGTTTAGCTTTGATCTTAACCAACACGAAACAGTGGAAAGAGGATACACAAGACCAGTGGTTCTCAACATTTACGGTTTGTGGCCCTGCTCAACAACAAAATTTTGTCGGTAGTTTATTCATAGTAGCTACAGCTGTTCGTTAGCCTTAAGTGATTAATTACCAGCAATAAATCTAGCGCCCCTTGGATAACGCCTTGTGAGCCAATGCCCCCCTCGTTGAGAGCCCTGCACAAAAGTGCTTTATCGCAGAGCGTGCGACTATTTAGCGTTCCCAATCGAAATTGGAACACCTTACTCTGGCTCTATCCTGAACACTTAACCCAAACTCTAAGCCTATCCCGAGCCCTAAAGCATATTCGAACCCCAAACTCGAATCTAGCCTAAATGGAGCTTAAAACTGTGGGTCGAATTGTCCATCGTCGAAAAATCCTGTTCCGTTTATCACACATTTTTCGGACAATTTGCGTTTGAAAAGCGAAAATCTCTAAAAATAACTATGATTAATCCGCTACTACACTTCAATTTATCGATTAAAAATCTGCTTTTCGGTTCCTAAACTAATCCGCAGAATCGATCGGTGATGGAGTTGCATTTTCTAATCACATGATTAACCATATCACATTTCGCTTCCTTGTTGCTTAAATTAAAAATGAGATAATGCTTTCCAAACCAATGAACTGGAAATCCAACGGTGTTTCCAGAAAAAGAGCCAAGCTTGCGGTTTTCAGTCAGCAGCTACTCAATACGAGTGCATTATGATCGGCTCCAGCCACAAGTCAAACATATTTCGCAGAATCTTAAGCCACGCATGGAATTTCAAGCTAAGGGCAGCGGCGCACAAATCATAAAATTATGTGCTATGAGACAGAAACGGATACCCTGTCCACATATTCAATTTTAATGGGCTTTAGGCTCGCGGTTTTTGATTTGTGTTTCTGCATCAAAGCAATTTTTAGATGTCACAATTATTTTTTAACTATGGCGTCAAAAAATCGATTATGACGCAAAAACCTCAAGAAATGCGGGCTTACAGCTCACGAAAATTGGAACGTGGACAGGATAATTAAGTTTTGCGGATAGTATCTACTGTTCATTACAGGTTTTTATATAACCACATACTGTACATGGTGTAGAAAAATTCTTACCTCCTCTCACTCTCACGACTCAAATCTGAGCTTCTAATTAGGCTTTCGTGATGAGGAGAAACGATAGTAGCAATTTCAATATGCTCCTGAAAAAACAATGCACTGTAAGAAAACAGCTTCTAATTTTGAAACTAAAAAGTCAAATCTTCATTATACTCGCTGTATTACGCCGAAGCGCGCAAAGAGTGGCGGGGTCCATCTCTGCGGCTTAGCGCCTGGGCTACACAGCTCCGAAGAAACGTCGCAGCGGTGGCGAGCCGGTGGCGACACTGTGCCGATTTGACTGGCCCGGGATTTGAACCCCAGACCTTCCGCACCGATAGCGTGGGCGCTGAGCAACTGAGCTAACGGCCGAAAAAATTCATAATAATTGAGGGAGATAGCGCGGTGAGTTTTTTCGAGTCAAAATCTATGTCAAACGCCATTGGTTCCAGCCGTGAATCGAACCCGTCACGTAGGATCTGCAACCTACGCGCGGTGCCTCTAGTTTGGGCCATGTTGGTGACAATGTAGGCCTATCATTTTCAGGCATTTCTTTGTAAGCACGCGGCAAGAGACGCATGCTTTTGCCGCCAGCATGAATATTTTTCTTCGACCAGTTGTCCGACTGAATGAGCATGGAGTGATCGACTTCAGTTTTGAACCGAGACCTTTTGAACGAAGACTCATTATCGTAACGCACTGTGGTACATCGAATTCGAAGTGCTTTAGATGTCCATGGCAGCACTAAATCTCAAATTGAGCAATCAGCACTTCGAAAGCATAAAGTCCGCGAATATGCACTCGGCACATCACCAAAGATTACCCAATATTATTGACTGCCTTCCTAATTTGATATTTGTTAGTTTCGCAAGTT